>CADEHL010001392.1:744921-1944921 GCA_902827135.1 Harpagifer antarcticus
GACAGCTATATGCCTATACATTTTTGCATACATTCACAGTAAATATTTATTCAGTAGGCACATGTGTGCTAGCAGTCCAGCCGTGAACACATCTACGGGACAGTTTTGAGATTCTTCAAATGCGTTGCCATGACAACACAATGCTCACCATGGCGACAGATCATTCACCATCAAGTTAGTTCAGAACTTTGCAGTTTGAATATTCTGCTGCTTTTCCAAGGCTTTTTACTTTCTTCTCTCATCACACATTCAAGCCCCCAGTGTTCATGTATCATTTCAATCTAAATTCTTCACTTTCTTCTTACACATTACATTTCAGCATAGCAGTTAGCGTCAGCTTTCAGCATAAAGCATTCCCACTAGCAATTTCTTCAGGAATTGCATTCTAGTTATAAAACATATCATATATATTATTCTGTAATGGACCAATCTGCACAATGACTACTTTTACTTTTGGTACTTTGAGTATATTTGATGCAAATACTTTTCTACTTTTACTTGAGGAACATTTTCATAGCAGGACTTTATTGTAAATGGGTATTTGACTACACTCTGGTACTTCTACTTTTACTTAAGTAAACGATCTGAGTACTTCTCCCACCTCTGCAAGTTACTTTTTCACACCAAAATGAATTCATTATCTTCATGTTTATTTAAATTGACTTCCTATTTTGACTTCTTGCATTACTGTTTCCTTGATCTACATATTTTTTGCTTTGGAGCATTTTCTTGGCAAGTTCCCCTTATATTAGGTACGGTGTTTTCATCTCGGTTTGACAAATCTATCATAGTAGATCATGTATAAAAGTGTGCTGGCTAACCAGATCACATACTGCTTTGTCGTCTCCCCCCTTCCCTCGTCCTCTGCCTTCCTCCCTGGATACTCCCCGCTGGTGTGTAATAATATATTTGACTTTGCTGGGTGTCCCCGGGAGGAATTCCTGGTGTTTGGTGAACCTGAGTCTCTCCAGTGTGATTTCAGACGCAGTGGACAGCGGCCATTAATCACTTGGCTGTGACGACGGGACTCATGTTTTTGCGTATGTGGTTGGAAGTAGCTCTGTTTTCCTTTTCCCGAGTGTCCATCAGCAAACAAATCCTATCTGTTGGTGGGGAAGTGATATTGGGAATGCCAGCGGCGCAAGGGGAATGCCTGTTTTGTTGTTCTTCCTCTCTCTGTTAGTTATTTCCTAGTGCTTAGATGTGACCTCTGGCATGTCACTTTCTCCATGGGGCCCTGGCTGCATGTCGGGGATATGGAGGGCCAAAAAGTGGCTGGCAGTGTGGCCCCGAGGCAACATCGTCTCATTCTTTACTCGCCAATCTTTAGAAGCAACATCCTGTTAGGAACGGCTAGAATGACCTCCATCTGTTTAGGGTTTACTTCCTAGCTTCCCAAAGTCACAGTGTGAGTGAGGAGGTGTTTACAGTGAGCATGAGGTCACAATGTTGTCTGACATCTCCAGACGGCCTCAGATACGAGTAGGGGAAAACAAACAGATGAAATAAAACAAAATCCTGGGGTTCATGTTATCAAAGTCATATGCTTGTACAGCTGAAATGCTGAAACGTGGGTGTTATCAAAGATTTCAGAGCATCAAGGTCTGAGAGAATCTGGCCTTCAGAATGTCACATCACATCTGAATCAATACTTGAAGCTGTAGGATTCCAGTGCTGTTAGCAGGATCTGACAGTAGAGTCCAGTGAAGTGCCAGCGCTGAGGCGTGTGTATTCGGCTGGATTCTCACACTGAGGCAAGCGCCTATAGGTCAGAGTTAAAGGGGGGGGGGACCCTGTATCTGATCTCACTGAGGATTAACGGAAGACCATGACCTAGTCCCCGGGGGGCACACACACACACACACACACACACACACACACACACACACACACACACACACACACACACACACACACACACACACACACACACCACACACACACACACACACACACAGAGGAGGCATGCCGGATGCACATCCTCACCAGTACACACACACACATGTGCAAAGCATTCAACACATGTCTGCACATACTGTACAGAACACACATCAGAGCGCATCTGCTGCTCCTGGCAGTGCTGTCAGGAGACAACAGCCACAGCTAGTTGGACTGGCTGCTAGGGATATACAGTGCATCCGGAAAGTATTCATACCCCTTAACTTTTTTCACATTTTGTTATGTTACAGCCTTATTTCAAAATGGATTGCAGTAAATTCATTTTTGTTCTCATTATACCCCATAATGACAAAGCCAAAACGTTTTAAAATAATTGTTTGCAAACGTGTTAAAAATAATGAAATGAAATATCACATGTACATAAGTATTCACACCCTTTGCTTTGACACTGAACATTGAGCTCAAGTGCATCCTGTTTCCACTGATCATCCTTGAGATGTTTCTATAACTTGACTGGAGTCCACCTGTGATCAATTAAATTGATTTGACCTGACTTGGAAAGGAACACACCTGTCTATATGAGGTCCCACAGTTGACAGTGCATATCAGAGCACAAACCAAGTCATGAGGTCCAAGGAATTGGACCTCATGATTATATATATGAATTATAACCAAGGGCAAATTGATTTGGTGGTGAAAAGGTGAGGGTTGCATTGACCTCATAAAACATAATTTTGTCTAAACTTTAGAATTCCTATACTAAAAATAGCAGTTTCTCAAAAATTCTACGTAGGATAAAATTATGAGATGATTACATTGTGGAAATGCATAAATATGGGCTTTAACTTAACTGATTGGAGGAAGAATAGCCAACACAAACGAGGTGGTTATAGTTCTATTAATATCCATAATGTCTTTATGACACAGCAGTCAATGATAACATCCATTCTAACAAACCTAACACCAAAGAAAATGAATAACTGTCATATAAAAGAGAGACAGCCCATTTTAATGAGATGGTGCATGTTATTCTAATTTGTTGACGTTTCTGCGAAGAACTGTGCTATTGTTTTCCAGTGAGCCTCCCTCACATGGGATCACACAATATCACAAGCTTTACTAGTTAGTTTCAGAAGTAAAGGCTCATATATACAACAATATTTCCTCTGCTTTTTCGTTCCCTTTTGACATGGCCTCCTGCCACTAACAACAGCTGCTTATGTGGCTCACTGCATGGATGCTGTCTCTGTGTGTATGGAAGTTAAACATGGCAGTACCTGGCACTGGTAAAATCTCACGTGTGTTGTTGGAATGTTGTGCTTACAAACAACAGATGTCCTGTTTCAAGTGCAGAAAGGAGTCATGCAAATCCTCTAAGATTGTTTTCTTAACAAGCACTTATTCAGTTTTTGGGTGAGAGGTTAAGAGTGGGATTAGGTTTGGGTTACTCTGAAGGTCAAGGTGAGGTATTTAGAGATGGAGTTGAGATAGGTCTAAGATAAGCATTTAGATAACAAAGGGTCAATGTAAGTATGTTGATGTGTGTGTCAGGCCATAGTCCTGCTTGGTTCATGGGACTGTTTTCTCCCAAATATGTAACCCTCCTCAGTGGGAGATCAGCAGACATAAGCACATAATGACAGGAAGGGATGAGTCCAACCTCAAGTCCCCGATAGCAACGATAACATTCCCTCTACATGTCAGCATATTCCTCTCTCACCCTTCCCCAACACCCAGGGATATCTTCACAATCCTTCATGAGCAAGTGCCAACTAAGACATCTGACGGGCAACAGTGGGACTTTCCCACCAAAGTAAAAGTTCTCTTTGTTCTTGCTCAGAGGCAGAAGGACAGGCTGTTTGGACGCCTCCGCTCCTGTTTGATATTTCAGTTTAACGAGGTAGGGAGGTGGCGTCCGTGGGATGGGATCATAGACCCGGACCCAGCTTCATCAGCAATCTACAAGTGTTAGCGACTAAACGCCTCTGGCTACAGGAACGGCCACTTTAATGATGAGGCGCATTCACACTGCGGTACTTTTCCCTTTTGTGAGAAAAGAGCTATATTTCTGATTGGCTGGGCGGATTGCAAACCACGCCCCTTAAAACTCCCAAAAAGTTTTGTGAAGCCGCCATTTTATTATCCTCGCATTAGCATTATTAGCATTAGCATTAGCCCAGCGCAGAAACGCAGAGAGACTAACTTATCGCACACACAAAAAAACATGGGAGGGTGGAGAGAGGAGGTGTCGGCGTTCTGGGATTTACTCGGAAGGCTTCAGTAGAAGCTGCTGGGAGTCCCAGCACTTCTACTGAAGCCAGTCCCCAACTCCGGGGACTTCCGGCCGGAGACTTGGGCGGAAGTATACGCCGTGAAGTTGTTTGTAGCCTGCCAGTAAACCCAAAGCAGAAGAAGAAGAAGTGACGTCAGCGGCTTCATTTGCCTAATCCTCCCCCAGGGATTTATTCGTGTGAACGCGATCTGTACTTAGTTCATGAGAACTAAAGAGTTCGCATGAACCTTTGTGGGAAAAGTACTGTGTGTGAATGCGCCTATGGAAAGAATTCATTGCATATCGTAAAGCCAAAGAGCTACAGTTGTTCCAATCTCCCTAAGTAAAATTAATAAGCAATGGACCCTTTTAATCCCACCATCCTTTATTGACATTTTCACATGGAAAGACCTATAATATGATATGCAGTATGTATATTGCTGATGTAAGCTTGACTGTGCTTATTTGGATGTATGTGTTTCCTGAGTGTCTTAATGCCTTTGTTTCCATACTCTGTTGGCGGTGGATCAGGAGGAATACATCCCCTGTTCTTGTGTAACACCATGTCTGTCTTTTTCTCCTGTCTTTAACAGATTCCCTTTGTACCCCAGAGGAGAGCGCTTTCATTTTGAATATGGTGTCTACTTACTCAACAAGAACATTGCCCAGGTATGAATACACTCATAGTGCACACATATTTTCTACCAATGAATGAATGGTAAGTGGGACAAATGTGAGGATTTGAGGAGAACATTTTCTAAAGAAGAAAAAGTCATTTCTAATGTAAGATCATTACCCTGTTATCCTATTGTCGACCAAAGGGGATTTATTGAAGTGCTTTCAACCAATATACATTTGAATAGTAAGAAGTCTGATCATCTGTGGGAAAAAGCAATGCCTCTTGGCCCATTAATACGCTACAAAATATGAATAGAATTACCTTGAGTAAACAATGCATTTGTTGGGGACTATTTACACCTGCCAATCAGTGTGTTTGGTAGTATTTTATTGCGGAGAGACAGTGTATCCGGGACAAAAGCAAACATGAAAGACGACCAGTTTGTACCAAAGTTTGGTCCAGACTGTAATCACACACTGGAAGTCTGGGTGGAATGGATTGCAATGGCATTTGATACAGTTGTTAATGTTTCCCTGAACATGGACAATCCTATAACTTAAAGGTGTCCTATCATGCAAAATGCACTTTTGTATGTCTTTTATACATAAAGATGTGTCCCCGGTGTGTCAGGGAACTCACAAAGTGTCAGAAAATAAAACCCTCTCTCTTTTCCTCCGTACCCAAATCTCTAAAAACGGGGCTACAACGGAGCTGATCCAGATTTGCGTCCGATATGACGTAATATCAGAAATGTGGGCTGTCTTTTCTCCCACGGCCCGATCAGAAACGTTGCTATCTGAAACAATGCGTGACGTGTTTTGGACGTAATATGGTCTGTGTTTACATTAGCAAGCATCGCTAACACCCAGAGCTAACCTGTACTGGAGAGAGTATGTGTAAAAAAAGCAGGAAATAAAAAAAGGAACTCACCTTGTGGTAAACCCGCAAGAGAAAAAGCATTTGAGCTCCATACTGTTGCATAAATAATCCTTGAAGTGGTTTGGAACATGATATGGCGTTTAATCATATATTTGTTGCTTATTTGAGCAGCGTAGTCAGCCTGCTCGTCACAGACCTCACTGCTTGCCTTACCGTGCTCCAAAGGGGGCCGGACCAGCAGCTACAGTCACAGAATCAGACCTTCTCTAACAGGGCTGAAATAGAGGGATGTGAGGGATGTCTAAAATGCATGATCTGTTTGGTATTTTGAGCATAACACATCATAGACATGATTTTTATATACCCATAATATATATAAAAATAGCATGATAGGAGATCTTTAAGACCCCATCAGGTCAAAATGTAAGTAGTCCAGGACCTTCGACACTAATGACATTAGCCTCATTTGTCAGTAGCTCTCTTGCCCATAAACACATGATAGAATAGGCTTGGGCTACACAAGTAGCGCACTTGTTGTAATGTCAATAGATTTTTGTTCTTGGTCTTTTCACCGTATTTGTTGACAAGAAGAAAAACAATGGAGTATCACCAGATTTTGAAGGAGCGGATGGTCACAACGTGAAATGTGTCTGCGTGTGCAACTGACATGTTGTACACAAGCTGAATTAATGCTCTAAATTTGTTTCCCTTTCTCCTCCCATCTCCCATAAACACCTCAGGGGACGGTTGAACCCTTGACCCTGTCCCTGCTTATTAAAGTACACCTAATATGTTGACCTTGGTTACTCCCTCCATTCATCCCTCACACAATTTGCATTCCATCGCCTGTTTTCTTCCTCATCCAGGCGAGAATGAAGGGCCTCTCTCCTGAAAAGGACCGGGCAATTAGCGTTAGCAGGTGGCTGACTTCAAACTACTGCACATTGGGAGGTTTAGGTTCGAATGCCAGACCACAAGCTGCTTGCCAATATCCCAATCGGCCATCTTACCGAGGACCACAGTCCAAGACTACCAAAATAAGCCAGATAAGAAAACATGTTAGAAACCAAATGAAAATAATTGCTGTGCAAAACCATAAAAGGGAACGATAACTCGGCGTGTTATTTTACGAATCCAAAATAGAAACCAATATTTGATGTAACGTAGTGTACTGATGTAGCTTAGTGTAGATTGTGCAATGCCAAACGTTATGATGACACTCATCCATCATGTCTGATACATTATAGGTATAGCTATATTTCACACACTTTTCCTTAAGTGGCTGCAGATTGTGCACAGCATACACTCTCTGTCTTGGGACCCTTTATCAGTAAGGAAATCATCTCAAATATAGTCTTTGACAGGTCAAGGAGGTTTTCAGATTGAAAATAAAGGGAACACTTTTTAGGACAGACAAAATAGAGGTTATTAAAAAAATATTGTACCTTTCTGTTTGTTATGTTAAACTGATTCTTAGAATAACTTGGTTTATAAACACAGTGAATAGAGTTTATTGCAATTTAGGATAAGTTTTAGGATTTTGTTTAAACCTTAATATCCACACTGTACTGTATGTATGTAGTAGTAGTAATAGTAGTAGTAGAACCTTTATTTATCCAGGAAAATCAATTAAGAACAAATTCTTATTTACAATGATGACCTGACAGGAGGCAAAGGCTTCCTGAGGGGATGGGGTTTGGGAGGGAAAAAAAAAAAAAAGACAGACTCCGGGCACTACAGAACCCAGGAGACAACACATAGAGCAAAGATGACCGGCATAGCAGTTAAACATATAAACTCTAAAACAATATTGCTGTGGTTCAATCGGTCATTACAATCAGCATCAGGCAAAGCAGCTGCATGTGTGCACCAGGGTGTCAATAATAGTGACATTGAAGGTGCGGGGGAGACAAAGGTTTTCATTTTCAATGTTTTTTGAATGAAATTCCAGCGATCAGCTGCTGCACACTGAAAGGCGGAGCGGCCAAAGGATGTATGCCCAGAAGAAAGGGATTTGAATATGCATGACACATCATCTTCACATGTACATCATTTGGCATGCAGTCATCTCAATGCATATTATCGCCTTCAACTCGCATAACCCTCACACATAATCATTTTTATAAAAGCCACACATCATGATCTAACCTATTGAGATTTGGGTTTTATTCATTTGAACAGTCTGCATGCTCACCCTTGCTGAAAGTGTAATTTGACTTCTGATAGAAGGCACATGTAGGTGGCTTGAGGAGAAGTATTCTTTATCTGAATCAGCTTCCTGGTATGAACATTAGTATAATATTTCTGAATTTGTGCTGTCAGTGATGGAGAGATGTCTCTTCTGCTACTCACGAATGGAACATGTTCTTATGAGCTTCAAAGGAATCTGTGCACAGCAGGGAAATGAGATCCAGATAGTCAAATGTTTTACCTTTTTTCCATGAAACCAATACATAAAGATTCCTACGCAAGGTCTTGAAAACAGATGTAAACCATCAGCTCTAATACAGGTGGGCACATGTGAGAAGTGTGTTGTGATAACTTTGTAGAGGAATCTGTAGGGTGATCATTTTATAATTGACAGCATGACATCTGTGGCTCATTTTTGTCACCCTCATGGACAAAGGGTGCACGGCAAATTAAATAAACCCATGCACATACCAAATAGTTATTGAACCTGTATTGTAAGGTTACTTATATTTCTACAGTCAGCAATGCTAATATTACTGCTTTTCACAGCTTTGTAAAGCAGCAGTATTTGACGGTATGACATTTCATTGTCTGTCTCATGCATTCCATGTGTGCCTGACAACGTTCACGCTCAGAATGAGTTATCAGGTTGACTCCAAAACAATATAATGGTGCAAAAGGAGCTCCCGCTCCATGTGATAGTGATAATACACCATTGTTTCAAAAACTGAAGCAGCAGCAAACATGTCACAGTCGATAAAATGGAACCAGTGCAAACAGAGATTCCCCATGCCTCTTTGGTCGCATATCCAATTGAAATGTGTTCTCCTGTAAGTCTGGGATCACACACGTAATACTGGGGAAGTCAACACAACTGCTTTGAATGGTGGCTGTACTAACCTGCACATTGTGGCTGGATCATCTTCTGCTCATATCATTCATGAACAGACAGCATTATAGTTGCAGCATTCATAGGCCTGTCACGATCATTCATTTTGTTGGACGATACATTTTTCTGGAAATTACTGCGATAAACGATAATATTGTCGGCACCGTATATGACCATTTTAGACCACTGACATAATGATAATATATAATAATAATAATAATAATTCAAGTACATGCTTTCAAACAAACTTTTTATTGAACATTCAACATTGCAAATGAAATGTGAAATAATATTAAAATATATAAATTATATAATAAATAAATAAATTAATTAAATTAAAATTAAATACAAAATCACACAACAAAAATAATTAAATAGTCAGGCTGGAAGACAGAGCTCTCTCTATCTATCTATCTATCTAGATATATAATCTATATATATATATATATATATTATATATATATATATATATAATCTTATATATAATATAGTATTTAATATTTATAGAATATATATTATTATATTCTTTATATATAATATATATTATATATCATATATTATAATTATATATATATTATATATATATATATAGATAAATACTAAATATATATATATATATATATATAAATAAATAAATAATAAATGAGCACACATTATCTCACAAGCAAATAAACCTCCTTAAAACAACAGTCAAGTGTACAGTCCACTGTCCATACACAAGACCCAGACGCCTCAACAGGCCAATCCTAATCTGTTTTTCAAAGTTTTCGAAAAGGAACACCAACAGGTTTGCATTGTCGGGAATGCATCTTGATTGTAAACTGTCGGGAAGGTGGGGGTCTCCTCTCCAGCTGCCGTGTTTGCTCCCAGCTGGAACACGGAATGGGGGGGTTGTGTTTTAGCTGTAGTTTAAAATGCGTGCTATTGCCTGCTTTTGTCGCTACCTTTTTTAAACAAATGCGACACCCGCCCTCATTGAAGTCCGTAGGTTCGCATCGTTGATTTGACTTGAATACAAAATACTGCCACACCGGAGAATCGAGATGTGTAGTTTTGTAACCAATTCCATTTCTATGGGCATAGATATGTCTCATAATTATTTGTGTGAACATAAAAATTATTTGTGTGTAAATATGTGATTTGGAAATGTAAACACCACAAATGCATTTAAAAGATTTGCAAACTCACAAATACATTTGCAAATGTAAAACGGATCTGCAAATACGCTAAATATTTTCACAAATAAAAAAAAGATCTGTGAATATCTCTTTAACATTTACAACTTTCGATCAGGCATTTGTGAATCCATTTTGTATCTGGTAGGCCATGCAGATATGGTACCTACACCGGTCTCGGCTAAAATCTACTCGAGTCACTCGGTTATTTTGGGAAACCACGTGATGGCCTGCTGATGACGACATTTACGCATGATTTCAAAGTAAGAGCATGATGGTTTGTTTAATGCTCTGTTTTTTTTTATTATAATGAACAGCGGAACGTTAGATGCATTCTTTATCACCATCATCATCATGTTATAGTGATACAGTTAGTTTGTGTTGTAATAAAGTAATCTGTAGAAAAGCACCGTATTTAGGTCAGCCTTCATAGTAAGGCTACATTAAATGTTATAATATTCATCGTGTCCTTTCTACTGTATATGCATATATTCCGTCTATTGCTTTGATTTGTATTTCATGTTATTATGTTTATACTTGTTTCCACACATTTCACAATTTGGGATGAAGGAAGTATCTATCTATCTATCTATCTATCTATCTATACATCCATCCATGCGTCTATCTATCTGTCTACCTATCTGTCTATCTACCTATCTATCTGGTATGGATAACAATTTAATAACTTTCCCATGTAATTTGAGTTGACTAAATACAGTGTTTGGAGTAACATGCTTCAAAGTAAGGTGTTACAGTAATCAAATTACATTTTATCTGTAAACAGTAGTTTAACTGGTTACTGTTGGTTCAGTAGTATTTACATTACAGTTATTAAGCACAAAATTATCTCGTTACTTGCGTTACTTTTAAGGTCTTCGACTATCACTATCTGCATAACAGAAAAATAAAATGTCTAAGTAATTTCTTTCAGCAATGAGTTCATGGGCGTCGCAGCCATTATATGAGGGTGGGACAAGTCCCCCCCACCTTTTTAAAATTATTAGTTTCGACCCTCCACTTTTACTATGTGGAAAGCCCGTGCAGCGGTCTATCCACTCGCCACTCTTTGCAGAGCGCTGTGTCAGTGCTTCATTATCAAATCCATTCCACTTGCTTATTGAGAGAATGCCCAAATCAATGAAACTCCGCCCATGTTTTCACTGCTACTTTGTACCAAGGCAGATTCTCAGAGCCGTGCACATGCTGCGTTTTTTGCGTAGCTGTGTCTTTAGTTGTAAGCCCAGTGACGATCTGTTCATCTGTCATATCATACAATAAAGCCTTCGAAAAGAATAGGACAGCCCCGCCCCTCACAGCGCGCGTGGTCGGCAGCCACAGCGCTCCTAGCTAAAATACTGGTCACATCCTTCGAAACGGCAATTTATCGAGCTCAGAAAAGTTATCGAGTCCATTTTTATTTATCGCACGATAAGTCAATTTATCGATTATCGAGACAGGCCTATAGTCTTTATTACCTTTTTTTGTAACTTTTCTTCCTTGTCTTTAATGTTTGTTAAGCGATCCATGTTATGCAGCCTGTTAGATGTCTGACTGTGTGATATAAAGCAGAGATCTGGCTTCACAGCAGACCGTCTGATTGGCTGGTTTGCTGACGGACTTGAGCCTGGGTGGGGGACATTAGCTGTCCATCTCTTATTAAATTGCCCTGTGTGGCTGTGTTTGAAAGCGATACAGAGATGCTGGCAAAGCATCAGGGCCACAGCAGGTCGAGCCTGCTTTGATGTGGCGGAGGAGAAATTTGCTTTTATTAGGCTTCATGTCATGAGGCCAGGGGCAAGGCTGGGTCCTGGATCTGAGGTGGTAACACACTCCCAGGTTGCCACCTCGGGTCAATGTGCTTGACAGGAGAAGTAAAGAAAGGCTTTATGGAGATGCAGCCATTCTCAACTGCTCCTTCCTATTTCTTGTGCAATCAGTACATATTGCAAAACGCCTGAGGGACTCATGTTTTTGTGGAGTGTTAATATATGTTCTCTTTGGTCCCATTTGAACTTATAACAGAAATTAGTTTCTCTTAGCGAAGTTGTTAAATGAATGTCATATTGCCGTCATTTCCTTGAATTAGTTGGCCACAGGTATGTAGCTGGGCCTGAAGTGCAACCACTGGGACACAAACATGTTAAACCTGCCATTCCTCCATTCACAGAGAGAAATTGTCCAAGTGAGTGTGGCTGACTCAAAGGAAATCCAGCAGCCTTTTGTCTGGAGGCACGCCATGTGTTATAGACTCGCACTGTATGTTGTCCACTAGGCTACGTTGTTGTGAAACCAGCATGTGGGGCTGATTAGATGACAACCAATGCTAAGCTAGCTCTTTAGGCGCAGCAATTAGCTCTTAGTCACTAAGCCTGCCGTATCATATGTTGTGGGGCACAGGAAAGCTAGTATTGGAATTAAAACTCAGCAAATGTGTTGTGGCCCGAGCAGATGACCTCTGAGTTAAACTTGATTTGAGTCTACTGGGGAAAGTCGCCTGCAGTCTCACCTTCCAAGTCTCAGTGCAATTTTACACCATGACCTGCAGGCAGAGCGCCATTCTGGTGGTCTGAAGCAAACGTCAGAGCGCCGAGAGCCATTAAGAGTGGCAACTGTGGCTCCATAAAACACGGTTATGACTCATGGGGGAGCCTCCTGTGTTTAGCGGTTAGTGGAGGTGGCAGCAGCGGAACAGGAGCCGGTTAGGTGGAGGGATTAATTTTTAGGCTATTTGGAAAACGTTCTAGGTGCTTTAGCAAGAGTACATTTTGCCTAGAAATGACTTTAAAATAATGAACAGTAGAAGTGTGGAAGTGTGTAACTAGATGTGGTAAATATCTAGGGGCATGTTGCAATATTTTGTACATTACTAATTATTGACATAAATAAGACCAATACATCCAGTACATTCTGGTGTGAATTGCATAATATCACAGCCTGCATTATACACAGTAACATGTGTAGTAAACAGGCTGCATGTTTGCATTATTTTCACATGAAACTGTGACAAACATTTCAAATAAAAAAAAGAGCTAGGTTACATGCAGCTAAATGACATGGTATGATCCACATCAACTAATCTCCTGGTTTGAATATAATATAAGAAAGAAATGATTCCTCATCCTACATCTCTGAAATAGATTTTTAAACATAAGTCTGTCTGAATTAGCTGACTGCAGAGCAATGTCTGTTTGCTATTTCTAACCCTGATCCTAAAAGAATAATGATATAGGAATAAACTGTTCTGTAGGTGTCATCAGGGTTTAGAGGGGTGACTGTAAGCATGCATAATGTTCATTTGACATATTCCAAAGTTGAGGTCCTTCCTTCACCTCTGTTTCAAAGCTCATAACCCTTATCAATAGAAGAAACGATCAAGGGCTTTGCAGAGCCCTTGTGAGCATTAGCTCATGTGATTGTGCTTCGATAGAAACCCTATGACCCAAGCAAAGACATACACAGAACATTACACAGCTCCCTTCCACTTCACAACTCCCTCCAGCTTCAGGATGAGTTGCCAAAGGACTCTATACATTTCTCTAGCGATTACCTTATTTCCCTTCTTCTGTGATACTGTTGAGTCCTTATACTGTAGTAGAACAATGGTACGACCACACTTGCACATACATTTGTTTTTCCACAATTGACTTTTCTGTAAGCAGTTGTGTTGTTTATTCAGGTACCATCCACTAGTCTGTGAATCATAAATGATTATGCACACTGCCATTGTGTAACATTAATTCACTCAAATTGTAGTTTTGAAATGCACAGTACGCTAATGTCGATGTCTTTTGTCACATGATTTACAACCTTTCCTTCAATTATATTTATTGTTAACATTATGAGATAGGAGTGATGGCTATCATGTATTAGAGCCAATTTCTTGAACCTACCTACAGTGAGTAAGGGTCCTTCATAGGGAAAGAAAGATCTTAGTGCACAAGGATCCATTATTTGCTATATAAGGCATTGCGCTTAGTAGAAAAGTCGGCTATATCTGGTGTGCTATTTATTCCCTACTCATGTCTCGGATTCTTTTGAATAAGAATCAAAAAAAATTGAAATGGGACTATTCCAGGTTTCTCTCACAAGCCTGTTGTTCTTCCTCTCCTTGTCGAAACTGAGGTCTGCGGTTTGTGACTCACTTCTCGGTGTGTTCCAAAAAAAGAAGAAAACCAGATGATTACAATCTGAACTGTCCAAACAGACTCCTCAATGTTCAGAAATCATAATGCAGCCCACTGTACGCTGTTTGTTACCTGAACCCTGGACCACGGTTCCCCCGGCTCCGCCACCATCTCTGACTTCCAGACAGAGCCTGGTAGCAATCAGGCAATTTCTAATCCTGCCGGCTGCCACTCATTGTCTTCATCCTTCCATAACAGCCACATGCCAACATCCGTTTCCCCATTTTACAGGGATTGATATGATAAAACATATAATGGACAGGCATTAGAAAATGTAGTGCCAAATCAACGTCGTTTATGTCACCTGATCACAAAAGAGAAGGATGAATGAAGGTAGGAATCACCAAGTGAAGTTTATTTTATTGTTTTAAAGCAGACCATTAATGTGTATGTTATTGCTTAGCCCACAGAAGAACAACCTGAACCTGCATCTGTACACATGGCCATATGCTGTACAAATGTTGGATAATCACCCCCTCCTTATATCTAATAGAGGATAAGTTATAAACCCTGAGTTTGACAATGTGTTTTGAATTTGAACACCATTAAGGTGCCACTTTAAACAAGATCTCTGTTGACAGTGAAAAAGCATGTCATTAGTGTACTTTATTTATCACATTTCAAGCAATACATTATTTTTGACAGGTCATAAGTGGTGGTGTGGGTTGTATTATGGAGTTTGTTAACAGCTTGACATGAGACAGCAGGCTGATGGCTGTCAGCCCTCTCCCTCTGCAGATTGATTCAAAGAGAGGAAGCCCCTGTTTTCTGATGCTGGATTTGAGATCAGATCTGTCAATGGTTGAAGTATAAAGCCTCTGTTATTGCATAGTTTGACACGTTCTGTCTGTAGCCTCTCCTATCTCATTTTGATTGTACATAAAGTGTGCTCTAGATCTGTTCTGTATGAAGCATGCCATGAGGAAACTTCTGTCATCATGTGGCGAAAGGTAAATAATATCTGACTTGACTTGACACTATATGAATTCACTTGACATTAAATGAGTTGTTCAAACACTACATCATACTATACTTAAACATTACCATATGTACTTTACTATAATATGCCAAACTATACCATACCATACTATACTACACTATACCATACTATACCATACTATACTACACTATACCATACTATACTACACTATACCATACTATACTACACTATACCATACTATACTACACTACACCATACCATACTATACTACACTACACCATAATATACCATACTATACTATACTACACTATACCATACTATACTACACTATACCATACTATACTACACCATACTATACCATACTATACTACACTATACCATACTATACTACACTACACTATACCATACTACACCATACTATACTACACTATACCATACTACACTACACCATACTATACCATACTATACTACACTATACCATACTATACCATACTATACTACACTATACCATACTATACTACACTACACCATACTATACTACACCATACTATACTATACCATACTATACCATACTACACTACACTATACCATACTACACCATACTATACTACACTATACCATACTATACTACACTACACCATACTATACTACACTATACCATACTATACTATACTGCACTATACTATACCATACTATACTACATCATACTATACCATACTATACTATACTACACTATACCATACTATACTATACTACACTATACCATACTATACTATACTACACTATACCATACTATACTATACTATGATAAACTATACCGTACTATACTATTCCATACCATACCATACTATACTACACTATACCATACCATACTATACTATGCTATGCACTATACCGTACTATACTATACTATCATTTGCTTTAGAATACTATACCGTACCATTTCATACCTTACTAAGAAGTGTATCAGATAATAGGCCTATGTTTGCATTACAAAATGCAGAATATAGATACATATGTATATATTATTTTGAATATATTTAAATAAATATATCTTTCCAAATATGTGACAGTTATATTTAATAATTACTTATGTAATATGTGTGGCTATTACTTTGAAACACAAGTTGGGAGCAACCTAGTGTTTGTTTGTCTTGGCCCAGGCCGAACAAGAGAAGTGTAAAAAAGCTTGACCAGCTCCCGCACTCAGACAGGAAGAAACACTACTGAGAAAAGACATTTAGATAACAACTGTTTTTTCTGGTCCAAAAAATCCTGTAGAAAAAACCCGTCTCCCAGTGGTTTGGTTCTTTTGGTTCTCTGACTGGAAGTCCTTGTTCAAGCTACCTATTAACCAAACCCAGGCCTTAACGTACACTTCTCTATGCCCATGGGGTTTCATAGCCCTACTGTGTGGTCTCTGTTTTCCATCACAAACTTTTGTTGTTAGCTACAGCTCCCATCCAGTGCCACTCATTGGCCAGAGTAAATTGTTGGTGGGACCCTTTTTTACAACAAGTAGGAGCACCCTTTTCTATAAACGGATATTTTTTCCTTCTCGCTGTATCAAGGAGATTGTGGGAAGGTGGTAGTTTGTCTGAGGTGCAGTGCTTGTAAAGCCTTTACCGCCCAGCAGGTTCCATGTTTGATAAGAAAGAAAGAGTGGAAGCATGTGACACTCCAGTACGATGCCGAGTGGTCTGTCAGCCTGACATCCTCCAGAAGTTGCATTTTATAAGCCACTCTCAGACCGCAGTTGTAAGTGTGTGTCACTGTTCTGTGGTTTCTAGTTCTGGGCGTGTGCGTAGCGAGTCCGTCAACATGCTGCGATTATGCCTGAGCTGCAGGGTTTTATGGGAATTCCTCTGGACAGCCACCTATGACTTTATGAAACACTTAAATTTGTCTAATTGAATTTCCACATTTTGTGGTTGGTAGTTCCAGGTTTGTCCATCACCGCAAAGAGGTACCATAGGCGCGCTAGTTCCACTAAATATAAGGATAGAAGTAAATGTTAGTTCTGTGTGTATGTGTGTGTCTGACTACTGTAAGAGAAATCGCAAATGATTGGAGTGAATTTCAAACAGTAAGTGCCAAAGTATTTTTTTGATTATTTAAGCGTTGACCAAAGTTTGGTGTTTCTAGCAAGTCAAGCCACAATGTCATGTTATTTATAGAGTTGTTTGATTGCATAGACGTCATAGGATGGAGAGGTTACAGTAGTTTCTTCATGGTAGCAGAATACATTGGTCCACAGAGAATACAGAGATGATACGTTAAGTGTAAATGTTTAATTAGCTTATATATCGTCTTTTAAGATCAATCTGTGTTGTTATGAACATCTTTCTCCCACAGGTCAGACTGCGGGTCTGACTGGAGGAACTTTCTGAGAGGAGGATTTGCTGTGATTCTGGGTGTTTGGAAAGTGTTGGCTGCTCTGCTCCATCATTTACTTAATAGTGCGTCTGCAGTTTCCAGATGGTTTGAATTTGTATCCGAGGCCTGTTTGTTTCAAGTCTGCTCTCCTGTTGTCTCACTACATGCTATACTTCTCTGCTTCAACACCAAGGCCTCTCTGAATTCCCGTCACTTACAGATAACTCCTCCGTCTCAACTCCACTTCATGTTTCTGTGGTAATATCTAAAAATGCTGGCTTGGGTTCAAAGGAAACTTACTGCTCGGGAGATAAAAGGAAAGACCAAAACCAATCAGACAAGTGAGTTTTGTCTTCACTGGAGGGTTTATCCCTTCCATAGATCATAGTTATGTTACTGTGTGTCGAAATATCTGCAGTTTTCTGTTTTTCTCTTGGTAAAGTAAGTTGAGGGGAAACTGGACCAAGGCACACAAACAAAAGATTCTCTCTGCTTGTGGGGCTTTTTTGGCTGCCAAACTTCACTCCCGGGCCCCCACTAACTTGTCATAAGAATAAAGAGGGGCAGAGACCAATTATATGTTATGTCAGCGAGTTTAGAAAAACTTGTTTTTGTTGTTAATTCATCAAGGCCTGTGTGCTGTCACATGGGTGTTTGGGAGTAGAGGTATTCAATCATGAGCGCAGGGCTTGCTGTGGCTCAGTGACATTAAACAGCTCTTAGAATAAAACAATGCTGGCCTCATCTGGTCACTATTTGAACAAATATCAGACACCCTGATTCTGTTACTGCTGCTTCCCAGTGCCTTCTGCTTCCATGTGGATTTCATTACAGCCCTTTGACTCTGACCAATCGGCAGCTTTCCATCTGAATTAACACAGCCACTCTGGAAACAGATCTCTTTTAGTGTTACTCCTCATCAAGTTAAGAGGGTCAATGTCGGTTTCCCCTAATTTGGTTTCATCAAGATAATGTCAGAATTAGTCTCCTTCTCTGCATGTCAGTCGCTCCAACACTCCTGTCAATCAAATACATTTCACCTCATTAGGCCAGTGTCTCTCCATCACCCCTGATGTCAGCCTCCATTACTCTACCAGGATGAGAGGGTCTGTGGGGTGTCATCTTTGCTTCACCCAGCCTCGTCCTTCTTTCGTTATTAATGAAGCGTCTGTGATGGGTCCAGGCCTGTTGTCCCAGAGGCCAAATCATCGTTTAACAGTTATTGCGTAAAGGGGGCTAAGGGGCTCATGAAAACAGCCGTTAAATAAACACCAGTAAAAAAAGGAGGCTGCAACAGGGTCCTTGTTTTCTTTCGCTTTGAAGATAGTTAGTGTAAGCTGTTTTTTCTAAGTCTGGAAAACTTACTTTTTAGCTGAATGAACAATGTAACTTGTTTTATGAAAAAAAATGCATTGCACTTACTGAAAAATGCTGCTCCTTATACTTGGATGGGTTACATGCAGGGACTGAATGTCACTGTATGCGGTGCTGTGTACGTCTGTGGGACAATTAAAGAGGAATTCATTTATATTTCCAACAATAGACGAGATTTTTGAGACATATTTTTGTATACATATTCAGTATTAACATAATAAAATAAACCTGACGAAGGAATCTTGGCTACCTAAAGGATCATTCTAATGAGGCCAATTTGATTGAATTTCAAAGGAAAATCATTGCAATGTGAGATGTCGAAGGCGCTGTTAAAATGTTATTCCCAGCAACAAATTATAAAGTTTATATATCATATATATATAGATTCCGTTAGATTGCATCTTCAATGTTTGTGTGTTTGTTGCTACCCTATACATGTAGATTGTTGCTCCCCCATTATGGCGCCAACAGACATATCTTAAGTTTAGTGGACAAATGATTGCCAAACCTGTTGTTGTCACCACGGAAACAGACTCTATTTGGAAGTTAAAAGATGCCGTAGTTAAGTCGTTGGCTTGTGCTTTTCAGAGCAATTAGGATGTTGTCCGCAGAAACTGCACACAAGCTAAATATGCATCCGACTACAAATATACGTCAGCTCATGTGTTTGGCTTTCCTATGTTTGGAGCTTTCGCCCAACCACAAGCATAACGGTCACAGGAAGCAGTTTGGAGCATAAAGTTATTCTTGAGAGGAGCCGAGTATTACTCTGAGAACCAAGCTTCCAGCTGCAATGTCAAAGTTAATCTTTTCCATCTAAGTTGACCAGACTCCCTCCACATGACGACCTCAGCCTTACGTCACCAATTGGCCAGTCTGCAGACCACAGAGTTATGATCAATACATCCAAAAGATGAGAGGTGATGTTTATTCAGTTGTTTGGATTTTGTGTTGATTGGTTATGTAGCTTTTCCTTCGACTTTTCATTTTGATTTTTGTCAAATTTAATATTTTCTACAAACTGTGTTATAGGCTAGCTGGTCCTTACAGCAAAGGTCTAAGAAGACCTTTTTTTTTCAGTGGAATGTTATGAACTGTTTATTTTCACATCTATTAATTATTGGTAACATCTCTTGTATTTACCGAATGCTTCTCGCAACATTATCAAGATCCAGATAGCGGCAAATGTGTATAAAGTAGGTCATAAATGTCATTAAGAGTGCCATTTAAAAAAAAAAAAAAGTCTTCAAAGGTTTTAAATCTTACTTGCTTCAAGCTGTAGGATCCCTGATCTAAAATATTTGATCGGTCTTACTTTTTAATGTCCCTCATAAGATGAAAGATGCAAGTATCTTCTTTTATATGAATTGGCTGCTGCAGGAGAGCCGGCTTGACCTTCATTTTACTTTAGCCTTCAGTTCAAGACAGCAGTGGCCTCCTTCCAGCTCATTAGAGAGTTAAAAACCACACATTTCAACCTCACACTCTTTCCCTCATGCTGAATTAATGGAACAATCCACATAGTTGGCTACCAAAAGTGTGGTTGGAAAAAACATGACCACACAATAGGTATGTGTTTCTTGTTCATTTCCGTCTGTTTCTGCCTCTCTCTAAAAGTCCTACTCGTGTTTGCGTTCCTTGACACATTATTACACTAAAATGTATCTATTAGGAAGAAACCCAATATTATGGGGTTTCTGTTGTTTAACTGTACAGCGATTTAGTGAAGAGAAAACATGGGAGCGGTGGAGATGAGGAGATGTCGGCGTTCTGGCGATTTACTCGGAAGGCTTCAATAGAAGCTGCTGGGACTCCCAGCTGCTTCTAACTGAAACTCCCCAACTCCGGGGACTTCCGGCCGGGGACTTCAGGTGGCAATATAGTTGTTTACGGCCCTGCCAGTAAACCCAAAGCAGCAGCAGCAGAAGAAGAAGAAGAAGTGACGTCAGCGGCTTCATTTGACTAATCCTCCCCCCAGGGACTTTTTCCGCGTGTAAAACGCGATCTGTACTTAGTTCATGAGAACTAAATAGTTCTGATGAACTAAGTTCTGATGAACCTTTGTGGGAAAAGTACTGCGGTGTGAATGTGCATAATGAATGCAATCATTGTATAGGCAAACAAATTAAGAGCTCTGAGCTGTTATCACTAAGAATACAGTAGAGCCGGTTGAACTCTGGACAATACTCCAAGTGAGCTTGGATCCGCCAGTCTTATCGCAGATTACAACTCTTTATCTGATTGAAAACAACTACTCTAACGCTCCACATGGGGGTTTTGCCACAAGCGTCGTATTGCTTTGTTGGTGAGATCAAATATTGTTTACATTAAATTGTCCCTGATTCTGATCAGCTATTCATTATGACAAAAATCGTTCTGTATTGGACTATGACTTATAAATTCCAATCTTAGCAGCCCTTCGGCAGTGCAAGAAAAAAGGTTTAACATCCTTAACACTATGCAGGGTCACAGTTTGAAACAAACCCAGATGAGCAGAGAATGCTCCGGCTCTCCAAAGTAAACCGGACACGGCCTCTACTCCTCCCATACCGTGGCAGGTTCAATTTGATACTTGGGGCCAATAAAAAAGAAAGCCACGGGTTCTTCTTTTCTTTCTTTAATGTATAGCTATGCCGCTCTTTAATTTATACGCCCTTTTCAAGAAATCCTCATTGCTTTATATTTTCTAAAGATACGCACTGAATTTGACTGACAATTAGTTTACAGTCAAATTTGTGACGCAGAGATTACTGGAGGTACATTTACAACAACTCACTTCTAACCCTCTCTTTACCTTTTGCTCAACCATTAACAGTGTAATATAACTTTTTCAGCTTAGAAATCCCAGTTCTGTTCTCCACAATTTAGTCTAAGTCAAGTGTGACTTAAATCAATGTGAATTAGTGCTGACCTTTTATACCATATTTCACATTCAAAGAATGTTCTTTCCTGTCTAATGTTCTCATGTAATTGTTCTTTCTGCAACCTAATGTGGACTTTGCCGTGGCTCTGGGAAAGCTGACCTCAGTCTCAGACCTCTTGTACAATAGCCCAGGCACAGATTACATCTAAGATGCCTGTTAATACTTAATATGTCCATAACCAAAATCCTGATAGCTCTGTCCCCCACTAACACATGTATGCAGATACACACAAAAACAAACTATCTTTCAAATCTCCAGTATGCCCTGTGTGCATAAATGAAATCAATAAACGTACAGTATATTGCATATGATAATCATAGCTAAATCCTTCATGGTGTGAACTCTCGTTTTCCAATTTAAACTCTTATCCTCACTAGCCCAAAATGTCTTTCAAAAGCAGTTTGATGCTGCATATTTGATCCTGGTAGAATAGTAGCGGGATCTGTCTGGAAATCCTTTTGAACTCTGTGAAATATTGGAAGTCTGAGGTTTAATCTGGGGCTCTCTGGTTATACTGTTTTGATAGGGATGTAGTCGGCCAGCCAGTTGGACTGTAGGCCAGACGTGGGTTGATTTACTGTCATCAAGGTTGTATTCCAACTGGAAAATAGTTTTTATGAAAGTAAGCGGACAGAGTTAGAATGTTATTTGCTAGATGCAAATATGCCTTTGGTTGTTACATGTTGGAATAGTGAGAAACAACAAATCACCAGATCAGTTTTATCCATTTTTCATTTCTTGTTATGGCTCACTCAGACGTTTGACTTGGTAAAACAACTGCAGACATTTGGATAAGTAGCTCTCGTCAACCATCACTTTGAAAGCAATACATTTCAAAGTTAGTAACCGAGACAGATAAAGGGGGAATGTACACAGTCAGCCAGCCTAGGCCTGTGACCTCCAGTCCCGTGGTAATACTAATAGAAAATCTCAGTCGTAAAACCATCCACAAAATGAAGAGGAAAGGAAGAGAAAATAATATGCCCATTCACGAGCATTGAAAGCGAGAGAAATTGTGGGCAGCACGAAGCCAGGATCGGCACCTGCCCACAAACCATATATTCATCCCCAACGCTGGTTTAGTATTTTCCTAGGGGCCTTGTGGAAACACAACACGCATATAAAAAAAGATTTCCCTTGTAAAATACCACAACACTTTTATTCCAAATAATAAAATGAGTGTGATCAGACTAAATTGGCTATGGCTAAATTAAAATAATGTTTGAATGACTATATTTGGCAGCTTATTTAAAAGGTGTGCTACAACTCGGACAAAGTTTGTTGTTTGTTCCTCCATGCATGTATCTTTCCATGCCCAGGAGAAGACATTAGCCCTGTCCATGGTATCCTCCCTTTCCCTCAGGACTTCACAGACCTTGTGCCCTTTACTGTTCGCCACCTTTCCCCATCTGACCACAAACTTTTATAGCATCCCTCAAGAAAAAGCTCCGTATGCTTTGAATTTGAATCTACAAAGCAGTGAATTTGCATATTCTCGTAGGTGTGCCGTGTCCAGGCTCCAGGAGTCCTTGTTAGAGCTGCCATGGAGGATTGATGATGCATGCCAATACTGCTAACAGGAAGTTGACCTCAGTGTTGTGACTTCACAAACAGGGTCAGCCAATGTCGGTTACTTTAGGGCAATAGTTGTTGCAGTGGTGAAGGACATTAACCCCTGAGGATCAAAGCCACTCTCATAGATGGTGGCTCGTCCAATAGGTGTCACTGTAGCACATGTGACTCATTTGCCTTCTCTTCTGACCAGCCAATCGACAGACTAAATAACCACATCATGAAAGGATCTCATTAGGACTGCTTGAATGGCAATACCCAGCTCCCACCCGCCCTGCGTGATTGGGGTCACAGGAGTCTAACATTGGTCTCTTGTCAGCGGTGGTCTCCCTAACTGAATTTCCTATTCATCTCACACAGCCTTTCCCGTAATTATGTAAATCTGTTGACTGAATTTGGCGGCAATACGATACTCCACAAAGTGTAACAACAAGTAATGCGACGGAAGAATCTGGTTTGAATTAGGGCAGCGTTTGAATCCGACTCGGGCACAGTGAGAACACCACACCTGTATTACATTACCCCAGAGACAGAACGGAGGCGAGAGAGTAAAAGGAGCAGAGTGGAAGAACTGAGTGTGCAATATTAAAAACTGTTTTATTACACGCTTGTTTGAAATGGCAACAGAGACAGGAAGTACAACGAATATTGCATTTCAGCTTGTAAGGAAGTGCTTAAACATATAGTATGAACTATGCAGTCAGGCAGTTCCCATGTAGTGTTGAGTTTGCTTTGGTTCTTAAACATCTTACAGTGATAAGGCCGCTGCTAAAGTCAATAACTTAGTCAAATACCATAATCTTAAACATACTGGACCATTATCTGCTATCTAATAATCTAGAGGTGTGGATACATTTGTGAAAGTGAAAAGCTTTAGCCCATGCACAACCCAAGACTCTAAAAGGCTATTCATGTAACAGATGCAATGTGCTGGTTATTGGACTCTTACAACACAATGGGTACATTTTTACAGGACTGTAGCAAACAATCTTTTCAGAGGTGTTATTAGTATGGCTGAACAGCAGCTTCACCAAATGACAAGCTTTCTGAACTCCTCCAACTTGGTGTAAAAACCAAATGACACCTTTTCACCATACCTTTTTTTTTAGCTCAGGTCTATCTATCTTTTTCACATCCCTAAACAAGATCATTGTTAATATTAGATTTGAATTGCTATGATTCTTTAAAGGCCTCCATTAGCTGAAACACTGACCTTTAGATGATAGAGGCTCATGTAAGCTATGAGTATGAACCCATCTCTTTAAAAACAGAAATGCTCCTGTTCCACTTCTTTGGAGAGATGTTAGCTACATGTTAGTCAGTCCTGTTGCTTGCTGCTTAGCAGAACAATTGACTTTGGTTGCTACAACCTGAGGTGTTCTTAATGTTTTTTCAACAACCACTCAAAACTAATGCCTAAAACCATGGGGACCATAGACCATTTTGTATCACTTGCTTGACACCTTTCAGGAATTGATGGGAGTAACATTATTTGACTTGTCTAATCAGTGCAAACACACATGGCTCTGGCAAAACAAGTGTGCGTGTGTGTCACTGGTGGACTCCACAGCCTCAGCTCAAATCTTTTATTTTTAAACAAATGTATGGTACAATCCCTAGAGCTTAATATACTATACAGTTACTTGTGTTGGAGGTTTACTATGTCTCAACAATTTATGAAAATAAGCTCCACTCAGAAGAAGAAAAAATATGATACTTTGTTGATCCTTCTTTTCTCTTTCTGTTTGTCCTCTGGAACCTTTGAAGCCATTTGAATGAACAACCACTTCTCGTTCCATTATACCACTGCCATAGAGTGTTAGAAGTGTTAGAAGTGTTAGAACATAGAACTGCCGTTGGAGTGTTGACATTTTCTGCCTTGTCTAATCAAATCAAATCAAGTTTTATTTATATAGCACATTTATAAACGATTTTTGGTCGAGCCAAAGTGCTGTACATATAATAAAAATAGCCTACAGTAGAGACACTTTACAGCAAATACAACAGCACAGATTGTTCAGAATATCAGTATGAGAAAAAACGCCACCCCTCTATCCTTAGACTATATCCAATGTAATGTAACTGAGTGGAAAGGTTTGGAAATAGAATAATAATTAACTCAAACTTTAGCATGGAAAATGAAGAAATACCGTCAGCAAGACAAGTAAAAACAAGGGAAGATGATTCTCACTATGAATATGTGGGAAGATATTTCCTGTGGTAAGCAAACGCCAGTGGTGTTTATGAATCCAGATTGCCAGTTTGGCTTAAAGACCGGAGGATGATGACCGTGGCACGTATTCAAGGCCAGAAAACTGCTCTGAGTATAAGGGAAGTACATTTCTGTTGTGAATGAATTATATGATTCAAACAACTGTTCAGCCTTGCTCTGTATATTTATTGAGACACATGAAAGGCTGCAGTGATTAATCAAGTTGGATTTCATATTCAACGCTGAACCGCATGATTGTTGAGGTTTTGAACCTCCATTGCTCCATGTGAGGTTTTATCTGTCATAGTCAGATACAAAGCTGCAAATGTAAACTCAAAAAACTGCAGCGTCAGCAAAAAACGACAGAGGATTGCCTAAAAATATACATCAAATCAAAACAGTAAGGACCAATAACAATTAAACATATTATTCTCATATTCATGTAAAACATATACATTTGTTCACAGTTTCCATCTGCAGCCGCTTTGTCTCGGCCCTTCTCTATGCGTCCTGGTCAACTGTAACTTATTTAGTGGATGAGTGAAGGCTGTATACAGTAAAGCGGGTGTTCATTATGTGCCCATGATAAGCCAAATGGGCGAAATCATTGGAGCCCGCACTGTAGCCAATATAATCAACCATTTCAAATCCACCCAGTGAGCTAGAAAGAGCTTCTCAGAGGGGAAGCCTGTGCTGTGATGTAAATCAAATACAGTTCACTAAACCAAAGGCAAGACGCATGCTGATAAGACTGAAAGCTACAATCTTACATCTTTCCAACTATTGACAACATAAGTAGTTCTGTGTGTATTTGTTAACCCTTACATTATCACCCCAAACATTTCTGTTCTGGCTACATTTCCCTCCATGAATGTTTCAGTACGTATGGAAGTTTTCAACCTTCATGTTAACAATGTTTGTGCAATCTGCTCCTGGCAGTTATAGCTGCCAGAAGGAAGACATGGACCAAACTGTTGGCTGCCTTTTCTCACACTCTTTTGTTCCAAATGAAGGGAACTTATGGAATATAATAACATCATTTCTAATGTGCTTTACCAAATTCATGACTTAAAGCCAATTTGACTCATTATCTCCAATCAGAGTGTAAGTTTGAGATATATTGTTAATGTAGCCTAATATTAGCAATACGGCTAAAATAAACGTCAGACTAGGTGCTCCAGTTACTTGGCACATACACAAATGCATTTAGAGATCATGTGGGCAGTTTGAATTGGAATGTTTTTTTAAAAATGTCTCAGGGCTACAAACACTGGGAAGGGAAAGTCCAGTGTTTAAGTAAGATAATAAACAGCAGTTGCCATGGTTTCTACCAAGTGTCACTCTCTGGTTCAGCTACAAGGCGATAGATCCAACATGTTCATTGTTTTATTTCCAATGTTCAAAATGATAGTCAAACATAGCTGCTATATTGCATGTTCTGGGATAAAATAAATATACTGTGTAACACAAAAACTTGTGAGGTCTGGCTTTGCAGCTTGGTCACAACAGATACCGGCAGTGGTGTCATTACTTTGGACAGTCCAAAGTGTTTATTGTAACGTCCAAACAATAAGTCAGACATCAAATCTCTGTATCTGTAAATAGTGTGTTCATGTACGTCTCACTAACCATATCAGCCCACCGAGGTGAAGGACTTGTTTACTTCCTCAAAGCTGGACTTAGCCTTCCAACAATTGGGAAACAACAGTGGCAAACACAATAGATCATGAGCTGTGTGTAGCTGTAAACAAAGATTTGAAGCAATTACAAGAAACCTTCTTTATGTTAATTGTGGTGTCCCCTGAGAACAAAAGTAGTGTTTTTCTGGAATGAAGAACGCGGTTCTCATTGACTACCATCGCCTCTTGTTGCAAAGATCTTGATCTTGCATTTGATTGGAAGTGGGTGAAATAATGATGCAGCACTATTTGACAGAATGCATAGCAATACAAGCTGTTGAAATGCCTAGTGCTTGTGTGTTGGTCATCATTACAGTTAGTTTAGCTGCATACAACTCGTGTTAGCCCAGGCACGAACTAGCTAACAATGACAATTAAATAATTGATGTAAAACCAGGCTCTCTCAATTTAGATTTGAAAAAAGACATAGCAGTTACAATGAAGAGTGACAATTTAGGATGGGCTTTGAAACCTTTCAGATCCCAAATGTCTCTTGTCATCTGTTGAATGACTGACCACACTAGTTTTAGAGGCTTTCTGTATAAATCCCTTTTAGCTTTTTTTTCTGTTCTTTGCTACATCTGAGTTTTTTTCTTTGCTAATCACGGCCCAGTTAGTAGCCTTAACCAATAAACTAATGATTCAATAGTTGTCACATTTATTTGTCATTGTGAATAACTAAAGCTTCTGTTGTTCAACATATTCCATCAGTATTTCATTGAGACTGTTTCACAACCAGTTCAGAAGTCCTTGTAGGTAGTAGCTTTAAGATAATTTGTACATGCATACACAGATGAATGACCACTATAACGAGAAGTCATTTATGATGATAGTTGAATTTTGCCTGCTTTCACCTGGAAAGTGAAAGCCTACAGTCTAGTGTTGAACCATTTGCAAGCAATTTACTGGCTGGAGTTAATAGCTCCTTGAACTTTATCATGGAAAGAAACATGAACTATGTCGTTTTCATCCAATCGGCTCCAGGGGGACACTGTGGATGCCCAAAAATGGCTTTCACGAGGAAATAAACTGTTGGTTTATGACCATTTTATTGCTCTCTCTCTTGAAATGAAGTATTCAAATCTTTGAGGAATGGCCATTATGCATTAACACCCGTTTCCGTTCAAATAGAAATGAATGCAACAGTAGCTAAAAGCATGGTTTATTAGAATCTAACACAGTCTTCACTATTGCATTGGACTCATTAACATTAACAACTGTCAGATTGGAATAATAATTGAGCTGTTTTGTTTAAGCTTCAGTCATTTCTAAAGTTATTTATTTTCACAAACACATGGGTTGATGTTGGCAGTTAATTGAGCGAAGTGTTTGGCCTTTCAGGTGACTGCAACACAATTAGCTTTGGCTTCAAAATACAACCCAGCATGCTGATTTCTAGCATGTCCTTTGCAGTATCTGTATAAATGGCAGTATAATCAACAGGAACTGTTCTATTACACTGTAACATAATGGTTCACTCTAATGTTAATTAGATTAATTCACCGGTATGTTAGCTGTTCATGAATCTTTACAAGAACAGACACAGCCCTGAAATATGATCAGTGACAGCTTATCTCCCATAGCTCCAGTTCTCTGCATACTATGAGGTCTATGAATGGAGAATAATGTCTGTGTCAGCCTCACAGTCTCTGCTCAAGTATCCAGTCCACAGTTTGACCAGAGGGATGTAGGAGGGAGGAACACCTGGTCAGCCCCTCTATAACAAGCTGTCATAGAACCTAATGAGCTCCCTGATTATCTTCCCTAGGGAGTATGTAAAACATACGTACTCTGTAAAACAACCATTTCTATTTTTACCCCTGTGGACAAAAGCCCACTTGATTTATAAATCTAAACTATGTAATTGTCCTTGATGCAGGTCAGACATGCACAGGATACTCCGGAGTTTGATTTGGATATGTTAACCTCCTGACACATGAAACACAACCTTTAGGATGAAAATGTCCTGTGTCTCAGATTCCCGGCTGCACTGCCCATCTCCATTGAGGATGGATGACCACTTGTCAATGATGCTAATGATATGCCACAGTTGAGATGTCTGCACTGACAAGGGGCTCCTACAGTGACCTCATAGCATGCGAGTAGCGGGAGGTGTGCTTTTTTTTTACCTGCACCGCCACATCAGCGGCAATCAACCTCAAAGTTCTCTGCAGCCCGCCCACATTTGTGGTCTGATGTGAGGGAGATTAGTACTGACACACCGAGGGAAACTGTAATACGTGGCATAAGCCAGGCTGTGTTTGTTTAGCCTCTGGACAGAGCTCAGGGGAAACAAGCAGGTTTTGCCGAATGATGGGTGGCATGTACTGTCAACTGACTGCTGCCCTCCGGCTCTAGTCAGTGTGTTTGTGTGTTCATGGCTCAAGTATATTGGCAGGCTGGGACTGTTTACTCTGCTGCAATATTGAGGGTGTTTCTCCATCTTTGAGATGGATGAGGATGATCCCCACATTTTCAGATGTGACGGTCAGTTCTCTAAACTTAAATTAAACCTTGCGGCCATAGCAACAGGCCATAGCAACAGGCCATAGCAACAGGCCATAGCAACGGATTCCCTATACGCACACTAGGAAGTCTCCACAGCAATGCATGGGTTTAGAAGAATAGCTAAACAGGGAAGGGAGTGTCCAGACACAGAGGTGTGAGCCGTGGCAGGGGGACCTGGCTGGATCTGTTTCACTATGTCATCATGTGAAAGAACCCCCCCTACCAACTCCTCTCGCCTTACAGCCTCCCTCAATGGGTGAGGGACATTTCTCACCACGATCTGGTAGCCCCATTACAAAGACCCCGTGGGCCAGCAGCAATCTAACATACACATAAGCACATTCACGCAAAGGACTACACCAGCATCCATCACAATGATAAATGTAAGGGAAACTAGAAATGACAAGCTGTCTCAGGTGGACTGATTCGGAGCAATTTGTATAATCTGGTGCGGAGCTGTTGACATGGGAACACTCAGGGGTTGTTTCTCATTGCCGTGTTTGTATAACATTTCTCTGAGATACTCACTGTCTTGACTCATAGATTCACACACTTTCGTTCCTGTAGAGCACGACAGAAATCAATCTATTGTTTGACTCTCCAGTTTGGTTTACAGACCAGCATCTAAACTTTAGCTGAGCTGTTTATTTCCACACTGGAGTCAAACCTTCATGATGGTGCCAATAATTGGAATTGACACTCAGCTTAAAGGTGACGTAGGTAATTTTGGAGAAACCAGCTCCAGTGCGCTAGAATTTGAAAATACACAGCCGGAACAAATCTGCCACTTCCTTACAGAGCCCCTCCTCCAACACACACGAACGTGCACATGACCAATGAGGGCACGAGATAAGTTTGTGCACAGAAGGAAGGCTGACAGGCAGGTAGGCCATCCAGTTATTTTAGCCGGGCCGGCTCAGATGATTGGTCGTGCTTTCTACAGTACTACGGCTTCCACAGATGACTTTTTATATGTATTTATTGTCAAAGCACTTCAGATATTCATTGCTATCGGGATGTTAAGAGCATTCCATGGAATATAACAAAAGGTGTATCTCCAGCCGGTTTCTCAACTTACCTACCCCACCTTTAAGCTGCCTCACACATTTATTTTTCCTTTACAACATTCCCGTTCTCTTTTCACTCACATGACACAGCCAGGTCAGTAATGTTTGTCTCATGAGAGCAGCGAAGAAGGGAGGGGGTTTGCATATTTTCGACAGCCAGGATGTATGCCTTCCTAGGACGAAGGCCATAAGCAACACACACACACACACCACACACACACACACACACACACACACACACACACACCACACACACACACACACACACACACACACACACACACCGTGCACTCTGAGGACAAACCTAATGCAGCTACCACCAGGGAGGGTCCAGACCAGTTTATGAATATTGATAGATTCTGGTTGCTGAGGACTGGGTCAGCAGTAGGCCTGCAATATTAGTCTTCCAAACTGTCTGAAAGTGTTTAACACATCTCACTACAAAGATGGTGTGAGAAGCCGGCCTCACCACTGCTGCCAACAGACACTTAGCTCAAGTGTTGCTGGTGCCCACTGGCAGAGGTTTTGGCAACATGCCTGAGCCAGCTTCAATGCAAAGGAATTCTCTTTGTTAGCTTGGCTGTGGCATCAGTTATGAATACATCTTAGCCAGTACATCCCACTGTTTTATCCCCATTATCCAATACTATAATAATGCACTGGCGGCAAACTAGCGATATAATGCTAGTATATCCTTAGGCTGCGCAAATAACCCACAGAATTAACGTCGGCTTCCTTCGACACAAGAATATTGGTACACGGTTTCAAGGTTTTTTATTTGTCGTACGAACATAGCTACGGTGTAGTTATGACAATGAAAAATCTTAGGTCACAGGCTCACTCCAACAGTTGCAACACAATAAAACAGATACACAGACAAATATAGTGCATGTAAATAGTAAATCTAAAAAGTGAAATAGTGCAATAAGAGTCTATATGCAAGTTATTGGAATATGATATATTAGCTACATAATTTCTAAGTAGCTAGTAGTGTGGATGTTGTTTCAAAGTTCAGGTGTTTTAACAGTCTTTACAGTACATGATTTGAATATAGGAAAACACTGCACAAATAACTTGTATTTGTGTAGTACTGTGTTGACCAGATCACAACCGCTGCTGCCTGCAACTTTCATTGAGGTGAGAAGTGTCCAGCCATTTTCACACCCAACTTTTTAAACATTATCTATCTGGGTACTTCTCTTGCACTGCATCTCGAAATACTTCACAATTGGGACGCTTTAACGCGCTTAAAAAAACACAAATTGAGACATAGCACAAGTATGCTGCACGCTTGGCGAGATCGCTTCTCGCGAGGAAAACATCAGACACACATAGAAGTGCACACTCATGCTCCCTCTTTCCCTCACACTCGCAGACATACAGCCGTGTAATTTGACATAGGGCTCCTGTCAGACACGCAGTGTGCTTATTACACACACTTCAGAGCTCAAGGCAAGTAATGGAATTTAAAGATATCATTTTGTTAAGCCTTCTGACTGAGAATCAAAGAAAGCATACAGTATATCCAACAAACGCTGTTTAACTTTCTGAAGCCATAATATTTATTCTTAGCTCATATCTGATTCACGCTTTCTGATTCATACTTTCTAGACCGTGTCCTTGAAATTTCCATTAGATTGGGATTTACTTTTTTTTAGCATCTGGCCGCAGAACAAGCAAGCCCCCATGCTCAATGTTGCTATGTTCTTTCTGTTTCTAAACTCGTGGTGTTATTGATCTTGGCCTACTGCTCAAACCCAATTCCGCTGGCCTGGCCCAGTGGACAGCGCAGCGTTACTTGGTCAGATCCTGAGGTTTACTCTGAGCCATGAATGGATCTCTATGTTGTTCTCATAGGTTTCTACCCATTCCATCAGCATCTGGGTTTTTGAGGCGCCCCTCTTGTCTGACTCCCTTAATTTGGGTTTCTTTGATTAGGTCGTCCTCTAATACTATCATTACTGTTGGACCAATTTAGGCCAGAAACACAAAACGTGCTTACACACTGGAACATTGATGGGACATGAAACATATCGTATCGTCATACCATGCAGTTCATACACTTTTCTGGCAGCTATTCAGGACGGATGGGATTTGGCCATTTTATGTTGACACAAATGAACATGTGGGCCTACTCTGATGCCATTCCTATTGCTATAAGTCAAGCAGTGTGTGTGTGTGTGTGTGTGTGTGCTGTGTGTGGGTGTGTGTGGTGGTGTGTGTGGTGTGTGTGTGTGGTGTGTGTGTGTGTGTGTGTGGTGTGTGTGTGTGTGTGTGTGTGTGTGTGTGTGTGTGGTGGTGTGTGTGTGTGTGTGTGTGTGTGTGTGTGTGTGTGTGGTGTGTGTGTGCTGTGTGTGTGTGGTGTGTGTGTGTGTGTGTGTGTGGTGTGTGTGTGTGTGGCTGTGTGTGTGTGTGTGTGTGTGTGTGTGTGTGTGTGTGTGTGACAGAGGGGCCTCAGAGATATACGCTGGACGGTGCGGCGTGATGCTCCTCTGCTGTTCAGTAATAGAGGTTAAATAAACTCTCGGGACAAGAGTTGGCTTGCTGTTGGACATCGCTCAACTGTTGGAGGAGACTTCCTGGCACCGAGCTAGAGTTTCAAGGGTGGCCTTGTTGATTTTTTTTCACGGATTTGATTCTATCATCATGAAATAAAACACTAGTGGTAGGAACATTTTCAACTTGTAGAGAAGTGGGTCTATTGAAGAGCAAGGAGAGATCCTCGGCGAGTTATGGGCTTTTCTAATACGCTCTCTTTGCCCCATTTCATCCAGATGTTTTACACCCGCATCTCATACCCTGTCTTTCCACACGCCTTATATATTAGCTCACATGCCTGTTATCAGGGGAGGATGCCCATTGTGTGTCCAGATGAGTAATGGTCTGATGGGGAGAGAAGAAATGTGTCATGGTGAAAGAATGTAGACTTCAGACCTCTCCTGATGGTGATATTTCTTTTTCTTCTCCTAACAACATCCGACCATGGAGAATGTGCATACGTGTCTAAGTGATGCGCAGTGTGCTAGCCACTCCACATTAATATGCTTGTAGGATGTAAGGTGTGGTGGGAGGTAAATGATCGGTATGTGTTCCCTTTTCTTGCAGCTGAGATATCAACATGGTTTGACAACCCCCGACCTGCAGCAGACACTACCCAACCTGAAGAACTTTCTGGAGCACGGTCTGCTGGTGCGATGGTAAGGATCAGAAACCTAAGCCACTACATTAACCCTAGGTTAGAGGTGTTGTAAACGGCAACTTCAGCCAAAAAGACCATGTTAACAGGGATGTGCTTCAATTGAAGACAACAATAGGAATGTTTTTCATACAATCAACAATTTTTGATACACATTACCTTCATCAAACAGAACTCATTCTAATTGACCACATTAACAGACAGCATATAAGCACTTGCATCAAACCATCACACAAACCACAACATATATTACTCACATAAAGTGAAAGACAAAAATAACAATGCATAAACAACACAATGAGTGGCTAATACTTCAGATAGAATTGCATTATATCTAAAGTATATAAAACGATAAGATAAAATGTTACATTCCTGATATCATTCCTTTCCTAGTTAGATGTTCAATACACTTCTTTGGAAACGTGGCTATACTTGTCCTATTGTGTTGAATGTAAATAGCGCTTTGCCCATTGATGTTCCCTGTGTCGTCAGAAGTCATTTGGGTTAGGTACTAGCCTAAGGACACAATACATTACATGACATTACATTTAATTTGGCTGACGCTTTTATCCAAAGTGACTTACAGTAAGTGCAAAAACCATAGAGAATCAAACTCCGAACAACAAGGAAAGTGCAAATATATTCACTTCAAGCAAGTCATTGTAAGTACTGGTGAATTAGTAACGAGGCCTAAATTAACTTTTAAGCGCTTTTTTTCTCTTTTTAAAGAATTTAATTGCCAAGGTACAATTGAAACAGATACGTTTTCAGTTACCATGTTGATGAAGATAAGACCACTGACCTTCTGATTGGTGGACGAGTGCTCTACTTCCCGAGTCACAGACACATGCTGACACATTTTGAAGATTTGAAGCAGTTCAGACAAGCCGTGGTTGAAACGTAGTCCAAGGAGAAAAGAGTCCCACATCTTGAATCCTTTTCTGTTATAAACTGAAACCATTAAATACTTCCATTAAAGCTCAACATAAAACCTACATATATCTACCATGCCTATCACTCACATCCTGAGACACTGTCTGCTTTGAAAAACCATCTTTATCTTGATGATTCATGAGGTTTGCAATGCGGTTCAGTTGAGGCAATTGTCATCACAATACCTGTGTTAAAGTGTTCTCAAACAGGCTCCTCGGTGCAGGTCTAAAGTCGTGCAAAAAATAGAGCCAAGCCAGGCTAAGGTTTGTGGAAGACTCAGTGTGCGAAAAAGCACACATCCCACTGTCCGGGACGTGTTATTTACGATATCGGACAAGCATATCTGTCAATTGACTTGTCCGGCGGACGTTTCTCATTTATGACAATTATTGATACATTCAGTTTACAAAAGGCCAGAACTCATTCGCAAATTGTCCGTGTCCGCCATTGTTCGTTTAGAAATGTTAGTTTCGGTTCTGCTTGTGGATTCCTAAGGAAATGCATCTCACCGCTTTCTGTACTTTATTATTTTTTATTTATTTTTTATTTCTATTCTTTATTCTATTTTATCATGTTTTATCAAACCCCTGTAAAAGCGTCTGTGAGCACCTGGAAAAAGCGCTTTGAAATTAAATGTATTATTATTACTGTTAGACGGGGGCGGGGCGGAGCAGGACCATCAGGGGCGGTGGGTACTGTAGGCTAAGGAAGGCTAAGCCTTCCCACATATTTCTGTCACAGCATCCTGGTAAAATAAAAATATAATGTTTGTGTCTTTGACATTAGCGCTGCTATGCAGCCACCTGTGCCCTGTACTACGAAGCCAGTTCAACATACCGTGGATATGTTTGAGTTATCTTAACTAACCCTAACAAACGAGATCTCGCTAAGCGGTCCTACGACGCTGGTTATCAACTCGGTAAATCAAGCCAGGGTTTCTCTCACCAGCTGAGAGCGCGTTCACGTGAAAGGGGCGGGTTAGCTACATTTGACCAATCACAAACCAGGGACAAGCGTACTGACAGCGCAGCGTCATACTTCATTAATGAAAATGAAACTATAATATTAGACAAATATGAAGAAGTTAAACTTTAAACATCCATGACTTAAACACTTTATCCAGGATAAAAGCAACATAGCTGCACCTGCAAGGTGAATACAGAACAGCTGGTTTAAAAAAAAAAAGTGTTTGAATGCGTAGGCCTACATCAGTGACCACCAACTGGCGGCCCGCGGGCCACATCCGGCCCGCCAGACATTCTCATCCGGCCCGCACGACGGGGGTGACTGTGGCGTTGGCGGAGTGGTTACTGCGTTCGCCCCCCACCCATTATTTTTTTTACAAGTCTCGTGAGTAAGGTGCAGTACCGGAGTCCAACCGAGAGGCAGCAGCTGCGGGACAGTAGACTGCGTACTGCGAAACCTTCCCTTCCTTGAAGAAGAAGAAGTGAGCCTTCGTTGTGAAGAGTCTGCTTTGTGGCTCTGCACCACAGCAGCAGCCCCTCTGCGACAGAGTCCAACAGAGAGGCAGCAGCTGCGGGACAGTAGACTGCGTACTGCGAAACCTTCCCTTCCTTGAAGAAGAAGTGAGCCTTCGTTGTGAAGAGTCTGCTTTGTGGCTCCGCACCACAGCAGCAGCCCCTCTGCGACAGAGTCCAACAGAGAGGCAGGAGCTGCGGGACAGTAGCCTAGAAGCAGGGTTGGGTTGTAACGGAATATATGTAACTGCGTTACGTAATCAGAATACAAAAATCAAGTAGGCTAACTGTATTCAGCTGGCGTTACATTTGAAAAACGAGTAATCTGATTACAGTTACTTTCGTAAACCTGAAGTGAATACATTTTGGAATATTTATTGGAATTATTGGTGGAAAAGTTTCCTCACAAAATGTAATATTCATTACCGGCAGAACTGTGTGCACACTGCACAGCGCTGCAGCGTGTCTGTGAGTGAGAGAGATGCAGCGTGTCTGTGAGGCCCCGCCCCCGCACGCAGATGAGAGAGATCTCTTTTAAAATATATTGAAAGTTAGAAATGGAGATGGTTAGATAAAATGTGCAAGATAACGTTGATGTAGCATTTCTTTATTGTCGAAATGATGACATTTATAACGGGATCAAATCAAAGTGAATGGCCTGCTGCTGCTGAATGCATGGGGCAAGTGACTGGAACAAGTTTTAAAAGTTATTACATCGTTTCAGATAATAATAATAATAATAATAATAATAATAATAATAATAATAATAATAATAATAATGATAATTCATTCTATTTAGGGGCGCCTTTCAAAGCACCCAAGGACACCTTACAATTCATAACATATTCTAAGGAAAGGTTTACAGCAGGAGAATGCAGTCCGGGTGATGTTATGTGGGGTGCATATGAGAGGAGCTGTCCAGAATGACACCAAGATGTTGTGTTTGAGTCTTGATAAGCCATTAAAACAGTAAAACAAGTGTCTCCTGTTCACCAAAACATACCCATCTGTTATGGAAAAAGAAAGTATTCCAAAAGTATTCTACAAGTAACCTGAACACGTTACTTTTTTTAAGACACGTAACTGTAACTGTATTCTGATTACTTTCAGAGCATGTATTCAGTAATCAGTAACTGATTACATTTACAAAGTAACCCTCCCCAACCCTGCCTAGAAGTGATCCTTCGTTAGCGTGAAGAGTCTGCTAAGCTTTATGCAGTACCTGTCCCCCCCCCGCTGGCCCGCGATAGTGTCTATTGGATACATTTTGGCCCTTGGACAAATGTAGTTGGTTGATCCCTGGCCTACATTAACAGGTTTATGATATCACTGCCCTCATCTAAGACACGAGTGATCTGACTTAATAATTAAATAACATAATTACATTTGAGTTGAGTGTTTCGTCAACTTAACGTGTTGCTTAAAATAATACTTCTGCATACAGTATGTGACACTGCAAGTGTTGCACGGCCAGATACGGCTGGAGAAGCTGACTCAGATAAGGAAATATATGATATATTATGATATTATATGATCGATGATGTGATTGATGATGTGATATGAATGACATGTCGGCGTCTTCTCTGCATACGGCAGTTGTTCTGTATTTCCTTATCCTGTAATATGACTTGATCGCTTTAAACTCCGCACACTGAGCTCTGATTGGTCAGCAGGCGGTGCTTTCACTGAGTTGATCTCTTTTCTATAGACACCGGACGCGGGCAGCGTCAGGTAAAAAAAGTTATTTAGCCTTCCCAAACCTGAGCCTCACGCGCTGCCTATGGAGACCATGGATGTATAATAAGAACGACGTGTAGCACAGTGGCAGGGTTGGGAAGCAAAACTCGGTTCCGAGTAGGAACAAATAACAATTGTCCGGTCTCTCTCTCTCTCTACACACAGCAGGCTGCCCGTTTAACAGCCTCATCTTTGTCAAACTTTCTTATGTTCTTTCTCTAACACGTAATGAAGGTTATTAAGCGTTTTAGCTCCTGTGTTGTTAATATGGACCGCCATTTCCTTTATGATGTAAAGCAGCCTCCCTGTCTGTGTCCTCGCGCTGTCCTCACATCCCCGGACCCCCAGACTCGGAGGAGCACAGGGATGTCAGTATTGTTTATGAAGCAGGGTATAGAAAGTACATTATTGAAATGAAAATACTATTTATTTACTTTTACAAACAGTGAGCAGCTGGGCAGCTGCAGCATGTGTATTGCAGGACATGTGCAAGCGTCTTTGAGTTGTAGAAAAGCTCTAGGCCTATAGGCTATAAATATAATGTATTATTATTATTATTAGGCCTATGTGTTGGGCATGTGTGGTTGGACCCAACCCTATGTGTGATGCAGTAAAATCTTACTGCTCACTTACGTGAGCGGTGTCGTAAAAACCGTGGGAAAATGTAAAATACGATGGCGAAGAAGAAGATTCCAGTGGCCCCAATTTTTGTCCATTCTGGACAAGTGAAAAATGTATTCGGACAAGTAAATTGCCAAACTCACTTGTCCATGGACAAGTACTCTCTAAAAACTTTTCTCACACTGCAGACTGTAAGGATTGAACAAAAGAGGACTGGAGTAAGGTCAGAGTGAGTCCCATTTTCAGCTTTTCCCAAGACTTGGTCATCTATTGGTGTAAAGGTCAGCCGGAGTGGCCTAAATGCCACTGTGTCGCGCAATGACTGTAAAATATGTGGAAGATTGGTGATAATCTGGTGTGTGGTTAGGATGGTATGTTTTATTCAGGCTGGAGTAGGGCAGATTTGTCTCTCTGAAGGATGCATGAATTAAGGCACAGACAGTCCTCCTGCGAGAAAACTTGGTTCTTTCTGCACGGACAATGTTCCCCATCTCCAACGATTGGTTTCTCCAGTAGGAAAATGCTCCATGCCACACAGCAGCTCACCAAGGTTTGGATGGAGACCTGTCACGTAACACAGTCTCAAGTCACCAAGATAAAGATATATGGGTATGAGCCATAAAACAAAGCCAAGCTGCTTGAATCTTTGCTCCTGGTGTTCCATTTGCAAGTCAGCCAACAGCAATGTGACAGGTTGGTGGAGAAGAAGCCAATATACAAAAGCAGTGATTGTAAATAAGAGATGTACCACCATTCATTGATGTACAGTATGAGCTCTTCTTAAGTTCAAACATTAATATTGTGGTGTTTGAAAGTTAAGCTTGTTTTTGTTTAGTTTTTTGCATTATTCGAGGTCTGAAACGACTGCATCCCTGAATATTTCAATTTGGAATTTGGGAGAAATGTCGTCAGCAGTTTAGAATTTAAAAAAAATAGCTTTTACATTGGAGAGCCAGATAATTTTTGCAGTGGTCATTTTTCCCACCAGCTGTATAGTTAAATACTGTGTATATACATGACTGTATATGTATACATTTCTAGCAGCATTAGGTCTTCTAACTAAAAACGAAATGTTACTGTGACAAAGCACAGTATTGTCTGAAATCATATGTACATACAGTGGGGCAAAAAAGTATTTAGTCAGCCACCAATTGTGCAAGTTCTCCCACTTAAAAAGATGAGAGAGGCCTGTAATTTTCATCCTAGGTACACTTCAACTATGAGAGACAGAATGGGGGGAAAGACTCCTGGAAATCACATTGTAGGATTTTTAATAAATTAATTGGTAAATTCCTCTGTAAAATATTTGGTCACCTACAAACAAACAAGATTTCTGGCTCTCACAGACCTGTAACTTCTTCTTTAAGAGCCTCCTCTGTCCTCCACTCGTTAACTGTAGTAATGGCACCTGTTGAACTCGTTATCAGTATAAAAGACACCTGTCCCACAACCTCAAACAGTCACACTCCAAACTCCACTATGGCCAAGACCAAAGAGCTGTCAAAGGATAACAACAGCCCGTGTTTCTTCTGAGAGTTTTCCCCGGGAAACAAACAATAGACCCTAGACACAAACACGTCATACACATTACACACACTCGCGAGCTTCTGGAATACTTATTATAGGCCTAGTAAACGTTGAAGGAATGTATCAGTTGCCTTCGTGGCACGCAGTAGATATGTCTAAACAATCCAACATTCACACATTTTTCCTCAAAAATAGCAGTAAGCCTGTCGATAAGCCTACCTCTGAGTCTGACTCTTTCCTGATGAAGTAACCCCGCAAACATCCGAAACCGCAGGTCCAGCGGTGAAGAAGGCGAGAGTACACTTTAAAGCCGATGCAGAAGAAATTCAAATGGCTTCAATGCGAAAGTGTCGATGGAGTGGAAAAACATTTTGCTCCCTTTGTGCTAGGTCAGGGAGGAAAAATGGCTTTACCAGAGGATCAAACCAACATGAGAGCATCAGCCCTCACAGAGCACAGCCAGTGCCAAGACCATACGTTCACAGTTAACGCAGGACAACAACAAATGGCTATGAAAAGTCATATCGACAGCGCAAAAGAACAGAGCAGCCAGAAGCTGCATTCCCAATTAAAAGTGGTGTTTCGCATGACCATAAATGATATTCCAGGTAACCAGTTCAGAGGAATGACTGATTTACTGGGGGCAGTAGGGGCTCCTGATTTTGGAACCGATGACGGCATTTACAAGCATAGCGAATCCTTGTGTGACATGGAGAGGGCACTGGAGGGTGTTATTATGAGGCAGCTTGACGAAAACTTAAGGCCAGTGAATTCATTGGAATCATCATTGATGAGACTGTCAGTATTACAGTGGAAAATAAATTAATCGTATATGCCAAGATTGAAACAAGGGCAAGATTGATAACTTTTTCCTGGGCAATTACAACTTGCATTCCGGAACTGCGCAGTGCATATATGAGAAAGTGGTGGAGGTGCTGAGAGGGAGAGGAATTGAGCTATCAAAGGTCATGGGCCTGGGCTCGGATGGAGCCAGTGTGATGACAGGGAAGCGTGCTGGAGTTGGTGCTCTCTTGAAGAGAGTAAATCCCTTCTTGATCCAGGTGCACTGTGTCGCTCACCGAGCTGCACTTGCAGCTGTAGATGCTGCAAATGCTGTGAGTCAGGTGAGCGCATACAGACGCACTGTGAATACAATCCATTCATTCTACAAGCACTCCGCAAGTAGGACGAATCGCCTCCGTCAGCTGACAGCGGACCCTAAGATGAAGACATGGTTAGTTTGAAACGGCCATGCGCCGTCCGTTGGCTGTCCTTGCATAACGCAGTGCAAAGTGTTAAAAGCAACTGGCCTGCTCTGGTAATGGAGTTGAACAGTGAAAAAGTAAACGGAAATACCCAAGCCCAAGGTATTCAAAATCAGATTCAGCAGTCCTCTTTCATTGCTCTCACCCACTCACTGTCTGATGTACTTCCAGTGATGACCAATTTGAGTTTGGTTTTTTCAAAAGGAGGACGCCAATCTTGGCAGCATCAGGCCAATTGTGCACGCATCTATCGCAGGTCTTACACAGCTGAAAGATGAGCTAGGCCCAGAGGAGGTGGAATTCCAAAATGATCTCCCAAGATGGAAAGTATAGAAATGTGGAAGTGACACATCTGAATGAAAGGTCCATTCAGGCTCACACAAACGTACGATCAAAGTAATTCAGCATCTCATCAATGCGTTACAAGACCGATTCCCCGATGACACTCTGGATCTCATCAGCTCCCTCGACATCCTTCTGAACCCCTCCCGATACCCCCATGCACAGTCTGGTAAGCAATGCTCTCAACATTTCTCTTGGTCATATTCATTTTATCCTATCGGCACATATTCTACAATATATAACTTCTGCCGCAGCACCTGACACTCTCTTTATCTCTTGCTAGTAGCTAGCCTACTATTATAGTATACAGCGGGCATCCAAATTAAATAATTCCGTCCCCAATATCCATCAAATTCGCTCCAATAGTGCTCCTTAATTAAGATGTATTTCTTCCTTAAAGAAATAATTTAAATCCATCCAGTTTGTTCCACTGTTTTGTACACTTTTGAGACTTTTAAAACTATTTACCGCTGTGGCATTTCCTGTTTAATATAAACTAGGAAATGGCGCCTATAGTACTACTACTACTACTACTACTACTACGACGACTAATAATAATAATACATCCTTTCAGCGTTTCAGGAATATGCCAGAGACGCCACTGAAATGGTCATTGCACATTTTGGCCATGAAGTGACTGAATCAGCTGCCGCACCTCTCATCGATGTCAGTCTAGGTGTACATTATAGTTGCGGTTTGTAAGATAGACTGTTATTGAAACATGACCGGTAAGTTTCGAATTTATCCGGTAAAATAAATTCTGTCGGGACATCTGACCGGCGAGAAAAAATCCTAGCGGAAACCCTGGCCAGTACATGTCCAGGCCCGTCTGAAGTTTGCTAGAGAGCATTTAGATGATCCAGAAGAGGATTGGGAGAATGTCATATGGTCAGATGAAACCAAAATAGAACTTTTTGGTAAAAACTCAACTAGATGTGTTTGGAGGAGAAAGAATGCTGAGTTGCATCCAAAGAACACCATACCTACTGTGAAACATGGGGGTGGAAACATCATGCTTTGGGGCTGTTTTTCTGCAAAGGGACCAGGACGACTGGTCCGTGTAAAGGAAAGAATGAATGGGGTCATGTATCGTGAGATTTTGAGTGACAACCTCCTTCCATCAGCAAGGGCATTGAAGATGAAACGTGGCTGGGTCTTTCAGCATGACAATGATCCCAAACACACCGCCCGGGCAACGAAGGAGTGGCTTCGTAAGAAGCATTTCAAGGTCCTGGAGTGGCCTAGCCAGTCTCCAGATCTCAACCCCATAGAAAATCTTTGGAGGGAGTTGAAAGTCCGTGTTGCCCAGCGACAGCCCCAAAACATCACTGTGATTTTCTGGATTTTCTTTTTCTCATTTTGTCTCTCATAGTTGAGGTATACCTAGGATGAAAATTACAGGCCTCTCTCATCTTTTTAAGTGGGAGAACTTGCACAATTGGTGGCTGACTAAATACTTTTTTGCCCCACTGTATGTATTAGGCAAGAGTAATAACGTAGCACCTCTGCACATCATAAGTACCTCCACATTTAAAAATAAGTGTTTAATGAGATTTGCAGCAGCACTCTGTCCGGGTGAAGTGGAATGCTTAGATCTCTGCTTCTCTCCTTCAGCAGGCTTTTGGCCTGTGAGTAACCTTTCACTAAAACTCGAGTCGCTCTCCGTCAGACTTCAGCTTCACTGCCCTATAAAGAGAAAGCTGTCTTTGATCTCCTCTCCTCTCCCAGGGTCAGCAAAGGGGAAAATGTGTATTACACACATTAATTGAATAATCTTTTGTTTTGAAAGGAAAGAAGCCATCAAAAGCCTGAGCTCTAAATCAGCCAGCCCCCGCCCCCCTCCTTAATGGGAAGTGGAAGGGCCCAAAGATAGATGAGATGAAAGCAAGGGCTCGCTAAGCCTTAAGGTGTGTGTGTGTGTGTGTGTGTGTGTGTGTGTGTGTGTGTGTGTGTGTGTGTGGTGTGGTGTGTGTGTGTGTTGTGTGTGTGTGTGTGTGTGTGTGTGTGTGTGTGTGTGTGTGTGTGTGTGTGTGTGTGTGTGTGTGTGTGTGTGTGTGGTGTGTGTGTGTGTGGTGTGTGTGTGTGTGTGTGTGTGTGTGTGTGTGTGTGTGTGTGTGTGTGTGTGTGTGTGTGTGTGTGTGTGTGTGTGTGTGTGTGTGTGTGTGTGTACACACACACACAGGTGAGGAGGTAGAAGTGTAACATTTCTACAGTGGCTTGAAGAAGCTACTTAAAACACAGATACCAGACATAACCACTGACTCAAAGTCTGCAGAGAACGGACTTTCTCATCAGCGCCAGCAACACTGAGCTTCAACCACACTGAGATCAGTCATTCATCCTAATATACTCTACATATATACATACAGTATAAAGCTCTGCAACAAAGGGATAGATTTAGCAAAGAAATATTTTACATTTAAGGAAAATTTGCTCTTTTCAAAAGTGCTTTCTTGCCGAGCGTGAGATCAACGATCGATAACACTCATTTCTGTAGGTAAATATGAAGCAGCCAGCAGCAGATCTTCTTATCTTACCAGAAGGACTAGAAGCAGGAAACGGGTCGCCTGACACCATCAGTGACATTTGCAATACAAGCTCTTCAAAGGCTCACTAATGAACACATTTTAGTTCATGTCTATATTCAAATAATTGAGACATAACGTGTTGACTGGTGCGATTTAGCTTTCAACCCTTATTTAAATAAGAGAAACCTTCAATAGCCGCTTTCACACCAAGTACTTTGCCGTACTTAGTTCCCAGCACTTAGTTCCCAGCACTTAGTTAGTTCCCCCATGGAAGAAGAGCAGATTGCGTTCCCCGAGGGAAGATTACGCAAATGAAGCCGCTGACGTCACTTCTTCTTCTTCTGCTTTGGGTTTACTGGCAGGCCGCAAACAACTTCACGGCGTATACTGCCACCATACCATTGGATACAAAAAAAAAGAAAATGGACTAACAGTGGTGAGAGTTGCCTCCATGCATAATGCACCTTCAGCCTAATGTACCGTAAAGCCTGCAGTGAGGATGAGGAGGTGATGGTCAGAAGGAGTGTATGCATAGATTGTTCCTTTCCATATCAGTTCCAGTCCTCTTTTGGCCCTTGTAAAGACTACATTCAGATACAATTTCCGCCGCTGGGATCCAGCTCATGAAATATGGATGTATAAAAAATGTGCCTGGCAGCTGCAGACAATTATCGTATAGTCTGTGAGAGAGAGAAACTAATCTGCTTCCTCTATCCCTCCTTGCCACCTCTTTCTTCCTTCCACGCATCCACACAAGGATGATGTGATGAAGGATATGACCAAGGGCACCGTTTCCAGAACATATCTGGAAACGGTTCCACCCTTCATATAGAGCTAATTCATCATGCATCCAGGCTACAGGGAGAGCCTTTCCCAAAGCACCAAGCCCCCACACTATGGAGCGGAGCGGCTTCATCTCAGACGTGTTAGAAACACACGGAGAGAAGACCTGAGTGCACACTGGGCTTCATGACGCCCTTCTGGTGAGCTGCTGATCATATCTTTATACTTTCTCAGAGACACATCATAACATGTCGTAGTATATACAGTCCAGATCTGGTGAAAAATGGGCAATATAGGGGTATTTTGTATCTTTCTGAAGGTTAAGAAACAGCAGACAAATGGTGAATCTATTACCCAGAGGCAGACAGAGACGGTACCAGAAACCAATTTTTTGTAAACTCCACAGACATCAAAGCAAACACATTCAACATGCTGCCATTTGCCGCTTCACATCCGCTGAGGGCCTGGCAGACGTTCACAGGTCCCTGTAATCCCGCTCCGGTGCCTGGAAGCAGGGCTACGTTCACGGTGCGGGGGGGGGGGGGGCAAGGTGTGGCAAAGCTCCAGACCAGGCAGATTCACCACTGCAGCTGGAGGATGTGAGTCTCCCTGAAGACCCCATAGTGAGTGGAAAGTTAGGAAAAGCACGGCAGTCCCACTGTGATACATGACCTACACAAACAGCTGCAGTCTCATCAGTGAAAGATAAAAGGATATCATCTGAAATGTATACACCTAAAATAAGCATTTGCATGGTACATTAAGCCTACCAGGTACTATGGATTTAGTATATTTATAATAGCAGTTGAGCATTTCGAGGAATAAATCAAGGATGTTTTCTTTTTCCCTGTTCATGTGATATTCTGTAGGTACGGTACTTCTGCAAACACCACTTACTCTTTGTCCATTGGGAATGTTTAATGCAATTTCCATTCCATTTTCCCCTTCTATAAACCACTTTTCTGACATGATCGCCATGATCGCTTTTTAATTTGGAATTTAGCTTTTACTCCCTTAACGTACACAGAGCACAGTTCATTTGTACCCTTCGCAACACGTGTTTATAATACTGCTAATCACTAGTTTTTTTAAAAAGAATTGGGTCAACTCAATCAACGGAATGATTGTAAATGAATAGTGAGTGTAGCTTAGCATAAAGAAGACTGATAGCTGAACAGGAAATAACTGTAAAAGACATATGTTTACATTTTAAACTTTGTTTTTTGTTCATTAAACAAAGAAGATATGTTTGAATTAGTGAGCTTAAGATGTTGTAGCCTTAAGTAAGTGTACATATGAGAATGTATTTGTTAATTAACAGGGACAATGCACAATAACACATATTGCCAAAATTAGGCAAAAGGCATTTGTTTCCTCTGTAGACTCTGGAAAGTCATTCTAAGAAAGGATTTGTTATTTTTATGAGCTATTCATTTCATTTGACATTACTTTTCATTTCAGAATTTTTAAATCAACAGTATTACCTTTTATATTTAATGCAATAGTTGCACCATCTATCAGTGTGGTGCGTTGATATTGTCAGCTTGTCGATGGTGTTGCATGCTGCGCTGTAGTAATTCCCTGTCTTCAAAGGCCAGACAGTGGCCAGGTAGCAAAAAGAAAACGTAGCTTCCACCACACTGTGTATCGAATTCTTAGCAATATTTGCTCTTTTAGTTTCACAGGGATTTCCCTAAACCACATCAAACAGCCAAATCTTATCTGCTAGCAGGATTTGGATCGAACAGGGGCTTGTTGTGAAGCCAGTCTGGGGATTGGACAGTGAGTTGGTCTGAAATATGCCAGGTTTGACATCAGCAGTGGAAAGGAGAAAAGCGGACAGAGGAGTTATTTCTGGCTTGGCATGTTCCGTTTTCTGATTGATGATTTAGGCAGAGACCTCCGTAACAATGTGCAGTGAAATTGTTGTCAGGGTGATGCAGCAGATTGGGGTCCAGTTACACTTCCATGACTTACTGAAGGTGGTAGCTACCGTGCCAGTACCCGCTGTGTATCATACATTTGGGATGTGCAGCCTTTTCCTCATCAGTTTGGTATATTAAGGTGCAGTCATATTTACTCTATTGGCTTGTCATACCCCGAACCAAAAACTAAGTCCAAGCTGCACAGAAAGTGTGAAATATGAGCCCTCTACTATAAATCCTCATAGGACAGTGTGCATACGGGGAACAATTTCCTCTTATGGCTTAACTCTCTTGATTAGTATTGATACATTTGGGGTAGTGAGTCATTAGTAATTGAAATTAACATTTTCCAAAACTCAAGCCATTGCAAGATAAGAGTTTAAAACATTCAGGTAAATGTTCTTATGTGATGAGAAATGCTAAAGATGAGCACAATAATAACTTGTGTGCTGTAGCATCTAACCCAACGCACATCGACTGTATGCGTCATGACTCAGGGCTGCCTGGAAACTAGTGATATTGTTTCAACAGAGACCTTTTCGAGCCTCATGGCATTATTGCTGATATGCTTACAACAATGACGCTTAAATGCTAGGCAATTTTTTCTCACCTAAGTTTTGCATTCGAGTATGCACTGCTGAGCCTGGGAATATTTTTGCAAGAATGAAGTCCAACGTATGCAACCTTTTGAGCCGTTGTCATGCTTACATCACGGTGTTGGCTGGAGGAAAGTCCATGGAAAGACTGCAGGCAAACACGAATAATCTCGGGGTTGTGGGCTAAAGTTGCATCTCAAAACTGTTGCTGTGTAGTTGCGGACCAGAATTGGAGTAGTAATGTCCCAGATTGAAGATTTAATCCCATAATAGCCTTTAAAAGTCTGTCAACTATCATAAATAGGATCCTAAAATGCAAGGAGGCAATCATGAAAATGCTTGTGTTTGGAGCGCTCACTCATACACTGAGAAACTGAAACCTTGACTTTATAGGTTTAATTAAGGGTTTAATTAAGGGTTTTAAGGGTTAGGGTTAACCTAATGTTTTTTTTATTTAAACTTAATATTATTGCTTTCAACTAACCTAATACATTTGTGTGAAATCTGTTGACATAATACATTCAATTAAATGTAACGTTTCAGTTTTCTCACTTTATAGGTTTTAATAAAGTATAGTCTGTTGTAGGTATGGATATGCATCTCATGTCCACCTATCAGAAAGTGTCTGTGATCTTTCTTCCTTCGTTTCCTCTAGATATATAGGCACACTTAAACTGATAATGGCCCTAGATGAGTAGTCCAGTCTTGAATGTGCGTACAAAATATTGCGTCTTTGCATTTAACAGTTGTTGAGACATTTTGCTTCAAATAATAAAATGTCACCTCGTGCTGGCATTCAAGGAAATCACCAAAGTCTTGAGCCTCCTCTTGACTGTACACATTCTGCTGCTAATCCATCCTGTAGAGATGGAACTAGGTCAAAACGCTGACATGCTGATGGAACTCACAGAAAGTCAGGGGACCACGAAAGTAATAGAACTCATCCTGTGGGAACCATATATTATATGTCAAAAATCTAATCTAAACTAAAAAAAGATGAATTAGTGTTAATATTCTGTCACTCTTCATCAAGTGATGGATGAACATTACACCATCCTTATAATTGCATTCCACCTTTTAAAAGAGGAGTTTAAGGACAACTTCCAAGAAGGATTGATGCAAGGAGAAGGACATTTCAGAGTGGGGACATAGCAACATGTTTAATGTTCATTTGAAACATTTCACGCAGTTAACCTAGAATGTCAACAGGAGACAGCTCATGCAATGTTAGTATTTGGTCTGTATGAGTTCCAGCTTTTCCAAGCAATTTGCAGGAACTGAAACCAGCACACATGCTCACAGTGGTCATACATGTGTGGCCTAATTGCCTACAATAAAAACATGTCATTGATATAATAGGTCAAATGTTTCAAGAAAAATTGTTATGACTGTTCAGAGGTTTACTTGACTGAAGTCCTCAGACACACCCAGCCTCCTCTGTTACTCATATACTTCTGCAAGTTACACTCCTAATAATAGATCAATTGTAGGCCAAACGTAGAAATATGCTGTAGTGGAACATACAGTAGTGACATGGTCCAAATATGAACATTCCTCATTATACAAAAGACTTAGTGGCATGAAATCAAATGGTCATCACACCGTCATTAATACATTTGCTTTAGGCCTAGATGACCAGCTAACGTCACACCAAATGGATTACATTGGAGAGCCAGCTGGAGGGAGGGATGGAAGAAAATGGGCGATAGTAATTCAAATCAAAGCCATCTAATCAGCCAATGCCGTAAGGATATCAGTCGACCAAACTCAAAGACTAGTAGTAAGTTATTAGCTTCTTATAAATGATGAATGTCAACTTTAACCTCTCGCTCAGTACCAGTTGTCTCTGGTTTCCAATCCTGTATTGTGTTTCAAAGAGTCTGAATCACATGTTCCACTTACCGAAATGATCATTGACTTCTCCTGACATCTGTCTTGCTTTCCTTCTTTCGGACAAATCAGTCTTAGATTTCCTTGGAGTGGCTTCCAAAGATCGCATGGGGGTTTCATTCGGAAAGTCACTGAAACGTGTTTGAGATGGCAACTAATTCATCCATTCTCTTTGTATTTTTCTTCCCAGAAAATGTGGTGTAAAGAGCACATTGTTTCCATTTTGCTAAAAATGCTTTGCTGCAGAGTTAAGCATATGCGTGTCGTATTAAACGATGTGTTTTGATGGACATCACTGCCAAGTAAAGCATCTCCTTATCTGCTCTCTTCATAGCAACCGCATCACACCATCAGGTCATTAACCTGCGCCTTTATTTTCTTAACTTTGACTTTAGTTGACCATTCAACATATATACATCTGTATGCCTCTAAATATCTTAAAAGTTATCCATCCAGTATTTACAGGTTGGAACCATAAACGGTTCCACACTGTACATTCAGACCGTGGATGGTTCTGGTTTACTGTATCACAGGGGCTTTGAAGTTTCTCCTAAAACTAGACAGACTTCTTCACTCTTCTCAGCAGTGTCCTGCCTGTGAACCCTGTCAGGACCACAGAGGCAGGGGGCCAGCCTGGGACAAGGTCAGGCCCTTCTTAACAAGCTGTCATGTGTTTGGTGTCCATCAGACAACGAGCAGTATACAATACATCCATACATCGAACGCCATTGTTATAAAGATTTGCTTTGTCGACAGGAAATGATTTACAAGGACATCTATTATGAATGCAAGTCCAACTGAAAAGGCAGAGATATGTCCTTCAACTCATTAAGCAACACATGTGAAGCTCTTGAGAGCCCCGGGAGGCCCTGCTTCACCTTTGACCCCAACAGCACAGTGCTTCGGCTCCTGGCATAGTGGAATAGTTAAGCAGAGCGCTAAATAGTCCTGTAATTTTGGCGATATGGCCCCCATTTAAGTACATTTATGGCTTTAGTACTGGGGCCAGGCGTGGTGTCCCCCGAGTCTGTTATCTTTTATGGAGGAGAATGTCTGACATATTTGGGCGGACGCCTGCTGCGCACTTCCAGTCAGCACAAAGTTGTGCAGTCCCACAGGATGCTCAAATGTTTTCTGAATGTTGTAAGTTGGAATGATTTACAAAGAACTGCAGCTGTGTTTTTCCTTGAACAGGGGAGAAATAGTTGGGTGCTTGGTGATCAGTAGAGAATTAGGTCCAAAGGGAGCCTGGGACACTTTACGTTTGGCTATAGAGATTTCTACTTAGTCTTATCTCAATTTCATACTGCACATAGAGGTCGTTTGATTGTCATTGCTTTTATTTACATCCTTGATTATTTCTGTCTTTCTCTTTGTTCCTCAGTGACAGACATCACATCTCGAGCTCCATCCCAGTCCCAGCCAAGTCTCAGCTGGGTGTGACTGCTGCTTCAGAGATGGGCTTCCCCTCCCACACCAGCTCCCCCGACCGAGGCCTGAGGAAGAGGGCCAGTTCAGAGGCAGACAAGCCCACTCCCCCTCCCAGCTACAGCACAGCCATGGGGGAAAAGCAGACCCTGGCAGCGCCCTCTCCCTCACCCCAACACCTGTCCTCCTCCCTTGATGCCGGCATGGCCTCTCTCAACCTGGCCAAGTCTACGGAGCCCACCGAGGACGGAGAGGAGAAGGAGGAGAGTAGGGAGGCAGAAGTGGAGGTGGGGAGATGCAGAAGCACAGATGGAGAGATGGAAGTAGATAAAGAAGAAGAACCTGAGGAGCAACCGACCAGTAGCACTGTTGCGTCTCACTCTCTGACAGTGCAGGACACTGGAGAGGACAGCAGTCAGCACACGGCTTCAATGAACGGCTCCGTCAGTCTGGCTCCAGAGCTGCGCTGCTCTGTGGAGCAGGCTGAGGAGATCATGGGCACAGAGGCCACCGGGTTAGGGATGGGGCTGGGGCTGGGGTTAGGGGTGGCAGACGAGGCCCGGATGGAAGACTACCGCTCCATCCCGGTGGACCACGCAGTCGCGGTGGAATGTGACGAGCAGGTGCTGGGGGAGCTGGACGCGGCCGGCTTCGAGGAGTTCTCCAGGCGCATCTACGCACTCAACGAGAACATGTCCAGCTTCAGGAGGCCGCGCAAGAACTCTGATAAGTGAGGCTAGCACCTGAGGAGAGAGGGAGGCATGGAAGACTTGCACAGGGACAAACACATGCAGGGACATCAGGGCGGGTCCACTCCCTCATCACAGCATCAACAATGATATCAGCTATTCTGGAATAACGACCAATTTGCACTTATTGTAAACATTTCCATAGTAATCTTTTAAATGAAATGCAGTTGAAGTGTAAGTATTGGGACAGTTAACGTTACTTGTATTTTTGATGCCAGCATTCATATATTTTTAACAATGGATGGAACAATGCTTCATTATTCAGACATTTTTAATCACAACTACATTTGGACTTGAGCTTAACAATGGCCCTTTTGAATTAGTGTTGTTGTTCACTAAAAAACTGAAACGTTGACTTTAATGAAATGCAGTATGTCAACAGATTGTGTTTGGTTAGTTGGAAGCAATATTATTAAGTTTAAATACAACATATTAGGTTCAACTTAATATTATTGCTTTAAACAAATCTAAGAGTTATGTGAAAGTTGTTGTCATTAATGTCAGTGTTTCAGTTTCTTCAGTGAAGTCTGTTGATCCAGAGGACATGGGACCATAAAGTGTGTGTGTGTGTGTGTGGTGTGTGTGTGTGTGTGTGTGTGTGTGTGTGTGTGTGTGTGTGTGTGTGTGTGTGTGTGTGTGTGTGTGTGTGTGTGTGTGTGTGTGTGTGTGTGTGTGTGTGTGTGTGTGTGTGTGTGTGTGTGTGTGTGTGTGTGTGTGTGTGTGTGTGTGTGTGTCTGTGTGTGTGTGTGTGTGTGTGTGTGTGTGTGTGTGTGTGTGTGTGTGTGTGTGTGTGTGTGTGTGTGTGTGTGTGTGTGTGTGTGTGGAAGGACGCAGTGTGTCGCAGCTTCACATTAGCATGCAACAGTTACAGTGAGGTTTCAATGAATCCCACCAATGACCTTTGTCAGCAGGGTTTTGCCCCCACAAATGAGGTGAGAGTCATAACCAGATTCCCCCCCCCCCCCCCCCGTCATTCTCCACTCGGAGTCCAGGGTCTCCTTCAGGTCTTTAGGTGAGGAGCGGGTGTCCGCTTGGAGCTCAGCACATGGCAGGGATACGGTGCAATTGTTTTTCTGTCCATCTCCATGTTCTCCATTACTCTCTTTTTATTTTTCAATTTGAATGTACCCCATTAATAATAACATCCATGTTAATGCCACGTCCACTGAGTCTCATATTCAGTGGAGCAAAGAGTTCATTGTGTGTCTGTATTCTGTTGGGATGTCTCACTCAGTCTTTACTGTAAGTGTTAATAGCAAATGTCTCTTTTCCATGTTCTGTGATGTTGTCCTGTGTCCATGTTCTGAATGCTTTCTTGCACTGGTATTCAATGATTGCATTATTTAAGTCTCAATGATTGTGTGCTTTGTTTAAAAGAAAATCCATATTTAGTTTAATGTTCCCCACTCACATGGGATGTCGCTCATTAATATTGTTAGACTTATATTAAAGCCTATAAAGGCTACAAACAATATTACCGGTGTCTGGTCCTGAGGCAGACGGCTGCTCTGCACCGCCGCCATGACAGATGACTTTTCTGCCAGCTCTGTGGAGAGCTATTGTATTTAATACTAAAGATAAAACCTGATCATTTCCATCACATGCTATAAGTTCAGTAAGTGACCGTGTACAGATACTTTTGTATGGAGGGTTTTTGTTATTAAAGACTTACATCAATGGCATGGATGTATGTAGCCCCCTTGAGAGTGCTCGGCATATATTTCTATTGGTGTGCTCAAGTTTAACTGTAAGGGTTTTACAGCAATAAAATGTATCAAACATGCTAACCAGCATGCTATCTTGCTCACATTGACAACATGCCGACGCTAGTTATGATGTATACCATGTTTCACCATCTTAGTTACAGATTGTTAACATGCCAACAAATACTCTTTAGGACGAAACAAAAAGAGTGATGGGAATATATGTGAAAAAATGAAATGGCAATCCAACCAGTAATGTGGAGACACCTCATGGTGGAGGCAGTGGCGGTTCTAGGCCAATTTGACTGGGGGGACCAGGCTGGGGCCAGTTATTTTCTGAGGGGGGCACAATAAATGCAGGACGAAAAAGACAAAGACAGTATGAAGTAATTGCGCATACACCTAAGAAAACAATGCAATACAGTTATTGGTATTTTTTTCATTACACATTATTATACACTGTTTGGGTCTGTGGGACCCGTTTTCAGTGTTTACTCAAAGAAAATGTATGCAATTTAATTATTTGAACCTGCTTTATTTGGGGGTGGACCTCACCTTCTCTAGGGGGGTCCTCACCTTCTCTAGGGGGGTCCGGGGACATGCACCCCCGGGAAGATTTTTTTTGAAATGTTGAAGTGAAATGAATTAATCTGGTACACTCTGAGCACAAAATGAATTGATGGATACAGCTCTCAACACTCAGATGAAAGGGAGCTGTATACATTTCAATAATCAAAACATCTTTTGAATATGATCACAACCAATAACAAATCATTTCAACTAGTTTATTCTTATCTTATGTTACCTATAGTTAGTATTCTTTCTTTTTATTTATGCATATTTTACTAATCACTCCCCTTTCAAACAGTTTTTTTTTTTTTTACTGTCCTATAGTACACATTGGAATGACTTTTCGATTTTTTACAACATATTAAGTAGATAAAGGTGTGCTCTCTCTCTGTCTCGCTCGCTCACAGAGGCTGTGTGCTCCTCCGTGGCGATGACGGATTGCGTTAAATAAAAAAAATAAAAACATATTTGTAAAGTGAGATACCGGTAGCTCGTGATCGACGTGTTGGAGACCCCTGATCTAATGGGTCCGACTAGAATGACAAATATGAGGCATAAATACTCATGAACCTGGAAATGAGCAGAATAGGGCCCCTTTAATGAATGCTGTTGAGAACCTTCACAGCTGAATGGTAAGCAGCCATTAACTCATTAACTACACCTGTGAAACCGGTGCAAACTAGTGTGGCTGGCCTTTTACTGCAGCCCATGTTTCTGTGATTGCACATAAACAGCTGATATGTGTATGGTTTAATACAACAGTACGTCATGGACAGGGAAGACTCCAGGTGCATCCTGCTTTGAACTCCTTGAAAGTCATTAGTCTGGCAGGTATGGCTCATAATCTGGTCCATCTGAAATATATTTGAAACGTATCTCATTTTAGTGTTGTCAGATTGAACATGTTGTGCTCAGCTCTCCTGGCTGGTGTACCATGCATCCCTTTTTACTGTAGTTGGGAATGAATGGAAACATTGTGAAATATGGTACTGACTTGGTAAATCATGTCTTAAGCCTCGTTTTACTCCTCTGATTATAATCAACCATTTGTACTGAGGCCAGCGTATAAAAGGAGTAACTGGGGTTTTTTGTTTCCAGAGATTTCATATTTGTTAAATTGATGGACCTTTAATGCTTGTCATTTATTTCAGATTCATGACATCACGTTGTTTATGCACGAACTACTATCAGTTTCAGTGTGTTGGCCAGAGCAGGCTGAAGCTCTTTCCCCTCGTTGGCCCTTATCAATGTGAGCACCACATACCTTACATATATATATGTACACATGTGGTGATACATGTGACTTACAGTGCCTTCAGCACTTGAAGTAAGCCCTTTTCTAATGAAATAAGCTCTTGTGCATTCCTTTACCTCATTATACACTCGTCTGGGTCAAATCCAACCTTTCCGTGGTATTACCATGTCACTGTGTTGTCAGGGTTACAGGCAATGTTTCAATTTGTTCACATTAAGTACCGGAAAACAGTAACTTAAAGCCTTGTAAATCACTTTCAGGCAAATTATGTTTGGCTGCTATCAATATATTTATTATACAATAAAGCTTTCTCTTTCAGAGTCACCTGTTGGGCTTTTTATAGGCATTACCATTAGGAATTGCAATGCAGATGATTGCTGAAGCTGTCCCCATACATTCCATAAGCTCCTCGTGTCACTGCTGACTGTCTGCTGTCACGGCTAAACCCCCGCAGGTGTCTGAAGGCCTCAACGCTCGGCCTTCTGGGAGTCACATTTCATGGAGCTGGGGACAGGACATTTGTGCCATCATGGAAGGCAGACCTGCTGTAGCATGTGAGTGCATTTTCCTGTGCACAGGTGCACGGCTTAAAACGTTGATAGTTTGCAGGTTATTATTATAATTTAAAGTTTATGAGAACAAGAACTGAGGCATTGAGAGTGAGAGTAAGCAGGCCTCATTTCCTTACTCACAAGCCATCTTCATATTCTCGAGCTGAGTGCTCTGTTTAAAGAGTTCAGCGCGGCTTGCAATGTATAGGTCTGCTGTACTGGTCATCATCACAAGCACCTCAACAAAATAACAAACAGCCAAAGCAGCAACGCCTGACTGTCTAAGCCCCGGCCGCTGTGTGGTGTGTGTGTGTGTGTGGTGTGTGTGTGTTGTGGTGTGTGGTGTGTGTGTGTGTGTGTGTGGTGTGTGTGGGTGTGTGTGTGTGGTGTGTGTGTGTGTGTGTGTGGTGTGTGTGTGTGTGTGTGTGTGTGGTGTGTGTGTGTGTGTGTGTGTGTGTGTGTGTGTGTGTGTGTGTGTGTGTGGTGTGTGTGTGTGGTGTGTGTGTGTGTGTGTGTGTGTGTGTGTGTGTGTGTGTGTGTGTGTGTGTGTGTGTGTGTGTGTGTGTGTGTGTGTGTGTGTGTGTGTGTGTGTGTGTGTGTGTGTGTGTGTGTGTGTGACCCTATCCTCAGAGCAGTGATACTCCAATACTCTGTTCATTGATTTTAATATTCACCAGACATACTGTCCACTCCTGATGTGCGTTGTGTCATGAAGTAGACTCCATCTCAGCGTGCATTATGGGTAGGATTAACAATGTTCACAGGGAGGAGACTCGCTGCAGTCCCTCAGCACCTCATTTGTTCTGCAGCCATATCGTCTGACTACATCGGTCAAAGTCATTCAGCATACCCCTGTCATTCTATGGTCTCACTGAAATGCCATACCCTGTCATTACCTGGTCCGTCATTGTTACCGTGGGCGGTACTCGTGTATGACAATCCTTTCATTTCTCACCAGGCATCTCCACATACTGTACATTTATTTTGGGAAATATGTAAACAAATGGGAAAAAAGTACTGCATGACCAGGGTATGACTGGGGTAGGCTACAGCCATACCAAGAAATGGCTTAGCCCCACCATGAAAAATGATGTTAAAGTAAGCAAAATAAAGTCTGCCAACTCGCGCGGAGTAAATTGCACAGACAGCAGACAGTAAGATTGATTTCAGTAGCCACTTGTCTGGAAATACCGAAGACCAGAAACGGTTTTGAAAACTTTTGTCACGTAGTGATCCTCTTCTCAATAGAACATCTTTGATAATGTCTTCTGGACAATCAGAATCACGATAACGGCGTGGTGTTGTTGCAGGAAGTCCCGACGGAGAATACTTTTGCGGTAGTATCTCTATATACACTGAACAAAAATATAAATGCAACACTTTTGTTTTTGCTCCCATTTTTCATGAGATGAACTCAAAGATCTAAAACATTTTCTATATACACAAAATAACCATTTCTCTCAAATATTGTTCACAAATCTGAAAAGATCTGTGATAGTGAGCACTTCTTCTTTGCCGAGATAATCCATCCCACCTCACAGGTGTGGCATATCAAGATGCTGATTAGACAGCATGATTATTGCACGGGTGTGCCTTAGGCTGGCCACAATAAAAGGCCACTCTAAAATGTTCAGTTTTATCACACAGCACAATGCCACAGATGTGGCAAGTTTTGAGGTAGCGTGCAATTGGCATGCTGACAGCATGAAGAGAGGAAAAGAAAAAAAAAAGTAGAAATTCGTCCCATAATTACTTAGAAATTCATGTTCAACATAAGAACAATGACTGAACATAACAGCACACTGAACTGTGTTGGCGTCTGGCACGTTGGAGAGGTGTTCTCTTCACGGATGAATCCCGGTTTTCACTGTTCAAGGCAGACAGCGTGTGTGGCGTCGTGTGGGTGAGCGGTTTTTTGATGTCAATGTTGTGAATCGAGTGGCCCATGGTGGTGGTGGGGTTATGGTATGGGTATGTTATGGACGACGAACACAGGTGCATTTTATTGATGGCATTGTGAATGCACAGAGATACCGTGACGAGATCCTGAGGCCCATTGTTGTACCATTCATCCACGACCATCACCTCATGTTGCAGCATGATAATGCACGGCCCCATGTTGCAAGGATCTGTACACAATTCCTGGAGGCTGAAAACATCCCAGTTCTTGCATGGCCAGCATACTCACCGGACATGTCACCCATTGAGCATGTTTGGGATGCTCTGGATCGGCGTATACGACAACGTGTTCCAGTTCCTGCCAATATCCAGCAACATGGCACAGCCATTGAAGAGGAGTGGACCAACATTCCACAGGCCACAATCAACAACCTGATCAACTCTATGCGAAGGAGATGTGTTGCACTGCGTGAGGCAAATGGTGGTCACACCAGATACTGACTGGTTTTCGGACCCCCCAGACCCCCCCAATAAAGCAAAACTGCACGTTTCAGAGTGGCCTTTTATTGTGGCCAGCCTAAGGCACACCTGTGCAATAATCATGCTGTCTAATCAGCATCTTGATATGCCACACCTGTGAGGTGGGATGGATTATCTCAGCAAAGGAGAAGTGCTCACTATCACAGAGTTTTTCAGATTTGTGAACAATATTTGAGAGAAATGGTTATTTTGTGTTTATAGAAAATGTTTTAGATCTTTGAGTTCATCTCATGAGAAATGGGAGCAAAAACAAAAGTGTTGCATTTATATTTTTGTTCAGTGTACATCGATACAACATTACAACGTGTTAATAGAAATCATCACGTAATGAAATAAGACCCCACGGTTTGATGATTGATAGGTGTGTGGGCTGTCTTTCATTTTGACACACAGAACAATGGGGGCTATACACCCTTATCCACAATGTAAAGTGAGGAGCAGCAGGTTCAGCTTTCAGAACAAAGTAACAAAAAACAAAAATGGCATTCATTTTTTTAAAAATGGCATTCATTTTTTTAAATATGTCGTGTAGTAATAGATTTATTTATTGTTCTTCTCAAGAGAGTACCAGAATGTGTATTTTATGTTAATATTTCAAAAAATCTCCTGGGGGAGAATCCCCCAGACCCCCTGCAGGGGTTGGGTTTTCAGCAGGTCAACTCTTTCACCTGTGGGGAAATTGCAGGATTGGCTCCATGTCGCCCTTTTTATTTACTTCAAGACAAATGTGTCTTTTTATTTCCTACAGTTCCATATTGATTGAGACAGGGAAATAATCGAAACCTCACGCGTGGCGTTTCACTGTCAAGGGGAGCGATATAGCGTGCATGTAATTGCATTGCAAATTCTGACTTGAGCCCCACCACTGTATGGGTTAGCCCTACCATAGATTACCCAACACAAATACTCTGGTGCCGCCACTGTGCATGACTGTATATTGTGTGGATTAATGACCATCATGCTTCTGAGGAACACTGGAAGGGAAACGATACATAAGTGCAGAATCTTTCTTTGAACAGTTTGGTCGAGGTGACTGCAGGAAAGTGAGATGAGCTTGACCACTCTCAAGTGTGTTTGAGTGGCCATATAAGTTTCAGAAGAAAAAAAGAACATTCCTCATCTTAGAAATGAGATGGGGGGAAAACTTCCACTTACTCAGATATTACTGTACAGCTGACACGGAGTCAGTTCACCACTTTATGACATTACATTTCATTTAGCTGACGCTTTTATCCAAAGCGACTTACAATTACCAATTACAGGGACATTCTCCCTGGAGTAACTAAGGACTAAGTGCCTTACTCAAGGACACACTAGTTGTGGTGTTCCTGGCGGGATTTGAACTCACAACCTTCCGATCTTCAGCCCACCTCACTATCCATTAGACCACCACTATCCTACCCACCCACTACCTGGGCTGCTGTAACTGTTTTAGCATGAAGCCGTAAGTGTCACTGTTCAAATATCAAGCAGGAACCAGGAGACATTTAGTTTAGCTTAGCAACAGGAAATAGCCTCAGTGTGGTAACAATTAAAGTTGTGTTGCAACTAGAGGTTATGGACTATTTATTGGCCGGGCACCGTGATTTACTGCAGTCATGTTGTTAGTGAGGCATTTTTAACTTCAGGTTTCGTACGGATAAACAAACTAGATGTGTGTTACCTTTGGACAGAGCCATGCTAGCTGTTAGCCACTGTTTCCAGTTCTCATGCCAAACTCAGCTAACCTTCTCCTGGTTGTAGCTTCATATTGACTCATGGACTCCATCAAGAAACAACCTTCCTTTTTAGTTGGTGTGAGGCCAGGGTTTAAACCCGAGCTGAGGATCTTAGCTGGAGGTCGGTCTCGTCTTTTTTCGGCTGTTTTGCAATGAAAGCAAAGAAGCCAAAAATTGATCTTGAACAAAAACAACTGGACGGGAGTGACAAGCTTTACAGAGGAAATAAATCAATCAAAGTTTATTTATATAGCCCAATATCACACATTTTACATTTGTCTCAGTAGACTTTACAGTTTGTTCAGAATATGAATATGACACTCTCTGTCCTTGGACCCTCACAACGGACAAGGATCCCTCCCAAAGAAGACCCTCAGTTAATGGGAGAAAATGGAAGAAACCTCAGGGAGAACAACAGAGGAGGGATCCCTCTCCCAGGACGGACAGACGTGCAATAGATGCCGTGTGTAAATCCAAGAGATAATACATTTACAACATAGGTAAGCCAAATGCTGGAAAATGCATGTGTCTATAATAAGAAGTTCGATCCAGGTGGATGTCAACAATCCTGTGGGAGCCATCAAAGAAGTAGTAAGGTGAGCGTCAGGCAGGACCACAGCAACAGGGACAGCCACGACTCAGGGTGCAGGACTCAGGACCACAGCAACAGGGACAGCCACGACTCAGGGTGCAGGACTCAGGACCACAGCAACAGGGACAGCCACGACTCAGGGTGCAGGACTCAGGACCACAGCAACAGGGACAGCCACGACTCAGGGTGCAGGACTCAGGACCACAGCAACAGGGGACAGCCACGACTCAGGGTGCAGGACTCAGGACCACAGCAACAGGGACAGCCACGACTCAGGGTGCAGGACTCAGGACCACAGCAACAGGGACAGCCACGACTCAGGGTGCAGGACACAGGACCACAGCAACAGGGACAGCCACGACTCAGGGTGCAGGACTCAGGACCACAGCAACAGGGACAGCCACGACTCAGGGTGCAGGACTCAGGACCACAGCAACAGGGACAGCCACGACTCAGGGTGCAGGACACAGGACCACAGCAACAGGGACAGCCACGACTCAGGGTGCAGGACTCAGGACCACAGCAACAGGGACAGCCACGACTCAGGGTGCAGGACACAGGACCACAGCAACAGGGACAGCAACGACTCAGGGTGCAGGACTCAGGACCACAGCAACAGGGACAGCCACGACTCAGGGTGCAGGACTCAGGACCACAGCAACAGGGACAGCCACGACTCAGGGTGCAGGACACAGGACCACAGCAACAGGGACAGCCACGACTCAGGGTGCAGGACTCAGGACCACAGCAACAGGGACAGCCACGACTCAGGGTGCAGGACTCAGGACCACAGCAACAGGGACAGCCACGACTCAGGGTGCAGGACACAGGACCACAGCAACAGGGACAGCCACGACTCAGGGTGCAGGACCCAGGACCACAGCAACAGGGACAGCCACGACTCAGGGTGCAGGACACAGGACCACAGCAACAGGGACAGCCACGACTCAGGGTGCAGGACTCAGGACCACAGCAACAGGGACAGCCACGACTCAGGATGCAGGACTCAGGACCACAGCAACAGGGACAGCCACGACTCAGGGTGCAGGACTCAGGACCACAGCAACAGCGAAAAGTAGGTTAATTATCTCATAGACTTCTACAGAAGCAGACTGCTTGAATAAAATAGCATCCATGTTCTCATCTGTCTCTCGGTAAGAAAGCAGATGAGCACATTTCTGAAACTATGCTTTTGACTTGGCATAAAGGATTCAGGATGTTAGTTGAGTTTTTGTTCCTTATACAGTATCTCTAAACAACACGTGTCCCTGTAAATGAAGAAAAGTTTGTCATGTCTCAGGACAGGAAGAGAGCAGGAGTCAGGTATCAGCCTGGCCAGCGTTCAGCTCTGTGGTTTAAAGTCAACACGAGGACGTAAAGTACTTACTATTTCATTAGCGAGTCGAGACCTCATACCACGACTATAACTCTTTATGGCTGGATTATAGTCATAATATAGGGATTGGGGGGCCGTGTTACAAGGGCAGTGGGAGAAGCAGCAGCTCCGGTGTCCTGTCTGAGAGCTCAGACCGGCCCTGGTGGACCCGCTCACCTCCAGCGGTCCTGGTCCTGGACCTGGCTGGTCAACATTGTTCTGTGACCCGGCTCAGCTGTTTAAACCATCTCCGAAACTAGACTATCTGCCTGGATGAAATCCCAGTCACCTCTCCAATCCTTCTGCAGTAAAACCTTGCTCCTCTCTCTCACTTCCCGTGAGCCTCCACCTTTCCCAGCCATTCAGCACACTCACACTTTTATGGGGCTCACTTATTCTCCGCACATGCTCCAGTTGCACAGCGTAATGAAATGCAGCTGATCTCATTGTAGAAATATCAATATTGGGTTTGGAGTGCTGTGAGTGCAGGACTCTGGGTATAACATCACAATGACCATGACAATTTTATTATGAACTTATGAAATTAAAAACGGTTGCTGGGGACTGATGTCATCGTCCATATCAGAGGATTTCGGAGTATATTCTTGCTCCAAGACATTGTGGCTTTCTATAATTACCTTCATAAAGTTTGAATGACGTAATTGACACCTGACATCTATAGGAAGTGGGGAATACTCCCCGAACACAATGGGCCATAACAACAGACCCCCTACAGCCAACAATAGGACACAATATGAAAAGGCATATCACAGTACGGAGGGAAAGATTAGATTTTTGATGGATGATAATGTGTTGCTCTCTTACAGTTGCCATTGTGCTGTATGTGTTACATACATGTTTTGTTGTACTTTCATGGGTAACATCATGTGTTCTCCTCTCTTATTCCTGGGAACGATTCCCTTGTGCCTCTGAGGTACAGCGTGCAGTGATTCTTTGAGCAGATCGCGTGACAAAGCGGCAGTCTTCACAAACAACAATGGTGTCCTGCTAAGCTGCTACCAAGGATTACATACCACCAAATGGCATTTAAGGAGAAAACACTGAGAAGAGTTCCAAGGAATGCCGTTGGTGTCTGCAAGTTATTTGCACATATTGAACCGTTATTGGTAGATTGTTTCAGCATGAATCTCCCCTTCCCCCGATGAAGTCCAACCACACCCATTTATACTATATTATGTAACAACAATGTCCAGGTGGGATGTGAATAGCAATACATTCCCCACTTGCAATTTATAATGCATTATATAGATATGTTTTTTAAATTGCATCGTTTTGGCTCTGCTTAATGCGTATAAAAAAGACAACAACTTCATTTTCTTTCATTCTTGTTACTAGCCATGATAGTAGCATGACCTCCACCAATCAGTCAGTTCATTGGCCCCCTACTTTGGTCCAGTTTGTGCCTCACATTGGTTAGCATTAGTGATACATTCGAGTCATAAAATATCTGACCGTGTTTTTAAAAAAAAACCTGAAGGGTAGGTTTAACGTTCCTGAAAGGCTCTTCTAGAACGCTGTCTGCTGCACTCACAAAGATGGTATTGAAAAAATGCAACAACTATGAATAGATTGCAGTGAAATATTGCAGAGACAGACGTGGTCCCTGGAAGATGAAGCTCATTGACTTTGGTTATCCTCTGACTTTTTTGCTAGTAAAAATGTGTTATAGATTTGCTAACACACACAACTAACATGGTAAACATTGTACATGCTAACCTTATCATTGAGCATGTAAAATGCTGACACTAGCATGTAGGCCTTAGCCTCATTACAGCCTCTCCATGGCTGTAGACTCCTGAGTCTTAACTCTCCAGGTCTCTAAAGTTGTTGAAATGACAGAGAAAGAGAACCTGTAAGTCTTTGTTGATACTGCTTAAAACTGAAAAGACACCGTGATACAAAGAAAAATTGGTTCTCCTGAAAAGGTTGCTCACCACTGTTAGTAGTCAAATGTTTTATTTTGCTTTTAGGCAATCCCAACAGATTCTCTAGAGTTTTGAATTGATTGTTTTTTTTTAGTTATCGAATCCAAAATGGCCACAGAAGGTCAGCTTCTTAACACTAGAACCGCCAACGGGTACATTTTACCCACAGCTGTTTTTTGATTGTAACTTTTTTTCCATAACGTATTAAAGTCTCCCAGTCTGTGACTTTTCCTGAAAGTGTGTTATGTAGCACCCTCTGTTGTTAACAATGGTCAATATGAAGTCAGATTGAAAAAATCGCCCAAAAAATTGCCATTTATACCCATATCCGCCAGCGGGTAATATTACCTCGTAGAAAATGCAGCGTAAACATGACGTGTTGATATAGCAACGCCTTTTGTCTACTGTGGTTCCTTATAGATAGAGAGAGAGAGATATATAGATAGACAGATAGACAGATAGATAGTATAACATATTGGAGAATACAAGGTCTTGGATGACTGAGCTCACATTGAGGACGTAATGCATGTGTGCAGGTTATGTGCCAGTTGAATAAAGATGGACACTCGGAATGAGAGAAGTAGTCCGCGTCGTCTGTTTATGTAGACATTTATATGTCCATAGAACAGAACATTGCAGATTGATCGATAGATATATAGTTATAGAGAGATGTGTACCTAAACAAAACACAAGTCTAACACCAAGCGTTTAAATCAGCACTGGTAGCGATATTTTATACTTCATGCTATCTGCACAAACTATATCATATGAAAAGCTGAGAGTCCACAGATTCTATTGGTATAAGTTTCATCCCTGTGCGATCAAAACTCACTGTCTATACTGCAATAGCGGGTACATTTGACCCGTTGGCGGTTTTAGGTATACAGCGACCTCTGGCGGTTCTAGTGTTAACGTCACACTCAGGGCCGTCCCTGGTCAACTTGAGGCCCCACGCAAAGTTATATGATGAGGCCCTCTGTTTCGCGAGCGTCGGCGGGGGGGGGTGTGAGGGGGAATTGTGCTAGTGGAGCCTCGCAGCGCGAAACCGTGCCGCGCCACACTAATTGCGCCGCATAAGCGCATAGGTGCGCCGCATTTGCGGCTCAGTTGAGGCTCCCTCCCCAAGGTGAGGCCCCACGCAGTCTGCGTGATCTGGCTGTAGGGAGGGACGGCCCTGGCAACACTCATTCACTTTAACAGACTTTATTCCAATACTAACCATTACAAACACAAAGAGATCAAGGTGTCATGGTTACCACATCAGCGTGTCTTCTTCAGTGTTTCTTTGAAGCTGTATTTATACCATATGTTGAGTGGTAACCTAAAAGTAACATATGTTGTTGAAACGCAATACAACTGTGTGTTGTATTGCAATTCAATTCAAAATGCCCAGCTTGGAAAGGAATATTCATTTTGGATTGAAACCAAGAGCAAAGCCACATCTTAGCTGTGCAAACTCAGTCATGTGATAATGGGACACACATGGCCACTGTCACTGATAATCACTGAAATAAGGAAGTCTTCAAGGTTGTAAAATGGACTTGATGTTCCCTTTACTAATTACCTTGTCATGTGTGTAATTGTCTCATCTCGTACATCACAGGTGCTTCCAGGCCTTTAGATCCCAGCAGCAATTACGCATCTGATGCTCATCGTCTCTCAGAGAGCAGTTACACAAAGGAGAGGGAGGAAGTGAAAAAAGGGGAGAGGAATGATAATGCGTGCGTGCTTGAGTGCTAAGTAATGGAGGTGAGATTTACAGGGAGGGGCTGGGGGCCAAGCCACTTTTCGAGAAATTCACTCAGCGGGTGGGTCACTCTCGCCCGAGGACTTACTGAAGCCTGCTGGCTGCAACGCTTTGGAGAATAAAAGCTTTCTTGTGTGTGAAAGAAAGAATGTGCTTTTGGCTTCATGGACGGCTTTGATCCGCCTGGAAATGGTGACCGATTCGCCCGAAACAGGAATCTTTCCTTCTTGCTTACTTTATACAACTTCTCACCTCTCAAATATATAATGCACGTTCCTGGACAGTGTAATCCGACTGCAGTCACTTACCTCAGCCGCTTTAAGATATGTGTCTGGAGGTTACATATTCCGCAGAACAGTTCATCAACATGTCAAGTTAATTTCTGACAAATGGTCTCTGCTCCTCCTCGTGATTTGCCAGAGAGCTGTGTGGAAGCAGATCGCAGTGACCCAGTATTTCACCCTGGCCTGAAAACCCCCCGGGTCAGAGGGGAGCATTAAAACTTCTGATGATCAAACTTCATCAACACGGCTGAGAGAGTTACACACATTATAGAGCGCTAAACGGAGCCAACACATTTTAGAGCTTCATCTTATTAAGAGCTTCTGTGAGCCACACTGCTTAAGCTTCCTGTGATACTGGACGTCAGAGCCTTCGGTGGAAACAGCCAGTTAAGTTCTGTAGCTGTGGTTCACTCCTCTGCTAGCCTGCACCGCTACATACAGCTGTCATCTGATTGGTTGCCCGTCAAAAGGTCAGCAAGGTCAAAGTTGAAATAATTTGAACTTGGAGCGCAGAGACAATCTCGAGCTGTGACTTTGACCTATACCGCTAACCTTTCGATTCACAACCAATCAGAGGACAGCTGTATGTAGCGCCGCAAGCTAGCACTGGATGTAACCATAGAAACAAAACTAAAGAGCTATTTTCATCACGGCTGCTCTGCACCCTCATCCCATAATGTGAATGCAGCTCAATGCTGTTCAGGAGTCTTTGTTCCTGCGGGGATCAGCCACGATGTTCTGATGAGTAAATATATTTGTATCTTCTGACAATTAAATGATAATTGATAATGTTTGCTTGTTTTTAGAAAAGCTTTGATAAATGTACATTTCATTAGTTTGTGTAATATGAAATAACTAGTTTATAAATTATTTATTGTAGCTGATAAAAGGACAATAACAATTACATTATTATTACATTAGTAAAATATGTATTAAACGTTTATTGCTGCATTCATTATGAAATGATTTGAACACATTAAATACATATTTTGTAAAACATTACATAGATTATTGGATCAGAAATCATAATCATTATGCTAAAGAAATTAAGATTATTCCTAAATGTAGAAGTTTACCAAACTATATATTATTATTTGTTTTCATTGAACAAGGAATAATAGTTATTAAACTTTCTAACCATCCAAATAGTTGATCAATAATAACCAGTAGCTGGTCCAGCTTAATATTTTACAAACATTTCCTTAAAGGATTACAAGTCCTTTGTCAATCATTAACAAATACTGAATTTATAATTTTATAATTTGTACAAAAATTAACTGTTACAATAATGTGTTCTTAAATAAATAAAAGCATAATAACTAGTAAACCTTATTTATTATAATTGCATAACTGTGAAATCATTATTCAACTAAGGCGAATCAACTGTCACTGTACCATTTCTTTATAACAGGCATTCTAAAGTGTTAACAAATATTTAGTGGGGAGAGAAGTCAGTGGCATAAAAAAAACATTTCCCAACATGCAACACTCTCCACTCCGTCCTGAGCTCCACCTCCCGTTGGCCCGCTCCACATCCCCTCTTGGAACTCCCCTCTCTTCCCATTTGTCAAATACCGGATTAACTCAGTCTGCCTGTTGTTTCCCTCTAAACATTAAACTTTATTTAGAATGAATACATAAAAATCTTGGACCCAATTTGGATTCTATAAAAATGTCACTTCCTCTAACCCTTTTCACTCGAAGGGAGGATACACATAACACGAAGCAACCAGATGAATGTCCTGGCTTAGGGTGAAATTCATCACAATCAATCACAAGGTGGATTTGCAGACAGTAAAACAGAATGTTGTTGTCCAGGCCTTTTAGAGTCGAACAATCCCCATTACATTCTCGCTGCCATCACATCAATTTATCCAGAGCAGAAATCACTCTGCTTAGTATTACCAAGTCTTGTATATTTCTCTGAGATACATCTGTCGACATCAAGAACACATCTTTTATGAATGCTTCTGATTTGGCTGGAGAAACTTGGAAAATCGATTGGAGAAAGTATGAGTTTTCCAGATGTTAAAGGAAGAAGATTGTGACCAAAAACTCTCCCTAACTTCATGACGTTGGCAACAAGCTCGGTCCGATCGCTGAGCCTCTGTCCAGCCCTCTAGGTGGTCACTCACTAACATGTGCTATATATTACTGTAGGCCATGTAGAATGAAACGGGACACTCTGCCTCACAAAACAATACACCCAGTGTTATGAGAGAATCTAGTCAAATAAACATGGATTTGGACTTTGTTTGATTGTTAGGTATCTGGCAGGCTAAATCATCATTAGCCGCAAATGTTAATGTTTAGTGACTCATATATTCTATCTCTGTTGAGCTGATGCAGATGCTTCAATCAAGCTGAAATGCATCAGTCAGAATCAGATATGTTGCTTCAGGTAAGAGTGAAAATCAGGAGAAAATCCCAAATCTGCACTTAATGAAACATTTCTCACCAGGTGCACTGCCAGAGACACAGGTGGGATCATGTTTGGAATCCTAAAACTTCCTAAATCATATTTGAGAGTTTGCTAGTTGCATAAATGGACCTTTACCTTTACTTTTTACCCCATGCTTGCAACATGGTAAGATATACCCATCAGCCGTACAAAATCTATAGTGGAAAAAACTCATTTAACTGATCTTTTTCATTTATTTTTTCAAAAAAAACACACAATGCTAACAGTGAGCCTCTGAATTAGCCCAGAGCGAAAAATGCTAACCTATTACTGCACCGAAAATCACTCCTAGCTCCCTTATAACTTATCCTAGCTCCACATCCAACACATTGTTTATGATCGTAAAGACACAGAATCTAACGGTGCCCACCTCAACACTGAAAGATACAAACTCGCGAGGTTATCAACAAAAACGTACATCAAAACAAGTGGCGCTAGGTACTAACATGCGCTAGACTAATGGCTTACCTTCCTCTTTGTCTGGTCTAAACTGATCTTCAATGGCATTAAAACGATAAAAACGATGATGTAGTTAATCCATAGGTTAATATCCAATTGGGGCTGTGTCCCCTTTGAAATGTTCTGATAATCCATAAGCAATAAAACTGCAATTCCGTTATCTGCTGTCCGCTCTGTGCTCCGTGCGCTTTGAAATCAAAATTTGTTTACCTCAATTCTTTGGCGTTTCTGCATTGCCCGGCTCTTTCGTTCTTTCGGTTGTGCTCAAATATGGAGGGGACGGCTCCGGGTTTCAGCCTCCGATGTACTTTAAATGCTTCTCCACCAACAGACTTGACGATGGCAGGATCAACATCGTATGCATCAGACGCGAAGTGGTCAGAGCACAACTTGCTCCATGTTGTCGGCTGCCAGCCAACACGATTCACTAAGATAATCCAGTTTCGGCGGATGATTTTGTCTTGGGGAAATGAATGAAAACTTCTCTCAGATCCCGCACCGTTCGTACATCCGAAAGCACAACAATAACCCATGTTTTGCGTGATTTCGCGGATATCATTCAGAGTTTTCTGCAGCAGTCATGAGCGAAAAACACCGCTGACATGTGAACAGCGCACGAGACTGCCGAGTCGGGATATTTGGCCCAGAGACTGTTTGTACAAAATGACGTCACGCGCGCGGAGGCTGCTGGGAATGACATGTCAGAAATTCAGATGGCTTTGGGTCGAGTTTTGTATCAATAAAAAGCTTTTTTCGGGTGTATTATCTCGATTTAAATTAAATAAAAAATACAGGCAGTCTTAAAAACAACATTTCTATAAAAATGTAGCATATTTGGAAGCTTTGCATTTGATCTTTAAACTTGGTTCTATGGACCGAGTAGCAAAGGGGACCTATTTCTGGCCAGTCATTTCACACTGCACCTTTAATTTGTGAAAAGTGAAAATGTAAAAAAAACAACATAAAAATAGTGTGAGTACAGAAAGCTCTTAATAATGCCTTACATATTTTTTTTAATAAACCATCTGTCCTGTTGTTGTATTTTTAATTTCTACATCAGAATCAATCAAGATCTTGTATATCAGCTGTATGGTTTGTTATCGTCACATCAGTATCATTTAACTGTTATACGTTAAATTAAGACTGTACAAGCACTGTTATTAGTTGCCAGGACGACATGTCTCTGGAGCCTGATGTGTGTAATCAGGACTGTATGGTTTCAGTTAGCGCTCGTGTAGGATGAATGCAACAAGAGACAGGAAGTCAGATGGATAGCTGGGTAAGCCTGCTCAGTTAAACCTGTATCCTTGTTTTTCACGATAAAGAGGGCAGTGTTCTTATCAATCTGCACATTTTTCAGAGCTGTGCTGGAGACAAAATCCACATACTCCCCTATTGTGTGATATGGGGAGGATTACTTTTGCTCCAGGCATTCCTTGTTATTCTAGAGGGCCTCATGGTCTACTTTTTCAACTGGGGGAAGAAACATGGCAGGTCTCTGTTTTGAAGACCCTTCCAGAAATGTGTTCTAGGACTGAGCACTCTGACAAACAGCCGAACCACCCGAGCCTCCTCAGCCAACTGCCTCTGGAGAGGAACCCAAGCAAATGTTGGGCCTAATAATATTCTGGGGTAAATACAGAGAAGCACGTTTTCATCAAGGGTATGAAAGGGCTTCCAATATTTGTTATGAGCACCAACCAACATGAGATGTATCTTTAAAGTTATTTCTCAACTGGTAATAAAGAATCACCCTAAAACCACCCACAGATATTAAAGCATATGTAAATGTTTATCTTGGATTTTTCATATTTCCCATATTAACTTATTAGCTGTCAAATTAAGTTTTATAATAAAATTAAACAGTTTCTGAAGGAACAGCGAATAAATTCAGCCCACAACTGAAACTCTAAAACAGAACTTGGTCTCCACGTGACTACACACATGATATCATATCGTACACATACCAGATATTCTTCCAGGAAACTTCCCAGGCAATCCTGAGGTAATTCAAGACACTTCAAATAAAGCCTTACTGTATATTTACATTCAAGGATAAAGACCTAAAGGTTTCAAAGCCCTCTTCACTCAGGGGTAGAGTTATATTGGAGCTGGATTTATTTATTTTTCACCCACAAAAAGAATGGAATTTGCTTTGAAATAGACCAACAATGTTAATATTTTCAACTTTAGAATGGCTGTCAATTTTCAAAGGAAAAATACAATGGTCAGGACCTCAGTGTCCTCAAAGGTAGCTACAACCCCATGTCCAAAAATAGCTAGGATTTTATTGATTCAATCAAAAAAATAAAATGCCTTCCGATCTATTAACAGCCTGCAATATTCAGAGGTTAGGTTTCCAAATATTTAACATAAATTGTAAAGGTTCCATTTGGTGTGCCAAGACATTTCTGAGGCATACTTTTATACACGTTTGTACACACAGGCCGTGAGAATTTTGGCGTAGATTTTGTACTGTCTTATAAAAACATAAAATACTACTGTATGGTGAATCAAGAAAAGGTAAGAATGAAATGCACAATACAAAAAAGAGACTGCTTTCAAATGATTTTTGTTTCTGAGAGGATCGTCTTGGCAGTGTTTTGCTTGATATTGTGCAATAGATGTGTATTTATTTTTGCACAACCATACTGGTGTTCACTGGTTGCATTATTCTTTCTTGGTTTTGTAAAGGAGACCTGAAACATTCCTCAGCTTCTTTCTGTCACACCAGTAGTCCATTAGTGGACCTTGAAATGGATACTCAGCCTTTCTATCATAAAATGGTATTATTACTCCAACATTACCCTTATTACCGGTTTAACGCTGAAATAAGACACAGTATCAAAGTCTTGTAATGTGAAGAATGACATATTATAGAATATGAAGCTGACTAAGCCTAAGAAAGCACATAACAGGTCCTTTTAAGGTGTTATTGTAGTTTTCATTAAATATGTCTGATAGTGTTACTTTAGTGTGTAATTATCCGACTCTCAAGGAGAAAATTACTGTATTCTTTGTAGATTGCAGTGTTCTGGAAATATTTTGCATTTGCCCTTTGGTTTAGTTTTTTTTGGCTCTGTCCATGCAAAAAATTACTTTGACAACATAAATTATGCAAAATATAGAGTATCTTTCTGTACGTTTTCAGGGATCAGACTGTTTGATCACATGTTAGTACCTGACAGAAGGACTGGCAACGTAACTCTCATCGGGTTTTTACCAAATTTAGTGATAGTTTAGTTTAGTTAATGTGTGTCTCTTTTCTTCACCACTTTGACCCAGATCCAAACTTCCAAATAGCTTGTGATATACTTTCACATTCATGATCCCCAGAGGATGAATCCTTTTGATTGTGTTGATCCCCTGACTGCTAACATACAGTATGCGGTTTGAGTTAAATGTTTCATCAACTGTTTTCGGTTGATTTGAAATTTAATTTGGTACAGAAACTTTGGCAATCCTGTGACTTCATCAAGTACATTTTTTTCATGTGTCTATTTATTTGGTTTATGTTAAAATACCTGCAAATGTAATGGTATTCCCATCAGCTCCAGTATTACTTTGTGATTATTGCTAATTTGCAAATGTTAGCATGTTAAGTTGTACCTCTCCAGGCCTCTAAAAATGGTTTGAATGACAGAGAAACTACTTCCATTAAGGATTTTCCCATCAGCCGTAGCTGTAGGCTATGTTGTGTTAGGTGCTAAATAGAAAATGGTTGTGTACTAGCACACTGAATAAAGATGGTAACATTCCTTCCTAAAAGCATGTTGAAATTGTCATTATTAGCATGTTAGCATGCTGACGTTAGCATGTAGCTTGCTAGCAGCTTTAGACCTGTTGATGGATCAGAAACAGGTACATTTTTGAGGGAATTTGCATTTGTGCTGGGGTGTGTTAAAAAATAAAGTGGGAGAATAGAATACAAGTACTTTGAGCTGTTCCGAATTTGGTTTCCAACAACTGAGCTACTCGATATTCCTTGAAGTTCCAGAGTCTCGTCATCTTTAAATAAGACATGTTCAATACTGCTCTCACAAAGATTAGTCCTCTTCTTAACCCTTTGCACTAGCAGCATGGAAATGTCATCAACAAAATCTCCGGAGAATGATCGCTACATGGGCTCAATCGGACATTACACAGACTTTAAATGAGGAAACAGTGAAAATCTGTTTAAAGTACCGTCCGGCAGTTGTGTTCTCTCATACAACTCCTCCGGGCTATGTCTAAATATATTCAGGACAGCATTGCATGTGTGAAAGGGTTCTAAGTCAAGTCAAATAAAAACAATACGTGCAGCAGGTGAAAATATTTACAAAAATGTGCTTGGATGTAATGTGTCCAATTAGATGCGGAGGCTTGAATGTCCATAGGGCTAGATCAATCTGTCTGACATGCTTGCTTCCCCTTTAGCATACAATAAGTATTCTTTGGCAATGGTGATGCAGGATAGTAAATCAGTTTAATGACACATAGCTAACATGATACAGAACCTTAGATGAACAAATTACCTTTCTCATGTTGCAGTTTCAGAAAATCCCAAAGCTTCCTGCTTTGCTGTTGTTCCGATTTGATTGCCCAGCGGAGACTGGTTGCCTATCACCAGCAGCAGGGAGAGGAAGGATGAGATAAGCTATGTAATGCAACGCCTATCAGGCAATATTGTACTTTGTTTTTAACAATGGTCGAATTGAATACTGTATCAGGAATTTCCTACACAATATTAGGCTTAGCCGAAGAAAAGCAGTCTGGATTAGACCACACTTTAAACTGAAGACTGAGGATGAGAAACACATGGCAGCACATGTCAGTTCATGCAACCCAGTCGCACGGCATTTCGTGTTATAGTCACGACATTTAATCTATTGATTCGTGTTGACCACCACGATTTTCCCCTTTTTTTTTCGTGTCACAGAACGATTTTCAAAGCAATATATTTCTATTGGTAGTATGTTTCGTGCCTGCAGCACGTCTTTTTGTCCGGTCGGGTCTTGGAAGACCGGGAGGAGTGTGGTTCATAAAAACATTTTCTTACTCAATATCAAGCCACAATTATTGTTTTTATTTTAAATCCTATAATGTCGGACTTTTTTTACCTTGAAAAAAGAAATGGGGCTCAGAGCCTCAGAATACTGAAATCTTTTTCCTTCTAATTTGTTATTCTTTTAACACACTGTTATTTACTCAACAATCACACACAATTATCCTTGTTTTTATTTATTTGTTTAATTCTATAATATCGGGCTTTTTTGACGTCCGTCAGGAACTGAATTTCAAAATAAAGTCACCGGAAACAGACGTAGGCGATACACACCCACTGAACTGATTACCCAAGATCCTCAGCTATGGTTGAAGCTCGGTGATTGGATGTTTTAGTCACAATGCACGTTGGAATTGCGTTGCCAGGCAACAGCTTGGGGTGAAAATAGTATTTCCGGTCTCGAAGTTAGCATAGTAATCTGCAGTACTCATCAACTAAACACATCAGTTTATCCTTGTTAATTACACAAAATTGATTGGTTTAAATTGTGTACAATGCTTTTGTGTTTTCCCCCTTCGATTCGGAGAAACAAATAGTTTTTTCTGAGTTTAGAATGGCCGAAGACACTACACTAGTGTTGCACGGTGTACCGATACTTGAAAGGTACCACGATACCCTGCCGTTAAAAACGTTACGATTCCTCCGTTTCATTAGTATCTGTACTTTAAGAATGACGGGGGAAAGTACTCCGGTGAGAAAGCGCCATTTAATAAGAGCCGTGTGTTCAGCGCTCTGCTTCCACTCCCTGCACTGCAGCCGTGTCTGCAGTCCCGCCCCTCTCAAGCACGCACTAAGTCCCTCCCCTCTCTCGTGCACGCGCTAGCTACCAGAGCATGTGAGAAAACGAGAAGCATGGCTGCAAGTGGGAGTGCAACTGCCGCTGCGCCTCGGCTTGTTGACAAAAAAGACGCCAGAAGCGAAATTTGGAAGTATTTTAGCTATATCTCTGACAGTGAGGGCAAGCCTACGGACACCACGAGGCCTGTCTGTAAGAAATGTTTTAGATCCCTGCAAACCAAGGGAGCCAACACATCAAACTTAGCTAAGCACCTCGCCGACCGGCATCCAGAGCTGTTTAAAGAATTTAAAGACAGACAGGTTAGCGAATGTGATAGATAACATAATTACATCATGCTCAAGCCCATGCCCTCAAATCTAAGTCAAACAAGTGTAATTTATTTTGTGACAAACTAACGTTTTCGTAGTTTGACGAGGCAATTAATGGCAATGATAACTGTCTAACATGGCTATCTTTTTAGCTAACTTACCAATGTGGCTAACATCTGCAATGTACATTTGGTCAATAATTATTTATATTACTGTACTATTACATGTTAATAAAATATAAAGTTAACTATCAAAGAAATCACATAAACTCAAATATAAAGAAGAGACCATGTTGTAAGAAAACACTTAACAGATAAACTACAATTGTATTGATCATGAAAATAATAAAATAAAAGTATCAAAAAAGAATCGGAATCGCAATTCTTGACTTGGTATCGGTATCGAAACCAAAATGTTGGTATTGTGACAACACTACACTCCCCAGCCATAATCCTCAGCTATCATTTGGGACTACAGTCCCTTAGCTGGACAAACCCCATGATTAATCTTCAAGCTCTGTGATTGGATGTTGGAGTGGCAGTGTGCCAAGGTTACGCCAAGTGTCAAACAGCTCTATGAAATGGAATTAAACCACGGCAGACTATCCAAAACTGGACTTGAACAGCTCCAGCCCCCCCCTCCAGAACTACACATGCTGGCTATTGTGTTTCGCAACCTATGTTCGCAACATGTTCTATGGCACGTCTCTACTGGGAATTGTAGTTTTAAAAGACGTTTTCGTATTTCCCATAATTAGAAGTTGCCAGTATTAAACTGTGTACACCCCTGGAGGTTTAGGGGATAAGCAACACGTTGGTGTTATCACATTTAAAACATATCGTTAATAAATGGGTAAAAATTGCTTCTATTAATATACACCCAGATGACAGCTCATTGTTACTTTGTAATTCTACTCCACTACAGTTCAGAGGTTAACCTGTTTACTCCACTACATTTATTTCAGTTACTTTGCAGATTCTGATTAATGATGTGAAATATAATCAACCCTTAAATCAGACTTTAGTTACACCTGAGTAACATTCAGGGAAGGTGATTGTCAAGTCCCAACAATCAGGAGAGATATTTGATAGTTGGTGCTTGAGAAGACTAAACATTTATCTGCATATCCCTATAAAGTATATTCATTTCTCGTTATTCTCTACTAATAGTTAATTAACCTCTTAAGCCCTGAGCCTGTTTTTCAGGTTTCAGGCTCGAAAATGCCACTAACACAACAAAGACTATATCTTCACTTCTAAAAGGGGTAAATTAATAATCTTTTCTCTCAAAGCAAGGTTACATCTGTGAGTTGGATGTGGAAGTGTCAGAATCAATATAGAGGTTTTTAAATAAATTCAGATGGAACATAGTAAAAACATGTAAATTCTAATGTCCTAAATTATAAAAAAAAACATTACTTATAGTGAAAACCACCCTTGAATGATGGGTTAGTAGACTAAAAGCTTTAGGAATCCAAACTATAACATATAATAAGTACCCTGTATCAAGATTGATGCAAAACAAGTGAAATTTGACCTTTTTAGACAGATTTAGAAAAATAAAGTCCAGGCGGACTCACCTCTGGGTAATTTGGGAACCATCAGTTCCATTTGAACTTTTTCACTGTAAAAATCATTTTATTACTTTGAATTATCACGATAGGTATTCATTCCATCCAAATACAACTGTTGTGAAAAAAATAAAATAAAAAACATACTCTTTAATCTTGCTGGGAGACTTCAACGCACATGTGGGCAATGATGGAGACACTTGGAGGGGCGTGATTGGGAGGAACGGCCCCCCTGATCTGAACCGGAGTGGTGGTTTGTTACTGGACTTCTGTGCTAGTCATGGATTGGCCATAACAAACACCATGTTCGAACATAAGGATGCTCATAAGTGTACGTGGTACCAGAGCACCCTAGGCAGAAGGTCCATGAACGATTTCATTATCGTATCATCGGACCTGAGGCCGTATGTTTTGGACACTCGGGTAAAGAGAGGGGCGGAGTTGTCAACTGTTCACCATCTGGTGGTGAGTTGGGTCGAGTGGCGGGGGAAGCCTCTGGATAGACCTGGTAAGCCCAAACGTGTAGTTCGGGTGAACTGGGAACGTCTGGAGGAGGCCCAAGTTCAGGAGGCCTTCAACTCACACCTCCGGCGGAGCTTTTCAGGCATTCCTGTGGAGGTTGGGGACATTGAACCAGAGTGGTCGGTGTTCAAAGCCTCTATTGCCGAAGCCGCGGCGGGGAGCTGTGGTCTCAAGGTCCTAGGTGCCTCAAGGGGCGGTAACCCTCGAACCTCCTGGTGGACACCGGTGGTCAGGGAAGCCGTCCGACTGAAGAAGGAGGCCTTCAGGGATTTGTTATCCCGGGGGACTCCCGAGGCAGCTGCAAGGTACCGACAGGCCCGAAGGGCAGCAGCCTCATCCGTGGCCGAGGCTAAGCAGCGGGTGTGGGAGAAGTTCGGAGAGGACATGGAAAAGGACTTTCGGGCGGCACCAAAGTTGTTCTGGAAAACTGTCCGACACCTCAGGAGGGGGAAGCAGGGAACCATCCAAGCTGTGTACAGTAAGGATGGGACGTTGTTGACCTCAACTGATGGAGTGTTAGGGCGTTGGAAGGAACACTTTGAGGAACTCCTGAACCCGACAACTCCGCCCTCTATGTTAGAGGCAGAGCTGGAGTATGATGGGGGATCAACACCAATCTCCCGGGGGGAGGTCAGTGAGGTTGTTAAACAACTCCACAGTGGCAAAGCCCCGGGGGTGGATGAGATCCGCTCAGAAATGCTGAAGGCTCTGGGTGTTGAGGGACTGTCTTGGTTGACACGTCTCATCAACATTGCGTGGAAGTCGGAAACAGTACCGAAGGAGTGGCAGACCGGGGTGGTGGTTCCCCTTTTTAAAAAGGGGGATCAGAGGGTGTGTGCCAATTACAGAGGCATCACACTACTCAGCCTCCCTGGGAAAGTTTACTCTAAGGTACTCGAAAGGAGGGTCAGGCCGATTGTCGAACCTCAGATTGAGGAGGAACAATGCGGATTCCGTCCTTGTCGTGGAATGACGGATCAGCTTTTTACTCTCGCAAGGATCCTGGAGGGGGCCTGGGAGTACGCTTATCCGGTCTACATGTGTTTTGTGGACTTGGAGAAGGCATATGACCGGGTTCCCAGGGAGTTACTGTGGGAGGTGCTGCGGGAGTATGGGGTGAGGGGGTCTCTACTCAGGGCCATCCAATCTCTGTACTCCCAAAGCGAGAGCTGTGTCCGGGTCCTCGGCAGTAAGTCGGACCCATTTCCGGTGAGGGTTGGCCTCCGCCAGGGCTGCGCTTTGTCACCAATCCTGTTTGTAATATACATGGATCGGATTTCGAGGCGTAGTCATGGGGGAGGGGGTCTGCAGTTCGGTGGACTAAGGATTGCATCACTGCTTTTTGCAGATGATGTGGTTCTGATGGCTTCATCGGTCTGCGACCTTCAGCACTCACTGGATCGGTTCGCAACCAAGTGTGAAGCTGCTGGGATGAGGATCAGCACCTCCAAATCTGAGGCCATGGTTCTCAGCAGGAAACCGATGGACTGTCCACTCCAAGTAGGGAATAAGTCCTTACCCCAAGTGAAGGAGTTCAAGTATCTCGGGGTTTTGTTCTCGAGTGAGGGAACAATGGAGTGTGAGATGGGCCGGAGAATCGGAGCAGCGGGAGCGGTACTGCAGTCGCTTTACCGCACCATTGTGACGAAAAGGGAGCTGAGCCAGAAGGCAAAGCTCTCTGTCTACCGGGCCATTTTCGTTCCTACCCTCACCTATGGTCATGAAGGATGGGTCATGACCGAAAGAACGAGATCGCGGATACAAGCGGCCGAGATGGGTTTTCTCCGCAGGGTGGCTGGTGTCTCCCTTAGGGATAAGGTGAGAAGTTCGGTCATCCGGGAGGGACTCGGAGTTGAGCCGCTCCTCCTTCGCGTCGAAAGGAGCCAGTTGAGGTGGTTCGGGCACCTAGTTAGGATGCCACCTGGGCGCCTCCCTAGGGAGGTGTTCCAGGCACGTCCAGCTGGGAAGAGACCAAGGGGTAGACCTAGGACCAGGTGGAGGGATTATATCTCTTCGCTGGCCTGGGAGCGCCTTGGGATCCCCCAGTCAGAGCTGGTTGATGTCGCCAGGGAAAAGGAAGTTTGGGGCTCTCTGCTGGAACTGCTACCCCCGCGACCCGACCACGGATAAGCGTAAGAAGATGGATGGATGGACATACTCTGTTATCCTAACGTCATTTGCAGGAAACATACTCTGTTTCCTGCAAATGACGCGAAATCGCGTCATTTGTTTGGAGGAGGCCTCAAATACCTGTGAGGCCTCCTCCAAACAGCATAATAACCAGACTGTATCATTAAAACTAAGTCCCAGTTCTAGATCCTTGACTTTAGACAAACAATTCAAAAGACAAAATGTATTTAAAGACCAATCTTTATTTGAATGTGCCTCTTAACCTGATGTTATGACATTAGGGCAGGGGTGGGGAACCTCCGGCCCCCGGGCCGTCTACGGCCCGCGAGACCATTTGGTACGGCCCTTGTATGGCGTTATATTTGTGCCTCTATCCTGAGCACGCAATGAAACATGTTGAGCATAGAAAATGCGATTGAGCGAGCACTTGAAAATGTTTGAGCACAGAGAAATATATTTTCTCTCATAAAACTCCTCCTTCGTGCGCAAGCAGACCGCTGCACGCGCTCTCTCTCCCTCGCTCGCTCGACCTCTCCAGCCTGTGCACGCTCAGCTTTGCCTGCGCTCGCTCAAGTTGTCACAGCGTTAGAAATGTGCCACAAAACCAACCAATCGGAGAACTCGAGAAGGTCAATTCTGATTGGCTTCTCGTCTCCAATCATATCTTCTATCTGAGATGAGGGAGGGATTTTCGGTTGCCATCAGGCTGTTGACGTTCTTATTACACATCTATCGTTGACATGTACACATGCATTTACAGGACATGACGCCACAGTGTCAGGTGAGTTATACATTTCTAGTTTTCTGATATCACGTTATTGTTTGCAATGCCTGAGTTTGCTAGCCGGCAACATAGCTATAGGGGTAGTTTAAGCAAACCGCTAACCTACATGTACATGAACCCTTCTGAGGTATTGATTACTTGCTGTAAGCATTAGAGTTGACAGAATGATAAAACATGTTTCTCTCTCTATCACAATTTTGGGTTGACCAGAACCTGGACCAACTTCTGTTTCCTGTTCTACAATGGGCATAGAGCTTGCGTTAATTTTCAGCCGGACAGATGAGGCTAGGATACCGGATAAAGTTAGCAACACACGTTACACAATAATAAGGAAGAGAGCTATTTGTGTGATACATCGCTATTTGAGACTTCCAAACAGTAAACTAAAACGTAACTTATGGGTGAGTGTTTTTAGCAGAGCCATATTATGTCTTTGTGATTCTGTTGATTATTACCTGTCTGTATTATGTTGCAGCTCAGCTGATTTTGGATTGATGGCAAAGGGAGAGGGACTTAAGTGAGAGTGAAAACACAAGGTAAGTTTCAAATAGGTCAGCAATTTCCCATCCTCTGGGTTGCTAGATGTATCTAACCCTTTCTCCTGTCTCCCTCTTTCAGCACAAGAACCCCACGGGGATTCAATGGAGCCTGAAGACCTGCAATGAGACCCTCACCCTGCACCTGAGTCTCAACTCCCAGAGTTTTGCAAGCCTCTCCCTGTTCCTTATTTTGATTAAACAGAGATTAAGCTTCCCAATGGTGTGGTCTTCGTTTTGTGAAAAATATGATTACCTCACGTATTTAGTTTCTGTTGTTGTCTTTTGTGATAGTTAAATTGCTCCTGCTGACTTGAGCCAGCCATTCTTTCCTCCTCTCTGTGTCAGTGGGGAAACTTTACATGTGTACTCCTTTCTCTGAGCGCTTGGAGCATCCCCAAGCAGCACAGCAAACCATGGGGGAGACTATATGCCAGGACAACACAGAGGAAAAGGCACAGACAAACTGTATGCATGCTATTCAATGTTTATTGAATTCCATTTATTTACAATGGATGTTCCTAAAACAACACATTTACCATCATCATCATCATGCTGCTGCTGCTGCTAGTGCTTTGACTCATTGTGCTGTCAGTTGACAATCATTGATAGGCACCTGTGGGTCTCCTGTCCTTTCTGAAAGTCATACAGATTACATTAGTACTTTAGATTACTTAGGTCCTCAATTACCAGGGGATTACTGAAACCACCATGAATGAAAGAAATGGTAGAAATGTATCTAATCAGAATTTTGAAACCTTCCTTCCCCTCCCTCTAAATATATCAATAAACATTAGGATGTGATGCTCCTGACTACCATACAGGTTTAAGAAGATAATATTTGTTTTAAAGAATTCAAAGCAATAAACAACAGCAACAGGCTCTAACCAAGGCAACGTTAGCCTAACATGTATATGTTATCAGGTAAGATAGCTGTTCACACTATGTATATTTTCTTCTTTCTACGTTGTAATGCTATGTTATTTCATCTATAAGATGTTTACATTTTCGATTGTTTAATTCTAGTCTTTTAACTGTCTAATGTACAATGCCTCCTTGTCTTTGGCTGCTGCAGCGTAAACATTTCCCCAATTGGTATCAATAAAGTACTTCTTATTTTATCTTAATCCTCAAATATTAGCACATTTTACTTAAAAAAACAAACACACATTGATGTAACTACATACACATATCGATATGTTGTATACATATTGCAAATCAAGACCTTTATTGACCACTAATTACCAAAAATTGCATTTCTATCCTGTTATTAATGCATTCAAATCGTGATTCAAATGGCCCGCCACAAACTTCCGGGAACTTTCTGAGTCTCTCTGAACCACGTGATGATCAAGCATTTTGGACTTCCGCTGTCGCAACTCATGGCGCTGGACCAGCCAATCAGAATTGACCTTCTCGAGTTCTCCGATTGGTTGGTTTTGTGACACATTGTAACGCTGTGACAACTTGAGCGAGTGCAGGCAAAGCTGAGCGCGCACAGGCTGGAGAGGTCGAGCGAGCGAGCGAGCGAGCGAGGGAGAGAGAGCGCGTGCAGTGGTCTGCTTGCGCACGGAGCAGGAGTTTTATGAGAGAATATATTTCTCTGTGCTCAAAAATGTTCAAGTGCGCGCTCAATCGCATTTTCTATGCTCAACATGTTTCATTGCATGCTCAGGATAGAGCCACAAATATAACGCCATACCCGCGAGGTAATTTATAAACACACGCAAAAAAAAAAAAAAAATTAAGAAATATAGACCGCAAAAAAATTAAACAAGCGAGTGCCTGTTTTTCCTGGCCAAGGTCAGGGTCCTTAAACACAACACGAGCCTAACGTGTCATCACGTGGTATATGTCTCGTCTGACAGGAGTACAATTCTGACGGAGAGCATCAGAACGCAGCTCCAGCACTTCAAAAATTGCAGTACCGATAAAGAGCCGTACACATGCCGCAGTTTGTGCGTGGCTGTGTCTTTAGCTGAAAGCCCAGTGGCGATCAGTTCATCTGTCAAACTGATCATACAGGAAATAACTGTGTTGTTATTAGCATCTGGTTAGCAAGCTATGCTAACGAATATAAGAAGCTTCTCCAACCAGTGAGGTAAACGCACATCTTTATATGATCATTATAGTTATAAAAAACAAGAGAATAAAGTAAACAGGTATAAAATACTATATGACAGTAAAAAGTTGTTACACAAGAATAAAGTTTGATTGTAAAATATCCATAAATAAAAATAAATCTGCTTCCAGTTCTGCTTCATATGGGTGTTGAGAGAGGTTTCCATAGATCTCTTCATTTTGCTCTCAAAGTGCACCAGATTGATGCTTTTAACTTCAACATTTAAAAAAAAAAAAAATCTTCCTGGGGGAAGCTTGCCCCCGGACCCCCCTAGAGGAGGTTAGGTTCCCCCCCCCCCCCCACTTAAATCATATCCACATGGATAGGAAACTAAATACATTTGCACACGTCTTGTGTCCATATCTTTCTGTTTTTGTGGTCATGCCACAACCGTGCACGTGCATGCGAGTAAGATATCTGGATTCAGAGGTTGCTTTTTCTTTGCACAGCATGAAAGAAAGGTGAAATGAATGGGCTGTGATTTTAGTATTTTTAAGCAGAGGTCAATAATGGAGGATGTTGAAAAAATTGAAATGGCCCTTGAGAGGAAAAAGGTTCCCCACCCCTGCATTAGGGTCATGCAGAGTGAGATCGCTACCCCTTTAAGAGAGGGGTGTGGCGCATGCATGTGAGAGTGAGTATGGTAGAGCGAGAGTGAGCGAGCAGTATATATGTTTTCTGGAAATGAAACGAGGCAGCGGGAAAAAAGCATAGGTCTGTGATGTATCTTGTGAAACGGAAGAACTAAATAAATACAACGACCTCCCAAGACGAGCTCGCCTCTCTCCAGTGATTTCATAAAGTGGGTTATTGAATCCGAAGCGTGTTGCTTCTGCCCTGGGAGACGACAGAGAGCCATCCCCCCCTGTTTCCTCGACCACGGTCTGGGAGCCGACAGGAAAGTTCAACACTGAGATATTAGTTATACAGTAATAGTATTGACAATCTAAAAAAACTGAGCAACTCAACAGTCAACTTTATATTTCTTATTGTCTAAGCATTTATTATTTTCATTTTTCCCCTCTCATATTCAATGTAGACGGATTGAGACAGCGTGGTGTCCAGAGAGCTGCTGAGACTTCAGGGAGAAACCTCAGCGAGGAGGACCAGGCCTGATGGAGGAGCCCATGCTGGGCAAAGCTGATACCAACTGCACAGGCCTAGTCTGTCACTTTATTTGAATAAATGTGTTCACTTATACATTTAATAGGTTTACACCTTCTGTCCATATGTGCTTTTTATTTAAAACATTTTTGATGAACTTTTGGTTCACATTTCAATAAATTGTATTTGTATTTGCACTCCTTTCATCCATTATTCTTACTGAAAATGTTAGATTACACATTCACATCTTACTGAAGATTGGCCCCATTTATTTGTGGTACAGAGTCGCTTAGATAAGCGGGGGAGTGCATCTGACGAAGAGATAGGTTGTTGTGCTCCCTCTCTGTTTCTTATCCTATATCTAATAGAACTGCTCGGGTCTTGATAGATTGAGTGGGGAAGTTCAGGAGATCTTTCTAGGTCACATCTGACGAAGAGATAGGTTGTTGTGCTCCCTATCTCTGTTTCTTATCTATATCTAATAGAACTGCTCGGGTCTTGATAGATTGAGTGGGGAAGTTCATGAGAACTTTCTAGAGGGTTATCAAGAATAACTTTTATCCAATTACCTTTACCCTCTCTGTCTGTGTCTGTGTATTCTCTTGTTCCGATTAACCCAGCCAAATCTTTTTTCTTGTTTTGTATCTATATCTACGCCGGGATCCGGAGTCGAGGCTGATCCTCTTGCTGTAGTCCTGTGTCTTGGATCCTCTATCCTGAGTTCTGGATTAAGTCATGGACTTCGGGTCGTGGCTGAACCTGTCTCTGCGGTCCTGCCTTGGGTCTCGTCATGCTGCTTCCCTGATGGCTTCCACAGGATTGTAGCTGACATCCTCGTGGATTCATCTTCTTATTACAGACACATGCATTTCCGAACATTCGGTCTATATGCTGTAAAATGTATTATCTCTTCGATTTACACACGCCATCTATTGCACGTCTGTCCGTCCTGGGAGAGGGATCCCTCCTCTGTTGCTCTCCCTGAGGTTTCTCCCATTTTTTTCCCCTCAAACTGTGGGTTTTCTCTGGAAGTTTTTCCTTGTACGATGTGAGGGTCTAAGGATAGAGGGTGTCGTTTTTCTCATACTGATATTCTAAACAATCTGTGCTGTTGTATTTGCTGTATCTACTGTAGGCTATTTTTATTATATGTACAGCACTTTGGTTCGACCAAAAATCGTTTATAAATGTGCTATATAAATAAAACTTGATTGATTATTTGTGACGTTGCAAACTCTGCGGCACAAGTGATGTGAAGCTCATAAAGCGAGGCAAATAGAAATAATCAGCTGATGGAGTGTAGATGTGGAAATAACTGCATTCGATCAGCTGACTGTGTTTTCACAATAAAAGTAGTTTCTTAGTGAATGTCCTGTACTGGTCTTAAAATCTCATAATATCAGCTTTTAATGTTCCTCTTGGAGTTCTTCTTGACCCTCAGAGAAGGAGAAAATGTTGTGTCTTTCAGGCATGTCCTTTCCTAACAAAAATGACAGGAAACATTAAAACATATTATTGCAGAACAAGTGTGTTATTATGAAAGCGGTGTGTGTTGTGTGTTTAGGGGCTGTAGATATAATTATTTGTAATTGTAATGATTTTTTTTTATTTCAACAGTGAGCTACAAAGACGATCAGATTATGAATGAACAGTATGAAGCTCATCAACATTGAAATATATGTTATTATCAAAATAATATTGAACTGTTATCAAAATGTAGTGCAACTGGAGAAGCTTGCTCTGTTGTCTCACTGAAAGAATCACTTTTACCACGTTTTTTCAGACAATATTGAGAGATAAATAGTAGCAGTTCTCACTATGTGTTTAAATATATTTGCCTTCAATATATTAAATTAGAAAGCTGACAAAATCATATTGCTAAATATCTAAATGTAACTTTTGCATGGAAAAACCTTAGCGATGCATACAGTTCCTACCTACATAATAAAATATCTCTCTAAGTTACAAGGATGACCTTATTTTATCAACCTCAAACAGAAGCCGCTTGTTCTACAGTATTATCCCACTTAATGCTTAACACTTGTCTATTTCGTTTTAACCTTTATATATACAATTACAGTCTATGATCTTAACTTGGAGGCTACTATTAGCATTGTTTGCACCGATGTAGATACCACTCGCTTACACGCTAACCCAAGACTTAACATTCATTACGTAGCTGATTAAAATCATTAACACATAAATAAGTACTCGATTTTTCACTTACCGCAAAACCGCATTCATGCACCGTCTGTTTCAATCGCAGAGTGAGTCACAATAGTCCGATATATAAGCATGAAGAAAAAACAAACACGGCCAGGGTCAAGTTGTGTTCCCCTGGATGAACTGAGCAGGCAGAGTCCCAGTAGCTAGCTTCACGGAGCAGCTAGCAGAGAGACACAGAAGCTAGCAGCAGCAGTCACTTGACACAGCCGTCACTCAATGTGACCACGCCCTAATTTATGCAAAACACTTTAAGACTAATATAAATAAAAGGGTTGTGTTAGAAAACAATTCACTCACAGATCCATAATCATGAAGGTGGAACCTAACTATATTCATAATAATATGTATTGCAGCCAGGGGTAGAAACATGTTTTTTTCTGCTGTAAAGTTGGGGCATTTTAACATGGGGGTCTATGGAAATTGCTCCTTTCTGCAGCCAGTCCCTATCGGCCAATATATGAACTGCAGTGTGTGGCACTTCCGTATTGGCGTCCCGGCTCTTCCCCAGAGTTTTCCGCTTGGTAAGAACATGTTTTTATGAACCCCACAGCTTCCGGTCTTCCAAGACGTGGTGCAGGCACGAAACATACTACCAATAGAAATACATTGCTTTTAAAATCGTTCTGTGTGACACGAAGAAAATGGGAAAATCTTGTTAGTGAACACGAATCAATAGATTGAATGTCGTGACTATAACACAATATGCCGGTGGGCTGGGTTGGTTCATAAGAGACAGCACGCATTGCAGAAAGTGCACAGAGTTACCTGTGGCTAACCCAAAAAGTATACTTTTCAGTTATAAATGGCCGAATCAGAAATAGTGCACAGTGTGCCATGCAGCTGTAACAAAGTTCTTATTCAGGCGTGATAAACCAAAGTTCATGTAAACACGTACTGAACTTACCTGGTAGAGGAATAACATTTCTCAAAGCTTGAAATTCACTCATATTCCCCATAAATATTTTAAGCATCATATTCAGTCACAAGATCTGCTTAGTGATAAATTGGATAAACGTCACTTTAATTTATAGCTGCAGTGCAGCAGGTTTCAATCCAATCCACTTTATTTCTATAACACATATTAAAAACAGAGGGTTTACCAAAGTGCTTCACAGCAAACATAACTTTATAATTAAAATATAATATTACAATAATAGATAAAAGGCACACATAGGAATAGATTAAAAGGCATAAATAAGAAAAGATAAAAGGCACACATAAGAAATTAATACAAGGTACACAAAGGCTATGGTCAGACAATAAAAGCATACAAATTGATAAAACACAGCTCAAACTGACTCGAAAGCGAGGGAAACGAGATGGGTCTTTAGGCGGGACTTCAAAGTTTGGAGGGTGGGCCACAATTTGACTTTGGGGGGCAGGTCGTTCCAGAGCCTGGGGGCTACCGCTGAGAAGGCTCGGTCATCCCCTGGTCTTTTTCTTGGTTTTAGGGACTACTAAGCAGCAGCTGATCAGCCGACCTCAAAGCCCTTGAGGGGGTGAACACCTTAGAAGGTCGGAGATGTAGGCTACTGAGGGGCCACCCCATTAAGCGATTTAAAACCAAACAATAAAATCTTAAAATGAACTCTAAAAATGGACAGGAAGCCAGTGGAGGGAAGCCAGAATTAGTGTGATCAATCAATCATCAATGTTAATTTATATAGCCCTTGATCACAAATGTTACATTTGTCTCAGTGGATTTCAAAGTTTGTACAGAATATCAGTATGACAATACGACACCCTCTGTCCTTAGACCCTCACATCGTACAAGGAAAAACTTCCGGAGAAAACCCACATTTTAAAAGGGAACATGGGAGAGAACCTCAGGGGAGCAAGCACAGAGGAAGGGATCCCTCTCCCAGGCGGACAGACGTGCAATAGATGCAGTGTGTAAATTGAAGAGATAATACATTTGCAACATAGGTAGGCCAAATGTTTGGAAATGGCATGTGTGGTAATAATAATGAAAGATGAATCCACGAGGATGGTCAACAATCCTGTGGGAGCCATCAGGGAAGTGTGATGTGCTCATGCCTTGTGTGTTCCTGAATAAAGCAGGCCGAGCCGCAGCGTTTGTACCAGATGCAGGCATGCCAGCCGAGGTCTTGTTTAGGGGCCGGCATAAAGTGCATTACAGTAATCTAGACTCGTAGAAACAAAGGGCATGAATTACACGCTCAAAGTCTAAAATGTCACAGGTTCTGTCTAGGTTTGGGTGTTTTCACTGATTCTCTGTCATGTTTTCCTCCTGTCGTTAGTGTCCCTGTGTGTTCTCCTCCCTCCTCACCTGTGTCTCGTTAGCTAATTGTGTTCACCTGTGGCTCTTGGTGTTTTTCTTCTCCTCCCTCCTCACCTGTGTCATCGTTTGCCGATTGTGTTCACCTGTGTCTTGTAATTATCCCTCCCTGTATTTAGTCTTGTCTCGTGCTGTGTTCAGTGTCGGTGCTTCTTTTGTTGGGTGACGGACTTCACCGGTGAGTGTTTCTGTGTTTGTCTGTATTCGTTCCATTTTAGCCTTGAAATAAGGTTTATCAAAAGTTATCTGCGCTTGGGTCCTGCTTCCTCCTTCACATCAACCGTGACAGAAGCACCGACCAGAGATGGACCCAGCAGATGACCCATTTGAGGTGGAATTACAGCATTTTCATTTGCTTTGCCTTGCTGCTATGATTGGTGGAGGGGAGCGTCCAGTGTTCGGCAGAAGGAGGGGCCGCTCTGGTAGAGGCGCACCGGTTGGCTATGGAGAAAAACCGGACTTGGTGAAGTTCTTACCTGACTGGATGTTGAACTTCATCTGGGTGTGTGATTTCCAGACCTGCGGACTATAAACGTCTCGGTGTGTTCCGTCTGGAGTCAACCAGTGCTTCCGCCCCAGTTCCTGCTCCTGTCCAAGAGGCGTTTTCTGGAACTCGGCTGGCTTTGGAGGTCCACGGAGCCTTCAGGCGGCTTCTAGGAGAAGGAGTCGCAAGTCCAGGCTAGCAATTCCGAGCCCCAAGAGTCATGTTCCGGCTACAGAACCGGCCCACACAGCCATAGTTCCGGCCCCAGTACAGGCCCCAGCAGCCATGGTTCCAGCCCCAGTTCTGGCCCCAGCAGCCATGGTTCCAGCCTTAGCTCTGGCCCCAGCTGTCCTAGTCCCTTCTCTAGTCCCTTCTCCAGTCCCACCAGTCTAGTCACTTCTCAAGTCCCTCCTCGAGTCACTTCTCTAGTCCCTTCCCTCATCCCATCTCAAGTTCCCTCCTCGAGTCTTTTCTCAAGTCCCCTCTCAGGTCCCCTCTCGAGTTCCCTCTCGAGTCTTTTCTCGAGTCCCCTCTCAAGTCAACTCCCCAGTGGTCCTCTCGAGTCACCTCCCAAGTCAACTCTCCAGTGTCCCTCATCGAGTCACCTCCTCAAGTTTCCCCTCAGGTCTCCTCTCGAGTTCCCTCTCAAGTCCCCTCTCTAGTCCCTCTCGAGTTGCCCTCTCGGTCACCTCTCAAGTTCCCCTCAGGTCTCCTCTCGAGTTCCCTCTCAAGTCCCCTCTCAGGTCCCCTCTCAAGTCCCCTCTCAGGTCCCCTCTCGAGTTACCTCTCGAGTTCCTTCTCGAGTCCACTCTTCCAGTTTCCTCTCAAGTTCCCTCTCAAGCCCTCTCTCGAGTCCCCACTCAAGCCCCTACTCATGTCCAGTTGGAGGTCCCGCAGACTAGTCCTTCTGCCGGGGGTCCTGCCAACCCCATGTCCTGTACCGTTGGAGGTTCCGCTGGGGTCCTGGCCAACCTCATGTCCTGTCCAGTTGGAGGTCCCGCAGACTAGTCTTCTGCCGGGGGTCCTGCCAACCCCATGTCCCGTCCAGTTGGAGGTCCCGCAGACTAGCCCTCTGCCGGGGGTCCTGCCAACCCCATGTCTTGTCCAGTTGGAGGTCCCGCAGACTAGCCCTCTACCGGGGTTCCTGCCAACCCCATGTCCTGTCCAGTTGGAGGTCCCCGCAGACTAGCCCTCTGCCGGGGGGTCCTGCCAACCCCATGTCTTGTCCCGTGGAGGCCCCGCCGACTAACTCTCCTGCGGGGTTCCTGCCAACCCTTTGTCCGGTCTCGTTGGAGGCCCCGCCGACTACTCTCCTGCCGGGGGTCCTGCCAACCCTGTGTCCTGTCCCGTTGGAGGCCCCGCCGACTACTCTCCTGCCGGGGGTCCTGCCAACCCTATGTCCTGTTCCGTTGGAGGCCCCGCCGACTACTCTCCTGCCGGGGGTCCTGCCAACCCTGTGTCCTGTCCCGTTGGAGGCCCCGCCGACTACTCTCCTGCCGGGGGTCCTGCCAACCCTGTGTCCTGTCCCGTTGGAGGCCCCGCCGACTACTCTCCTGCCGGGGGTCCTGCCAACCCTGTGTCCTGTTCCGTTGGAGGCCCCGCCGACTACTCTCCTGCCGGGGTTCCTGCCAACCCTGTGTCCTGTCCCGTTGGAGGCCCCGCCGACTACTCTCCTGCCGGGGGTCCTGCCAACCCTATGTCCTGTTCCGTTGGAGGCCCCGCCGACTACTCTCCTGCCGGGGTCCTGCCAACCCTGTGTCCTGTCCCGTTGGAGGCCCCGCCGACTACTCTCCCTGCCGGGGGTCCTGCCAACCCTATGTCCTGTCCCGTTGGAGGCCCCGCCGACTACTCTCCTGCCGGGGGTCCTGCCAACCCCATGTCCTGTCCCGTTGGAGGCCCCGCCGACTACTCTCCTGCCGGGGGTCCTGCCAACCCCATGTCCTGTCCCGTTGGAGGTCCCGCCGACTACTCTCCTGCCGGGGGCCTGCCAACCCTATGTCCTGTTTCCGTTGGAGTCCCGCCGTCTACTCACCTGCCGGGGGGGTACTCCAACCCTGTGTCCTGTGCCGTTGGAGGTCCCGCCGTCTACTTCCTGCCGGGGGTACTGCCAACCTTTTGTCCTGTCTCGTCGGAGGTCCCGCCAACCGCTCTCCTGCTGGGGGTCCTGCCAACTCCTGGTCCTCTTCCGTGGGGGATCCTGCCGAAGCCTGTCCCGCTGGCTCCGGTTCCTGTCCGGCCGATCCCGACCCTCTGTGAGCCGCGGTCTTCGTCCGCGGGCCCGGCCTCCTGACTCTTCCTGCCGCTGCCCTCGTCCTCGGGCCCGGCCCCCTGACTTTTCCTGCCGGGGTCTTCAGCAGCTTTAGACCTGTTGATGGATCAGAAACAGTACATTTTTGAGGGAATTTGCATTTGTGCTGGGGTGTGTTAAAAAATAAAGTGGGAGAATAGAATACAATACTTTGAGCTGTTCCGAATTTGGTTTCCAACAACTGAGCTACTCGATATTCCTTGAAGTTCCAGAGTCTCGTCATCTTTAATAAGACATGTTCAATACTGCTCTCACAAAGATAGTCCTCTTCTTAACCCTTTGCACTAGCAGCATGGAAATGTCATCAACAAAATCTCCGGAGAATGATCGCTACATGGGCTCAATCGGACATTACACAGACTTTAAATGAGGAAACAGTGAAAATCTGTTTAAAGTACCGTCCGGCAGTTGTGTTCTCTCATACAACTCCTCCGGGCTATGTCTAAATATATTCAGGACAGCATTGCATGTGTGAAAGGGTTCTAAGTCAAGTCAAATAAAAACATACGTGCAGCAGTGAAAATATTTACAAAAATGTGCTTGGATGTAATGTGTCCAATTAGATGCGGAGGCTTGAATGTCCATAGGGCTAGATCAATCTGTCTGACATGCTTGCTTCCCCTTTAGCATACAATAAGTATTCTTTGGCAATGGTGATGCAGGAGTATAAATCAGTTACACATAGCTAACATGATACAGAACCTTAGATGAACAAATTACCTTTCTCATGTTGCAGTTTCAGAAAATCCCAAAGCTTCCTGCTTTGCTGTTGTTCCGATTTGATTGCCCAGCGGAGACTGGTTGCCTATCACCAGCAGCAGGGAGAGGAAGGATGAGATAAGCTATGTAATGCAACGCCTATCAGGCAATATTGTACTTTGTTTTTAACAATGGTCGAATTGAATACTGTATCAGGAATTTCCTACACAATATTAGGCTTAGCCGAAGAAAAGCAGTCTGGATTAGACCACACTTTAAACTGAAGACTGAGGATGAGAAACACATGGCAGCACATGTCAGTTCATGCAACCCAGTCGCACGGCATTTCGTGTTATAGTCACGACATTTAATCTATTGATTCGTGTTGACCACCACGATTTTCCCCTTTTTTTTTCGTGTCACAGAACGATTTTCAAAGCAATATATTTCTATTGGTAGTATGTTTCGTGCCTGCAGCACGTCTTTTTGTCCGGTCGGGTCTTGGAAGACCGGGAGGAGTGTGGTTCATAAAAACATTTTCTTACTCAATATCAAGCCACAATTATTGTTTTTATTTTAAATCCTATAATGTCGGACTTTTTTACCTTGAAAAAAGAAATGGGGCTCAGAGCCTCAGAATACTGAAATCTTTTTCCTTCTAATTTGTTATTCTTTTAACACACTGTTATTTACTCAACAATCACACACATTATCCTTGTTTTTATTTATTTGTTTAATTCTATAATATCGGGCTTTTTTGACGTCCGTCAGGAACTGAATTTCAAAATAAAGTCACCGGAAACAGACGTAGGCGATACACACCCACTGAACTGATTACCCAAGATCCTCAGCTATGGTTGAAGCTCGGTGATTGGATGTTTTAGTCACAATGCACGTTGGAATTGCGTTGCCAGGCAACAGCTTGGGGTGAAAATAGTATTTCCGGTCTCGAAGTTAGCATAGTAATCTGCAGTACTCATCAACTAAACACATCAGTTTATCCTTGTTAATTACACAAAATTGATTGGTTTAAATTGTGTACAATGCTTTTGTGTTTCCCCCTTCGATTCGGAGAAACAAATAGTTTTTTCTGAGTTTAGAATGGCCGAAGACACTACACTAGTGTTGCACGGTGTACCGATACTTGAAAGGTACCACGATACCCTGCCGTTAAAAACGTTACGATTCCTCCGTTTCATTAGTATCTGTACTTTAAGAATGACGGGGGAAAGTACTCCGGTGAGAAAGCGCCATTTAATAAGAGCCGTGTGTTCAGCGCTCTGCTTCCACTCCCTGCACTGCAGCCGTGTCTGCAGTCCCGCCCCTCTCAAGCACGCACTAAGTCCCTCCCCTCTCTCGTGCACGCGCTAGCTACCAGAGCATGTGAGAAAACGAGAAGCATGGCTGCAAGTGGGAGTGCAACTGCCGCTGCGCCTCGGCTTGTTGACAAAAAAGACGCCAGAAGCGAAATTTGGAAGTATTTTAGCTATATCTCTGACAGTGAGGGCAAGCCTACGGACACCACGAGGCCTGTCTGTAAGAAATGTTTTAGATCCCTGCAAACCAAGGGAGCCAACACATCAAACTTAGCTAAGCACCTCGCCGACCGGCATCCAGAGCTGTTTAAAGAATTTAAAGACAGACAGGTTAGCGAATGTGATAGATAACATAATTACATCATGCTCAAGCCCATGCCCTCAAATCTAAGTCAAACAAGTGTAATTTATTTTGTGACAAACAAACGTTTTCGTAGTTTGACGAGGCAATTAATGGCAATGATAACTGTCTAACATGGCTATCTTTTTAGCTAACTTACCAATGTGGCTAACATCTGCAATGTACATTTGGTCAATAATTATTTATATTACTGTACTATTACATGTTAATAAAATATAAAGTTAACTATCAAAGAAATCACATAAACTCAAATATAAAGAAGAGACCATGTTGTAAGAAAACACTTAACAGATAAACTACAATTGTATTGATCATGAAAATAATAAAATAAAAGTATCAAAAAGAATCGGAATCGCAATTCTTGACTTGGTATCGGTATCGAAACCAAAATGTTGGTATTGTGACAACACTACACTCCCCAGCCATAATCCTCAGCTATCATTTGGGACTACAGTCCCTTAGCTGGACAAACCCCATGATTAATCTTCAAGCTCTGTGATTGGATGTTGGAGTGGCAGTGTGCCAAGGTTACGCCAAGTGTCAAACAGCTCTATGAAATGGAATTAAACCACGGCAGACTATCCAAAACTGGACTTGAACAGCTCCAGCCCCCCCCTCCAGAACTACACATGCTGGCTATTGTGTTTCGCAACCTATGTTCGCAACATGTTCTATGGCACGTCTCTACTGGGAATTGTAGTTTTAAAAGACGTTTTCGTATTTCCCATAATTAGAAGTTGCCAGTATTAAACTGTGTACACCCCTGGAGGTTTAGGGGATAAGCAACACGTTGGTGTTATCACATTTAAAACATATCGTTAATAAATGGGTAAAAATTGCTTCTATTAATATACACCCAGATGACAGCTCATTGTTACTTTGTAATTCTACTCCACTACAGTTCAGAGGTTAACCTGTTTACTCCACTACATTTATTTGAGTTACTTTGCAGATTCTGATTAATGATGTGAAATATAATCAACCCTTAAATCAGACTTTAGTTACACCTGAGTAACATTCAGGGAAGGTGATTGTCAAGTCCCAACAATCAGGAGAGATATTTGATAGTTGGTGCTTGAGAAGACTAAACATTTATCTGCATATCCCTATAAAGTATATTCATTTCTCGTTATTCTCTACTAATAGTTAATTAACCTCTTAAGCCCTGAGCCTGTTTTTCAGGTTTCAGGCTCGAAAATGCCACTAACACAACAAAGACTATATCTTCACTTCTAAAAGGGGTAAATTAATAATCTTTTCTCTCAAAGCAAGGTTACATCTGTGAGTTGGATGTGGAAGTGTCAGAATCAATATAGAGGTTTTTAAATAAATTCAGATGGAACATAGTAAAAACATGTAAATTCTAATGTCCTAAATTATAAAAAAAAACATTACTTATAGTGAAAACCACCCTTGAATGATGGGTTAGTAGACTAAAAGCTTTAGGAATCCAAACTATAACATATAATAAGTACCCTGTATCAAGATTGATGCAAAACAAGTGAAATTTGACCTTTTTAGACAGATTTAGAAAAATAAAGTCCAGGCGGACTCACCTCTGGGTAATTTGGGAACCATCAGTTCCATTTGAACTTTTTCACTGTAAAAATCATTTTATTACTTTGAATTATCACGATAGGTATTCATTCCATCCAAATACAACTGTTGTGAAAAAAATAAAATAAAAAACATACTCTTTAATCTTGCTGGGAGACTTCAACGCACATGTGGGCAATGATGGAGACACTTGGAGGGGCGTGATTGGGAGGAACGGCCCCCCTGATCTGAACCGGAGTGGTGGTTTGTTACTGGACTTCTGTGCTAGTCATGGATTGGCCATAACAAACCCATGTTCGAACATAAGGATGCTCATAAGTGTACGTGGTACCAGAGCACCCTAGGCAGAAGGTCCATGAACGATTTCATTATCGTATCATCGGACCTGAGGCCGTATGTTTTGGACACTCGGGTAAAGAGAGGGGCGGAGTTGTCAACTGTTCACCATCTGGTGGTGAGTTGGGTCGAGGCGGGGGAAGCCTCTGGATAGACCTGGTAAGCCCAAACGTGTAGTTCGGGTGACTGGGAACGTCTGGAGGAGGCCCAAGTTCAGGAGGCCTTCAACTCACACCCTCCGGCGGAGCTTTTCAGGCATTCCTGTGGAGGTTGGGGACATTGAACCAGAGTGGTCGGTGTTCAAAGCCTCTATTCCGAAGCCGCGGCGGGGAGCTGTTGGTCTCAAGGTCCTAGGTGCCTCAAGGGGCGGTAACCCTCGAACCTCCTGGTGGACACCGGTGGTCAGGGAAGCCGTCCGACTGAAGAAGGAGGCCTTCAGGGATTTGTTATCCCGGGGGGACTCCCGAGGCAGCTGCAAGGTACCGACAGGCCCGAAGGGCAGCAAGCCTCATCCGTGGCCGAGGCTAAGCATGCGGGTGTGGGAGAAGTTCGGAGAGGACAATGGAAAAGGACTTTCGGCCGGCACCAAAGTTGTTCTGGAAAACTGGCGCGACACCTCAGGAGGGGGGAAGCAGGGGAACCATCCAAGCTGTGTACAGTAAGGATGGGACGTTGTTGACCTCAACTGATGGAGTGTTAGGGCGTTGGAAGGAACACTTTGAGGAACTCCTGAACCCGACAACTCCGCCCTCTATGTTAGAGGCAGAGCTGGAGTATGATGGGGGATCAACACCAATCTCCCGGGGGGAGGTCAGTGAGGTTGTTAAACAACTCCACAGTGGCAAAGCCCCGGGGGTGGATGAGATCCGCTCAGAAATGCTGAAGGCTCTGGGTTTGAGGGACTGTCTTGGTTGACACGTCTCATCAACATTGCGTGGAAGTCGGAAAACAGTACCGAAGGAGTGGCAGACCGGGGTGGTGGTTCCCCTTTTTAAAAAGGGGGATCAGAGGGTGTGTGCCAATTACAGAGGCATCACACTACTCAGCCTCCCTGGGAAAGTTTACTCTAAGGTACTCGAAAGGAGGGTCAGGCCGATTGTCGAACCTCAGATTGAGGAGGAAACAATGCGGATTCCGTCCTTGTCGTGGAATGACGGATCAGCTTTTACTCTCGCAAGGATCCTGGAGGGGGCACTGGGAGTACGCTTATCCGGTCTACATGTGTTTTGTGGACTTGGAGAAGGCATATGACCGGGTTCCCAGGGAGTTACTGTGGGAGGTGCTGCGGGAGTATGGGGTGAGGGGGGTCTCTACTCAGGGCCATCCCAATCTCTGTACTCCCAAGCGAGAGCTGTGTCCGGGTCCTCGGCAGGTAAGTCGGACCCATTTCCGGTGAGGGTTGGCCTCCGCCAGGGCTGCGCTTTGTCACCAATCCTGTTTGTAATATACATGGATCGGATTTCGAGGCGTAGTCATGGGGGAGGGGGTCTGCAGTTCGGTGGACTAAGGATTGCATCACTGCTTTTTGCAGATGATGTGGTTCTGATGGCTTCATCGGTCTGCGACCTTCAGCCACTCACTGGATCGGTTCGCAACCAAGGTGAAGCTGCGGGATGAGGATCAGCACCTCCAAATCTGAGGCCATGGTTCTCAGCAGGAAACGATGGACTGTCCACTCCAAGTAGGGAATAAGTCCTTACCCCAAGTGAAGGAGTTCAAGTATCTCGGGGTTTTGTTCTCGAGTGAGGGAACAATGGAGTGTGAGATGGGCCGGAGAATCGGAGCAGCGGGAGCGGTACTGCCAGTCGCTTTACCGCACCATTGTGACGAAAAGGGAGCTGAGCCAGAAGGCAAAGCTCTCTGTCTACCGGGCCATTTTCGTTCCTACCCTCACCTATGGTCATGAAGGATGGGTCATGACCGAAAGAACGAGATCGGCGGATACAAGCGGCCGAGATGGGTTTTCTCCGCAGGGTGGCTGGTGTCTCCCTTAGGGATAGGTGAGAAGTTCGGTCATCCGGGAGGGACTCGGAGTTGAGCCGCTCCTCCTTCGCGTCGAAAGGAGCCAGTTGAGGTGGTTCGGGGCACCTAGTTAGGATGCCACCTGGGCGCCTCCCTAGGGAGGTGTTCCAGGCACGTCCAGCTGGGAAGAGACCAAGGGGTAGACCTAGGACCAGGTGGAGGGATTATATCTCTTCGCTGGCCTGGGAGCGCCTTGGGATCCCCAGTCAGAGCTGGTTGATGTCGCCAGGGAAAAGGAAAGTTTGGGGCTCTCTGCTGGAACTGCTACCCCCGCGACCGACCACGGATAAGCGTAAGAAGATGGATGGATGGACATACTCTGTTATCCTAACGTCATTTGCAGGAAAACATACTCTGTTTCCTGCAAATGACGCGAAATCGCGTCATTTGTTTGGAGGAGGCCTCAAATACCTGTGAGGCCTCCTCCAAACAGCATAATAACCAGACTGTATCATTAAAACTAAGTCCCAGTTCTAGATCCTTGACTTAGACAAACAATCAAAAGACAAAATGTATTTAAAGACCAAATCTTTATTTGAATGTGCCTCTTAACCTGATGTTATGACATTAGGGCAGGGGTGGGGAACCTCCGGCCCCCGGGCCGTCTACGGCCCGCGAGACCATTTGGTACGGCCCTTGTATGGCGTTATATTTGTGCCTCTATCCTGAGCACGCAATGAAACATTTTGAGCATAGAAAAATGCGATTGAGCGAGCACTTGAAAATGTTTGAGCACAGAGAAATATATTTTCTCTCATAAAACTCCTCCTTCGTGCGCAAGCAGACCGCTGCACGCGCTCTCTCTCCCCTCGCTACGCTCGACTCTCCGCCTGTGCACGCTCAGCTTTGCCTCGCGCTCGCTCAAGGTTGTCACAGCTGTTAGAAATTGCCACAAAACCAACAATCGGAGAACTCGAGAAGGTCAATTCTGATTGCTTCTCGTCTCCAATCATATCTTCTATCTGAGATGAGGGAGGGATTTCGGTTGCCATCAGGCTGTTGACGTTCTTATTAACATCTATCGTTGACATGTACACAGCATTACAGGACATGACGCCACAGTGTCAGGTGAGTATACCTTTCTAGTTTTCTGATATCACGTTATTGTTTGCATGCCCTGAGTTGCTAGCCGGCAAACATAGCATAGGGGTAGTTTAAGCAAACGCTAACCTACATGTACATGAACCCTTCTGAGGTATTGATTACTTGCTGTAAGAATTAGAGTTGACCAGAATGATAAAACATGTTTCTCTCTCTATCACAATTTTGGGTTGACCAGAACCTGGACCAACTTCTGTTTCCTGTTCTAACAATGGGCATAGAGCTTGCGTTAATTTTCAGCCGGACAGATGAGGCTAGGATACCGGATAAAGTTAGCAAACACACGTTACACAATAATAAGGAAGAGAGCTATTTGTGTGATACATCGCTATTTGAGACTTCCAAACAGTAACTAAAAACGTAACTTATGGTGAGTGTTTTTAGCAGAGCCATATTATGTCTTTGTGATTCTGTTGATTATTACCTGTCTGTATTATGTTGCAGCTCAGCTGATTTTGGATTGATGGCAAAGGGAGAGGGACTTAAGTGAGAGTGAAAACACAAGGTAGTTTCAAATAGGTCAGCAATTTCCCATCCTCTGGGTTGCTAGATGTATCTAACCCTTTCTCCTGTCTCCCTCTTTCAGCACAAGAACCCCACGGGGATTCAATGGAGCCTGAAGACCTGCAATGAGACCCTCACCCTGCACCTGAGTCTCAACTCCCAGAGTTTTGCAAGCCTCTCCCTGTTCCTTATTTTGATTAAACAGAGATTAAGCTTCCCAATGGTGTGGTCTTCGTTTTGTGAAAAATATGATTACCTCACGTATTTAGTTTCTGTTGTTGTCTTTTGTGATAGTTAAATTGCTCCTGCTGACTTGAGCCAGCCATTCTTTCCTCCTCTCTGTGTCAGTGGGAAACTTTACATGTGTACTCCTTTCTCTGAGCGCTTGGAGCATCCCCAAGCAGCACAGCAAACCATGGGGGAGACTATATGCCAGGACAACACAGAGGAAAGGCACAGACAAACTGTATGCATGCTATTCAATGTTTATTGAATTCCATTTATTTACAATGGATGTTCCTAAAACACACATTTACATCATCATCATCATGCTGCTGCTGCTGCTAGTGCTTTGACTCATTGTGCTGTCAGTTGACAATCATTGATAGGCACCTGTGGGTCTCCTGTCCTTTCTGAAAGTCATACAGATTACATTAGTACTTTAGATTACTTAGGTCCTCAATTACCAGGGGATTACTGAAACCACCATGAATTAAAGAAATGGTAGAAATGTATCTAATCAGAATTTTGAAACCTTCCTTCCCCTCCCTCTAAATATATCAATAAACATTAGGATGTGATGCTCCTGACTACCATACAGGTTTAAGAAGATAATATTTGTTTTAAAGAATTCAAAGCAATAAACAACAGCAACAGGCTCTAACCAAGGCACGTTAGCCTAACATGTATATGTTATCAGGTAAGATAGCTGTTCACACTATGTATATTTTCTTCTTTCTACGTTGTAATGCTATGTTATTTCATCTATAAGATGTTTACATTTTCGATTGTTTAATTCTAGTCTTTTAACTGTCTAATGTACAATGCCCTCCTTGTCTTTGGCTGCTGCAGCGTAAACATTTCCCCAATTGGTATCAATAAAGTACTTCTTATTTTATCTTAATCCTCAAATATTAGCACATTTTACTTAAAAAAACAAACACACATTGATGTAACTACATACACATATCGATATGTTGTATACATATTGCAAATCAAGACCTTTATTGACCACTAATTACCAAAAATTGCATTTCTATCCTGTTATTAATGCATTCAAATCGTGATTCAAATGGCCCGCCACAAACTTCCGGGAACTTTCTGAGTCTCTCTGAACCACGTGATGATCAAGCATTTTGGACTTCCGCTGTCGCAACTCATGGCGCTGGACCAGCCAATCAGAATTGACCTTCTCGAGTTCTCCGATTGGTTGGTTTTGTGACACATTTGTAACGCTGTGACAACTTGAGCGAGTGCAGGCAAAGCTGAGCGCGCACAGGCTGGAGAGGTCGAGCGAGCGAGCGAGCGAGCGAGGGAGAGAGAGCGCGTGCAGTGGTCTGCTTGCGCACGGAGCAGGAGTTTTATGAGAGAATATATTTCTCTGTGCTCAAAAATGTTCAAGTGCGCGCTCAATCGCATTTTCTATGCTCAACATGTTTCATTGCATGCTCAGGATAGAGCCACAAATATAACGCCATACCCGCGAGGTAATTTATAAACACACGCAAAAAAAAAAAAAAAATTAAGAAATCCAGACCGCAAAAAAATTAAACAAGCGAGTGCCTGTTTTTCCTGGCCAAGGTCAGGGTCCTTAAACACAACACGAGCCTAACGTGTCATCACGTGGTATATGTCTCGTCTGACAGGAGTACAGTTCTGACGGAGAGCATCAGAACGCAGCTCCAGCACTTCAAAAATTGCAGTACCGATAAAGAGCCGTACACATGCCGCAGTTTGTGCGTGGCTGTGTCTTTAGCTGAAAGCCCAGTGGCGATCAGTTCATCTGTCAAACTGATCATACAGGAAATAACTGTGTTGTTATTAGCATCTGGTTAGCAAGCTATGCTAACGAATATAAGAAGCTTCTCCAACCAGTGAGGTAAACGCACATCTTTATATGATCATTATAGTTATAAAAAACAAGAGAATAAAGTAAACAGGTATAAAATACTATATGACAGTAAAAAGTTGTTACACAAGAATAAAGTTTGATTGTAAAATATCCATAAATAAAAATAAATCTGCTTCCAGTTCTGCTTCATATGGGTGTTGAGAGAGGTTTCCATAGATCTCTTCATTTTGCTCTCAAAGTGCACCAGATTGATGCTTTTAACTTCAACATTTAAAAAAAAAAAAAAATCTTCCTGGGGGAGCTTGCCCCCGGACCCCCCTAGAGGAGGTTAGGTTCCCCCCCCCCCCCACTTAAATCATATCCACATGGATAGGAAACTAAATACATTTGCACACGTCTTGTGTCCATATCTTTCTGTTTTTGTGGTCATGCCACAACCGTGCACGTGCATGCGAGTAAGATATCTGGATTCAGAGGTTGCTTTTTCTTTGCACAGCATGAAAGAAAGGTGAAATGAATGGGCTGTGATTTTAGTATTTTTAAGCAGAGGTCAATAATGGAGGATGTTGAAAAAATTGAAATGGCCCTTGAGAGGAAAAAGGTTCCCCACCCCTGCATTAGGGTCATGCAGAGTGAGATCGCTACCCCTTTAAGAGAGGGGTGTGGCGCATGCATGTGAGAGTGAGTATGGTAGAGCGAGAGTGAGCGAGCAGTATATATGTTTTCTGGAAATGAAACGAGGCAGCGGGAAAAAGCATAGGTCTGTGATGTATCTTGTGAAACGGAAGAACTAAATAAATACAACGACCTCCCAAGACGAGCTCGCCTCTCTCCAGTGATTTCATAAAGTGGGTTATTGAATCCGAAGCGTGTTGCTTCTGCCCTGGGAGACGACAGAGAGCCATCCCCCCCTGTTTCCTCGACCACGGTCTGGGAGCCGACAGGAAAGTTCAACACTGAGATATTAGTTATACAGTAATAGTATTGACAATCTAAAAAAACTGAGCAACTCAACAGTCAACTTTATATTTCTTATTGTCTAAGCATTTATTATTTTCATTTTTCCCCTCTCATATTCAATGTAGACGGATTGAGACAGCGTGGTGTCCAGAGAGCTGCTGAGACTTCAGGGAGAAACCTCAGCGAGGAGGACCAGGCCTGATGGAGGAGCCCATGCTGGGCAAAGCTGATACCAACTGCACAGGCCTAGTCTGTCACTTTATTTGAATAAATGTGTTCACTTATACATTTAATAGGTTTACACCTTCTGTCCATATGTGCTTTTTATTTAAAACATTTTTTGATGAACTTTTGGTTCACATTTCAATAAATTGTATTTGTATTTGCACTCCTTTCATCCATTATTCTTACTGAAAATGTTAGATTACACATTCACATCTTACTGAAGATTGGCCCCATTTATTTGTGGTACAGAGTCGCTTAGATAAGCGGGGGAGTGCATCTGACGAAGAGATAGGTTGTTGTGCTCCCTCTCTGTTTCTTATCCTATATCTAATAGAACTGCTCGGGTCTTGATAGATTGAGTGGGGAAGTTCAGGAGATCTTTCTAGGTCACATCTGACGAAGAGATAGGTTGTTGTGCTCCCTATCTCTGTTTCTTATCTATATCTAATAGAACTGCTCGGGTCTTGATAGATTGAGTGGGGAAGTTCATGAGAACTTTCTAGAGGGTTATCAAGAATAACTTTTATCCAATTACCTTTACCCTCTCTGTCTGTGTCTGTGTATTCTCTGGTTCCGATTAACCCCAGCCAAATCTTTTTTCTTGTTTTGTATCTATATCTACGCCGGGATCCGGAGTCGAGGCTGATCCTCTTGCTGTAGTCCTGTGTCTTGGATCCTCTATCCTGAGTTCTGGATTAAGTCATGGACTTCGGGTCGTGGCTGAACCTGTCTCTGCGGTCCTGCCTTGGGTCTCGTCATGCTGCTTCCCTGATGGCTTCCACAGGATTGTAGCTGACATCCTCGTGGATTCATCTTCTTATTACAGACACATGCATTTCCGAACATTCGGTCTATATGCTGTAAAATGTATTATCTCTTCGATTTACACACGCCATCTATTGCACGTCTGTCCGTCCTGGGAGAGGGATCCCTCCTCTGTTGCTCTCCCTGAGGTTTCTCCCATTTTTTCCCCTCAAACTGTGGGTTTTCTCTGGAAGTTTTTCCTTGTACGATGTGAGGGTCTAAGGATAGAGGGTGTCGTTTTTCTCATACTGATATTCTAAACAATCTGTGCTGTTGTATTTGCTGTATCTACTGTAGGCTATTTTTATTATATGTACAGCACTTTGGTTCGACCAAAATCGTTTATAAATGTGCTATATAAATAAAACTTGATTGATTATTTGTGACGTTGCAAACTCTGCGGCACAAGTGATGTGAAGCTCATAAAGCGAGGCAAATAGAAATAATCAGCTGATGGAGTGTAGATGTGGAAATAACTGCATTCGATCAGCTGACTGTGTTTTCACAATAAAAGTAGTTTCTTAGTGAATGTCCTGTACTGGTCTTAAAATCTCATAATATCAGCTTTTAATGTTCCTCTTGGATGTTCTTCTTGACCCTCAGAGAAGGAGAAAATGTTGTGTCTTTCAGGCATGTCCTTTCCTAACAAAAATGACAGGAAACATAAAACATATTATTGCAGAACAAGTGTGTTATTTATGAAAGCGGTGTGTTTGTGTGTTTAGGGGCTGTAGATATAATTATTATGTAATTGTAATGATTTTTTTTTATTTCAACAGTGAGCTACAAAGACGATCAGATTATGAATGAACAGTATGAAGCTCATCAACATTGAAATATATGTTATTATCAAAATAATATTGAACTGTTATCAAAATGTAGTGCAACTGGAGAAGCTTGCTCTGTTGTCTCACTGAAAGAATCACTTTTACCACGTTTTTTCAGACAATATTGAGAGATAAATAGTAGCAGTTCTCACTATGTGTTAAATATATTTGCCTTCAATATATTAAATTAGAAAGCTGACAAAATCATATTGCTAAATATCTAAATGTAACTTTTGCATGGAAAAACCTTAGCGATGCATACAGTTCCTACCTACATAATAAAATATCTCTCTAAGTTACAAGGATGACCTTATTTTATCAACCTCAAACAGAAGCCGCTTGTTCTACAGTATTATCCCACTTAATGCTTAACACTTGTCTATTTCGTTTTAACCTTTATATATACAATTACAGTCTATGATCTTAACTTGGAGGCTACTATTAGCATTGTTTGCACCGATGTAGCTACCACTCGCTTACACGCTAACCCAAGACTTAACATTCATTACGTAGCTGATTAAAATCATTAACACATAAATAAGTACTCGATTTTCACTTACCGCAAAACCGCATTCATGCACCGTCTGTTTCAATCGCAGAGTGAGTCACAATAGTCCGATATATAAGCATGAAGAAAAAACAAACACGGCCAGGGTCAAGTTGTGTTCCCTGGATGAACTGAGCAGGCAGAGTCCCAGTAGCTAGCTTCACGGAGCAGCTAGCAGAGAGACAAGAAGCTAGCAGCAGCAGTCACTTGACACAGCCGTCACTCAATGTGACCACGCCCTAATTTATGCAAACACTTTAAGACTAATATAAATAAAAGGGTTGTGTTAGAAAACAATTCACTCACAGATCCATAATCATGAAGGTGGAACCTAACTATATTCATAATAATATGTATTGCAGCCAGGGGTAGAAACATGTTTTTTTCTGCTGTAAAGTTGGGCATTTTAACATGGGGGTCTATGGAAATTGCTCCTTTCTGCAGCCAGTCCCTATCGGCCAATATATGAACTGCAGTGTGTGGCACTTCCGTATTGGCGTCCCGGCTCTTCCCCAGAGTTTTCCGCTTGGTAAGAACATGTTTTTATGAACCCCACAGCTTCCGGTCTTCCAAGACGTGGTGCAGGCACGAAACATACTACCAATAGAAATACATTGCTTTTAAAATCGTTCTGTGTGACACGAAGAAAATGGGAAAATCTTGTTAGTGAACACGAATCAATAGATTGAATGTCGTGACTATAACACAATATGCCGGTGGGCTGGGTTGGTTCATAAGAGACAGCACGCATTGCAGAAAGTGCACAGAGTTACCTGTGGCTAACCCAAAAGTATACTTTTCAGTTATAAATGGCCGAATCAGAAATAGTGCACAGTGTGCCATGCAGCTGTAACAAAGTTCTTATTCAGGCGTGATAAACCAAAGTTCATGTAACACGTACTGAACTTACCTGGTAGAGGAATAACATTTCTCAAAGCTTGAAATTCACTCATATTCCCCATAAATATTTTAAGCATCATATTTCAGTCACAAGATCTGCTTTAGTGATAAATTGGATAAACGTCACTTTAATTTATAGCTGCAGTGCAGCAGGTTTCAATCCAATCCACTTTATTTCTATAACACATATTAAAAACAGAGGGTTTACCAAAGTGCTTCACAGCAAACATAACTTTATAATAAAATATAATATTACAATAATAGATAAAAGGCACACATAGGAATAGATAAAAGGCATAAATAAGAAAAGATAAAAGGCACACATAAGAATTAATACAAGGTACACAAAGGCTATGGTCAGACAATAAAAGCATACAAATTGATAAAACACAGCTCAAACTGACTCGAAAGCGAGGGAAACGAGATGGGTCTTTAGGCGGGACTTCAAAGTTTGGAGGGTGGGCCACAATTTGACTTTGGGGGGCAGGTCGTTCCAGAGCCTGGGGGCTACCGCTGAGAAGGCTCGGTCTCCCCTGGTCTTTTTCTTGGTTTTAGGGACTACTAGCAGCAGCTGATCAGCCGACCTCAAAGCCCTTGAGGGGGTGAACACCTTTAGAAGGTCGGAGATGTAGGCTACTGAGGGGCCAGCCCATTAAGCGATTTATAAACAAACAATAAAATCTTAAAATGAACTCTAAAATGGACAGGAAGCCAGTGGAGGGAAGCCAGAATAGGTGTGATCAATCAATCAATCAATGTTTATTTATATAGCCCATTATCACAAATGTTACATTTGTCTCAGTGGATTTCAAAGTTTGTACAGAATATCAGTATGACAATACGACACCCTCTGTCCTTAGACCCTCACATCGTACAAGGAAAAACTTCCGGAGAAAAACCCACAGTTTAAAGGGAACATGGGAGAAACCTCAGGGAGAGCAACAGAGGAGGGATCCCTCTCCCAGGACGGACAGACGTGCAATAGATGCAGTGTGTAAATTGAAGAGATAATACATTTGCAACATAGGTAGTCCAAATGTTTGGAAATGCATGTGTGTATAATAAGAAGATGAATCCACGAGGATGTCAACAATCCTGTGGGAGCCATCAGGGAAGTGTGATGTGCTCATGCTTGTGTGTTCCTGTAAGCAGCCGAGCCGCAGCGTTTTGTACCAGCTGCAGGCATGCCAGCGAGGTCTTGTTTAGGCCGGCATAAAGTGCATTACAGTAATCTAGACTCGTAGAAACAAAGGCATGAATTACACGCTCAAAGTCTAAAATGTCACAGTTCTGTCTAGGTTTGGGTGTTTTCACTGTTCTCTGTCATGTTTTCCTCCTGTCGTTAGTGTCCCTGTGTGTTCTCCTCCCTCCTCACCTGTGTCTCGTTAGCTAATTGTGTTCACCTGTGGCTCTTGTGTTTTTCTCCTCCCTCCTCACCTGTGTCTCGTTTGCCGATTGTGTTCACCTGTGTCTTGTAATTATCCCTCCCTGTATTTAGTCTTGTCTCGTGCTGTGTTCAGTGTCGGTGCTTCTTTTGTTGGTGACGGACTTCACCGGTGAGTGTTCTGTGTTTGTCTGTATTCGTTCCATTTTAGCCTTGAAATAAAGGTTTATCAAAGTTATCTGCGCTTGGGTCCTGCTTCCTTCACTCAACCGTGACAGAAAGCACCGACCAGAGATGGACCCAGCAGATGACCCATTTGAGGTGGAATTACAGCATTTTTCATTTGCTTTGCCTTGCTGCTATGATTGGTGGAGGGGAGCGTCCAGTGTTCGGCAGAAGGAGGCCGCTCTGGTAGAGGCGCACCGGTTGGCTATGGAGAAACCGGACTTGGTGAAGTTCTTACCTGACTGGATGTTGAACTTCATCTGGGTGTGTGATTTCCAGCCTGCGGACTATAAACGTCTCGGTGTGTTCCGTCTGGAGTCAACCAGTGCTTCCGCCCCAGTTCCTGCTCCTGTCCAAGAGGCGTTTTCTGGAACTCGACTGGCTTTTGGAGGTCCACGGAGCCTTCAGGCGGCTTCTAGGAGAAGGAGTCGCAAGTCCAGGCTAGCAATCCGAGCCCCAAGAGTCATGGTTCCGGCTACAGAACCGGCCCACACAGCCATAGTTCCGGCCCCAGTACAGGCCCCAGCAGCCATGGTTCCAGCCCCAGTTCTGGCCCCAGCAGCCATGGTTCCAGCCTTAGCTCTGGCCCCAGCTGTCCTAGTCCCTTCTCTAGTCCCTTCTCCAGTCCCACCTCTAGTCACTTCTCAAGTCCCTCCTCGAGTCACTTCTCTAGTCCCTTCCCTCATCCCATCTCAAGTTCCCTCTCGAGTCTTTTCTCAAGTCCCCTCTCAGGTCCCCTCTCGAGTTCCCTCTCGAGTCTTTTCTCGAGTCCCCTCTCAAGTCAACTCCCCAGTGTCCTCTCGAGTCACCTCCCCAAGTCAACTCTCCAGTGTCCTCTCGAGTCACCTCTCAAGTTTCCCCTCAGGTCTCCTCTCGAGTTCCCTCTCAAGTCCCCTCTCTAGTCCCCTCTCGAGTTCCCTCTCGAGTCACCTCTCAAGTTTCCCCCTCAGGTCTCCTCTCGAGTTCCCTCTCAAGTCCCCTCTCAGGTCCCCTCTCAAGTCCCCTCTCAGGTCCCCTCTCGAGTTACCTCTCGAGTTCCTTCTCGAGTCCACTCTCCAGTTTCCTCTCAAGTTCCCTCTCAAGCCCTCTCTCGAGTCCCCACTCAAGCCCCTACTCATGTCCAGTTGGAGGTCCCGCAGACTAGTCTTCTGCCGGGGGTCCTGCCAACCCCATGTCCTTGTACCGTTGGAGGTTCCGCTGGGGGTCCTGCCAACCTCATGTCCTGTCCAGTTGGAGGTCCCGCAGACTAGTCTTCTGCCGGGGGTCCTGCCAACCCCATGTCCCGTCCAGTTGGAGGTCCCGCAGACTAGCCCTCTGCCGGGGGTCCTGCCAACCCCATGTCTTGTCCAGTTGGAGGTCCCGCAGACTAGCCCTCTGCCGGGGGTCCTGCCAACCCCATGTCCTGTCCAGTTGGAGGTCCCGCAGACTAGCCCTCTGCCGGGGGTCCTGCCAACCCCATGTCTTGTCCCGTTGGAGGCCCCGCCGACTACTCTCCTGCCGGGGGTTCCTGCCAACCCTTTGTCCGGTCTCGTTGGAGGCCCCGCCGACTACTCTCCTGCCGGGGGTCCTGCCAACCCTGTGTCCTGTCCCGTTGGAGGCCCCGCCGACTACTCTCCTGCCGGGGGTCCTGCCAACCCTATGTCCTGTTCCGTTGGAGGCCCCGCCGACCTACTCTCCTGCCGGGGGTCCTGCCAACCCTGTGTCCTGTCCCGTTGGAGGCCCCGCCGACTACTCTCCTGCCGGGGGTCCTGCCAACCCTGTGTCCTGTCCCGTTGGAGGCCCCGCCGACTACTCTCCTGCCGGGGGTCCTGCCAACCCTGTGTCCTGTTCCGTTGGAGGCCCGCCGACTACTCTCCTGCCGGGGTTCCTGCCAACCCTGTGTCCTGTCCCGTTGGAGGCCCCGCCGACTACTCTCCTGCCGGGGGTCCTGCCAACCCTATGTCCTGTTCCGTTGGAGGCCCGCCGACTACTCTCCTGCCGGGGGTCCTGCCAACCCTGTGTCCTGTCCCGTTGGAGGCCCCGCCGACTACTCTCCTGCCGGGGGTCCTGCCAACCCTATGTCCTGTCCCGTTGGAGGCCCCGCCGACTACTCTCCTGCCGGGGGTCCTGCCAACCCCATGTCCTGTCCCGTTGGAGGCCCCGCCGACTACTCTCCTGCCGGGGTTCCTGCCAACCCCATGTTCCTGTCCCGTTGGAGTCCCGCCGACTACTCTCCTGCCGGGGGTCCTGCCAACCCTATGTCCTGTTTCCGTTGGAGGGTCCGCCGTCTACTCACCTGCCGGGGGTACTGCCAACCCTGTGTCCTGTGCCGTTGGAGGTCCCGCCGTCTACTCTCCTGCCAGGGTGGGGGTACTGCCAACCTTTTGTCCTGTCTCGGTCGGAGGTCCCGCCAACCGCTCTCCTGCTGGGGGTCCTGCCAACTCCTGGTCCTCTTCCGTGGGGGATCCTGCCGAAGCCTGTCCGCTGGCTCCGGTTCCTGTCCGGCCGATCCCGACCCTCTGTGAGCCGCGGTTTCGTCCGCGGGCCCGGCCTCTGACTCTTCCTGCCGCTGCCCTCGTCCTCGGGCCCGGCCCCCTGACTTTTCCTGCCGTGGTCTTCGCCCTCGATCCCGACCCTCTGTGAGCCGCGGTCTTCGTCCGCGGGCCCGGCCCCCTGACTCTCCTGCCGCTGCCCTCGTCCTCGAGCCCGGCCCCCTGACTCTTCCTGCCGCTGCCCTCGTCCTCGAGCCCGGCCCCCTGACTCTTCCTGCCGCTGCCCTCGTCCTCGAGCCCGGCCCCCTGACTCTTCCTGCCGCTGCCTTCGCCCTCATGCTCGGCCCCCTGAGTTCGCCCGCTGTGGCCTTCGCCCCACCATGGACTCTGCCTTGCCCCCGGGCCGTCCGCCCGAGCCCCCCACCATGGACTCTGCCTTGCCCCCAGGCCGTCCGCCCGAGTCCCCCTTCTCGGCTTCTGCCGTGCCCCCGGTCCGTCCGCCCGAGATCCCTTCCTGGTCCCCTACTAGGCTCCTGGGCGGTCAGCTTAGTCCCGTCCTCCGGACCCCCTCCACCCACCCTGGTGGCCTAGGGATACGTCCCTCCTCCGGACCCCCTCCACCCACCCTGCTGGATTTTTTTTGGATTTTTGTGTTGGGGTTTAGGGACGTCTGGAATCCGTCCCTTGAGGGGGGGGGGTTCTGTCACAGTTCTGTCTAGGTTTGGGTGTTTTCACTGTTCTCTGTCATGTTTTTCCTCCTGTCGTTAGTGTCCCTGTGTGTTCTCCTCCCTCCTCACCTGTGTCTCGTTAGCTAATTGTGTTCACCTGTGGCTCTTGTGTTTTTCTCCTCCCTCCTCACCTGTGTCTCGTTTGCCGATTGTGTTCACCTGTGTCTTGTAATTATCCCTCCCTGTATTTAGTCTTGTCTCGTGCTGTGTTCAGTGTCGGTGCTTCTTTTGTTGGTGACGGACTTCACCGGTGAGTGTTCTGTGTTTGTCTGTATTCGTTCCATTTTAGCCTTGAAATAAAGGTTTATCAAAGTTATCTGCGCTTGGGTCCTGCTTCCTTCACTCAACCGTGACATAAAAAGGATAAAACCGGTTTAATTTTGGACAGGAGCCTCAGGTGATAAAAACTGGACTCAACCACAGAGTTTCTGTTTATCTAATTTAAAAGCACTGTCGATTTTGACGCCCAGATTTGTGACCATGGGTTTTGCATACTGTTGTAGGGAACCCAGGTCAATGGAAGAGACATCACCAAACACAATGACCTCCGTTTTGCTCTCAATTATATTTAAAAAGTTTAGCGCCATCCAGGCTTTATGTGATTAAGACAGTGAACCAGGGGCATCAGAGAGCTGGTGTTATGTTTTAGGGGCAGGTATATTGGGGAGTTGTCCGCATAAAGGTGGTAGGAGACGCCATGTTTTCCAAAAATGTGTCCAAGAGGGAGAAGGTATAAAGAAAAGAAAATGGGCCCCAAAATGGAACCTTGGGGAATCCACAGGATAGGGGGGCAGAAGAAGATGCAAATTCACCAAGTCTAACAGAGAAAGATCTCTGGGACAGATAGGACCTGAACCACTCTAAGGCAGTGCCCCTGATACCCATACAGTGCTCTAGACCAGAGATAAGAATGGAGTGGTCAATCGTATCAAAGGCAGCTGTGAGGTCTCATCGTCTGTATGTATTAAGCATGGACTCCACGTATGGCCTCCTAATAGAGATTGATGTATTTAATCAAATGTTCCCTCGGCCTTTGCCATTCCTAAGATTTTGTCCTGGTTATCATAACAATAATGTCTAATGACGTTGAAATGGCAAGCAGTGGAGCAAGGGGCGAAATCGTTTCAATCTATCAAGAGTACATTAAAGTAAGTGTACACTGAGTAACTGACGAGTTACACATAAGTCACACATGCACTGTAGAACAACACTGAGCCATATTAAAGTCTGATTAGAGTCTAATGAGGAGGCTGATTCAAGTGGTTGGAGTGCAGACTGCTTGACCATTAGTCTACTTAAATTGTGTTCGTGCTTTAGTATCTGCATGACAAATGTAGTGTAGACCCAGGCTGCAGAAACATCAGCAAATGTGCTTATTTTTATGCTGCAGAGGGTAACTCATTTTAGATTAAAGGAACACTTTGCTCATTTTCAACTTTATCCCCATGTATCAAAGTTACAGAGCAGACGTATCATGTTCTCTGTGTCCCTGCTGCACGCTGTAGCTGGTTCACTTCCAACCGTCCGCCAACATATTCTCCCATCAGTGGGGGGGAGTGGTTATACTAAATGTACTTAAATTCAATGCACTTGTGTGAGCTACTAGGGGCTGCATCAGACTCATGCTGCTGTGGACTGTGCTGCAGCATGTTAGATTGACAGCTGACCGCTTCCTCTACACAGGGGTCGGCAACAGAAGGACCGCGGTCCGGGTCCGGATCCGGACCCAGACGCTGACCGATACGGACCCGACCTATAATCAATACATTAATTACACCCTCCAGAAAAACGCGATTATGCGATCGCATAATTTACCGCATAATCAGCAAAAGGGCACATATTTATTAAAAGGGCGCATAATCCCTGCATCTTTCCACACAAAGTTGAGAAGAAAAAAAAGTTAACTCATCTTGACCATAGGTCTTGACCAAGCGGCAAACTCTGGGGAAGAGCCGGGACACCAATACAGAAGTGCCACACACTGCAGTTCATCTAGTGGCCAGTAGGAGCAGGCTGCAGAAGGGAGCAATTTCCATAGACCCCCATGTTAAAATGCCCAACTTTACAGCAGAAATAAACATGTTTACATCGTGGTTCAAAAACCATATTCTCTGTATAGTTAGATTCCCCCTTCATGACTACTGTGTGGGGGGGTGAATTTTTTCTCAACTCATCTGTTTAATTAATATTAAGCCTTAAAGCTTTTGCATAAATTAGGGCGTGGTCACTTTGATGGACAGTACATGCCTCACTGTCAGCTAACAGCAACTTGTCCACTCTGCTAGGCTACAACCATAGAGGCTACAACGTTACTTAGTTGTAGTTACTGTACTTGACCCTTTAGCCGTGTTCGTGGTGATCGTGCCTTTTAGGGAATATTGTTACAAATACCAGACAATTAATATGTCGTGCTGTGCGCTTGAATGTACTAACAGAACTTCCAAGAAGTCTAAAAGGATAATATTATACATGTTAACCCCGTTCACAGGTGTTTGTGTGCTTGGTAGCTTAGCTTGCTACTTATTAGCCAGCTAAGGACGTAACCCATTATACATACATTTTAGTTTATGATTCAGCCTTGGGTAAGACTTTTATAGTCTATGGCTATGATGCCCATAATGCTAAACAGGAGCGATGATTATGAATGTAACGTTTATATAGGGGAACTACACTGTTAGCAGTAACTTGGTATGCATGTATTTCATGTTAGCTTAGCTTCTTAGCCTGAGCTAGCTCTGTTTACTTCCAGTTCGGAGGCAGCAGGTCCCGCCTCGGCTCCGCCTCTTTGCCCTTATTTGGAGTAGGCGGGATTAGACTCTGATGTCACAGTCGAGCCGTTAGTGGCCGACTCCGCCTACTAAGGGCTTCTCGGCAACTCTGCAGAATCCTATGGGTGACGTCACGAACACTACGTCCATTTATATATACAGTCTATGGTCTTGACGTGAAGTAGTGATGATGATGATGATGATGATGATGATTATGATGATGATGATGATGATGATGATGATGATGATGATGATGATGATGATGATATCATGATGATGATGACGCAACGTCATCAGCTCGCGCATCACAGAAGGTAAACAACACCGTAGAGTGAACGTGTGGAACTCACACGAGAGAGAAAACACCAAGATGAAAAAATCTAATCTCATTTACCGACGAACAACTCACGTTCACCGAGGCATCAACCTCCAAAACCCTTTCGAGGGCTACAAGAAACGAAGTGAGTAGCCTACAAGATTGAAGCTGGTCAGATAACGAAGACAGAATGAGGCGGAGATGTGTGTGTGTGTGTGTGTGTGTGTGTGTGTGTGTGTGTGTGTGTGTGTGTGTGTGTGTGTGTGTGTGTGTGTGATTAAAATAGCCCAATTGATTTTACAATAAATAAACATTGAATGTGTTTAATTGAATAGTAAAGGGGTTTAATGTTAGTGGCAGGTTGTGTGTGAGAGAGAATAAATAAGACTGCCCAATATTTAAAAAAATATATTTAGCATATTTCGCAACTTTCCGCAAATTTCGCAACTTCACCACATAAAATCACATAAAACCCCACATGTTTAATCACATAATCAAGGATTTTTGGCCGCGTTTTTCTGGAGGGTCTAATTAATAGGGGATTTCAATTTTGACGGGACGATTCTATTTTAACCACCGCCGACAGGGGGCGAAAGAGAGGAGTGAGCGATACAGGGAGAGAAACACAGAAGAAGAGATGAGAGCGCGGCAGAGAGAATCGGAGAGGAAAGTGAGTGAAGAGAATAATTAGCGATACAGGAAAGAACCAGAGAGGAGAGTGAACAGGCGTGTTAGCGGCAGACAGGGAGAGACAAATAATTACACATGTCGCTCTCCAAGAAGAGGAAAGTGGACAGTGAGAACAGAGCTTTTAACCCTGAGTGGACTCATTCATGTTCATCCTGCCCTCTGGGAGCACAGAGCCAGTGTGTCTCATTTGTTCAGAGACCGTGGCACTCATTAAAAGTGCCAAAACGCCACTATGAGACAAAACACAAAGTGTTTGACCAAACATTCCCTCTCAAGTCAGAACTGAGGTCACAACAAATAAATATCGTTCCAGGGCAGGCTAACCAAGGCTAAACAATGAGCACCTGCATGTGTGTATGAGAATGGCCCTGACACCATTTCAGCCCAGATTTAAACTCCTGGCAGGACAAGCTCCAGCTCAACTCTCGCACTGAATAAAAAAAAGTGAGTGAGGGACTGCAATATAAGAGGGAAAGAAAGAGAAACTTTAAACTGTTCAATTGTTATGATGTGTAAAGACTGATATTGTTCTATAATCGGCTGAAACGGTCAAGTCATGATGTGAAACGGTTAACAAAGAAAAAGGGATACTCAAGCTACTGCTACACTTTATTTTATTTATCTAAAAGCACTTTTAAGATGCACACATTTTCAAAAGCTATTTTATTTATTTTCTCTATTTATTTTTAAATGCAGCCCCAGAGGAACATTACACACAGTATTTACTGTATATCTGTATAGTTCAATGTTAATTTACAATAAATATTCTTGTTTTTTAATTGTACTTTCTTTATTTGACTGGCAGTCAGTTGTTGATTACATGCAGACGTTGATACAGCTGCAGGCTACTTCAATATATATCACACTAATTCATAAAGCAACTTAGACATTTTGATGTTCCGGACCTTTGCATGGGGAGATTTTCTCTAACTGGACCTCGTTCAATTTTTGTTGAATACCCCTGCTCTACCAGGAGGAGATTCTGATCCATCTTTGTTATGAAGTGAAAAAGTTAACATTACACTCAGCAAAATAGATTATTGATCTGATGTTTTTTTTAACAATGGATGTAATACATTTCATAAACATTTTAAATTCATGGTTTGATGTATCTTTATCAGTTCTTTTGAAATGCAGATGTTATGGCAATTTAGGATGTAATTTGCCAGTTCAACGACAACTGAACTGTAATGTTAATATGGGTCATGATAAGACATCAAATGTATGTTTTGGCTCTCTTGCTGAAAGGATCTGGGAACCCCCGCTCTAATTTGATATAAGATCTCATTTCAGATTGAGTAAGATTTGGAGGGGAGTTATTTTCTTGGAGCAGAATTATTTGTGTTTCTGAAGTCATAGTTGGTTCTTCCAAGGTGGAAGTCTGCCTGGTGTTGATGTATCTAAGCTCTATTGTACCGTCTTATTTTCATCGACATGCATGTGTATCCAAGATAGTTTATGGTTGAGCTTCTTCATTAAAGGTGGGGTAGGTAATTCACTTCAGATACACTTTGTTATATTCCATAGAATGCTCTTAACATCCCGATAGCAATGAATATCTGAAGTGCTTTGACAACAAATACATATAAAAAGTCATCTGTGGAGGCCGTAGTACTGTAAAAAGCACGACCAATCATCTGAGCCGGCCCGGCTAAAGTAACTGGATGGCCTACCTGCCTGTCAGCCTTCCATCTGTGCAACAAATTTATCTCGTGCCCTCATTGGTCATGTGCACGTTCATGTGTGTTGGAGGAGGGGCTCTGTAAGGAACTCTGAAGGAAGGGGCAGATTTTTTACAGTTATGTATTTTCAAATTCTAGCGCACTCGAGCTGGTTTCTCCATTCTTACCTACCCTACCTTTAAGTTATGGATGTGGACCCCATAAGCGAGATGTAAATAAAATAAAAACACCTTGATATTTGTACTTTAAATGTATGGATAGTGTTTGCAAGATGAATGGGGTCTGACATACATTTAGAATTATTTGGATGACAATACATATATTCTGTTTCCGACAGTATTAAGTAATAGTAAGATGATGGAAAATGTAATTTCTGGTTAAAAATCATCAGCCGTCTGTAGCAATTGTCCCTTCAGAGGAACCGGTGGGGAAGCACTGATAAAGGCTGTCAGTGAGGAATAAAGAATAGGAATTCATTTTAAAAAGCAAAAACGTTGGAGCTCTGACAGTGGGACTTATAAATAATGGAAATATTGTGAAATCATCTGTCCGATTCAACTTAGTGGATATGCATTGCAAATCCAAATTGCTATGTTCTGTAGAATTGATGAAAAACATATGCATTGTCAGCAAGTATCTGCTCGCACCAAATAAATATTAGTATGTTCCTGAACCAGCTGTGCCAACTCTTTTGTGCCAAAACCTCCAAAGACGTTACGCTGTAAGTAGCTCTGCAGGCTGGATGAAAGCATCCCTCTTAGGTTTCACAGTGAGTCATCCATCAGATGAGGTCACTTAGTTTTTGTTTGTGAACTGGATGGGGATTCCTGAGCAGGCAGCTGGGCGAGCAGCAGCCTAACAGCACTGCAGATGAGATGGATGAGATAGAGTACAGGTAGAGTTAGGAGGATGAGGGTGGGGCAGGGCGGAGGGGTCTGCCTTTAAAGTCCTGAGGGCCCGTGCATTGATCTAGAGATGTCTCCTTCAAAGTACTCATATCTCCTATCTGACTAATATTGACTTTGCCAGATTTATATCTCCATCTTCTGATGTTTTGCCGGCCTTAGCAATGTCACCTTTGACCCCATTTCCTGACAGTTCTTATTGGACGCATATGTGGTTACATTATCAAAATTGCCTAGGAAACAATACAGCTTCTTTGCCGGTTCAAGGATAACTGAATTAGCATTAAAACACATTACTTTGTTCAAGATGGCCGTCAAATGAGCTGAACTTTTACCTGCATGTCTGAAGTGTAGCCACAACATGAGGGGCATCTGGTGAAAGATAATTGGTAACATAGGAAAGTATACTGGAGTGGATGGATAAAGACTCTTTAATGAACATAGTCAGCAAACATCAATCATAGAAAAAAAGGTCACCTGCATAAAGAATATACAACTAAAGTTAAAGAAGAGCGTTCATTTGTTTAAAAACATTATATTGGGAGGCTAGCCATATAACATTTTACTTTTGTCAGTGACAGACAAGGGGGAAATAAAATGTCAGTCATTCCATGGCTAACAAACATTTCCTCAAATGTATAACTTTATCTTGTTCTGAGGTGTTTTGAACAGATTACAGTTCTTTAAAGATTTATTTAAGCACCTGCACATGTAACAGAGTTACTATGCTCGGTTTATTGTTTGGCACTAAAAGAGCAGGCCTGACTTATTGCACTTATCAAGGATTTTAAACTAAAACAGGAAAAGGAATGTCTTACTTGTTTGTTACAGGGCAGTTTTATATTACAGGTGAACAAATACACAGACAGTCCAGATGGTGTGCAGCAGAGTTCAAGGGGTCAGCTGAACATATTGCAGCTGATCAGCCCAGCGCTCCACTGACTGACTTTGGCTCTGCATATGCTTTCCGCAGTGGGAAATTGTAACCTTCCTTCTTAAAGCCAGGTTTATTACACACTAACTGTTCCCTTTTTCGCCTCATCTGTTCTGTATACGTGCAACTTTAAATGAGGCTGAAATGGTCTGAAAGTATGAACTATTTTTCAGCTCATTTTTGCATATACATAATTCATAAATAGTTTAATTCTAAACATAATATTTAGCTTTTGGGTTTTCAGATTTGTACATGACCATAACTGTAGTTGAGGGCTCAAAGCGATGATGTAATTGAGCACTGAAACATTACGCATCACATTTAATGTCCACTGTAAATATATTTAAATTGTTGGCTTTTTTTCAGTTAAGTTAATACTAAATATCACTGCATCATTTTGCAATCAGCAACTGCCTGCTAGCTTTAGCTTTATATTTCAGCCTTGCGCCTAAAAACTTTGCAGCAAAGTTTCTTTTGACATGAGCAACTGAATCGTCAATAACGTTTAAAGGGAAATGTTTTCACAACTTTACCCATCAGCCAGCGCTTTGCTGTACTGTAACACTTGAGATCAGTCTTGGTCTCCAGACCACTTTTTTAAGGTCTTGAACTCTTCTCGGAATCAACTGCATCTTTGCTCAGTCCTGTCTCGACCTCAGACAAAAAGGACCCTTGATTTTATTTCAGGACCAAAACCTTGATGATATCACTAGATTGTATGTTCATTTTCAGATTTATTGTTTAAAATTAATCTAATTTCTCACAGAAAACCAAGGAAAATTCCAACACATTAAAGGTCCCATGTCATGGCCATTTCCACTGATCATAATTCCATTGTTGAGGTCTACTAGAATACATTTATATTGTGCAATTTTCCAAACTCACATTTGTTTCTCAAACAGCATCTCTGTCAGGCCCGGACTGGCCATCGGGAGGACCGGGAGGTTTCCCGATGGCCTGGCCTGAGGATTTTTTTTTATGTATTGATTGTGAACGCAACGCTGCACAAATGTGGTTCTGACTCTGCCTCACAGAGGGTGACTGGCTGTCTACATGATGTGGCCTGCCGACATGGCCACTTTCATGCAGATCATACATTAAGCCTAGACCCTCCAGAAAAACGCGGGCAAAAATCCTTGATTATGCGGGGTAAAATCCTTGATTATGCGGGCTAAAATAGGGTCACCAGACGTCCTCGTTTGTATTGGCCTGTCCCCGGGTGAAACTGTCCCCGGAAATGTCCCCGTTTTTTAATATACGTTAAAAACACATAGCAAAGTGAAATCAAACGTTTCACGTCAGGAAACATTGGGCAAACAGACTGTGGTCAAGCCAGCCCCCACTTCGGAAAACACAGTCAAGCCAGCCCGCACGTTGTATTGCGGTGCACGAATATCCTATGCATTACGGTAGAGGCCTGTAAAAACTGCCTTCAAAATAAAAGCGTTTACGTGATCAATAACAAATATACCTAAGAAACACACCAAACATATTCATATAGGCTATACTGGAGCTTACATTAAGAAATATGTACTATATAATGTGATCAATAATAATTTAAATACAAACTACGTATAACTACCACATTATAACTGAGTGAATGTAAAATGTAAGTATAAAGTTATGAAGACATATCTGACATTTCCACTGGGTGACTATTTAAAATGTATGCTGTTTAAAATCTCAAATTAGATCTATTGTCCATCTATATTTTGATTATTATTTAAAGGAAACCGTCCATAATCAAAGAGTCAATCTAGTCACTCTGAGAGAATCAGGACAATCTGATGTAGAGTTTCAAAATAAAAGACCTTTGAACTCTCATATATGAGCTATCATCCCTCTGTTTTTAAATGAGAATAAAACAAAAACTATCCAGTATCAAATACTTATTTCACTTCAGGGTGATAGCAGGACACCCCATCTAATCACTCAGAGAGAATCTGGACAATCTGGTGTACAGTTTCAAAATAAAAGACCTTTGAAGTCTCATATATGAGCTATCGTCCTTCTGTTTGTATCCAACAGTTCAAATGTTCGAATTACATTGAACCAGAATTGTCCCCCTTTTTTTCTTGTGAAGCAAAACTCTCAATGTCCCCGGTTTTAATTTTGAAAATCTGGTCACCTTAGGCTAAAATCCTTGATTATGCGATTAAACATGCGGGGTTTTTATGTGATTTTATGCGGTGAAATTGCGGGAGGTTGCGAAATATGCTAAAAAAAATTTTTTTAAATATTGGGCTGTCTTATTTATTCGCTCTCACACACAACCTGCCATTAACGTTAAACCCCTTTACTATTCAATTAAACACATTCAATGTTTATTTATTGTAAAAGCAATTGGGCTATTTTAATCACACTCTCTCACACACACACACACACACACACTTCTCCGCCTCATTCTGTTTTCATTTACTCGTTCGTTATCTGACCAGCTTCAATCTTGTAGGCTACTCACTTAGTTTCTTGTAGCCCTCGAAAGAGTTTTGGAGGTTGATGCCTCGGTGAACGTGAGTTGTTTGCCTTTCTTGTCCGCAGCAGCAGAAAGCATTTTCGAATGTTTGAATGAATCAAAGTGGGTCGTCACCGTCGATTTTCTCTTATGCTCCAACCTATGGCTCCAACACACAGTTGCACGGGGTGCAGAATAGTTTCCCCCCACTTTCGTGCAAGACATCGGGGTACTGCTTTGCCCGGTCTTTAGCAGAAATGTTCGTCGGTAAATGAGATTAGATTTTTTCATCTTGGTGTTTTCTCTCTCGTGTGAGTTCCACACGTTCACTCTACGGTGTTGTTTACCTTCTGTGATGCGCGAGCTGATGACGTTGCGTCATCATCATCATCATCATCATCATCATCATCATCATCATCATCATCATCATCATCATCACTACTTCACGTCAAGACGAGTTCACTTTTTTTTTCTCAACTTTGTGTGGAAAAATGCGGGGATTATGCGACCTTTTATTAAATATGCGCCCTTTTAGAAATCTGCGCCATTTTGCTGATTATACGGTAAATTATGCGATCGCATAATCACGTTTTTCTGGAGGGTCTAGCCCTTGATTGGTCTCTGTGTGTCATTCAAGCTCGGGAGGGTGTGTGCTAGTGTATGTGTGGCGCGAGCAAGCGAGAGAACGTGTGCGCACACCGGTTACGTGTATTGTTGTTGTTAGCATCTGGTGCTAGCTAGCTGCGCTAACGGATATAAGGAGCTTTTTCAACAACAAGGTGGAGGAGAGTCCTCTCCTGTCAGACTGAGAGAGATAACTACAGCTCAGGTGAGGTAAAGGACTCTCTGAGTGTTTAGATAGTTAACTTAGTCCAAGTTATCTCTGTGGGTCTCGAACGGTTTGGTCACCCTTTATGTAAACACATTTTCCATTTGAGGGGGGGAAGTGAGATTAGTGAAATATGCATGAATAATAATTTTAAAAAACGTTACAAGGTGAAAAAAGGTAAGATACACTTTTAAAACTTGTTGAGAGCTAAAACTTGTCTTTGCTGCTGCCTCAAAGAGGAGCAGGGGGAGAGGAGGGAGACAGGAGAGGCTGATTCAGGAGCCCAGACACACTCACACTATAAATGAACCAAAAACAAATAAATAACAAGTTTCAATGTTTTCATATTGGATATGGTATGTTATTGGTTATGTCCATGTACTTATGATTTTATGATTATTTAAATGTATACAGTTCTGTTTCATATGGGTGTAGTCCTCTTTATGGGTGCATGCCCCCCGGAACCCCCTATAGGATTTGAGGTCCGCCCCCACTTAAAATATGTTTACTGAATAGGTTCCTAAATAGATTGCACATTTTTTTAAACAGTAACCCTCTCCATTTTTGGGTAGTAGATTTAAACTAGAGGGCTATCACTATGGGCAGCAACGCTGTAAATAGTGACAAATAAATCCCAGCAAAATGGCACAAAAAACTGGTAGTGGCCTGTTTGGGTGTATAATTTCCGGCCTGAACTTATTGTCCCAGTCCCGTATCAGTACCATATGTGCTCGGGCTTACCAGATCTGTTCGGGGTCCGTCGCTTACCAATGACGTCACGCCGTTGTGATTGGCTGTACGGTAATCGCACGCTGAGTTGGTTAACTAGGGGGCGCTGACTAGGGTATATCGGGGGTCTGATCAAAGACGAAAGAGGGATGGAGGGATCAGAGCTCAGAAGACTAGCAGGAGACTGATTGTCCAGAATGAGTCAAAGCAGGACTGTGCAATCCTGGCAAAGTTCAAGAAGTCAGAAGATTGCTCTTTGTAAATCTTATCCAGTTAATATATATGCAGTTTTCAACCTGTTAATACATATTTAAAAGGATTTGGCCTTTGTCAATATCAATTATTTTCCTTATATCTTTTACTATCTTATATAGAGGTTCGAAAGGGTAAAATTGCCAATTTAGAAATACAAAACGATGTAGGTTAGAGACGAGTTTAAATAAGCTCATATTTGAATTCCCCATAAAAAACACATAATTTAGACACCCCATGTTAGGAATTTCCCTTCAGATTCATGTTAGCACCTGAGTATGACCCGCCCTATTTGGTTGTATGATCAAATTTGGATTTCTAATTTTAAATAAAAAAGAAATAAATTCACAGTTATTGGTCAAACAGGAGTTAAATCAATTTCTCGCTTATTGTAAGAATGTATTTTACCATATTCATATTTAAATGATCGGGAAATTAACTTGTAATTGATAATATAATCACCTCCCCTCATTCAGATTAATGTCGATTGTTATTTTTTATGTTTGAATGTGTTGTAGAGCCGATGAACCCACACTTTATTTTCCATCACATCTACAGCAAGCAGGATGATCTTGTATACACGCTACACAAGCTAGAATGACAACACAACACAGGTGCACTCACTAACTCGTCCGTGGTGCAACACACCTATATAACCCAATGAATTGTGTCCCGTAAATGTCACCAGTGTAAACATAATTATGTAAATAACCCAATTTGTTCTGTGAAACGGGAAAAGGAATATTACTTGAATTGTTTTCTAACACGACACTTTTATTTATATTAGGTCTTAAAGTTGTTGCATAAATTAGGGCGTGGTCACATTGGAGTGACGGCTCTGTCAAGTGACTGCTGCTTCTTGTCTCTCTGCTAGCTGCTCCGTGAAGCTACTGGGACTCTGCCTGCTCAGCTCATCCAGGGAACACAACTTGAAGCCGGGCCGTGGTTGTTTGTTCTTCATGCTTATATATCGGACTATTGTGACTCGCTCTGCGGTTAAACAGAAGGTGCATGCATGCGGTTTTGCGGTAAGTGAAAAATCGAGTACTTATTTATGTGTTAATGATTTTAATCGGCTACGTAATGAATGTTAAGGCTTGGTTTAGTGTGTAGCGAGTGGTAGCTACATCGGTGCTAACGATGCTAACGTACCCTACAAGTTAAAATCTGTATATATAAAGGGTTAAAATGAATAGACAAGCGTTAAGTGGGATAATACTGTAGAACAAACGGCTTCTGTTTGAGATTGATAAAATAAGGTCATCCTTGTAACTTAGAGAGATATTTTATTATGTAGGTAGGAACTGTATGCATCGCTAAGGTTAATTTAAATTGGCTATGCTCAAGTATGTAGACAAGCTAACGTCGAAGTAGTGTATGTGAAATCAACCTCACAATAAGATGTGTGTATATTACAATTATTAATGTCATATTTCAAGATGATTACTTAGATATTACAATATCAGGAGGGCGGGGGAGCCTCCCTGCGGGGAAGCAGTGTGTGGGCCTGTCAGCGCAACTTACATGATGCCGAATTTAACAACACATTTAAGAGCGAGAGAGAGAGAGAATAGAGAGACAGAGAATAGAGATAGAGAGAGAGAGAAGAGGAGAGAGAGAAGAGAGGAGAGAGAGAAGAGAGAGAGAGAGAGAGGAGAGAGAGACCAGAGAGGAGAGAGAGACGGGAGAGGAGAGAGAGACGAGAGGAGAGGAGAGAAGAAGAGAGAGAGAGAGGGTGTGGCTTGTGCATACGTGTTTGTGGATGGTTAGAGCGACAGTGAGGGAACGTGTGTATGTTTCTGGAAGTGAAACGAGGGCAGCAGAAAAACAGAGGTCTGTGATGTATTTTGTGAAACAGAAGAACAGCTAAATAAATGCAACGGCCTCCCAAGAAGAGATCGCCTCTCTCCAGTCATTTAAGCTAAAGTGGGTTATTGAACCTGAAGCTTGTTGCTTCTGCCCTCCTCGACTACGGTCTGGGAGCCGACAGGAAAGTTCAACACACAGATGGCCAGTCCGCCCCTTTGTAGCATATTATTTCAATGAGAGATGAGCAGATCGCCACTGGGCTTTCAACTAAATACACAGCCACGCAAAAACTGTGGCATTTGTACAGCTCCTTATGGGTAGGCTACTGCAATTAGTGAAGTGCTTTCCTCTGTGGTGAAACGATCGGCACCACGGAGGAAAGCGGCAGAAAGTCACCTGGAGTTAAAGAGAGCGGGGCTGCGTTGCGTGCATGGCTTCCTTCTGCGGGTAACGGGGAGACGCGCTCTGGCGGCGGTCTCGTTCAGGATCCGAAAATACAATTGAAATATTTTTGCACACTTATTCCACTTATTCCTAGTGTGCCACTGGTTACGGTCCCGCGTGCCAATGCTGGCATACGTGCCAGGGGTTGCCGACCCCTGGTTTAAGGTGTCCAGGTGATGCAGACAGGCTGGAACAGAGAGTGAGAGACAGAACTGGACTCCTCACAGCAGTGAACTTCAGCACAGGTACAAAGACTCTTTTTTTCATACTGTACAAAGAATCAAGAAAGATATTGGTTTAAATGAATGAAGTATTGACTTTAATACACTGATATGTATTCCATTAAACAATACTAAATACTAGATCACCTACACATCAGTTAAGTTGAGGGTTTTTTCCATGCAAAAAGTTACATTTTAGATATTTAGCAATATGGTTTTGTCAGCTTTCTAATTTAATGTAATGAAGGCAAAGATATTTAACACATAGTGAGAACTGCTACTAGTTATCTCTCAATATTGTCTGTAAAAAACGTGGTAAAAGTGATTCTTTCAGTGAGACAAAAGAGCAAGCTTCTACAGTTGCACTACGTTTTGATAATAGTTACATATTATTTTGATAATAACATATATTTCAATGTTGATGAACTTCATACTGTTCATTCATAATCTGATTGTCTTTGTAGCTCTGTTTAAATTTTAAAAAAGCATTACAATTACAAAATAATTATATCTACAGCCCCTAAACACACAAACACACCGCTTTCATAAATAACACACTTGTTCTGCAATGATATGTTTCCTGTCATTTTTGTTAGGAAAGGACATGCCTGAAAGACACAACATTTTCTCCTTCTCTGAGGGTCAAGAAGAACATCCAAGAGGAACATTAAAAGCTGATGCTATGAGATTTTAAGACCAGTACAGGACATTCACTAAGAAACTACTTTTATTGTGAAAACACAGTCAGCTGATCGAATGCACCTATTTCCACATCTACACTCCATCAGCTGATTATTTCTATGTGCCTCACTTTATGAGTTTCACATCACCTGTGCCTTGTACCGCAGAGTTTGCAGCGTCACAAATAAATGGGGCCAATCTTCAGTCAGATGTGAATGTGTAATCTAACATTTTCAGTAAGAATAATGGACAAAAGGAGTGCAAATACAAATACAATTTATTGAAATGTGAACCAAAAGTTAATCAAATGTTTCAAATAAAAAGCACATATGGACAGAAGGTGTAAACCTATTAAATGTATAAGTAAACAAATTTAGTCAAATAAAGTGACAGACTAGGCCTGTACAGTTGGTATCAGCTTTGGTATCAGCTCGTCCATCAGGCCTGGTCCTCCTCGCTGAGGAAAGACCCTCAGTCCTCTCCAAGCCAACAGACAGGACGTCCATCACACAGAGGTTTCTCCCTGAAGTCTCAGCAGCTCTCTGGACACCATGCTGTCTCAATCCGTCCACACTGAATATGAGAGGGGGAAAATGAAAATAATAAATGCTTCAGACAATAAGAAACATAAAGTTGACTGTTGAGTTGCTCAGTTTTTTTTTAGATTGTCAATACTATTACTGTATAACTAATATCTCAAGTTAAGAGGCACATTCAAATAAAGATTGGTCTTTAAATACATGTTGTCTTTTGAATTGTTTGTCTAAAGTCAAGGATCTAGAACTGGTACTTCGTTTTAATGATACAGTCTGGTTATTATGCTGTTTGGAGGAGGCCTCACAGGTAAGAGCACTAACTAGCTACCATCACATGTACCTTAGAAACGTAAAATGCGACGGCAGTGTGCAGATGGAGAGCATGTTAGCTTAGCTTGGTAGCTTCAGCTAGCTCTGGAACTTCCAGCTCGGTGGCAGGAGGTCCCGCCTCTTTGCCCTTATTTGGAGCAGGCGGGAGTTGAACTCTGACTTCACTGTTGAGCCGTTGGTGGCCGACTCCGCCTACTAAGGGCTTCTCGGCAACTCTGCAGAATCCTATGGGTGACGTCACGGACCCTACACTGTTAGCCCGGAGTTCATATCTAATTAAATAATGAATTACAAATTACTGACATTATTTAAGTTTCATTGCATTACTATCAAATGCAAGCTTATTCTACTTGCTGACTACCATAAGCAAGCATATAATACTTACATGTGTTAGTTAAGCAATGTGTCAATAATTTTAAGTTAAGTAACTTTACATTATCAAGTTTTAGACATGTTCGCAATGCATTATGGGAAAGAGAAGGATCTTTTAATGTGCCGCAGCCACGTTTCCAGCTCGCAATTTCTCAGTCGGACGCAACCCCACTTTGAACGCCGGACTTGCACCCTTTCACCGCGCTGTCTACGCTTCCAAAGGAAGGACGCTGCACGGCTGCCTTATCTACTGAATCTGGTGAGTGATTTAGCTAACAGGGCTTGGTTGAATTCTCGTACTTTTGGGTGTAACACAGACACAGGAAGTATCAACTGGCGGGAACACGATGTGGGCTTCTCTCGCATTGTTTAAGTACTTGTTAGAGGAAAATAAAATGTTAACAGACTTTGACAGTTACAGGTAAATTCGAATAATGCTGCCGTTTATTTTCTGAATTCAAGTTCCATTCGTTGGTGCACCGTGGAACAGACTTTTTATTTTGTCGGAAGCATTACGATCATTTTTAAGTAAATTAAATCATTTTAAAATCGATATTATGAATAATTTGTTTGTTTTTTTAGTATGTAGCCGTGTAATAAGCGGTAGAATGTGCTGCTAGGTGGTCATTAGGGGGGGGGGGGGGAATCCCCGCAGTGTGATCATGGAGCCCGCGGAGGGATCTAGATCTTAATAGCGACCGCATTAAGTTTTCATTTGATTTACATCACTTAAAGAGCCTGTGACAGCATCCCAACAACTGTTGTGCAATGAAATATTCGGCTACTAGTAATCTCGAACCGTCAGTTTAAAAAAGAAGATGCGATACCGTTCCGATCAATATCAATAATTTCGAACATCACGGGGAAATTCCTTCGACTCATTTTGAGGTTTTGTGGGAAGCCGGAAGTGACGTCAATGCGGGAACGCTTCACTGTGCGGCGAGGAGAGCCAAACACGGACAAAGTGTGTTGTCATGCGTAGAAATGGTGAATTACTGAGTTTTGTGCGATACAGAAAGTTTATACAGCGTATTTCTGGTATATTCATTTTTAATGTCATCTAATATATGTGTATTAAAACTTGGATGGACAAGTCAAGTTTTTCCTCTTAATCATAGAGAGGTGTTTTATATTGATGTTCGGATTATGGTCCCATTTTTAAGTCCCCTTTTTAGTAGAAGTACATTTAGCGCAAATGGTCTTTTCTTCCACTTGACTTGTTAATAATCAGGAGGTGGTTTTTTTGGCTATTTTGTGAGTAGGTAAGGATACAGGGCAATCTGTGATCTCTGCGTTAAGTAAAATAATTACCCATTGATAAGTGTTTTAGAGAGTCATTTTGGGCTTTCAAGGGCAGAACTCAGTAGATTGTCTGTAAGAGTTTTCATTATAATCTGGACGCTTAAATTAATGAGAGAAATGTATGTGCGTTCATTTCAAGACTCCTAAAGAGCAGGAGACGAGTGGGTCACACACAATTAGAGAGACAATGGTCCTTCTGATTCTGGGTGAGCTGACTTTGGAGTGCAAGGGAAGTTCAGAAATGGCCTTACGGTATAGGAACAGTTAAGCTTTGTTGGTTAGCTGGTCCTGAGGAGGTCATGAGATGATGACTGGTAAACCCCAACAAATATGGCTTTCTTAGAGAAAGACATGTGACATTGGTGTGGTGAGCTGGAGGAAACAGATGTGTGTGTTAAAGATGTTTTCGGGGGAATGTGTGTGCGTTCTGTTAAAGAGTCCTCTGTCTGTGAAATTATATGACTCCAAAGCCTGACTGGGGGACTGCCTAAGGGTAGACACACACACACACACACACACTGTAAGGAGATGGAATCAACAAACTGCTGACTCATTGCCTAGGCAAACCGGCCAAAGACTCCTCCCAGCTTATGTGTATAAATACTGTAAAGTTTTTATGCTCAGAGCTCTCTTCCTGACTGGCTGTCGTGGTACGTATGTCACCCGGTGGTAGGAATTGAGCCCGGAGTACTGTTGCAGAGTGCTCTGTATGGTGTATTGTGTTTTACCATTAAAGCAGATTATTGTTTAACCCCTTATCCTGGCTGTTTTGAGTTTTCCTTCTTTTAAAACAAACTCATATAGGATCGGCGCGGAGCAGAGATATCTGCCACAACAGTTTAGACACGTTAATAACGTTGTAATGAAGTTGACTACAGTATATTCATATTTGTCAGTGCTTTCATGTCAATTCGGCGAACATAAACATAAATGATCGTGGTGAAGATAATGATTAAATTAGGATTAAAAAATCGGTAGTGAGAGCTGCTGAATGTCCTCCCGTAGGATGTGATATAAAAACAAATCGATTATTTTTGTAGTTGTAAACTCAAGTGGATGAAACTACATTTATTAGTGCTTTCATGTCAATTCGGCGAACATATGATACATTAAATGATCGTGAGAATGATGATTAAAAATCGTTTGTTTGAGCCGGTCTGCATTTCCTGATGAGAAAACAAACCGATGCTTTGTGTAGTTGTAGTACACCAACGTGGATTAAACGTGTGTTTTTTTTACCACAATGTTGGGAATTAATGGATAAAATGCACGGATTATTATTATTATTCCCACTCCGATCGGGACACTAGGTCCACCGTTTCCCCGCAGCGAGTCTCCCCCCGTTGACAGTTTACGTGGGCTGGGTGCAGTGGCGGACTGGCCATCGGGACGAATCCCGATGTGCCGGTACCGAAGTGGGCCGGTCGGATAACTCACTAGCACATCCCCTATAGGCGGCGCGTGAGGCTCAGGTTTGGTTTTCAAGGGGACAATATTTACTCAAATTGATGGGTTTGGATGATGGGGGAAACTCGTGTCACAGGCTCTTTAACTGCAGCACTTCTACGCTACTGCAGTCAGGCAATGTGTGTTTCCCTCGCTTTTGTTAACTTTTACTGAGCGATAGTAGGCTACGAGGTGCAGATAGTGCTGTACTTTTTTCACTTGTTCGTGTTCACTGAAAGACGTAGATTTTTTTTTCACCCAGTTGCTGTTTTTGCCACCTTTCTTTTAGTCGTGTGAGTCGGACACCACCCCACATTGAACGCCGGACGCTAGAACCCTGCCACAGGCTGTCTCAGGCTTCCATCATAGGGAGAGGAGGGTGGCGCTTGGACGGCTGCTTTGTGCTACTACATCAGGTGAGACGCCATTTAGCTAACATTAGCGACCACATTACGTTATCAGATGTTGTTGATTAACGTCCCTTAAAGGTGGGGTATGTAATTTATTTCAGAAACACTTATTGTTATATTCCATGGAATGCTCTTAACATCCCGATAGCAATGCATATATGAAATGCTTTGACAATAAATACATACAAAATGTTCATCTGTGGAAGCCGTAGCGCTGTAAAAAGCACGACCAATCATTTTAGCCGGCCCGACTAAAATAGCTGGATGGCCTACCTGCCTGTCAGCCTGAGAGGGGTCTGCCTGCAGGCTCCACTCTCAGGACAGTTACGGTGCAGGCTCCACTCTCAGGACACCTCCATTCTCACGGAGGTGATGAGTCCGCTCACCATGCACTTTGGGTCGGCCTTGGTCAGGCCTTTTGAACCCCCATCTTGAAAAATCAGATGGTGAAGGAAGCAAAAGCTGTCTAAATAAAATATGCACTTATTTGTTTCACCAAGGATGATTTTATTAGACAGTTTTACATGCTTTGTTCTCTTTTGTGTTTCAGGTTTATTGCGAGTTCAACAGAGTGGTGGGGGAAAATCTCAAGGACAACTTCTTCGATGCCCTTGACCGTTTCTCTCCGAGCCTGATGGACCTCTTTAGGAAGAAGAAGGGTGGCACTGGCCAATCTCTGTCTGAGCTTTTAAGTCAGACAAAGGTGGGTTTACTTAACATCTGTCTACCCAATCTCTTTCCTCTCTCCTTGTTCCTCTTCTGTCACTTTGACTTCCTTCTCATCTCTTCTTTTCTCTCATTTGCTGCTCTTGTCCTGTCAATTTAATTGCATCTCTTCATGTGTCATTGTTTCCTCTTTCCCTTGTTCATTTTGCTTTTGTTTCCTATTTTATTCTTTGGTCAAGAAGTTATGTTCTCTCCCTTTTCTATTCTCTCCCATCATGTCATCTCCTTTTGTCCTCTCCTTTACTTTCAAGTAGGGGTGGGCGATATTGAAAAATATATTGTCATGATATTTTTCAAGCAGTATCACGGTAGACGATATATATCACGATATTTTTTCATGTCGGTTATTATGGTTATTTTTCAAGTTACTTAACAGAACAAGCACCTACAAGGTAACAGAACAAGCACCTACAAGGTAACAGAAACTAAAACAAAAAGGAGTAACAGACCAACATAGCATTTCAAGCTGGTTTTATTTCTGAAATGAATCCCTGAATGAACAATTCAACATTTTGATATGGCTTCAAGGCAGTTTCTCAGTATAAAAATGAACTTTCTGAGGTAGCACTAGCAGTGAACATCAATAAACATGAAAAGGAGGGTAAAACATAACTAAGTAAAACATAAAACATCAATGAGGAAAAGTCAGTGCCAAACAATTCAAATGTAAACTTTAGACTTGAAGTGCAATAAAAGACTTTAGCATAACTGAAGGGAAAAACTAAATACCTTATTGATAAAATAAAATATAAGCCAACAGAATCAACCAAGACAATAAATGAAGTGCAATACTGTCTGAATCCTGACTAGACAGCTTTAGAGCATGTCTTTCACATCCGTTTATTTTTTTAATATATTTTTTTTATCACGATAGATACGATATCTCTGAAAAAGTGGAGATCTAATATCGTCACGACGATATATATCGTCATATCGCCCACCCCTACTTTCAAGTATATTTGCAATAAAGAAATTGTGTAGAGTTTGTAGAATGTATTTGATGAATATATGACCATTCTTTGTGATCTCCACTATATTCCAGACCACTGAGCCAACAGACATCAGATGCCTTTGTGTTCGGGGAATGCCAATCATCTTGGGGGATGAGCCTTCTGCCTTCTTCAAGACCTGCACCGTAAGTTACTTTAACCCTTGTGTTATGTTCACATTTTGCACCCTTTGCTCATTTTTGGGTGAACTTGACCCGGGACATTATTCAGAGTTTAAAAAAATACGGAACTAAATTTAACTTACACTATTCCTTATATATATTGTCTTTAACTAATTCACCAACAATATAAATGAAATATGATACGTTTTTTAAATATGTATGATGCTTTTCATTATAAACAGTGGAAGCTACTTTTTGGTGGACGATGTAGAATTATATGTCAATCTCTTTATTTCTCTGTTAGGATGCGGCTGATAAGGAGGTGTACAGTGTCTGTGTCGGAGAAAATCCTCAGCTCAACCCATCCAGTGTGGCAATGGTCTTGGAGGGGAATGTGGTGATGGATGGACCGGCTAACCTGCCTCAGGCCTTCTGTGTCCTGTTCAGACTCATTTATGCCCTGCAACTGGAGTACCCAAAGTGCATGAAAAACACTTTCCACTTTGTTCAGCAGGTGATATTAAAACTTGCTAAAGTTGAGCTGGCACCCAAAATTCAGATTTTGAAAAATCAGCTTACATTGTGAAGCGGGGTTCTGAAAAGTTGGCTACTGTTACATATGGCAAGTATTTAGGCTTCCATATTGCATTTTGTTGTTGTTGCATGTTTGCACTGTTTGACCTATTAAGCTTGTTGGCATTTCCATTTGTGTTTTATTCTATAAACTACTGACAACATCTCTCCCGAAAGTCATTTAGAGCATTTATTTGCAGAAAATTAGCTGTGTTTTCAAACCTCAAATAATGCAAAGAAAACAAGTTCTTCATTATTAAACAACACAATACTAATGTTTGAACTTAGGAAGAGTTCAGAAATCAATATTTGGTGGAATAACCCAGATGTTTCAATAACGGCTTTCAATGCGTCTTGGTTGCTCGCCACCTGTCTGTCACATTGTTGCTGGGTGACTTTATGTCTCTCCTGGCACACAAACTCAAGCAGCTCGGTTTTGTTTGATGGCTTGTGACCATCCATCTTCCTCAGGATCACATCCAGAGGGTTTTAGTGGGGTTCCAACTGTTCCATGACAGGGTCTTGATCTGGTCTTCCTCCATGAACACCTGAATTGAGCTGAGGGTGGGTTTATCCAGCAGGACAATGCTCCATGCCCCACAGCCAGGTCAATCCAGATGTGATCCAGAGGAATATGAATGCTCACAAGCCATCACACAAAGCCAAGCTGCTTGATTTTTTTGTGCCAGGAGTGTCTTAATAAGTGACCCAACAGCAATGTGAAAGGTCGCATGAAAGCTGTGATTGAAAATCTGGGTTATTCCACCAATTATTGATTCCTGATCTCTTCCCATGTTAAAACATTAGTATTGTGTTGTTGAAAAATGAATTTTAAATTGTTTTCTTTGCACTATTCGAGGTCTGAAAACACTCCATCTTTTTTGGTTACTTTGAACATTTGGTATTTTTTGTAAATAAACGCTCTAAATGAGAATATTTGGAGTTTGGGATAAATGTTGTCAGTCATTAATTTATAAAATAAAACACAAATGTTAATCCAGTTTTTCCAATAGTAAAACGAGAGAAACTGATAATTTTACAGAGGTCTCTTAATTTAGCTCTACATAAATATATAGATCTATATATCTATTTTTATAGATATATATTATAGATATAACTATATATCTTTATATATAGAGAGATTGCTATTGTTTCATGTGAAAAATGTTCTCAGGAAAATGTATGGTACAATATTTTTGCCACAGTTTGTATAGGAAGCTCAATTTCATTGTATCCAAATGAAACACTCAAGTTTTAATAAAAAGTAAAACTTTATTTTTGTGTCTTTTTTCTTTTTTGTAGTTGACGGAATAAAAAATATAAATACGAAATGTAACCACTTTCAACTAAAAATTCTAAGTTAAATAATTGGAAAAAAACAATTGATATTACACAATATTTTAAGTAAAATCAACTTCACATGAAGTGCATTGTACTTCAAATCACAATTCCAGTTCTTGAATAATTTAAGTTTAATTTACTCAAGTTTTCATAATGCTTTACTTACATTTTTAAAGGCAACCACTTTACTCTATTTTTTTAAGTAGATTCAACTTATCCGGGCTTACAGTGTACGTCCATTTATATATACAGTCTATGGTTGCCGTACAGCCAATGCGTGACGTCATTGGTAAGCGTAACGGACCCCGAACACATGGTAGGCCGAGCACATACTGTAGTGTTGCTAGTGAGCCTGGCAGCAACTATCTGTTCCACTTTACCCCAGAGAAAGCAACTAAAGAGGACTCACATGCTGAGCAGATTGCTAAGGTCCTGTTGGCCTGGCTGAAAGAAAGGGGTTTTGATAAGACCTTATCGGCCATTGGAGGAGGCTCAACTAATGTCAACACTGGTGTGAAAGCTGGGGTTATGCGAAAGCTGGAGCTGCACCTGGGGAGAAAGCTGGTGTGGTTGGTGTGCAACCTGCACACTGGTGAACTTCCCCTGCGCCATCTCATTGTTGGCCTTGATGGCCCTACTCTGTCAGACAGCAAATTATCTGGGCCAATAGGAAAGCTCCTTGATTCCGCTACAGACTTGGATATCAATCCAAACTTCACCCGGATCTTTGTTGGCCCTCCACTGATCAAGCTGCCTGACAAGGTCCTTCAAGATCTCTCAACTGATCAACACTATGGCTATAAAATGGTCTGTGCAGTCAGGGATGGAGTGTTTCCTGCAAGGCTGGCTCTGTTGGAGATTGGACCAGTAAACCACAGCCGCTGGCTCACCACAGCAAACAGACTTCTCAGGCTCTGGGTGTCAAAGCACAGACTTAAAGGAAAGAAACTGAAGAATCTACAATTGATTGTGGAATTCATCATTGGAGTGTATTATCCATGTTGGTTTAACGTGAAGGTCAAGCACTCCTGGATCGAAGGGCCTAGGCAAATCCTGTTTCAGCTGGACTGCCTCAAGTCCCAGAGGAAGGAGGTTCTGGAACTTGTGATGCCAACTGTGAGAAGATCTGCTTGGTATGCCCACAGTGAAGCCATCCTCCAAACACTGCTGTGCTCTGAGGATCAGAAGGAGAGAATTGAGGGGGTGGGGAGAATCCTGGCCATTAGGGGAGAGGGGGACCCAGACACTCAGCTGGGGGACTCCTCTGTCAGGACCAGAAGGACTCCTGACATCAATTGTGATGCTTCCAGCATTGGGGACTTGATCAGCTGGTCAGAAGGTGTGTCAGAGCCACCTCTCACCTGCTTGCTAAGCACCTCGGAGGTGAAAAACTTCATCAAAACCCCCATGGAGGTACTAAACTGGCCTTGCCATACTCAAAGCATTGAGAGGGTCGTTAAAATGGTGACCGAGGCTTCTGCTACGTACTTCTCACAGGAAAAGAGGGATGGAGGGATCAGAGCTCAGGAGACCAGCAGGAGACTGATGTCCAAGAATGAGTCAAAGCAGGATTTGTGCCACCTGACAAAGTTCAGATCAAAGTCAGAAGATGTTTCTTTGTAATCTTATCCAGTTATACATATGCAGTTCACCTGTTAATAAATATGTAAAAATGATTTGGCTTTGTCAATATAAATTATTTCCCTTATATATTTTACTATCTTATATAGACGTTCGAAAGGGTAAAATTGCCAATTTAGAAATACAAAACGATGTAGCTTAGAGTTATCCTATCTAAAAAATAAGCTCATATTTGAATTCCCCATAGAAAAACACATAATTTTGACACCCCTCATGTTAGGATTTCCTTCAGATTCATTTTGGCACCTGAGTATGACCCGCCCGACGCAGGCCCTGTCTGTAAACTGCGTGTATTCACTGAATGTCACTCTCTGCCTTTAACGGCTCGTTGTAGCTCCAATAGCTCCAGCCCCCCACCCTCCCTGTGAGCACAGTGTGCTCTGATTGGTCGGGACGTTGTGAATCGCGCTGAGCTCCGTGGAGGTGTGGTTTCCTTGCTTAGCGATACACATCGAAACACAGCGAAACTCATCCTGAGCACACACAAACTCACAGCCGAAGTAAAAACAATAAGTGTGGCTTGATATTGAGTAAGAAAAAGGTTGATAAACGCTGTGAGAATGGGTCTGCAGAGAGAATGGGTCTGCAGAGAGAATGGGTCTGCAGAGAGAATTTCGCCGCGATCCCAACTGTCTGTTATCAGCCTGCAGCCAGGGAGGAGAAATCAGCAGAGCTGCATGCACTGAGTGTGTGTGTGAGGAAGTCTGTGGATTGGTTAATTTGGACCAATCAGCTTACTTAACCTAACGGCTCCACGGATTGGTCCATTTGGTTCCGGGTACCGCATGACCGTATCGCGTCATAGCTCTGGGCGCGGCTACTGGCGATTCCTACGTCACAATACCCCGGAAGTAAACAATGGACAATGACGTATCTTCAACGAGGCGTTTTGGGGAGGTCTTTTCTGTGTTAGAGTTTTACTCGCTACAGGGTGTACTTTGAGGGTTTTGACTCTGCACACCGTTTACATGCATAAAAACCTTAATAACACACAAGGGGACGGGTAATAACCAGAAAAACATGACATGGGACTTTAAATTGATCTCTGCAATGCCTTTTTGATTATTTGATTAAAACGATTCTTATGGTACACTGGCAATAGGGTTTAGGTGGAAAACACTGTCTGTAAGTGTCCCATGACAATGCTCACTTATTTAAATATACATCTGTAACCTAAACATTTTCATTTTTTTTAGCAATTGTTCACCTAACTTATTTTAAGCCAATCAATTATGTTTAACCGAACCTATGTCGTTTTTAGCCAGTTTGGTAATGTGGTGTAGGAGAAAATACATTTCTGTACGACTCGCTGCACCCTCGCTGCGAGGGGGACCCAAGTTCCCATCAGCAAAAACACGTGGGTTTGCTATCCTGGCTCCAAAATGGTGGAATCAGCTCCCCATTGACATCAGGACAGCAGAAAGCCTGCACGTCTTCCGGCGCAGACTGAAAACTCATCTCTTTCGACTCCACTTCGAGCGATAGAATTACTAACAAAGCACTTATATACTAATATAGGACTGGCTTATCTATAGCCAGCTGAGTAGCACTTGAAATGTTTGGCTCTATGAAACCTGATGTACTTATGATTCTGTTTTCTTCAGGGTTGTGTCTTCCTGGTCGTATGTACTTATTGTAAGTCGTTTTGGACAAAAGCGTCAGCTAAATGCAATGTAATGTAATGTAATGTAGTAAGTAAACATTTGGGTTATTTGGGAATGTAATTTTGAAGGAGACATGGTTGCATATTTAGTCAAACAAGCTTTTATTCCAAAATGTTGAACTATAACTTTAACCATCAGTAAATGTTTTAATCATTACTAGAATTATCAGTGATCTAATGAACTCATAAATAACCTTTATTTGAAAGTGTCTTCCTAGATGATGTTTGAAATTCCATTCGAACACAATCCACCATTGTGAGCCGGCTTTATCACACCAGTGTGTAACAGTATCTGGTGTGTGTGAAGCCTCCTGTAACTGACTGACGGACCTGGGGTCAGGGCTCGAGCTTAAGGACGTCCCGTCGTCGGAAAAAATAGTGTCAGGGAGGATAAAAAATAATTTTGGGACGAGAGTTAAAATAAAAATACCCTGCTAACTCTACTACAAACGGCGATGAAAATGAAACCGACTGCACGTTTTGTGTAGCACATTAAACCTCCTTGTCAACATAAACACACACGCACGAAACATTTAGAAACCCGCGAAATACACACACATGTAGCTACAGCTGTGCCTGCGAATTCCTGGCCCGCAAATTCGCGGGTCTAGCTATGTACTGAGTGTGTTTATTTCGCGGGTTGAGTGATGTACAATGGCATCCCGTGGAGGAATTCTGAAATGTTTTACCGTTACATCACAAAAACGCACAGCAGAACCAGACCCTGGAGCGCCGGCCTCTGTATTTACTTACTCCTCTTCGTCCCCTATGGGTAATAAGGCTGAGATGTGAACTCTCCATCGTATTTAGTACTTAGCAATATGCTGCACCTCTCCCCATGTAGGGATGGGTACAGAGCCGCGGTATTAAACGGGCCGGAATTATTAAAGACAGTGGTAACATTAAGCTCCGACGTTACCCGGCTTTTTATCGGTACTGGAGACATTTAAAAAATATGTCATATGTATTATTGCTACATACACATTATATCACAGTTTTAGTTTCACCAACTCCGTTTCTAATATGCAATAAGACTACAACATGCGTCTATGATGTATTTTCGAGCTTTCCAATCCAGACGAGATCTCTCTCCCGTCTGTGTGCGAGGGGGCGGGGCCGTTTGTAAAGGTCTCCTTACTGTGTTACAGACTGTCATCCTGGTTAGTGGTTACTCTGGGTTCTGTCTTCAGGACACAGTGTTGGATTTTTTTTGACAATTGGATGGGACTTGGAGTAATTTTCTCGTTTGTGTGTTTGTTTAAATATATTTGGCCTTTGTTTATGTGATTGAATGATTTACTCAAATAAAAAGGTTGATGAATAATCTAATGATTTGTATGATGTTTTATTTATGTTAAAGGTCACTTTGAATGATTTTAACTAATGATAATGTAGAAAAACTAACATTTTAAATTCGGGACGGTCCACATTAATTTCGGGACGGCTTAGATTGTATTTCGGGACGGTTCCGGGAGGATGGGGAAAAAAGTTAGTCGAGAGCCCTGCCTGGGGTTGTCCTGCAGCCTCGGATGCTGTAGCTGCTCTCTGGGACACAATAGGGAACATGTCACCGTAATACCAGCTACAATGGAGCTAAGAATAGGAGCCAAGTGGATACTGGAGATGAGGATGAACAATGGTGAGGAAGGATGACAATACATCTTTAGTGTGGAGAACGGTGTATTTTAAGCCTCGACAAGGCTTTGACATCCTGATGGCTAACCTTTGCTGCTCACCTTAATGGCTTTTACAGGTGTGTAGCCTGCAGTCACATCCAGGCTCTCTAGTGATTAAATAACAGATCTGATGACTGTACAATGGCTGCTTGCTGCTTTTTCTCAGTGTAACAGTGTCAGTTATTCTGCCTGTGCTGGGATGGTTTTAGCGTGACAGCTCACCAGCTGTTGGTACTTGAGTTTAAGCCTCCTGCTTGTTAAGCAACACAAAGAACCTTTAAGTTTCAACGTGTACAACAGCTGATATGCACGCCACATACGTGGCTGATTTTAAGGTCAACAATTATTTCTGACCCCTTTGGACCCTTAACAAATGACTCCCAAGGCATCAGGGGCAGCAGTCATATCCGATGTGCTGCTCTGTCCATGTGAGACACATGTGCTACAACTTAAGTCGGGGAAATAAATCATGCTGTATGAGGGGAATAAGGAGGATTTCACATTAACCCCTGGATGCCTTGTACTCACATGGGATCTCCCTCTGGCTGCAGGGATAAATAACATCCAGGGAGCCCTATGAACTCTTACACAGCTGAGGATTTATTCTTCCGCCTGCTGAATTGTCATGAGATCAGTGGGTTTGCAGGGCAGGTATAAATGTCAAATGACGTCGATGCAGCGGGACAACAATGCAAACCGCAAGCGCCTGCGGCAGAACACCACGCCCCCAGTGCCGCACACCCTTCAAGATGGGACTCCCTATTGCACCTAATGGAAATGAATCAGCTGTCAAGGGTGGTGGCACTCAGGTGTCAGATACTGTGTTGCTAAGAAAAAAAACAAAGGTAAATGACGAAGGAAGGGGATTGAGCGGTTCAAAATTCACCCAGGTGCTACGTGGGAAAGCTACGAGCCTCCCTTTCCTGGTTGCCCATGAAGTGTTTGACCAGAAGATATATGTGACCCTGTGCCTTTAATATGTCTCCATATATATGTTGCTGCTGCACAAAAGCAGAGGGCTTGTGAAGTAGCTCTAAATGCCTCACTGTAATGCTTTTCCATCTGCTGCTGTAACTTTAACTGTGTCCCATCAACCACAGGGCTCAGCAGCCTGTCACTGCAGAGGAGCAGCATTTACTGTAAGAGCTGTCACAGTGTACACCTAATGCTGCAACTGTAGCTCCCCCTCTCAGTAACTGTCTGTCACTTTATCAGAAAGGTACAAAGATCCAGTGTAAGGTCAAATATCTGTGGTAGAGGACAAAAGGGAATAAAAAAGAGAAAAGAAGGACAGACGTCGGGAAGTATAAATGGATAAACGAAGGTAGAAGGACGAAGGAGGGAGTGAAAGAAACTAAAACTGCAAGCTTAGACTAAAGGACCTTTACTTCTTGAATTACCCCTTTGTTAAATTGGAGAAGAGCTCTTTGGTTGGTACCAATGTCGGGCCCAGATTATCTTTTAATGTGAGGGGTTTACAGATCCAGTCTAAAACCTCCGAAATGTTAAAGGGGACCTATCATGCAAAATACACTTTTGTATGTCTTTTATACATAAAGATGTGTCCCCGGTGTGTCAGGGAACTCACAAAGTGTCAGAAAAGAAAACCCTCTCTCTTTTCCTCAATACCCAAATCTCCAAAAACGGGGGTACAACGGAGCTGATCCAGATTTGCGTCCGATATGAAGTTACGTCATATCGGACATGCGGACCCACGGCAATATCAGAAAGTTGCTATCAGAAACAATGCCTGACGTGTTTTGGACGTAACATGGTCTTTGTTTACATTAACTGTATTGTGTGGCTAACACTCAGAGCTAACCTGTACTGGACTGGAGAGAGTATGGGTACAAAAGCAGGAAATAAAGAAAGGAACTCACCTTGTGGTAAACCTGAGAGAGAAAAAGCATTTGAGCTCCATACTGTTTCAGAAATAATCCTTGATGTGTTTTGGAACATGATGGCATTTAATCACGGCAGAATTTAACTGTAGCTGCAGGGTCATTCTGAGCAGGCATTAGCTCTGCCTCCTCTTCCTCAGTACTCTAACAGGGCTGGAATAGAGGGGTATGAGGGATGTCTAAAATGCATGATCTGTTTGGTATTTTGAGCAAAACACATCATGGACATGTTTTTATATATCTTTATATATCTGAGAACCAGAATATATGCCTAAAAATAGCATGATAGGAGACCTTTAAAGGACTTATCAACGCCTCCAAGATTTCAAATGGGTTTGAGAGAATTATTTTCTAATACTTTCAGAGCTACAGAAGCCAGTGAGAGAGATGCGCAGATTACGACAGTGCTGTCAAGCAAAGGTAAACTTTCAAGCCCTGAAAGATAATGTTAGCTAGCATGCTAATGTTGCTTTTTACTCGCTTTAAAGCGTTGCTGCACTACGTGAGTCTGCACTTACCCATGAGATCCCTTAAAGTTGCATCCACATGACACGTTATTTTTCTAAGAAGAGAGCGGTGCTGCCAGACTAGGCCGAAGCACTACCCCTGGTGTCGCCAAAGCTCAACATTTTCGCTAAACGATGCGCACAAGTCCACGTTATTTCAACTTTCTCCTTGTTTAATACTAACCTCATGAGACACAACCAATCAGATGACAGCTTTATGTAGCGCCGCAAGCTAGCAGGAGATATAAAAAAATTAACTGGATGTTTTCAAAGCAAGGCTCCGTGCCCAACCTCGCATAAAGCAAAGAGCAATTTGGGAATCATGTGAATCCAATTTAAGTCGGGGAAATTGTTCCCTCTGGCACGATAATCTTAATAGTATCCTGTATTGTGTGACGCGCCATTACTATCAAATCTTGTTGTGTTCGTAGTTTTTTAAGATTAGAAAGAAGAACATCTGTAAAGTTTCTCCTTGTGTGTGTGTGATGCAACACATTTCAAAATTGGTTAGGATTTCAAAACTCCTGTACTCTGAGCCCTTAATGTAAGAACATTCTGATTTTAGGCAAAAGGAGGACAAGAAAGAAGGAATATACTGATATAGAAAAGGGGATGAGGGTAAGATGGTGATGCAAGCAAGAACTGACTGAAACGTCATGACAAGAAAAAAGAGTGACAATTGAGTTTGGCAGGATTGAAGAAAGAGAAAGAGAATAAAGGAGGTAAAGTTGAGAGAAAGAACGAATGAGAGGCAAAATGGGGAAAATGTTGAACGAAAAATAAAAGGAACATTGTAAAAAGGAATGAAACGGTGGTATGCAGAATTTAGCTTAGGTTGAAAAGGTAGGATGAATATTGAAAAGAGGGGGGGGGAAGTGGGATTAGGGAGTTGGAGAAAGCGGGGATTAAAGAAAGAAAGAGGGGAAGAAAGACTTCTGAATACCCTTATGTGCGGGCTGCATAACCAGGCCATCTCTGTTTACCTTCTCTAAATGTAATCGCCTCCCTTCAATTAAAGCCTGCAAACATGTACGTCTCCCCTCTGTGTGTTAGTTTGTCTCCTTGTATAGAAGAATCTTCCCTCCCTCTTGTTTTATCGGAGCGAGTGAACACTGATGCTCAGGCTAACAGCTTCTGGCATCTCCAGACTGGAATTCCTTCTTGCCCCTGTGATCGCAGCGGGCTGGGATTTTCACATGGGGGGAGCCACGAAGAAGCATGTTTTTATTATTTTTGTAGACGCAGAGCTCGGGGCCTCCCCATCCCAGACCTCTCTGTGCAGCGGGTTAGGGTTGTACACTCTATCCTGACGTTTTCTGGCCTTGTGCACCTCAGTGTCAAACCACTGAATGTGAGAGGGAAAGCATGCAGTATCAGGTCATACATCAGTATCAGCGTGAGGAGGATCAGCTACATGAGCCCTTTAGCTCTCCCAGGTGGCGCCCTACAGGCCAATATATCTGACTGCTACAGCTGTATCTCCAGCTCTCTGTGCCTCTGACTGTAATCCATACAGAGGATGAACCTGTGGGACATAAACATTGAAGTCTCGTATGAGGTGTGTGTGGCCGCCTCACTTTCACACCCCACCCGGCCGTCACTGGTTGCTAAGCCGGGAAGGTGACCATGAACTAATAACAGCAACCCTCATTCAAACATACATGCACACTCATTCTAGGTGGGTCACAGCTGTTGAATGAACCGCTCCACATTTGCTCTAAAAATACCAGCGTTGACACATGGAGAAAACAAAAAGGCTAATTAATGAAGCCCCCTCTGTCTTGATTTAGTGCTGGCTGGAGTTTTCACATGCTGTGAGATTTCATTGAGAGAATATCTCACATGGTTTCTTTATTCTTTTTTTAGGACCCATTTCTTAATGTTATGCTCCCGCTGTGAGCAATAAGATGAGGCCCCCGAGGCCTGTGGCCCCCCCTTGTTCTTCGGTCATAGAGTAGAGGAACATCATCCATGCAGCTGGTATCACCGTCCTGCGGAGAGAACACTTTTATGAACATCAGGAATGGGAGAGTGTATTAGTTTAAGATGTTGGAGGTGGAATTAATGGTTTTTCGGCCATACCTTGAGAAACAGTAGGATTTTCCGCTGTGGGAACACATGGTGGGCTTAGCTCTAATACAGTGTAATTAGATCTGAGAAGGACCCATGAGTGTGAAAGGGCTGTCCACACTGCAGGCTGCCTTTATGGGCTGCTAGAAAGACGAGATCAGGCTGGCAACGCAGGTCAACAAGTGGAAGGCATGTGTGGGAGTGTGTGTGTGTGTGTGTGTGTGTGTGTGTGGCCTAGAATTACTATACTTGTGGGGACCTAAATCTGTTTACACAGTCACGTGTGGGGACTCGCCTCCCTTATGGGGACAAATTGGAGGTCCCCATGAGGAGTCTTAGGGTGAAGACTTGGTTAGGTTTAGGATTAGGGTTAGGGTAAGGATTAGGGTTAGGGTTAGGCATGTGTTGGTTATGGTTAAGGTTAGGATAAGTCTCCAGGAAATGCATGTAAGTCAATGTAATGTCCCCTGAAGTGATGTATACATGGTGTGTGTGTGTGTGTGTGTGTGTGTGTGTGTGTGTGTGTGTGTGTGTGTGTGTGTGTGTGTGTGTGTGTGTGTGTGTGTGTGTGTGTGTGTGTGTGTGTGTGTGTGTGTGTGTGTGTGTGTGTGTGACCACCTACAGCCAGTGTGTGGGAGGGCGGAAGATCCCATCCTTAATTAAAACAGCATAGCCTCCTTTTTGGTTACAGGTGGGAAAATGTTCCTTAGGCACTGTCGTAAACACCACTAAAGAAGCCTTTAATATGCCACACACATACTTACACACAAAGAGGCACAAAGGCATGCAAATCATGTATACACATATGCATGCTCACACGCACACAAACAGCCAACAGCAGCGTTCCTTGATCACAATCACTGATATGTGCTGGAGGGTTATGGAGAGTTGGAATACACACATAAACACACACCCACTCAAGAGGACATTAAAGCCTGGAGCTCAATGATAATTAGGGGTCATTCCAGTGACAGCTGGCATAGGGCATTCCACAGGGCATACCACAGGGCTGCAGCTATTGGATAGCGATTTACAGAAAGCATGCATGTTCTATGAATGTGGACAATGCTAAGAAAGGGCTACAAAGTAAGTAAGCACCTCGCACCATCACAAACTTTCTTCAGTGTAAAAGGTGTGGCAGGCTGTAGACTATCTTGTCACCATTTAACTTCATTTTCTCTCTGGCATGATAGCAAATGGTGGGGGGGGGGGGGGATATTTGCTTTAGTTTATTTTAGCATCCTGTCTGGGTTCAAACGTAGGATAGTTGAATTATAGAAATCACCTCAAACAGAAATGTCACACCTCCAAATCCAGTGTAAAAACAATAATGCCATCTGGTCTGTAAGTAAGAGCAATGCTTTTTTTGCGACCCATTAAAATATAAATGTCTCTCAGACAAACAAGTGGAGTGTAAAGTCTGTGAAATGTGAATGCCTTTTCAACAGGTCAGCCATTGGCACAACGTTTTATAGTCTTCTTCCTGTTCCAAATGTTCACAGCCAATTGCTGTGAGCTTCATTACACCTCCATTGTGCTCCCTTGGTCTATTCGTAACAGTGAGAAACTCAATTCACACATCAGAGGCCTGTTCACTATTTCTGTTGAATGCTTAAGAATAGATATATATTCAGATACTTCTGTGCCAATGTTCATTTATGTGCATGAAGTGTTTCAAAGAGAATATTTGACCATCTGTGTGAAACTGGACTCGCAATGACTGGCCTCCGGTTGTAAATTAAGCTATCAAAATATAACATTAGAGCCTTCATTTAAATGTAATAACCCCTTTTTGGCCACTTGGGGGCAGCAGAAACAAGCTGTTAACATATTATTGTCTAATAAAGTATGGCTAACGTGTTAGCCAACTGACAATTACTTATACACAGAGTAACATTTGGAGTGGTGTTTTTGGCGAATGAATGTAAATCCTTTAAACTCTCTCTCTTCAGCTCTGTTTTTGGTCACCACCATCTCCTCAGAAAAATACCAGGTTTTTTTGCAACTTGCTGCACTATAATCACTCGCTAGCTAACTTTGCTGTTTGATGCCAGTTATGTAGTACACACTCACACACATAGAACTGTCGGAACTCCAGAGTCTGTGCTTATTCTGTGTGGGTTCATCTGTATAAGCAACCCTTTTTAATCACTAATCGTGATCCATTGCCTTTGGGAAAATATTGATTATGGCTGTTATAATAATTTGAAGTACATAAGTGTTTAAGTGTTAGCTTTGGTTCAAGACCTCTGACCAGTGATGGGTGTAACGTGTTACAAAGTAAAAATGTAAAAATGTAATGTAATCACATTACATTTTTCGGGAATGCAGTAATGTAATGCGTCACTGTTATAAATTCAGTAATAGAAGATAATAGATCGAATTGGGGGATGAACCCCTCTTTTAATGGTCACACATGCAGAGCACACAGCACACACAGTGAAATGTGTTCTCTGCTTTTAACCCATCCTAATACCAGGGGTGTTTCTCAATCGCGAGGATGGTGGCTTGGTAGTCACGTACTTCCAAGTCACTTCCTTCAGAAACGAAGCAAGTATACTTCCAAGCCACGGCTTCGGAAAACGAAGAAGAATGGAACAGGCTAACGTGCCACTCTCTCTAACGGTTTCAACATAAACTGTACCGAAAATAAATACCTCACGATGTCTATCTAGTTCTGAACTTGCTTTACTTTCACGGAACACATTTTTGGTGATAACAAACAAATCTAACAAAGTAACATATTTACCAACACATGTTCTACGCCACTATACTTACATTTAAATGTGTGCTGCGTCGGTTCAGCAATTCTCCGCAAGGGTTTTTGAAATTGGTCCGTGCGCAAAGCATTGTGGGGATTTTAAGGACGCTAAGTCTACCCATGTGCAGCCTCGAAATTTCCCCCAAACCAAGGACGCGGCCTCGGTGGAATTCCAAGTATACTGGAGATTGGAACAGTCCTTCGGCGGCACTCGATGACGTAGCATCCTTGAAATATTGGCTTGGAAGCCAGAATCCTCGAGATTGAGAAACGGCCCAGGAGTCTAGTACTAGGAGCAGTGGGCAGCTATTATACAGCGTCCGGGGAGCAATGGAAGTGAGGGGGGAAGGGGGATGTCCGGTGCCTTACTCAAGGGCACCACGGCAGGGCAGGAGGTGAACTGGGACCGCTCCAAGTAGCAGTCCACACTCCATATTTACGTCTGTTCGGGGACTTGAACCGGCGACCCTATAGCTCCCAGTTCAAGCCCCTACTGACTGAGCCATTGCTTATCACACTACAGTTACTAACATTGCGTGGACAAATTACTAGATTTCTCCCTTTGTCAGACTAGACTCTAGTTACTACATTATTCAGAAGTTTACAGTAACTTTGGATAAGGGAATAATAAACGGAGCCTCTCTCTCTCTCTCTCTCTCGCGAGGATGCTGGCTTGGTAGCCGCGTACTTCCCAGTCACTTCCTTCAGAAACGAAGCAAGTATGCTTCCAAGCCACGGCTTCGGAAAAAGAAGAAGAATGGTACGGGCTAACAAGTGTGCCACTCTCTATAGCGGTTTCAACATAAACTGTACCGAAAATAAATACCTCACGATGTCTATCTAATTATGAACTTGCTTTACTTTCACGGAACACATTTATGGTGGTAACAAATTTAACAAAGTAACATTAAATGTGTGCTGCGTCGGTTCAGCCATTCTCCGCAAGGGTTTTTGAAATTGGTCCATGCACAAAGCATTGTGGGGATTTTAAGGACACGAAGTCTACCCATGTGCAGCCTCGAAATTTCCCCCAAACCAAGGACGCGGCCTTGGTGGTTTTAGGTTTTGGCTATAGGCTGTTGCTGAGTAACGCAAAAGTAATGTAGAGAGTAATGTAACAAGTTACTTTATGTAGCAACCCTGTCTCCTAAAAATTACGTTCCCACAGAACTAAACTGCATTCTCAATTACGTTTAGCTAGAAACGTATTTTATCCCACGTTACGTTCGTTATGAACGTATCTCAAACACGTTTATTTTCTACATATCTTTGCCATTTATTGTCTTGCTTATAATAATGATAATAGTCATTTATAAATATCATTTTAGAGCACACATTTGAAATCAGTAGGCGAGGCTGTAATTTCGCCAGCTGTTACTCTCATGAGGAGGCAGAAAATAATAGTTTTATCATGCCAAAAAGCTGCTGTGTCGTTTATTGCACCTCAAACATTAAAACAAATCCAGAGTTACGTGTTTCTTACTTCCTCTAAGAAGAAAGGACAGTAACAGAAGATCTCTGTGGCTTCAGGCTTGATCGCCGTTGGATCAGCGTTGGTTTCCCCAAAAGTGGGCGGGGCTGTAAAGTGACGTAGATTTTACTCTCATCTATCATTCAAAACCATTCTATTTATTCTAACGTAAATTACATGCCAGTGTTTTATGTTTTTATTTTAAATCGTATTTAAATCTTTTTTTCCTTATTTACTCAACAATAACACACAATTATCCTTGTTTTTATTTATTCGTTTAATTCTATAATCTTGGGCTTTTTAGCCGTAAATAAAGTCACTGGAAACAGACGTAGGCCTATAAGGGACATTTTGAGGATACACACAAACCCACTGAACATATTACCCAAGATCCTCAGCTAGAAGCTCGTTGATTGGATGTTTAGCCGCAATGCATGTTGGGATATGATGTTAATGCAATATGATATCCGGAAAAAAATAATAATAATAAAAATACTTTATTCTGAGTGTTCTTGCTTTTCTCTTTGGAAGTCATCACATAACGGCATTGTAATACACGGTTCGGCTGCATTAAATATTACACATCTGCTGTGGTTCTTTATTTATAGAGCCCTGATGAGAAGACTTCTAGACAAACATGTGGAACTGCCGCCAAAACTGAATATGTGACGTGGATCATAAATATATCAACAATTAAACAACACCTTGCATTTCTTTTCACAAAATAGGTCTCCTTGCAGTATCAACACTAATTCGGCTGACTTTTATATTTGATCCAATTGGTAGATAGGTTATATTTACACCATAACGGTGCACAGCTGATATAAAGGGACTTGTAGTTTTTAAAGATATTACTGATTTTCTTTGAATATAAGAATGTAAAAACTGAGTTGAGAGAATAGTCAGGGGTTTTGGGTGATGGGAGACACATCTATGGAATCACAATTTCAATAGCTTACCATTAAATGACGGGTATGCCTTTCTGTCTGGGATGTTTTACAAATCAGATATTAATGTGTAGAAGTAAAGCATGAGAAATAGTATAGCAATATCCTGTAAAATTATGTAAAAACATGAATAAAACTACACATCTTCAGATGTTATACATACATAAGTGTCCTACATTAATAATACAAAGTTATTATTAGTATGTTGTGTGTACCTTGTGTTCACCGCCTAGTGGTTAAAGCACGTTATTGAATTATTTTTGTTGAATAATGTTATTTTTGTTGAATAATGTTATTTGATGAAAAACATATTAAGAGTACATACTTTCATAGGGGGAAAGTAGAAGTTCAATGATAGAAGTATAGAATATAAAAAAATCAAGAAGATACTGTAAGTGATCTCTACAATAAAACAGTTTAGTGCAGGATGTACAAATATATTAATATGAGGATGTGCAAAACAGAAAAACAAATTAACCTTTATTTAAACATTAAATAATACTTTAGGTTAAGGTCTTCTTTCAAATAAGAAAAAAGATTTGGGGGTATCTATCTATAGATAAATATTAAGCCTGACAAAGTACTTAACGTCTAATGTATTGCTTTCCTGCAATGTTAACTATGTTGAAGCACTTATTTTAACTGATATTATACCCATTAATTATACTCTTATGTATGTAGATAGTATAAGAAATGTGCAAAATTTGACAGTTTAATGGTGGAGGTACACACATATTGATAGATGTCTTGTAATTAACTATTAGTAGAGAATAACGAGTAATTAATATACTTTATAGAGATCTGCAGATAAATGTTTAGTCTTCTCAAGCACCAACTATCAAATATCTCTCCTGATTGTTGGCACTTGACAATCACCTTCCCTGAATTTTACTCAGGTGTAACTAAAGTCTGCTTTAAGGGTTGTTTATATTTCACATCATTAATCAGAATCTGCAGAGTTACTAAAGTAAATGTAGTGGAGTAAAAATACCAGGTTAACCTCTGAATTGTAGTGGAGTAGAATATATATTAATGCTGCCCATTATGGATACAAGCGATGTTCACCCATGTAGTAATTACATGTTTTAAATGTGTACACACCAATGTGTTTCCTGTCGCCTAAACCTCCAGGGCTGTACACCGTTTAATACTGTCAACTTCTAATTTTTGGAAAAACGAAAACGTCTTTTAAAACTACAATTCCCAGTAGAGACGTGCCATAAGGCGCATTCACACCGCAGTACTTTTCCCACAAAGGTTCATGCGAACTTAGTTCATGCGAACTCTTTAGTTCGCATGAACTAAGTACAGATCGCGTTCACACCGGAAAAAGTCACTGGGGGTGGATTAGGCAAATGAAGCCGCTGACCTCACTTCTTCTTCTTCTGCTTTGGGTTTACTGGCAGGCTACAAACAACTTCACGGCGTATACTGCCGCCCGGAGTCCCCGGCCGGAAGTCCCCGGAGTTGGGGACTGGCTTCAGTAGAAGCTGCTGGGAGTCCCAGCAGCTTCTCCTCATCTCCACCGCTCCCATGTTTTATTTTGTGTTGCCATAAGTTAGTCTCTCTGCGTTTCTGTGCTGGGTTAATGCTAATGCTAATAATGCTAATGCGAGGATAATAAAATGGCGGCTTCACAAAACTTTTTGGAAGTTTTACGGGGCGTGGTTTGCAATCCGCCCAGCCAATCAGAAAAATAGCTCTTTTCTTACAAAAGAGCCGCTCGAAAGTCCCTGCTCTCTAGCAGGGACTTTCGAGGGGGTAAAAAGGTTCACATGAACTACTTTTAGTACCGGCTCTTTTTGGTGTGAACGCGATAAAAGAGTTCACATGAACTAAGTTCGCATGAACCTTTGTGGGAAAAGTACCGCAGTGTGAATGCGCCTATTGAGAACATGTTGCGAAACAGAATAGCCAGCATGTGTAGTTCTGGGGGGGGCGTTCGAGTCCAGTTTTGAATAGTCTGCCGTGGTTTCGTTCCATTTCAAAGAGCTTGACGCTCGGCGTAACCTTGGCGCAATGCCACTCCAACATCCAATCACAGAGCTTGAAGATTAATCACAGGGTTTGTCAACGGGACTGTAGTCCCAAACGATAGCTGGGGATTATGGGTAGTGTAGTGTCTTCGGCCATCCTAAACTGAAATGTTTTTCGGATATCATATCGCATTAACAACACCACATCTGGCGTCACAGAGATCTTCTGTTACTGTCCTTTCTTCTTAGAGGAAGTACAGAAACACGTAACTCTGGATTTGTTTTAATGTTTGAGGTGCAATAAACGACACAGCAGCTTTTTGGCATGTTAAAACTATTATTTTCTGCCTCGCTCATGAGAGTAACAGCTGGCGAAATTACAGCCTCCCCTACTGATTTCAAATGCGTGCTCTAAAATGATATTTATAAATGACTATTATCATTATTATAAGCAAGACAATAAATGGCAAAGATATGTAGTAAATAAACGTATTTGAGATACGTTCATAAGAAACGTAACGTGGGAGAAAATATGTTTCTAGAAGATATGTAGAAAATAAAAGTATTTGAGATACGTTCATAACGAACGTAACGTGGGAGAAAATACGTTTCTTGCTAAACGTAATTGAGAATGCAGTTTAGTTCTGTGGGAACGTAATTCTTAGGAGACAGGGTTGTATGTAAAGAGTAAAGAAGTAAAGTCATTACTTTTTTTTAAAGTAATGTGTAATACATTGCTTTTTTTGAGTAACGACCCCATCACTGCCTATGACTCACCACCAACATCTCAAATGTGGTAAAATAATTGTTTTTAAATGTTCGTTCAACCTGAATATCAGGTTGGGTCAGCATCAAGTTTCCAATTTAATTCCAGGGGATTGTGAACACTGGATGTCTTGGAAAACCTTTGGACATTTTGGGAACATTTTTGGCCTTTTTCTTCACCTAGAAATGCTGCCAACTTCGATTGGGGTTGGAACTGGAAAAATTAAATCTATTGGTTCCATATGCGTTTTTGGAGCAGCAGGAAGTTTCAGGGTGTTATAAAGGGATTCATTTCAAATATTAGGTTTTTATGGTGGGAGCTCAGATTTTGTGATAAATTATTGTAATTTTTTATTTAAAAAATAAATTCTTATGGAGGCATTGGTTTAGGGTTTTGACAAATGTGGTTTTTGACAGGAAAGTCTCTACCACTAAGCCCTGAACTGTCTTACTAAGTCAGCGTGGGGACCTTTTCCTCCACAGTAAGCACTGAGCATACAGTAGTGTCCTTCAGGAAAGATTAACTCACAAGTGCTCCAGTCCTGCTGGGCACTGTTAACATGTGCAGCTGTATAAAAGTGAGAAGTACAGTGATGAGAAAATACCAACTTGGGTAATTAAAGATTTTTTTTGAAAGCATGAGAAACAGGTTTAAACTTCTGTAGTGAGGAGTCCAATGAATGTACCATCCCCCAATACCATTGTTGAGAATTCTTTACAAGCTGCAGCGATATTAGTCCCAATACCAGAGATAAATGAGAGCAACCCTCTCATTACACTCTGTAAAAACACTTCACCTCGAGCCTGCCTCAGAGCCAGACATTTTCCACCCTTAGCATCTCTGCTTTTTTAATATGGTCCCTCTGAAGCTGTTAGCTGGGATTATTTTCTTCCCTTTGTATTTCCTCTTTAACAGAAAGAGGTATCAACTAACGCCTGACATGGCATTCGGGGGACCAGCAACAGGAAAGAGGTCATGTCTGAATATGACCTGCGGCAGTGGCGGAGATATAGACCAGATCTACTATTGTGTAGTCAAAGAGGGGTGTGGTGTCCCCGCCACAACCCCTAGTGGCTTCTGGGTAGAGAGAAGCAGTTTTGGCCTTTTCAAGATGGTAATGAAATCTGTCCTCTTGTCCCTCCGTTTTTTAAGTTCCTCTCGGAAGGATTCAGAAGAGAGTTTTAATATCCTTTGGGAAGAAAACAATCTTAGAGAAACGGAGATATACAAAATGCTATTGGTCCAACATAATGTGAGTGTATTAAAAGCATTACCTGGGCACATTCTACCCTTAAACTATTCCTATTATCAGAAAAATAATGACAGAAACATGTCACATGACAGAAACGTGATGGGGTCATTATTCCTGGAGGAGCACTGTGGGCTGCTGTGTTCCTCAGAGCTGCAGGGAGCTCTAAATCTTGGGGGATTTTCTGTGCTGAGCTGAGCTGTGTCCTCCTTCAGAGCAAACCACGTACACTTGGACGGGGATGAATCAGACTATTATTAATTATCCAGCGTACAGGTCAGCTGCGCCATAAATAACCAACGACTGACAGACCGATTTTAACCAGAAAAACAGGCAGGGTATGTGGAGGACTCTGAGACATTTGGATTTTTAAGGATAATACTAAAGTGAAACATTGTCTTTTTTGATGAAACAGAATGTTCTTCCATTACTAATATTAAAGCCTTTTCATATTGCACTTGTATAGTGTTAGTTCTATCTACCTTAAAGAGCTGAGGTTAAAGGGTCATCAGGGAACATTAGAATACAGCTCTCTTAGAATGTAGTTAGGTCAAATATATCAAACCACACCATTTAAAGGTTATTACATATTAGTGAAGGACTTGCTTGTTTTGAATTTCATCTGGAATGTGTGGCAGCCTCTATGATCATACTGAATCCTGTGATTTTAAAGCTGTGCTTCAGAAAATAACATCTAGAAAGCTCCCAGAAATTTGAACACTAACAACGTCTTAGTGTTGTTGCTCCAAACCAGCCCTGGGCCCGCTCTGGTTTTGTTTTTCCCACCCACCAAGGCAAACAGAAGGCGTGTGGGACATCAAAGAGCCGAGATGCCCTCGGGGCACTCAGGGGACAAAGCATATCTGAGTTCAGGCAACATTTCACCTAAACAAATCACCTCCTTTTATATCTATCTTAGCTTTCTCTCCCCTAGCTGTCAGTCATTTTAAAAAACAAAGTGAAGAGTGGGAGGTCAATTTATCCATAAAGCAATAAAGGTATCAGCTCTGAGTGCACTGCACAGTGAGACGCAAATAAACCCAGAGATCCGTTTGTTGACTCAGTTCAGGCCATGATTTGTATGCCTGCTTATGGTCAGTGCAAATCAAATATGAGGTCAGTATATTTTCACTCCCAACCTCCATTGCAATCGCCCCTGAGCTGTGACAGGGCTTTCCGCTGCACATTCAGTGAGTAAAATAAACAAATAATTCCATCCTATTTCGCCTCAAGGTGCTCAGCACTGTACATAATTAGTGACAGACGATTACGATTTTAATAAGCATAAGAGGAGAAAGCCTGTTGGACTCCCCTTGTCAAAACATTTATACAGCGTGTAAAAGGGCCTGTGGTTTCGCCGGCGGTCAGGGGAGAAAGAGTCAACTTTTATTTTAGTTCTCGGCCACACAGCCTCAGTCCTTCCGTAGCAGGACAGTGGGAGCATTTAGCGTCATCCGTCTGCCTGCATGTGTGTGTGGAGGCATGGTTCATACTCGGGAAGAGGGAAGATGACACACCTGCACAATGTCATCCTTGTGCCATCTCGCGCGTTGATAGCTGAATTCGCTCATGAGGGTAAAACAGCAATGCATGTTTAGGTATTAGTCGTGTGTCTTTTCCTCAATTTGAAAAAGTGTTTTAAAGATCCATTAAAGCAAAACTAAATAAGCACACATTTATTTACAAATGAATATTGTGATTCATATTGTGACTTTGTTGTAGGGTTGACCATTGGTGCTTTTTTCATTTTATTATTAAATTGATAATAATGACTGGTAGTAAACAGCTAGAAGGTCTGGAAAGATCAGAATATGATATCACTTTAAGGTAATGCAGCCTTTAAAAGCAGGAAATGACAACACCGTTTAATCCATACGATATAATTGCCAAGACAATATTTAGTCTCATATCACACAATATAAAGATATATTGTTCGGTCCTTACTTCATGCGAGCAGAAACAAGTTGTGTACACAACATATCACCTGTTGACTTTATACTGCACTTAAGGTTACCAAGCAACATTAGCATTTATTTGGAGTCACGTTGCTGACCAACCAACGAATTGAAGTCCAGTATTTGCTCCTGCTTTAGCTGTGTTTGGTCTCTACCATCTCCTGGGAGATTAACTGTCTCTTTAGCTGCTAAATGCTCCATCATGGAAGTTTTTGTGTACTGAAAAGTATTGCTTTTGTTCAGTCAATCTAATTGTTTTTTTCAAAACCCAATATCATAAATCACACATTTGTCTCAGGGGGCTAGCTGAGGACAGATGTGCAGGAGGTTTTGTTTGGAATGATGTAAAATATAACACATTTACACAAATCCAAATGATTAAATGGACAAGATGAAAAAACAGATCTAGGAATGTTACTTCATCAACACTAGTATTTGTGTGCCTTTGTTATGTCTTGTCTGGATTGCGGGAATGTATTTCACTAGTCTCTAAAGACTGCGCTGATAAATAGAGAGATGTTGTCCCCCTAATGACTGGATGTCATTACATGGATGTGATTTCCACAGTTGTTCACAATGCCGTTTCTTTGTAACGATATCTTTCACCACTTTCTGAGTGATCTGCTAACTCCTCTGTCTTCTGTCTTTGGTCAACTAGAGATGAGAAGAATTGTGATAATGATGTGAAACTGTTTGGGCAGCATGAACCACAAATCAGCTAAAATGATGTTCCCATTGCTTTGAAGTCAAACAACCAGAGCAGGGATGACTAGTATCTGTTTGTGTTCAGCGTGAGATGAGCTGAGAATGCTTAGAAGAGACTACCTCACATGACCTTTGTAGCACAAAAGATTGGCAGCTGTTTACAGCGGGTAAACTGTGACCAAGTGAGGTGATTAGTTTTCATCTGAGTGTGAAGTGTGTTTCACAGCAATTCCTTTGTGGGTTTGATCGCGCTAATTATGAAAGATCTGGTTTAAACAGTTATCCATCAGCTTGAGCTTGCATGAGGCACCACTGTGCGGAGCTGACAGCTTAAATGCCAGTAAATGAATACAAGATTCTGCAATTGTTTTCATTCTGTGTGGTTTCACAGTAAACTGTATTCATGGATCATTCCTCAAAATCTAAAAAAATAATTCTCAGAAAATGCCTTTTTTTAATAACCTTAACAGCCAACTCGGAAACCTTTTTAGGGAGCAAAAAATATTTTTACTTTGTGATCCATGTCAATGTTTTATTTTTTTATTATTTACAGCCTGTTGTCTTTTCTTTATTATTCTTTTGCATACAGTTTGGTTTCATCTGTTCTTGATGCAGCTTGGCACATAGTTGTGAGAAGAGAGAGATGAGCAGTGAAGGAACACGCAGCCAACCGCTCAGCCCGTGTTGCCCTCGTTGTTGCATCAGTCAGAGGAAAGCATCTCAAGAATGGGTAAAGCCCAATACGTGCCTCTTCTGTATGTCAATGGGACAGAACATTTTTTAAATGTAATGCGCAGTTCTCCTTCAAAGAGAAAGCATCATAGTTTCATGCTTATTTAATGTTGAGTTCCTAGGATAGTGTTTTATTGTCATTAGTTGTGCCTTTTCTTCTTTATGTAAATGATTCACAGATCTGTTTAAGTTTAGAAAAGAAGATGTCAGACACAAAGCGTGTGAACAGCAGGATTATTGGATTCAAGGACGCAGAAAGCCGCATGTTCGCCATGTGCTGGCGGCCATTTTGGGTGAAACTCCAGAGCACTGTCCCAATTGCACATTTTGGGCTAATGTTCGTTGTGTCATATTTTGGCCGTAAGTATGTAAGAAATGGACTATACCGATAGGGAATGATACGAGAGGACTGCCGAGCAATTTGTACGGTGACTTAACAGTTTAACAATTGGAAATGCAGCAAAGAGAAAGCCCAAAAACAAAAGTGTGTTTTTAAGATGTTCCTGGAGCTGTCTCTATTGTCCAAAGTTTGTTTAAATGTTTTCCAGCTGCGAGTAGTTTCTGTTGAGCATCGCATTGTTGGACAATAAAGTCCATCCACACCAATCCAAAATCAGTTCAATATGCTTACAGACAGATGTGTGTTTCTTTTAGTTGCCTTTTTTTCCTCTATTTTATATCCCATGTCTTATTTCATTATTTTTGTTTAGCAACTGCAAATCTTCTGAAGCAGTGTTGTGGACCATTCTAGAATAAGAATATGAGACAGACCGGGATGTTGGCTGGTTTTCATACTCTTTTGTAACTACTCAATACATGAGTCTTTAGTTTACATGTCGCTGTATCTTCAAAGTGCACGATGAAAAGCAGTAACGAGTGCTTTGCTTTGCCCACTTTCACAGAACATCAAATCAATTACTGTAGTTAATGTGTTTCCTGTAAAGTCGCGGTAAAGAGCGAGGATGAATAACACTTAAGGGAGGCATGTCTTGTTTCAAGTTTACAAACAACTCCTGAATGGGACTAGATAATCCCATGCAGCTCTCTCACTTTGCCTCACTGGGATCCATTGTGAAGATGCTTCTTTGCACTGTGGATAGCCACAGCAGGGGGCGTGCTGCTGGAGCAGCGGCACAGCAGCAGACAGGAGTGGCTGCTAATGTAATCCTCCGTAGCTGAGAGCCCAGATTGAGTCTAAACTGATAAAACTGTTGTGGGGCTAACGACGGACCACAGCAGGTACCCGACTCATCCATTTCCCTGCAATAAAGCCTAATTTACAGCTCGGTCCCCTGAGGCTTCAAAGACAGTCAGGCTAAACTGAGCTGAGGGTCACATCCAGCGAGAAGGAACACAGTTGCAAACCATGGAAGATGTATGAGTGTCTGCTCCTCTCGCTCCATGTTAGTGACACCTGTAACATATGCAGCTCTGCCAATACCCGTGGCTCTGAGGGCCAAGGTACACAGGAGACTTGAGGTGCTCCAGAGGTCAAAAAGCCAGGTCAGGAGGCTGTATTGATGTAGCTGCCCCCTGACCTCATGTCTCCAGAGGAGGTCCGGGTGCCATTCAGCTCCTGGCAGCATGTGTCCACAGCCTGACCTAAAACCAAAGTCCTGCAATGGCCAAAGGTCTTCGTCAGGCTCCCTCATATCGTGAGCCTCCTCTGAACCCGACTCCACTCAGGACAGAACATAAATCTCTCCATTAGCACCTTTCTCCTGTGACACACACAGAGAAAGGACAGAGCAACTGAAAGACAAAAAATTGGCAGGTCTTTGACGAACCAGAGAAGCAACACCACAGTTTGATGAAGTGGCACGCTCCTTCAGGATATTTGGTGGTTTTTATGGAAGTTGGGAAAGTCAGGCTTCGTCTTTTCAGTACTGAGTCAACACTCAGTACTGACAGGAGAAATATGAAACACATTTTTTATTATTTAACACGTTTGAGAAAAGAACAGTTTCCCAGAAATGTGCTTGTACATTTTTAAAGTAGCGAACCTCTTTTTCTTGCAGTCGAACCAAACAGAAAGTAATGCTTAAGAAGATGCAATTCAGAATAAAAGACTATACGCTGAAATGTTGACTTTAGATAAATGTATTAGGTCAACAGATTTCACCTAACTGTATTTGGTTAGTTGAAAGCAATACTATAAAGTTGTATTAGTTGTAAATAACTTCATATTATTGCTTTCAACTAACCTAATACACTTATGTGACATTTGTTGACATAATACATTTAAATAAAGTCAACGTTATAGCTTTTTCATACATTTCTTATTTAAAAGGATATCTCTAAACGACCATACAGTTCTATTACATTTCTGTAAAATGTGTACATGGGCAATGGTATGTTTTACACATGGCAGCAGCATTTAGAATCGACATAAGAATTGGTAACAGTCAAGTTTTTGAAATGCACCATTATGCCTATAGGTATACACTGAAAAAAACTGAAATATTGATTGTAATTAAATGTATTATGTGAACAGATTTCACGTAACTGTATTAGGATAGTTGAAAGCAATAATTTTACGTTTAAATAAATAATGACGTTAAGTCAACAATTCAGCTTTTTCAGTACAGTAAAAATACTTCCAATTATTGGAATAGTGTATCGTTTGATGCTGATCTGGATGCAATGAAAATAATAACTTATTCTATTATTACAGTACATTTTTAGAACATACCCTGTACTGCCATACTCTGAATTGCTCTCAAGTTTTAGCCTAGTATGCAGTTTTTTAATACACAGAAAAAAAGACTATTTCTCCCTCAACACTGTGGCTACATGGAAATAACACGGTGTAAATATAATGTAGTATTGCTCTGCAGCATAAACAGAGAGAAAACACAGGCAGCCTGTGGTCCTCTAAAGCCTTCTCCACCAACAGACTACTCTATCACGCACAGAACAACATTCCCCCTGCCGTGTGATTTATGACATATCGTTTGGAGCGTACAATTAGGACCCGTAAATGTGCTTGGAAGACTCTGAGTGCTGGTATCATTGCACTAGTTAGCAGCACAGCCCCGGGCAGCAGATCAGATCAGCAGCTCCCCCACTGGATAGCACACATCACACAGTCACACAACACACACCAACACACACCGACACACACCAACACACACCGACACACACCAACACACACCAACACACACCGACTCCCTGCTGGCCTATCGGGAGGACCAAGTCAAAGCAGCTCCGGGGAAGCGTCACACATGGAGATGGAGGGAATCTCCACCACAGAGTCAGCCAAGTGAGCAAGTGAGCGGAAATCGCATATTTTGGATTTTGCAATAACGGGAAACCATTTATTCATACATCAGCATGTTGGGTTTTATGATTTGAGTTGATGTTCCTTGCTCCAGTTTATAAGCTAAATTCTAGCGGTCTCCCCTGACCCGCTAAGCCTTCCCCTCTGTTTTTCTCAGACCCTCAGTTAGACCTTATGGAGGCAGAAGTAAAAGCAGAGGAAGAAGACAACGAGAAAGGGATAGATCTAGAGATCTAGACAGATAGCAGATCTGAGGCTTAGACACACCTGCAGGGTCCAAATTGGATCAGCTGCATTTTGACCTGCAAGTTTGGCTAACTTACAGCTTGGACTGAGTTCAAGAGAGAGAAAAAAAACCATGTGAGGAACAATAGAAGATCAGAGAGCATTCAAATGTTTGAGCTTTCTGTCTGATGTAGTTAAACACCTGCTGGATTCAGTCCTGCAGCAGATGCTTACAGGTTCACTGCATCTTGGTGTGGTGAGCTAAACAAATCATCCCTAAACGTCAGCTCTAGGTGTTCTGGCTCACAAGGACCAACAGTAATAAGTCATAACAGATGCAAAGATATGAAGGCTAAAGTGATAGCAAATTAGCGAGGTTTGAAATCAGGCAAAAGATTTCACTGTGAAAACTGTAAGAAGAAAACAGCAACATCTGGTGAGATGCTGCTCACTGCTGGAGGATAGCATGCTGTCAGGTATCCATGGACACTTCACCCACTGAAGGGGACAAAATAAAAGTCTTGGGGAGTTTTCTCTGCAGGTGAGGCTCTTTTCAGCTGTAAGTATTACTGCTCATGCTAACTACACTTTCCCCTCAGATTGATTACAAATGAACCATTGTTGCAGCTGTTACTGGAAGAGTGAAAACACCTCACTTCCTGTGAAACGCAGGACTTCTCCCATGGAAAACTGCTCAGGCATGTTCAACAGAGCAAATGTGAAAATGTACAGGATGTAGGTTGAATCAGCTTTAAAAACTAATTTAAAAACATGCAGTTACAACTACTACTTTACTGTAAACACATGTAATAATTTCCCTAATCTAAGGATCACAATAAGAACGTAATGTAACCTCATTACTTTCTGTTACTTTTGGAAAACATAAATATGACAAAATAAAAAACAATAAAATGGCTTTTTCTTAAGTGTAACAGAAAAAACAGAACAATGTGACCTTAGAAAAGAAGAAACCAAAATAGTTAGTAGACAAAATTATTTTATTTATAGGAAAAGCTTCCTTTCATGAAGCATATCCAGGCAGCAGCCAATCAGCAACACTGAAACACATGAGCACATACTACAGTTTGAAAAAGCAGAAATAAAATGTGAGCTGACAGGAAATGCTCCATTTGAGTTGAACACACACAGTTAAGCTCACACACACTATTTAATGAACATACAGGTTCACCTGCTGAAGTAAAAACAGAACAAAGGAAGCAAAGAAAGTGAAAAGCACAAAGCAGATTCAGGCAGTAGGCGTATAGATTCACACTGAAAGTATTATCCTACAGAACAGCTGACAGAGAAGAGATAACATCTGATCCTTTACAACAAACACTGTAAACTGGATAGCAATCCCACATTGTTAGAAATATCACAGTAATCTGAATACTTCTTTTTTATGCTACTGTAAGGAATAAAGGATAACGTTTTGTATCTTGATTTCGTACTTGCTTTTCATGTAATCTGTTACTCCTAAAGTCTGGAGATATGCTGGGCATCTTTCAGTGACCGTAGTGCTTGAAGACACATGGCTGCAGAGGAATGTCATCGGGGGGGGGGTGCATCAGCCTGCTGACCTCCACATCTCGCTCCATCAGGGCAGATGGGCCTTCACCCCGTAATCCCACCACCACAGGAGCAGGACATCAGGAGCTCCCTGCAGGGACACACTCCAATAAAATGTCTTTGTTCCCCACAGAGCCACATCTCAGCCCTCATCAATGCTCCGGTTTGGGCTTTCAAGAGAAACCGAACACCCTGTGGCTGCTTTCTACTCACACTCTTTGTTAGCTGAGAGAAGGGAAGACTGAACTGAGAGGGCACATGTATTAGGTCTTGTAGATGTATTAGGTATTGGCCTGAGCAGAACTGAGTGATAGTATTTTCACACTTTTTACATTTGTTTATAATATACATTAATGTTATCATGCTTTTCTATGTTGTTGTTGTTGTTGTTGTTGTTGTTGTTGTTGTTGTTGTTGTGCCTGTGTTTGCCATGTACATTTTGTGCACTTTAAGGGATGTAGAGATGCAACAAAGGAGCATTTTCACGAGTAATAAATATACCTATTTTTCAGTGAATTATTAGGTGGTTCTTTAAAATGGCCATCACAAGTTCCTAGAGAACAACGTGACAACAAACCCCTGAAGTCCAGCCCATACCAATAGCATTCTAGACAAAGTAATAGGAAGAATACATTGTGACTACATGTTCAGTGTGATAGAGAATAATATGTACTGGATGTCATGTGATTCACATCTTAAAATAGCAGTAAACATGTCTCTTATGTGCATTCTCAGCAACGCTGCTATTTCATCCTCAGGTTTCGTACAGCTAATAAAAAAGTTAGTAATCACACACTATCATCAGACCATATGTGATTATAGAGACATCTCTGTCTGATCATTTTAAAGAGATGGTGTGTTTGTTTTTGTTGCTATAGAGATACAACGGTGTATGTTTATAGCAGCAGAAGGCAAGGTCCTATCAGCAGTTTGAGACACAACCTTCTAATAAGCACTTCTGCATTTTGGAAGCACTTTGTAAACCCGAGGGGAATTTGATTTGACAGCGTGAGTTATGATAATATTTGTTCTGCTGCTAAGTACTGCGTGCTATCCTGTAATGATCCTCTGCATGTCAAAGCTTTACATCAGCTGTGAAAGAAACTTTGTAAGAATATATGTCATTCCACGGAAAAGTAATTTCAGAATGACGGCTCTTTGTGACAGAAAAACAGAAACGCAGAAGAAAAATTGCCTTAAACATTCCAAACCCAATTTGTTAATGATTCTTCAGATTAATCTGTTTACCTCTGTAGGATAATAATAATAATAATAATAATAGATTTAATTTGTTAGCGCTTTTACAGGTGCTCAAAGATGCTTTACATATATAGTGAAGGGAAAAGAAAAGGAAGGAACAACAAATAAATATATAGTTAAAGTTAAAGTCAAATAATACAAAAACAATCACACATTAAAAGCCAGATTGAAGAGCTGAGTTTTTGTAAGTTTTTTGAAGGTGGTGAGGTCAGTGCAGTCTCTGATGGGTTGGGGGAGTGAGTTCCAGAGGGAGGGGGCAGCGACGGAGAAGGCTCTGTCCCCCCAGGTCCGGTGATTGATGTGGGTGGGGATGGATAGGAGGTTGGCTTCTGATGAGCGGAGGCAGCGGGAAGGGGCGTGGTGGTGCAGCAGGTCTGTGAGGTAGGGGTAGAGGGTAGAGGGGTAGAGGTAGCTTGGCATGTGAGCTAGGAGAGGCCACGGAGAGATCAATGGAGAGAGTAAATATTTGATCCATCTCTCTTCTCTTCTGTCGAGCTGTCATTACAAATAGAGGTCGAGATGCAAAAGATTGCATTGCTCGAGAGCATAATGACTCATAAACAGCTTGTGTGAGGAATGAAATGTGATTTTAATTGAAGTATAATTGTTTAGGACAGAAGAAGAATCATCAAAGCCCTGACTGAGACTCTGTATATAGCTGTGGCTGCTATGCTAATAATGTTTACAGCAGTTGATGAGCACATTTTCATTGTTGCTTTTTTCTCGCAAACAAACACATATTTTTGAACGCTTGTCAGTGCGGAGTTTTAACATCCACTTCGCATTATTCAGGCCAGTTTCCATTCAGGGTAAGCACAATTTGAGAATGCAAAATGGCAGCAAATCCCATCCCACAGCCAGAGGCGCATTAAGGTGCTGTTTACACAAGAACGCAAACGGTTGTATCCGCTACTTTTCTCTTTCGTTTAGCCCGTTCATTCACACGAGGCCGTAACGGAAACGCGGAAACGGACCCCACAAACGATATCGGGTCCCAAGGTGGATAGATCTACAAACGGAACGTTCTGAGGGGCCAAACGGCTCAGTGTGTACGTCCTGACCTATACGATAATTTCCTGATAGCGATGAAGCCATAGCCCCACCTCTCCCCACCTCTGCTGCTCACTAGTGTAGCATTGCCAGTAGCTACTGTCTGTAGCTACTGACCATGCTACAGATGCTAGTGCAAAAATCTACAGCTCCTCTACCACAACAAGCGCCCAGGAAGTGCGCCGGAGTCTGATGAGAATATTCGTGCCGGTACTACACTTCCTTTAGGTTGCTGGGCCCGGAAACACTTTTTCCCATTGACTTACATTGGGAAAGAGTGGTCTGTAACTCGTTGGATAATTTTTTTTAAACTAAATAAACTACCCAGTATGAACGTTTGTATAGCCCTTATTAAAAACATTCGTTCCTCAAGTTGTAAAAATGTGCTAATAACGTTATTCTGAGAGTTATTTCCCTCGGCATTATGAACGCGCATCTAACCCACGGGACCGCGCCGCCCGGCACGTTCATGTTACGTGTTCAGCACTACATGATTGTCTCCTTACCCATGGATGCACAATAACAACGGACCATATCGCCTTACTGCCAGCCCACGGAGCTGTAATAATGGATATATTGCACATGTTTGCTGTAATTCATCATTTGTAAAATATTATACTACATGGGCTGTATGATGTAAATCTTGTACCGTAAATGTTGTATTAAATAAAGTTAATATTACCGACGTAGATTAACGTTCCTGTAGCTTCTTATTGCACTTGCAATTGTTTTAGTTACTTGTGGGCTACTTAACATGAATAATCACAGTTACTATCCTTTTACTCCCTCACATTTCAAAAAGAAATAGGCTATTGTTATTTTAACTCCACCACAGTAATCCATCATCAGCTTTACTTTTTAGATAAAGTTTTAACTCACAATTGATCATAACAGGCTTCAACATATACATTTTTATATATTACCAAGTGGTTTCATGTACAACCCACACAAGTATCATGCTACATGAAGCTCTGTTGCTTGGATATCACTAGATCCTGATGTCAGCGTAATATAAAAGTACATAACGATTGATGTGTAACTTAGCATAATTTACTAGCTAGCCGCTAGCCGCTAGCTGTTAACTGCCGCCTCGTTGATATAAATCCAGTACCATGCTGTCATGAACGCGCGGTGCTGTTACGTGTACGCAAATTCACGTGCTTAATGTGAACGAGCCTTTTGGGCGGCGTGGTTAAAGTTGCGCATGCTCTATGAGTGCACATACGGGTACTTCTCAGGCATGCCGGGTAATCTGTGACGTTTCACTCTCTCAAAAGTTGGGCCATTTTGTCATCATGCGCCATTGAGCTACTCTCATAGGAATGAATGAGGCCCCGCCTCCCACGCTGTATCCAGTTCTTATTATACATCCATGTACCACAACCATCAGCAAGAAGTGGACATGGAGAATTACATGAACTACATGTTGCTAAATCCACCGTGGGGCATAAACCGAAGGGCAACCCATGCTTGGGGGTCTTCTTCACTGCTTTTGGTGTATTTTGTGGGGAAAGCACAGTGCCACTTACAGGCCCGGCATATGTACTACAGCGTCTACATTTTAATGTTCAATAATCATCTCAAATAAAGCTCAATCATGTGCCTCTGATTTGCTTGGGAAACATTTCCGAAATCGCTTTAAGTCCCCTGAGCTCAGAAATGGGCTGTGCTGGTTCACTCTAATGCTTACTTCACTGTGCAGAAGGATGCTTTATCAGAGTTTGACACCTCCAGCGAACATTAGGCATGTCATATTGTTCTGATACAAATATTGCCTCACATCATTGGATTGTTTCTACATTACATTTGGAGGACTTGTTTCAACAGCTGTTTATTCTGTATGAATCTCCAAACCCAATGTGAAAAACACCAGGGACATATCTGAGGAACCATCAAGCTGCAGATGATGGGTTCACATATATTTTTGAAAATGATGGCAAAAGCAAAATATCAAAATAGTTTTTTATTATAATTTGTTGATATTATTATCAGTCCCAAGATTCAGCTATTTTGCTGCGATAATCTTTTTCTTCCAAATCAGTGGAATTTTAAATATCCACATTTAGGTCTTCATTTTACTTACCCCTGCTTATTTGTGTCTGTACTCTTAAATTCATCAAATGTTACTTGTAATACACTTTTACATTTGACCTTGTTACTTGTCTTAAAGGTCCCATGTCATGCTTTTCTGGTTATTACCCGTCCCCTTGTGTGTTATGAAGGTTATCTGCATGTAAACGGTCTGCAGAGTCACAAACCCTCAAAGTACACCCTGTAGTGAGTAAAACTCTAACACAGAAAAGACCTGTCTATGCTGCCCCAGAACGCCTCGTTGGACATTTCTCTTTTTCCATTGTTTACTACTTGGGTATAGTGACATATTTTGGGTATAGTGACGTAACGTAACGTCCGCGGAGCCGTTACGTTTGGACCAATCCGCGGACTTCCTCACACACACACACTCAGCGTTTAGGACAGTCACTCTATACACTCTATACACATACTATACAGAGATGCTGTATGAGAAACCAATGTGAGTTTGGTAAAATTGCACAATGTAAATCTATTTTAATACCTCAACAATGGAATTATGATCAGTACAAATGGCCATGACATGGGACCTTTAAGTAGATTTGATAATGACTATAGCTGGACGTGTGTCTGCAAAAGCTCATTTAAAGTTTGATATTGATCAGTGGGACTCATACAGCAGGTCCATTCATCAGTCTACTCTTTAATCCACCATCGATCAACCAGCTGAAAATATATTATAACAATAATAGCATAAAATAATATTTATAATGTAGTATACAAGCACAATATGACAAAATTGTGTGTGTTTGTTACATTGATCAAACAAAAATAAGGAGGACTTAAAAATGTTAGACATTCAACTACTTAAAATTATGAATTAAACTAACAAAAAATCTGACACATTCCTTATTAAAATATATAAAATATAAGGACTCAAAAAAGAAAAAAAAGTCCTGTTATGTCCTTTTTAATATCAAAAAGCACCAACAAGGATGAAGAGGTGATTCACTGGATATCACTGAAACTAATCTCAGATAAAGCTAACCCCATTCCTTCCATTTTTTGGAAATGTAAGAAATGTAACCAAACACAGGAGTTAACACCTAAACGCCACACATGTTAAACAGGTATTTGCATGTTTGAACACAGAATGGGTTTTCCAAAGATAAAACATAATTGCCTCAGAATGATTTGATTAAGGTTTTACGCAGCAAACACGGGAGATCAGATAAACATTTTGTAATCTCAAACAAGATCAGAGGATGTTCACGATATAAAATAGAGTCTGTAATTGAAAGAGGGATGTTTTTCTTCCACTGTACTTTGTTTTAAGGGCTTTTGGACTTTACAACTGCATAGACAATTTGGTAAATATGTCAAATTGAGTGCATTCTATAGGATTTCCAGAGTCTGTGAGAGTGATCGCTCAGGACGTACGGACAGACAGAACGCTGATCTCTCCTTGACATTTGGATTATTTCATAACAGATATGTAAAACCTAATTGTTGTTGATATGAGTGGACATGCCTACAGTACTCTGTCCTAGGCTGACATCCTCTCCCACACAGAAACACACACTGACAGCCAGATTTGGTCCAAGCATGCTCCTAGCAATGTGTGTAGCGCATGGCATCTACTGAAGGTGTATGTTCCCAGAAGTTATTTCCATGAGCATGTGGGGAAGAAACCTCAAGAGTGCTCAGATTACTGTCAGTAACAACACCTCAATTTGTTACTTGTTTAATATTACGGGGTGAAAATGGAACAAAAGACAAAGATATACATTTTCCTTGAGTTTTTATCAAGTGAGCATATGAGTACAATGTGAACATTTTTATCTTAATTCCTCTGTTTATGTAAATATTTGTATTCTATTTAATTGTATCTTTTATTGCTTTTGTATCCTAAGTTTGTATACATTTCTATTGTATTTTATCCTATTTTTGCACATTCTTACTTTATATATATATATATGAATCTATATATATTTATAATTATTTCTCCAATATGTTTACGGTCCCTACTGTATCAGTAGAAGTGTCATACAGCATGCACATTTTTACTTTAACTTCTAATGTTAATATTCATGATTTTATATTATTTTATTGGACATTCAACTTTAACATATCTTTTTATTAAACAAGCTTACTTTAACTTCTAATGTTTGTATAAATATGCACTGTAATTCTAAGCGAATATATAAATATCATGCTTTTGTGTTTATTTCAGGATCAGAATAGAGGGAACATTTACATTGTTACAGCAAAAGTAAAAAGGCAAAATGTGAATAAACAGGCATGCATTAAATATTAGAGATAGAAATTAAACAAATTACAATTTATTAAAACTACCCATCCAGGTGGACAACAAAAAGTACAGAAACAGTATTTAAAAAAACAAGTATAATAAGGGTAGCAACAGTGACAGTATAGTATATATTACAGATAAGATTGTGATACAGTGGACAGTCTAACTAAGATGTACTGTATATAGATAGATAGTGTAAATATTGTATAGTGATATTGCACAACAGGCGTGTTATAGTCTTTCGTTATAAAATGGAGCTACTATTACCAAATGCCCCCAGAATAAATACAGTCAAATGTAATGTGTGGCCCTTCCCTCAGCCTGGCTGCAGCAGGTACCCTTATTACTCCCTCCGGGCTTTGCACACGGCTCCTCATTTCCTCTGTCTCTGCTGGTCAGCTGCTGAATGCGTCTAAGCTAACGATAGCTAGCAGCGCTGATAGGTGAGCAGGCCATTTACTTTCCTTTGAGAATTAATTTGTAACAGAAGTTACGTTGAGTTAATTAAACATATATTAAACTGACATGTTAAAGCATTCAATAATTAACACACCGTAAATTCTGTAAGCTACTGTCAGTTTATTTCACAGATGCTATAGCTAGCAGTAACAGTAAAACATGGATGAACACAGGATAAGTGATGCGCATTAGAGAGAGATGCCAAGATAAACAAAGTCGTGCACGTGCGCTTTCCTCAGTCACACACCTGTAGAATCTAACTTAATTTTCCTGTTTGGAGCTAGCATAAATACGATGTTATAAACTGTGTACTGATGTAAAATATTAAAATATAATACATAATTACAGTGGATTTAAGGCTAAATCATATTTCTGTATTTATATTGTATTCATTTGTTGTAAGCAGCATTTTTTGTTTAATGAGTTAACTGTAATAACTGTTGGGTAGCTAACTCAATGACAATGCATCAAGTTTTGTATGTAAATTCCTAATTTGCTGTACTGCAAGAAATGTATTTAGGAAGTTAAAAAGTTGTATTCTTAAAGTAGGGCTACTTGTAACAACAGACTAAACTAGTATAACATTATATTTCTTGTATTATGTATATTATTTTACATTACATCATATATCTTATCTCACTCCTCTCTATTAACCACCTGTTTTATCAGCTTCTGCGTGTTTTGAAGTCAACACTGGAACAAATAGTGACATTATTGGTCTGCTGTCATTTCAGTAACATGCTAGGGGTTGTTTATTAACTTCATAATTGAACTGCAATGCATTTCATTTGACAGAAAAGCAGGACAGAGTGCAGCCAAGAGGATTAGAGCCACTGTCAGCTGGAGAAGGGGCAGAGGGGCGCACAGGAAATGATCACGGCCCCCCTCGAGTCAGAGGCCAGCGCTGCCCGTCCAGCTCCTGTGAGCCAGTACTGAGGTAACAAGGAAAGTGCAAGGTCAGTAGAGCATTCAGAGAAAGAGAGGCTGAGCACAAAGAGAGACACTCAGAGAGGTCAACATGCAGAGGGGAAAGAAGTTAAAGAAGAACAATGTTAAAACAAATCGAGAGCTTCATGTCCCAGTCTCATTTTGAGTTTATACAAACAAACTTCTTTAGGATTTAGATTTGTTCTTGGCTCAATCAATCAAATGTTATTTATTCAGTCCAAAATCACAAATTACCTTACATAACATTACAATGACATCTGTCTCAGGTGGCTTTACAGTGTGCACAGCATACGAAACCCTCCCACCCTAGACCCTCGCAGCATACAATAAACGGAACCAGGGTAAACTCCCAAACAAACCCCAGAATTAAGGGGGGGAATGGAATAAATCTCAGAGCAACAGAGAAGCGATCCTTTTCCCAGGACAGACAGACCTGCAAAGGTTATCGTGTGAATAGATACAAAAAAATATAAAAATGCACCAAAGAAAATGTTCTGAGGCTCACAGTTAGCATCTCAATGCAAACAAGTGGAGCCCAGCTAATGTGGAATGATTTATTACCTGAGATGGCCATTCAAAGGATCAGTGCCACTGCAATAACACAACTTAAGGATGGTGCCCAGGTCTGTCATTTGTTTCAAAGTCCAGTTTCAACTCATGTCCGCCACGTCAGATGTGAAGAACTGCAAACAGCCGCAAGCAAACCGATTACCATCTATCAAAACAAAAGCAGGAAACAAATAAACAAAGATGCCGCTTGAATCTCCAAAAGCAGACTCCTCTGCCCCGGCCCAGCAGTGATTCAAGTACTAAGCAGGCAGGGTCTTTCATGTGGGGACCTTCTCATGTGCCCCGCAGCTTCAAGGCCAAAACGTCTCTTTCCTCTGACTGCCGGCTACACAGACAGATCATTCCTTCCGCTGCACCACCCAACGGACATTTCAGCTCGGGACTAAAAGTCATCGCAAATGATTAGTTTCTTTTGTCTCTGCGCTGCCACAACTAACATACCTCAGTAACTCTGGTGTAGTTTGGCATGGAGAAGGACGAATCTGAGAGCAATTGAGGTCTTGGCAATTACGGCCCGAAGAAGATTTCCGACCTCCTTCTTCTCGGAATCTATTTACCTTCGGGAGAAATCACTGACTGGTAGTTAAGGAAGAATGATGTCCTTTGCCAAAGCTTTCAGGCACAGATGTTTGAATCTAATTTGACAAACTGTATCTAATGGATACTTACAGAGCAACAGCCGAAAGGGTAAAAGAGAGGAATTTAAATCCTAACTGACTCTGTGTTGAGATTGAGGACAACATAGAAGTTTCAGACACAGTATGCATGAACGGAGAGCAGGATTTCTAGCCCTTCATTAGTATTCCGAATGATCTCCAGTCCTCCATTTGTCCTCATCAGCCTCTATTAAAGTCGTTTAAGGGGAGTCTGCGCTGTGTGTGTGTGTGTGTGTGTGTGTGTGTTAGGGCTGTCCCGAATACCATTTCTCGGGCTCCGGATATTCGGTAGTAATCAGCAGCGAATATTCGAATATTCGGTGCGGAGATTTTTTTTCATAACACGCTCCGAGACACCTGACAACACACTGTTAAGCAGAAGCGCAGAAAGAGCATACCAGGGGTCAGCAACCCCTGGCACGCGTGCCACCACTGGCACGCGGCACCGTAACCAGTGGCACACTAGGAATAAGTGTGGAAAATATTTTAATTGTATATTCGGATCCTGAACGAGACCGCCGCCAGAGCTCTTCTCCCGTTACCTGCAGAAGGAAGCCATGCACGCAGCGCAGCCCCGATCTTTAACTCCAGGTGACTTTCTGCCGCTTGCCTCCGTGGTGCTGATCGTTTCACCACGGAGAGGAAAGCACTTCACACATTGCAGTTCCCATAAGGAGCTGTACAAATGCTGCAGTTTTTGCGTGGCTGTGTCTTTAGTTGAAAGCCCAGTGGCGATCTGCTCATCTCTCATCAAAATAATATGCTACAAAGGGACTGGCCACGTGTGCTCTGGAGAATCACAGAACGGACGATCGTCCTTATTATTATTATTATTATTATGCTGTTATAACCAATTATTTAAATGTGTTAAATTTGGCATCATGTAAGTTAGTGATGCTCCGATCGATCGGCCGGTGCTCTCTAAAAATGCCGATCGCGAGAGCCGATCGCATGACGTAAAATACATGACACTTTTCTCTGTGCACGGCAAAACAAGCTCTCCAAAATGGCTTCACCGGTCTGGCAGTATTTTAAAGTGTCCGAATATGACAATAAAGTAGCGGTATGCAACGTGTGTGAAGCAGAAATCCTGCAGCTCCACCCGCTGTGACGGACCGGTGAGCGGAGCAACACACAAGAGTTAGACCTAACACACTTAGCTATGTTATCTACCTCTGGAACAAGCTAAACTAGTTATAAATATATGTATTCTTCACTGTCGGGTCATTCATTACTGGATCAGTGAGCTGCATGAGATACCGACGGGCTGTCAGGAGAGAGAGAGAGGGGGGAGAGAGGAAAAGAGAGCGCTTCCGCTCATTTCTCCCGTGCTATTATCCAAAGTTAATGTAAACTTGAATAATGTACTTAATTTGAATGTAATAATTATGTTGGTTGTTGTTTGTGGAAGCTCCAGTGAATGAGCCCCATTAACTGAGTTTTAAACATAACTTTAAATGGAAGATCCCCATAGGCCCCGCCCACTCGATCCGATCGGAGCATCCCTATAATGTAAGTTGCGCTGACAGGTCTACACACTGCTTCCCCGCAGCGAGCCTCCCCCCGCCCTCCTGTTGACAGTTCACGAGCGTCGGCACGCTGATAAAATAATAATTGAATGGCACTTCATATCAAAAAGGTTGCCGACCCCTGGAGCATACTATTACGATTTATATTTATTTATTGTCTCAGTACTCGCATACATTAAAACTAAATGTGTCCTCTGCATTTAACCCAGCCGCAGTGCAGCGCCGGGGATATAGGCGTAAACAGTAAACGGTATTTCAATAAATGAAGAACGAAAAATAAATGAACGAACTGTATGCCAATAATTGCCTTAGCCCCAGATGTTCCCACATCGCTCCTATTATTTTCACTATTCGGATAAAATTGAAAAACTAATATAAAAAAACAATTCGGTTGCTTGCTTGCAACTATTTTCCAAGGATAGTAAGAGCACGATTTTATCATGTGTAACGTTACTGTTTAAACGGCGGATAACGCAGCTTCATCATGGCAACTTGACAACAGCTAAGCTAAGCTAGGCTACTACTTACAGCATCCGGTGACTTTTCAGAGTTGTTGTGCCACCGGCCAGTTTCTTGTCGCATATTTGGCACACTGCCTTCTTCTTACCGTCGTCCAATTTAAAATGGTCCCACACAGCTGGAGTCTTCGGCATTTTGTGTGCAGGTGTGTGAAGCGAGGTGAAGCAAGGAGAAGCGTGCCGTTTGCGTTCGTGACTGTGAGTGAACGCGATGTCAGGAGCACAGGCTGAGATTGTATATATTTCCACATTTTAACAGTGCAATTCAAAAGTATAAATATAGTATAAGAATATGGAAATTCGCCTTTATTGATAGCATACATTTAGGGGAAAAACATTTTTTTTGGAAAAAAAATAAAAAAACGAATATCCGAATAATGAAATTGAAACCCGAATAGTTGGCCAACGAACGAATATTCGAATAGTCGAATATTCGGGTACAGCCCTAGTGTGTGTGTGTGTGTGTGTGTGTGTGTGTGTGTGTGTGTGTGTGTGTGTGTGTGTGTGTGTGTGTGTGTGTGTTCTTTGAAACACCTCTCAACACACACCCTGGCTAAGTCTTTCTGATAGACCAAATGTGTGTATTTACATTATTCCAAAGATGAAAAGATTCAGAGTATTCCACAGTCCTCATCAAAGCCTCCTCAAGTACCCCAGTCAAAATAGAGCCGGACACACAGCTGCACCTCGTTGAGGGGCTCGGTTGATTTAATCTGTGCTAAACATGATCTAATTTAAAGCTAATATGGCCCTGTGTGGTCGAAGTGCAGCACAACTCAAACAGACAATCAAACTGATAAGAAGAGCTGACCTCTGTTGAAAGGAGAAACATTGTTACCTGGCGCCCAGACCCATTTGTCGGCTTGTGTGTTTCGTCAGGTTCGTTTAGTCGTTACTCTCTACCCTCATTCCCTACTTTACCAAATTCAATAAAAGCAGAATGTAAATAAAGATGATCTCCCATTGAGCCCTCAGCTCAAAGTGGCACCTCCAAGCCAGATTTGGATGGAAGGTGGGCCGCCCCCGGCCTGTGTCCACCTGTCACAGCCAGTGATTGTCGAGCAGCAGTAATTGTTCCACGCTGGCATTAAAGCCCACAGGAAATCCCCCCAACAAAACGCCCGTCCGGATGGAATGTTGGCACCCTGTGGTACTCGGATCTCTCGGCCTGGGGCAGCACCGGCCGAGCTAGCGAACCATGTGACGCAGCCAGGAATGCTGGAGGCCGACATTGGGTCGGAGTGTGGGGGGGGGGGGGGTTTGAGGTTCGATGGTTGCAGGATCGTGGTAGGGAAGCACTGAGGGTAGCGGAGGAATTGGGGAGTGGATTTGGGGCCAGCAGCCGTGGCTGTAGTGCTAATCCCCAGTTGGAAGGCTGAGAAGAAGTGTGAAGGCCCCTGTGCTGAAGAGGCCGTCCATCACTGTGAAGTGCTCTGTATTCCTTTCTGTCTATCGCACTTGGAGTGAAGGGTGTTCTGCCTTGACTCTCGGTTAAGATACATGGCCAGAAGCCCACTGATGGAGAGCTTTGGATACATCTCATTTCCTTTCAGATTAGGGCAACCAAAAAGAAAGAAAAAGCCCTTTAAAAGGGAAAATTAGCAGTGCGCTTTTATGGGATGTCAAAAACATGAAGCTCACATCATTTCGACAACCTTTTTGCTTGATTCTTGCATTAATTTCTAAATAATGTAACTTTCAAGAAGTTGCTTCTTCTTCTTTAACCCTGTCCTTGAAAAGAGTTTTTTCGTATCCTGAAAGTAATATGGAACATCTTTAACGTAACTTATACATATTCATGTGACATTTATAATATGTTTAACTGATTCAGTTTAATATGAAACAATTGAAATGTATAATTTGGCTTCTCTTGAAAATAGAGCTGCTGATTCCAGCGTTGTCGTCACAACATAATAACCTGTCACCCAGGATGTTTAGTTACAAGCCAAGTGTCTGCCTTTGGAATCTGTGATCAGGGCTGCTGGACCGGCACAGCGGTGAATTGTGGTGCAGTGTGGAATGAAGATTGTGATGCAAATTCTTCAGGGAGTAGATTTGTGAAGGAATGCACTGGGATCCAACCTTCCAGGCTATAGTCTGGTTCCATTACAGAAGAGAGGGAGACAGAGGAGAAGAAAACAAGGAAAGAATCTGTCCCACATCTTTATCTCAATCGCTCCAATGGGAGGAAGGAGGGCAAACTGTAATAATAAACACAAGACTTTACATAACTGTACACCATTTATGACAAACAAACAAGACTGCACACACCTCTAGATCAGATACCTGGGAAGCGTTCCACACAGCAGACTTTGATGCTGACAGCTTACTCTTTGTAGGATAAACATTAAAGGCACTCCATTTCACCGCGTTGAGGAAATTATATTATAATCTTATTATCCTCCAAAAGGTTCCTTGGGAGTCACACAGCTTTCCAAACAACAGGATGACAATACAAGACTAAACACTACAATAGTGTCACTCAGCTTGGTGATTCCATAATGAAAGAAATAGCTAATAACCTCTTACTGACATTCAGGTTTACCCACGAGAGGCCTACCTTCACATGCATGACAGTACACAGAATACTTTTGAACCACAACAATACCATCTCTTGTGTTGCTCTGAAAACTAGCTGCAGGAGTTTTCTTTTGTTGGTTGGTAGACAAGCTCGGGTCACTCACACACACTCATGAATGCACACACAGCTTCATAATACAAACCCGACAAACAAGAGTCTGTCAGTCTGCAGCTGCGCCCCTCCACAAAGTCACACAAGGGCCTGAAAGGACAAATGTTTGTTTCCCCTCTGCAGAATTAATGAGGGCATCAGTTCCTGCCACCTCCACTCTGCACCGCCCAGCCACTGCTCTGCCTGGGCTCCAAAGCCAGAAGTAAATATTAGGACTTGACTATTTAGAAAGAGTTGGAAATGTGAAGCCCACAGCAGGGCCATGAGAGGGGCAGCAGGAGAAAGCCCTGGCAGAGACTCTGAAATGTGCTCCCCAGCAGGAAGTGACAGAGATGTGCGCTAATTGCTTTAACCCTTTCACACCTACTTGCTCCTTGTAATGGCCCTCCAGCTATTTCTCTTCAAATAAAGATTAATCTCCTCTCACCGACATACATAGTACATTTGTTTCGTTTTAATAGTGTAACTCTGAGAACAGAACAGTAATGAGGGTTGGTAAGCAGCCAGTTTACAGATAGTCTTGTAAAAAGCTTTCCACAGGACGAAAAAAAACCCATACACCCACTCACATCTGGCTTTTTTTCTTCAGTTAAAAAGGTAACAATCGGCATCCATTACCGGGACAAATGGCTCCACCGTAGTGACAGGATTTATAGCTACAGCTCCGATTGACAGTGATGGAAACACACCCGGATGGACATGCTTATTTCTGGCCCATTTCTAGCACAATATGTGACATGTGTTGAAGTCATTATATAACAAATAAGATAAATCAACAGCGAGTTATTACAATGAAATAACATATCAAACATACAATGATATGCTCATCTAGCAGAGACATTTTACCTCGCTGATCATCGTGAAGGAAATGTCCTTTGAACTAGACGTAAACAAAATAAAACAATTGTAAGTCTTCTCACTGTTCCAACCATCACCAATTTTGGTTTGAGAATTTGATAGATAGACCGAATAAGTAACATATATAAAATAGAAGTATTTTCACTGTCCTCCAAATGTCGTTGGACTGATCCGATTCTCAGTGCTTCTTGAGTTCTAGTTGTGCTGTTGTCATTGGAGCACCTAAGACAGACTTTGATGCCAGAACAGTCCTGAAGCTATCTGTACACGCTTTAGAGTGCATTTCAAGAGTATTTACACATATAGGACTGTACGGCTGTGAATAGGGGCTTTGGATGAAACAGGTTAGTAAGGAGAAAAAGGGTGCTTACCCTCTTGGCTCCATCACTGTGGATTGAAGTGCCCGGCCGAGGCTTGAGTCCGCTCCAGCTCTAATAGTTGCAGTAAATGTGTCTGGCGTCAGGCTGCAGGTATGATGCAGAGAACCTGTGGCCTGGGGGGGGTCTCTGGGTCTGTGGGGGGGGTCTCTGGGTCAGATGCAACAACTCCTATAATAGTTCCAATGTATTGCATAAAAACGTTCCCCTGATAATTACTAAGGTGTTTCTAGAGTTATAAAAGACATTTCGAAGTTATTATATAGAAGTACATTTTTTCTGGTCTTGTTTTTATCATTTTTGGCATCTTTTTTTTGTTATGATAATAATATACGTAACTAACTTACAACCTGTCTGTCAATCCTATATTGTTTTCTTGCCCCATTGTATTAAGATCTCTCTCAATGTTATTATAACAGATGTTTGAAAGAAACAGTTACGTTTGATTGCTTTTTATTTGTTGCACCAACTTTAAGTTTAAGTTGATAGAAACACATTTGAACGATTTAATAGAAAATGTACGCCAAAGCAAGACCCAATTTGTGATAAATCATCTCTATTGTAATTTTATTGTAATTTAAATGGAGTTACCTTAAATTACCATAACATGCTTAATTAGTTATATACTGTATGTTTCACTGTAGAAATGTCAGTTTTAAATGAATGATATTATTCGATGGGAAACTGATGGCTGTTCAACGTCAACAGAACATTTCAGCCAAGATATATTTCTGAGGATTTGTGTTTTAAAATGGGTGGAGCCCTCAATAACTCAGCACCTGTTTCACTTTCAGTAGCGGGTTATGAATGATTGATGGTGGCACATAGTTTCCAGTTGGGTATTCTTAAATTGGTAAGAAAAAAAATCACTTTTCCCACAGGTCATGTCACCAATCAGACAATTCACAAATCAGAGCTGCATACAGTGCTAATCACACATAATGGCTGTGCTGGCTGCCCTTCCCTCGCAGCATTTTGCCAAATAAATGGTATTACGTCATTCAGGCCAAGGAATATGGAAGCAATTAAAGAGAGGGGGGTGATCGGGCTACCATTCAAATTTTCCCTTATGTTACAAAGGATGGAGGGACTGAAACAAATATGCGTGTGTATAAAGTCGATTCCGTCCTCACATCCATTGCTTTTTCCTCCAATAAAAAATGGTCCTTTTAAACGAGGGCTCAAGTTGAAAGATTTGTGAGGACCAAAGATTGATTTACTACGATGCGCTTGAGTTGCAGCAAGAGAAGACATGTCTGAATGTTGTGCTTCAGCCATTCAGTTGGACAACTTGAAAGAAAAGCAGCATTTACGCAGATCGGGGGGGATTTGAGCCGTGCACTGAGCTCATACGCTCGATCAAAGCTGTGTGTATGTTCAGCCACTCATCAACTTTAACTTGTGCTCATGTCGGTTTAACAAAAGACCGTAACAAAGCTGAGCAGTAATCAGCGACTCCACAATGAATTAATACAGTATAACCCCAAATGATCTAATACACCCCCATTTCATCTGTGGGACGGTCACAACAGGAGTACAATAATTATTATAAATAAACAGGAACGACATCTGTTCTCAATATATCAATAAATATGACAAACAAAGTCTGCAGCCTGCTTCATTTATCATATCATCTGACCTCAATAGTCTAATTGCCAGCATAGAAGCCGCAAATGTTGAGTACCCCAAACTGCCGAATGCTCATTTGCATATGTTGGGCAATTTGCACAATTAGCATAAGTTGCAATAAATAGAATTAAATAGCATTTCAGCCTATGTGAACACTCGTACAAAAATGGCTTAGCCGATTTGAAAAATGTCTGAGTGGTTTTAGGGTTATTGAGGATGCTGAGTCAATTTCTCCAGTTTCAGGATTAAAAATGGCAGTTTTATCCAGAAAGTGGCCATATTTTATATTTGACCATGTTTAGTAGTGTTGATGAAGCTTAGCGCAAGTTCGGTCAGGAAGACCATCACTCCGTATTGCACGTCATGGCAATACTCGCTCTCTTCACAGGGAGTGCCACTCCTTAGCTAACCTATCACTTCCCTCCATTCTCAAGCCTAATTATCGCACCTGTTAATCCCTCTATATATGCTCCCCCCTTTTCTATCAGCTGTCTTCCAGGTGTCAACGCGCAATCCTCCTCCACCCCTTCGCCTCCTGCTTCCAACTCAGGGCCAAGCTTAACCTTCTCCCTTCCAACCGGACCTAACCACTTATCACCACCACCAGTGTCTAGACCCGGGGGGGTTCATCGGAAACGGTTCTTTCCCTTCCCGAATGGTATCCTACAAAACCTGGGCCTAATCGCCAAACATCATTTCATTCACTTGTTATAAACTGTCATCATTATGTTTCATTTATATAATGTGACCGATAATAAACATGTATTCCATACATCACGTCTCTCCTGATTGAAATAGAGCACGAGATGCAAAGTGATTTCATTTATTTTCAAATAAATAAGCAATCTGTCCAAATGAGTCCCATTAAAGTCCAACATCGACCCAAATCGGCGAGACATTTTGGAACTATTGTCCACATAAGCTATAATGGTAATTCATGCTAAATAACGCAACTTATACTAATTGTGCAAATTGCCCAACATATACAAGTTAGCATCCAGCAGTTACTATGTGCTGGGGACCGTACTATACTTTTTATCATAAGACTTTGAGGTATTCAACATTTCCAGGTTCACTATAGGCCTCTATGAGCTGACAGCTAGACTATCATGCTGCTGGCAGGTGACTGTTTCTCCTCATTGGTCCTCTCACGGTGGCAACTTTCATGCCTGGTTAAAGCAGCCTTCGCCATACTCTCAGACACATCAGACTGCACACGACCCACATTAGCTGAGAAAAGTCTAAAATGTGTGACCCTGAATTCTCTCCTTGTAGTAAACCCTAAGGTTGACTTTGTATAACTCATCCAGACAGTGTGTAAACAGGCGGTGTTTCACTGATCTCCCTGTGAATAAGGCCGTGCGCTGCCCTCTCTAACCCCTCTCAGTGATGCTGGTTTGTTGGCTGTTTTTTTCCTCTGGGTTTGTTGACTCCTAAACTGAGGGCCTGCTCTGTCAGCCCCCCGCACAGATTGACTGTGACTACACGGACCACTGTTTACTTTTCCCAGCGTACTTAGCTCGCTTTTCCTTTATTCATATTAATTCAATCTGGCCTTTTCTCCCTCCATGGCTCTTTTCATCTATGCTCTCCCTAATAGCTTACACTGGGGTTTCACCAGCCACATAGGCACGGATTCACTGTATGTTGAGTTTATGGAAGCATACATTTATCTGTTTCAGCAGTTTCAAGTCCAGGTTAGCCACAAACAATGTGGCATGTTGTTAAGTCACATAGGGATTTTACTTTGATGGAAGGTGTACAACTCGTTAGGTTCAATTCAGTTGAACAGGTTTCCAACTCTACAGAAAGAATATGACATGCGTAACTGTAAACATGCAACTGGCAAGAAACATTGAAATACCTTGAGATCAGTTCAGCTTTAGGATCTGATTTAAGTGTCTTCATATGACCAAACTCTTCCGTGGCACATACATGTTTAGTGTGCAATATTAAAGTGAAGGCGTATTGAAATGACCTTCAGAGATTAAGTGTGAAGTTCAGCTCCGTTTGGAAATATGGGCCTTTAGCTGTCATTCAATTAAAACAGTTTTTATATTTAGGAGGAAAAGTTTACAAAAGGAAATCCCATTTAAACTGCAATATTCAAGTAAAATGATGACATCGGCTTTATTTTGATAATTCATTATTTAATACCTGCTCTGATATGTTTAGCCTTAATTGACAATAATATATATACACAGTAGATACAAATATAAACTTTGATACTGTGATTCGTGACTTCACATTTGTTGTGCTTATAATATATCTGTGATAGGATTTGTTTCTCAGTATTCTCTAACCTGAAAGAATAGATTAGAAGTCGAGTTTTGAAGGATGACAGAATGAAAGCGTTTGAAATGTGTATAAATCATTACCCCAGGAAAACTTAATTATTTATTTGTATTTCATTTGAACAAATGAGTCTCCGTGAAAACCATAAACCCCCGGTGTCTGCTCCTCAACCATCCGCTGCTTTGTCTTTAGAAAGGTGCTGCTGTCTCCCAGCAACCTGAATGAGGACACACACACACACACACACAAAAACGGCCTTTAACAGCACATACTGCTGGGCTCTTTATTTAGAGGCAGGAGGGGGGGGGGGGTGCACAAAAGTCAATCTACAGTACGGGTCAGTACATCTGAAAGCCTTTAGCACTTCAGCCAAACTCTTTGTCTCCCTCATTCACAGCTAGTTATCTCCCCCGCAGGCTGCACAAAGGCAATTGGCATTATATTGTCCGTGCTGACATTAACCCCTGATATTTTCACTGCTCTCCATTAAAGTCCTCTTTTCCTTCTCAATTACCAGGCGATTCCCACAGAGCGAGGGGGTCACACGGACCACAGAGAGATACTTAGAAACGTTCTGACAAAGACAGAAAGAAAGAAAAGAAACATAAACTGCAGCGGCGATTAGTTCCGTTTTTGTTGTCGTCTTTACTTGTTTTGTCTTCGTTTCAGACACAAATGACTTAACAGCCCAGAGGAGCCGCTCCTAAGCTGTTCCTACCTGATCCCCGCCAAAATGGCAGCCCATTCATGTCCCATTTTCCACACAGTCACTCTTCGGCACGGCCACAGCTTTGTGTGGACAGAGAAATGGAAGAATGTGGAGCAAATGAATGCTAACAAGAGGCTAGTAGTATAAGCACATGCAGGCCTTACATGACATGCTTTATGTGTGGACTATATCCAGGAGGGTTAGACTGAGGTCAGCCGAATAGTTGCAGCTTTATGATAACAATGGTGGCTCAGAGGGTCAGATGGTTGTTCAGCATGTCCAGACTTAAGTCACTATCTAATCTTATGCGGCGTGATGAAATGACTGTAGTGTCAAGCTTAGGTTTTTAGTGTTGAAAAGGTCACATAGTATTGGCGCGTGACAAATCATTTCTTAACCTGATATCAACATTTACACAAGCACAATCCTGTAATTTCGCAATTGAGTACATATTTAGACGTATCTTCTATTGACAAAAGATTACATCTGTAAGTGTACGACTGATCACGGTTCTTATAACGTCAGAGGGTTAAGAGTTTATCTAATTCCCTAATGCTTTAAACATCCTGAGTATTTGCCATGCTTAAAATACAGATGTGTTACCAAATGTGTAACATCTTGCATACATGCTCACTTACGTACACTGAAAAATGTAAACATTGACTTTAATTAAATGTATTATATCCACACATTTCACATAACTGTATTAGGTTAGTTTAAAGTAATAATATTAAGTCACACCTAATATTTTGTATTTAAACTTAATATTATTGCTTTCATCTAACCTAATACAGTTATGTGAAATCTGTTGACATAATACATTTAATTAAAGTTAACGTTTTAGTTTTTCCAGTGTACATGCACACCAACAGCACTGTGCACTTACACACTTGTAGTCCTTTGACTCTGAGCCACCTGTATTTGAGGACAGCGTGCAAGTCCTCAATCAGCATGTGAAGCTTCACATTTCTGTAGCCCTCACACACACACACACACACACTCACACACACACACACACTCACACACACACACACACACACACACACACACTATTCTATCCAACTGACATGCTGAGGAATGCCAGTGACTGAAGAGTCCTTGAGGCTGTCGACGGACAGGCCTGTGTGCAGGTGAGCGGGGGTCTGCTCTCTGCACACAGACCCTCCCTGCCCCCCAAACAGAAAGACCACGTGCACTCTGTCCATCCTCACAGCCTGTTTGTGCTTTCAGACTGCAGCTATACAACAGCAGCCACCGATCTTTAACCAACACACGGCTGAGCAGAGGGCAGTATCTCAGCCGAGCAGCACCAAGTCTGCGCCCTCCGCCTGCCTGCCTGCAGTCTGGCTTTATGTTCAAAATAAATCAGGTTATTTGTTTTTTAATTTGCTGTTTGTCCATTGGCTCTCAGACAGATGAGTGTTTGACTGGTAAAGCCGTGATAGGAGTGACAAAATCCCTCTGCAATGGCCTTTTGTGAGGAGGTGGAATGTCCAAACAAACACTTTCCCAGGGTGTGTGTGATTCAGACAGAGATCCCAATCGACTGCTGCCTGCAACGCATTACTCACTGTGCTGAGCTGAATCACAATCACACTGTTATCATTTCTGCTAAAGTCTTATTCTATAATCCTTGGATTTTCAGGGAATTACAGGAAATGTTGCTTAGCTTAGAATAATTAGCCTTGGTAATTATGGATTTCTCTTTGCCAAAAATCTGCAACACAGTACATCATTAAAGATTACAAAAATAAAAACATTCCAGTAACGTGTAACGATAGTAAAGAGCATTTCATTATTTTATAAATACTTCTTTCTTTATTTCAGTATACAAAATAACAGTATGTACATCCACACAAAAGTGGTTTACAAAATCCATGAGTTCAGCTCATATGCTCTGAAAAATAGAATATATTTTGAACTGCATGTGAGACATAAAGAGATAAGGCACCATTTCACAAAGTCCGTAATGCTCTTCTCTCGCATGGTGACAGTCCAAAACAACAACCACAAAAATGTTCCATGATTGAAAGTACTTGAAGTTCCCTTTGTGTTCCTTGTCCCCCTATTGTCCATTGCTGCAGAGGAAACAAGTAGTAATAGTACCTAAAGAAAAGTACCCCGCGGATCCTTTAGAGTTTAGACCCTTTCCGTGGAGTGAAGCCAAACAATTCTGTCTAGTGAAGGGAGAAGGAAATGCCTCTCCTCCAGCATAAAATCCAATATTATTTTTATTAGATATATAATAAAATAGAGACTTTCAACATCCCTCTCAGGGGGACTCATAATCATTAACAAGAAAAAGGAAATACCCAGGAGGACGGCGGTCTTCACGTAAACTGCCACTGCAGCCACGTCCAGGTTTGTGAAGCAGAAAGCTTAGAAGCCCAGTTGGCAGTTTGGAGATTCGATACAAAAGGATACTGACACAAGAAGAGACCACTTCTTGTTGAGAGACACATGCTAAAGCTTAAGGCAAAAGTAAGCTTCTTGGTATTGTAGTGCTTTGGTTCATCTTGAGCCTCGGTGCTGCCGGGACTCATTTGCAGACGTATCTCTCCACGATGCGCTCGCACTTCTTGCAGGTGACGTAGCAGCACCAGTGGTACTTGCAGTGGCAGCGCTCCACCAGCTTCTCCGTGTACGGGTTGTAGCCACGGCCGCAGCACATCAGGTCACAGCTGTCACTGCCCAGGGACGTCTTGTTGCACTGTCTGAAATGAGCAGAGACAAAGAGGGAACATGTTAGAAATGATAGCTGCGCTGTTACACAGAGCGGGACAGGAAATCATTCCTGCTGCGATAACTCTGTTTAACCAATCAGCTGGTAGAGAACTCACTGCTCCTCTTTTGATAACTGGACTTTTCTTCACACTTTACATGTATATTTAATTGATATGACATACCTTGCACACTTAATGTAAATAATATCTTACTTTTAAATTGTGTTGGCTGTAATTTGGCGCTTCAGTGTTTATTTGTCTGACAGTCTACAGATGTATATCTTTCAGGGTCAACTGGTATATATACTTTTATATATGTTTTCTATTTAATTTTCTTTTTTGAGATGTTTCTATTTGATGTTTGTTTATTTTCTTTCCTTTTTATTTTTCAAACCTTTCCCATGTTGGGATCATAAAGTATTATCTTATCTTATATAATGCTTTAGCTTCAACAAGAGGAGAAACAGGAGGTTACATTTTGCACTGAACCTATTTTCAGTTTGGCTTCAGACCTAAGACAATACGTTTACAGCTTCTTTCTGAATGATTTTGCACAGAGCGCACAATAGTCCTTTAAAAGTGCTTGACCGTCCGTGTGCCTCGACCCTTTGGGGCAGTGGGTTCTTGGGAGCGTCCCATTTCAGAAGCCTAAAGCGTTTTGAATGAGCGGAGAATAGCCCCGCCATAAATCACACTGAACACACGGCGCTGCCCTCCCTTTCTTTAGCCTGTCTTCTCCACATAATTGCATTGTTTTATGATGACAGAGTGTTAATGACCAGCATGGGGAGGAGGAGGAGGAGGAGGAGGAGGAGGAGGAGGAGGAGGAGGAGGAGGAGGAGGACGACGACGACGACAGAGAGCCCACACAGTTATGTTTTGTCAGCGTTATATCACCGATGTGCTGTAAGTGGAGAAAGAGGTACTTGAGGTAATGTAATTCAAGACCACAGCACAGGCTTCAATAGCAGGTCTCTTCCCAGGCCGTGACACTTTTCTTACCAGTGATCACATTATATCTATTAGGAACGGCTGCTAAGATGAACTCTGGCTGTCCCAGAAGCTCTCCTTGTATCTCCCGCTCTCGGGTCCTGTGCATGCGTCACAGCTAACAACGTATAGCAGCGAGGTCAATTCAAGTTGAAAACTGATGAACCTCTCCTCAAGGGGAAGTTTAAGAATCCCTTAGACATGTATGTATAAGGGCCAGAGAGCGCGGACCTTCCCTATAGGCTGTTTACAATAAGGGGAAATGATGTTTGTGGGCACCATGATTCAGAACCATGCCAACATGGAATGCGTTCTTCCTTGGTCCATGGACCATCTACCAGGTTTCCTGAAAGTTGGGCATGTGCGTTTCTCCTGCTGACAAATAGCCAACAAACCAAACTGAAAACATCACCTTGTTGGCAGCAGTAATAATTGGTGTCCAGGCACGTACACTCACTCTTACATCAGTGTCACACGTTCACGTAATCACAGCTGCAAAGCGGGTGCCTCATGATTTGGCAGGAGCACAATGTCGCAGTCTGTGCGTGGCTGCTGCGTTATCAGGCTGCACACACATGGGGACTGTGAGTGTTCTTGACAGGGTGCATGTCTTCTGGTTATCTGTAGTGTGGCCTATGGCTGAGGGACAGTTGATATGACAGTCATATGATTCATATTTACAATATATACATCATTTAGTGGAGCTTTCTTACTCGACTAGTAGGTGGCATACTAAAATACATGTGGGTGTGCAACACTTTATTCTGAGAGATTTAAACAAACAGATGATCAGTGCGGGCCAGCCAGGGACACAACCTGTCATTCCTTGCAACATAGTTATGGAAAATTGTGCCATATTCCAGATCTGCGCCTGAGTCAGACACTCAGACATGTGGGCTCCCTTCTGCCCACTAACTTCTCACAGAGCTCCAACCAGCGGCACACAACACTGTCCCAACTCAAACACCGGAGCTGAACGGTGTAAATAAACCTTTATCTGCAGCCGACCATTTCCCCTTTTGTGTGGCCCTCTCCAATCGATATCAGCTCGAGTGCACTCAGTCCTAAGAATAACGCCATTAGTCATTAGATAGCGACTCCAGTCACTCTCAGTGCCTTTTCCCTGACACATGCTCAGACAGGCTGCAGACGGAGCACTCTCAGGGCCGCTGCCTTTATCAGCCAGCCTGGAACTCTGCGGGCCACCAGGCAGGACGCCACTTCACAGAGTCAACATCCTGGATGACATTCAGGATCGGTAGTCTCCTATAGTCAGCTTTATGGGTGACTGATACAAGTCATGCTAATAAAACCAACACCAGAGAACTATCACTCTCTTTCTCTCACAGTCACACCAATCAGGTCGGGGGATTACATGTTGCATAATCAGGATCCAAACATCGAACTAACTTTACTTAGAGTTACATAAAACCAAAAAGTCTGACTACTGTTATAACAAAAATGTAAACATGGGGAATCCTGGCCGGACTACAATGTTGCAATTCGTTTTAAAATAACAATACATTATAAAGCACATGCTCACAACTTTTCTCACACCAAGTGAAACAAGTCCGGAGTTAAACGTTTAGTTAAACAATGCTTTCAGTAGCTGGAAATTTCACAAAAAAATGTTCGATGGAGAAAAGGAAACTCTGTTTTATGTAAGCTATTTTGTTGTCCACTACTCGGTATATGTAGGCATACTGCCTGAATTTACTTTGAATTCAAATTTTCATTGTCATTATGTTGTGGCTTTGGAGCCAGTCGTAAAATGTCTGCTTGATATGTATGATATTTATTTTCTATTGCGTTGATTGCATTTCATTTGATATTGATGTTAGCCAAAAGTAAGGGGAACAGGTTACATTCCTTCTGTATTGTGTGTACTGATTAAACTTGTTTACAATTTATTAGTCATTTGAACCGTAATGGTTTGAAAGCAACCCTCCCAACGCTCCACACGCTGATGTCTCACCTGTCCTGCGTGCCGATAGAGCCCAGTTTCTCGCTCTGAGTGCAGAAGTCTGAGGAGCTCTGCAGGTACACCAGCTCGTTGTCCCTCACCGGCCGGATGTCGATGTCTTTGGGGACCAGCTGCTTGCGGGTTCCCAGGGGCCGGTGAACCACTTTGGTGGCAGACAAGTACTTGATCTTCAGGTCCATGGCGATCTCCCTCAGGTCCTGCAGGCCCCTCCAGCAGGTCCTGATGGAGCAGGAGCCGGACACCCCGTGACATTTACACTTCATCACCAGCGCGTCTCGCAGGGCCTGAGGACAGAGAGGTGAGACAGAGCTTCATCTAGGGATCCACATTCACACAAATCAAATCAGGAAGAGATATAGAAGTAGGGTGGGTATGGAATTACAGTGTTAGGAACACATGCATGCATATGGTCTTGCATCAGTCCATGGTCCCAAAAAAGTCAAAAAAACATAATTTAACAAAACATAAATATTATTATATTGTTATTAATTTATTTAATGTTCTAAAGTTGAATATTGCCTTTTATTCCAAAGAGGCTGGACTCTCATTAGTTCTAAGAGTCCAGGAATACCCTCCTCAGAAAGGGGAGACAGCTCCTTCCATGCTTAGGTTCAGAAAGTCCTCTATTCATTCATTTCCTTTGAAACTGTTTGTCTTTCTAATTTTAGATTTCATGAGAATGATGCGTTTTGTTAAAAGACATCTGAGGGTTACACGTGTTGCCACATTGCTAACCTGTCTCCCGACTTCGCTGTTGTGGAGGTGCATCAGTTTGTTGGCGTGGGAGCCGGCACGCTTCATCTTCATGGGCGCGTCAGAGAACTTGGAGCCCATGATCAGACCGTAGTGCAGGTTGTCAGCGCACCCCCCCCAGCGGTAGCCGGGCTCTGGGATCTGTGCGGGGATGGGCCCACACGTGCACTGCCGCAGATCTCCAGTGGTGCACGCCCGCGCTATGGTGTGGCTGATGGTGGCTGCGGACAGCGCGTACACAAACGCAGCCTCTCTGGTTCCTGAGGGCAGGACAGAAACACACATTTTATATCTGTACACAAATAAGCCCCATCCTGCAAACTAAGAGTGACATCAAAGTTATTCATAGATCTTTATTTGTTGAATGCTAACACACAAATTAAAAGTCAGAGGTCACTAGCAGTTATTTAGTTAGGTTTGCTCCCAAAAAGAAATAGCAAATTCTTATAATTTACCGAGCTAGTGAATATTTGTCCTTATTGCTTTACAACATTTCTTTTAACAATGTATCGATTGTTAAAATACTTTACGTGTATAATGGTCAGCTTTGACAGATGTTGGTTACCATTCAAACCAAGCAAATAAAAACATTTATAGACAATTGTTAAACCACTTATTTTGTATGATCCACTTCTTTGAAATGAATTGATCTGCTATTTCCTTCTTAGTGTTCTACTGTCTTGGTGAAAAACAAAACAAATTGAGTGCACAATTCTAAGGATCAAACGCAGTCCATCAGAGTCCGCTGTACCCAGACTGAGGCCTGATGGGTTGGAGGTGACGTGCGTACGCAGAAAGCACATGTTAAAGGCCGAGGAGCAACTGGAAGTAAGGGGGAAGTCATGTATGACCGTGGGCTGGTTAGATCAAAGCCCCCGCTACACAGAGATGAGCCATTTCCTGTTCAGACTTTTCATTTGGCAAATGGCTCTGAGAGCGCTGCACCCCCCACCCACTAACCCTAACCCAGAAACTGTCTCCGGCTGACTTAAAGTCCTTTTGGCAAAAGAAGCAGCCTGAAGTCAGACTGCAACGCAAACAGGCGTGCAGTCGGATAATGCTTCAGATTACAGAAATAAGCCAATTGTATATCATACAGAATATACACGTGTCGTATGTCTTCTCAAATAACAGTTGAGTCCATGTCTCTGGTAAAGGCCCGCCAGGAAATGGAATAATTCATCCGGCAGTCTAAAAGTTGAAAGACGAGGCCACATATCATCTTAAAACCTGAGATCCTCTTTGCGAAGGACATAATTCTTCATTAAAAAAGCATGTATTAACATCAGTGTTACAAGTAACGCGTTACTGTAACGCCGTTAATTTTGGCAGTAACTAGTACTCTAACGCATTACTTTTTAAATTCAGTAACTCAGTTACCGTTACTACATGGTGCGTTACTGCGTTAGTTCTTTTATATAGTCAACAGCCAGGCGAACAGAGATGAGAACTGTACTTCAGTACTTGAGTAAATGTACTTAAATACTTCCTGCGTCACATGCGGAGACGGGCTGTGGGCGTGTTTGTGTTGTTTACTAACAGCACTATCATGGCGGCGGCGGAGCTCAAGTCTAGTTTCTCCACCTGAGGCGCATTCACACTGCGGTACTTTTCCCACAAAGGTTCATGCGAACTTAGTTCATGAGAACTCTTTTATCGCGTTCACACCAAAAAGAGCCGGTTCTAAAATTAGTTCATGAGAACCTTTTTACCCGCTCGAAAGTCCCTGCTAGAGAGCAGGGACTTTCGAGCGGCTCTTTTGTGAGAAAAGAGCTATATTTCTGATTGGCTGGGCGGATTGCAAACCACGCCCCGTAAAACTCCCAAAAAGTTTTGTGAAGCCGCCATTTTATTATCCTCGCATTAGCATTATTAGCATTAGCATTAGCCCAGCGCAGAAACGCAGAGAGACTAACGTATGGCAACACAAAATAAAACATGGGAGCGGTGGAGAAGAGGAGGTGTCGGCGTTCTGGCGATTTACTCGGAAGGCTTCAGTAGAAGCTGCTGGGAGTCCCAGCAACTTCTACTGAAGCCAGTCCCCAACTCCGGGGACTTCCGGCCGGGGACTGTGGGCGGCAGTATACGCCGTGAAGTGGTTTGCGGCCTGCCAGTAAACCCAAAGCAGAAGAAGAAGAAGTGACGTCAGCGGCTTCATTTGCCTCCCCCAGGGACTTTTAACTAAGTTCGCATAAACCTTTGTGGGAAAAGTACTGCGGTGTGAATGCGCCTCTGGAGATATTCTCACTATTTCACTTTTGTCGAGCACAAAGAAAAGAAAGTTTCTGTTAAATGTAAGTTGTGTCCTGGCGGGTCAAAGAGTCTATCTACTGCCCAACCCAGTAATTCAAATCTCTTAAAACATCTGCAAAAACAACATGCTGGGACGAAGCTAGTAGCTAAGACCACAGAGACTCAGCCGACGCCACTCCACCTCCACCTGAGCAACAGCGGCTGGATTTTAACCAAGGGACTGCTGGCCAGGGAAAAGTCGATAAAGCCATTGCACGGTATGTTGTAAAACACATGCAGGCTATTGCTACAGTGGAGTCACCCGCTTTCTGGGAGCTAGTTAGCATGATACCATGTCTGGGCGGCACACGGCATATGGGACGGAACACTTTTTCCAACTACCTGGAGAAAGAATATACAAAAATGGAAAGCCAGCTAATATCGATGCAATCCAGATTGCATATAATGCAAGTTGATCAACAGATTGTATTATTCTCCAATGCAATAACAAACTGAAATGAAGGCTATAAGGGCATTCACGGGAGCCCTTTTTTTAAGTAACTAAAAAGTTACTTTTTACAGTAACGCATTACTTTTTGGTGTAAGTAATCAGTAAAGTAACTGAGTTACTTTTGAAATGAAGTAACTAGTAATGGTAACTAGTTACTGGTTTTCAGTAACTAGCACAACACTGATTAACATGCATTAGCATACAGATGCATCTAGCTCAGCGTCTGAGGGCAGACACCACTCGAGGCCCGAGGATCATTTCACAAGTTACTGTAAACAGAACTCAATAAATGCTTCATGACCTCAGATCGGTAATTCACTGAAAGTCAGGAATTACTCCTGTGGGTCAAATCTGTGGAAACAACAATGTCTGCGCTGTCATTCCAAACGGTGAATGATCATACCTCGTTCGAGGTCTGGCCGATACTTCTGGGCATCGATTGGGATGTCAATGGAGGAGCAGTTCCAGCGCATGTCAGAAAACGTCTTCTGACACGTCTTCTTGACCTCCCGTGCGGCGGTGACGATGGTCTGCATGAGCTCCAGGTTGCTGCGACACAGCTGGGCCTGGGAGGACACCATGCCCGGCAGCAGCTTACAGTGCTGGGTCTGGTTGATGTGGAGAGATGCAGGGGCGTGTGATATCGACCTGAGCACAAAGAGGAGCTGTGGGTCAGTATGCAATACATGACAGGGAGCTGACTTGTTTCATGACGATGAAATAATCACGATTATGGGAAACTGTACGTTTCAGTTACAGGTGTGTGATAGCAATTTCACACACATTTCAAGCCTATGAGAAACATCCCATCAAACACTTGAAACAGATCATATTTCAGGAGGGGAAATATTTGGGCGGAGAACCATCTTATCACGGTGTAAATCCCAAAAGAAACTATAAGTGACAGGTTCTTGGCGCAGGGCTTTTCTTCGTTAAAGCACTGAAGATGTCTAAAGATATTCCCAAAATATAAAAACCAGAAAATCAGATCAGCAGTCTGATGAGAAACTATGATCCTTCTATATTTGCTTTTTCCACCACAGTAAGCAGTGCCCTCGGTGGCCTCAGTTTGACATGAGTCATGTTTACAGACTATTAAAGGGCGCACACATTCGAGTTAAACATTTAAAACTGATTAAGTATTAACTTAACAGAGAGACCGCAGGTCCGCTCTGCTCTCTCCTTTCTGAACTGTTGAGAGTTCGTGAGAACCAGGCAGCGCACCTTGGCCTGTTTTGCATTAGGGGCCAAGGGGCCGCCACTCTGTGCCCAATGATAAGCTGTGACTCCAGTGGGCCGGGGGTAACCCGGCACTCACAGGTGTTTACAGCCGCATCTGTTTTGCATTGCACCGCCGTGCATTATCAGGACTGTAAGAGCTTAGATTTAGCACATGCCATCCCTGCTCTCATGGGTACATCTGCTTAAGTCTTCCCACTGTGAGCATTACAACCACTCGCTCTGATAAGAGGCCGTGGACATTGTGTTTTCACAGTGCTCAGACTTAAGGCTCAGGGATAGAAACTCTGATAAAGAGACACGCAGCAGAACACGCAAACAACCAAAGGGTTTATAGGAATACCAAACAATAACATGTAAAACTTCAACACAAAAATAGAAACTTGGTAACTTGACGGACTTTCCAGAAATATGGTGAAATTATTGTTTACTTTAACCATAAAGACAGCGTGGAGAAATCAACATTTGTGTCAACATGTAGGCTCTGCAGCGCACTATTTTTACACGGATTGAGGCCTAACTAGACTACACACACTGGGCTGTCTGCGCCACCATGACGCCTGTCATCTCCATCTTATTCCACTCTTATCTTATTATTACTACACAGCAGGGGTACAAGTGATCCGACATTTTGAAGCCACACCATCTCCTTTTACTGAAGCCGCAATAGAGTTAATAAAACAAAAAGGTTTCCCTTCCTAATTTGAGGAACTGTCCCCTTTATCAGACACATGTACAGAACCTATCCTCTCCCTCCATCAGGAGCAACCTGAGGAATTTTGGGGCCCATTTTAAAGCTGCCACGGGCCCTCCCTTCCATAAAACATGCAGAAAAGAGCATGTATCGCATATCTACCTTACGTCATCTGTTTGGAGATTGTTTGAATGTAAAAGCAGAATGAGACGGCGCCACTCCTCGGAATACTTACAGCCATTTGATGCTCGAGCAGACCTGAGACAGCAGCAGAGCCGTGAGCACACCGAGAGGCAGGACATGAGAGCTGCTCCTCATGGTGGGACGCTTCACACAGGACACACACAGGACACACAAAGGGCTGCTGGGCTTCTCGACTCAGACTCAAAAGTCAGCTCTCATGGCACGACCTCCTCCTCTAAACCCTGGAAAGAATAAAACCTTAATTAGGACTTTGCAATGCCACAACATGCCAATTCTAACATTTCCAGTATACTTTCTAGATTTGATGAGCAAAATCAAATCAAAGAATGGTTGTGAAAGCCTGTGTGTGAGCTCTGACATACACGGTTATTTATTACCAAATCAAATCCTGTGGCAGAAAGATCGAATGAAGGAATGTTATTTTTGTTCTACGTCAGCCATCTCAAATATTACGCACACAATGAGAAAGGAATAACTAAAGGAAAACAATTTAAATAAGTCGAATAGTCGTGTTTTGCAAGAAATACTTTTTTGACACTTTTGTAAGCATGCAAACACAATTTTAACAACATCCGTGGTATTGCAGCTCCTTTTACACGAGGACAAATAGAAACTTTCAGGACAAAGAAATCTGAACGAGGTCTGTAGGAAATGTTTGCTGCAGATTGTGCAAAGCAGCGCTGACTTTCCTCAGGGACTTGGAAATGATTGAGTCTGTTGTTTTGTAGCCACATAATTATATCATATACAGCAATAAAGTCATAGGAGATTGTTGAATTTAATATCCCATTGTTGGGGCATGAGGTTTAAATGAACATTCCATACCAAGGGGTAACTTATTACCCAACATACACCACTGGCGTCAAACTTTCGGTATCACTCAACTAGTGAGAAATCAATTTTAATAGGGTTCCAACATATTTAAAGAACACTTTACATCACAAAACACTTACACTGATTTATATTAGCCTATATATTTTTTAATCAATTAAAAATGTTTTTGAGAAGAACATTTGGCGGGCCATCTTTGGCCCCCGGGCCCTACTTTGGGCAGCCCTGTTTGATACAATCTCCAGTACTTCTGCTTTACTTTGAGGCTGAAACACTGCAGTGTGTTTTCCTCTAAATAGGCTCGTTGGTCAGTGTAATTAAATTCACCCTGTTTCACATGGACACATTTAAATAATTGTAGCTGGAGTGTGATCCGCGCACTAATCTTCAGTCAGCGCATCAGAGGCATTATCTGATAAGGTAGTGAGCTGTTGATAAGAAATGTCTTTGAAGAGAGCTTAAACTGAGCGCATTAAAACTGCTGATAGTGATAGCGACCTTTCAGAGATCCAGTTCCGCTGATTGGCGGAGACGCGTTCGAAACTGTGATAATAATTATTCAAACTCGACCAACAACTTTCCAAGCAACAGGATTCTGACCTGTAAACTACAATGATAAAAGAATGCAGCCTATCAGATACCTTGGATTACAGTCTTTTCCACCGCTGTGCGTCATATCTGCTCACAGAAATCACGGCCTCAAGTGGATTAACTTTAAATATGCATCTGGCCGAAGAGGGCTACATGGCAGCTCCTGTTTCCCCTGAAAGATAAAGGCTGATAGCCTCACACACTCACACACACCCTGCGATGTGTGTGCCACACCGAGCCGAGATAAGCAGCGCAGGGCGCGCGGAGGACTCCCGGTACACCGAGCAGGATCTCATTCGTGCACATTCACTAACAAGGTCGGAGGGAGATGTTTCTATCATAACCTGTAACAATGCTGCCTGCAAATCTGCTTAAGAAGAAATACATGTTATCTTTAGACCTCAGCCTTAAGGAGCAGCCTGCGCAAAAGTTGGGAAATCTGAACACTTGATTTTAAAAACAATAAAGTTTGATTTGATACAATTGTGTTCCGATGTACAAATCTTCCCACACTTCCCCCAACAAATAACTCATACACAGCCAAACAATCAGCTTTGTAATCACTCCATGGTAGGAAACTCTAACTCTATCTCATGCGCAAAGACACACGAACTTCAGCCAAACAGTTTCAGCTCACCTTCTGCCGCTCAGCAAGGACCACAAGCCGTCAGGAACAAAGTCTCAGCAGCTCGGAGTATCCTTTGGACAGTTTCAGTCTGATGCATGAATAAAATCCAGTGTAGGGGGGTAGCATATGTCCGGACAGGTACGCATGGTGTGTGTCGGGAGTGGTGCGGCGGAGTGTGTGCGTGCAGACAGAGAGTGAGGCTGGGTGGGGGCAGACTCAGCTTTAAAGAAGCCCCCCCTGCCCTGCTTTGATCTCACTGCTGATGTCAGACCTGCATTAGCATAAGAAAGCACCGGGACCCACTACTCGGAAATACTTCAAGTATGCAGTTGGATTGAAATCCTAGAGAAATGACTCTGGAACAGAATAATAATATCCCCAGAGGAAGTGAGTTATTGTGTGCCTGTGATGACGTATGGTCCACACACTGACTTTCTCTCATAAAATATCATTAAAGATTCCTGAAGTTCTCCAAGGACACTAAAGAGACCTTATCACTTAAGGAGAAGCACATATCTCATGTCACCTATTAAGTCATATTCAAGTCTGGGAATATCAGTGATAGGTTCAAAATATAAAACCCTAATAAGTGTCTGGACTTCTTTTGATGTTCTGAGTTTGAACCTTTATGGTTTATTGGAATTATTTGAAGTCGCTAAATGTTATGTAATGAAAATAAATGTAATGGACTTAGACTAATATTTCAAAAAGAAAATGCCACTGTTATTCTTAGTTTTACAATCTTCCTTAGAAATAGTTACTGTCTTTATACATCAAAAACATTAGGCCTAATTATATGATGTTTATGAAACAAGGAAGTCACATATTGTTTTTTGAACAACACAATGAGGCACTCATGTAATGTAATTCAATTCTTAAGACACGTATACACAATATTATCACTATTGTGCAACACACTGAACAAGACATAGACCATTGGATCGTACTGAGATGATCCGTGCCTCGTGCTTTTCATCCAAAGCCATTCAGAAACAATGTGTAACCTTTTGTTCATCGGACCAACATGACATTGCTGTGGAAACTCTGTGCTGCCTCAGTAAGCACAGCCTTGGTCCATACAGCTTTATAAAAGCAAATGTCATAATCACACACTTTTATCTTTATACAAATCAAATGTAATATTTAATAAAGATGAATCCGACATTGGAATCAATTCTATGTGGAAGAGTGAACATGCCCTAAACTCACTACGGCTTTGTCTCATTTTGTATTTGAATACCATGAAAAGTTACAATGTGCTGTAACTCACTGTGACGGGATATTTTGGTACACAATCCAAAATGTGCTTTTCCATTTGTTTCAATATAGAACCTTCTCAAAGTGACAACGTGGTCCTGCACTGGCTTTCCCCTTAAATATGAAGCGCTGGGTAAGTGAACTGCTGCAGGGCCAGCTGTGGGGAGGGGGGGGTTACCATACGTTTGGTTCCCTGAGAGTCCGCAGCTCAGCGCTCACACTGAGCTGCGGTCCCGACCCTGACCCTGCTTCTGGGTCGGGGTCCCGGCCGGTTAGGTGTTTGTCCTGCCGTCTCCGGACACTTTGACAGACCACAACAAACCTCTTCCTCTGGGGACACCAGGAGTCTGATCATTTATTCTGCTCACTCCAATGTTCATTGTAAAGTGTATACAGTATATATAGCATACAATTTAACCGTTGCCTTTAATTAAATGTTTCATGTCAACAGATTTCCCATAACTGTATTAGGTTAGTTGAAAGCAACAATATTAATTAATTAAACTTAATATTATTGCAACTAACTTAATACAGTTATGGGAAATCTGTTGGCATGATACATTTAATTAAAATGAACATTTCAATTGTTCAGTGTATTGTATTCAATGTTTACATTTTGTGAGTTTGATCAAGCATAATGTATGCTGTCTTTTATTCTGTATATTTGTATATTTATATTGTGTATTCAATATACTCTATATATATCCTTCATTATTGATATATTTATATATATATATATATATATTCACAGTTTTGCGTATTTTGTTTATCTTCTACTGCTATGTATATCTTATACATGGTCTACGTATTGTTTGTTATTTACCTCTAATTCATGTGCAATGTCTTATCTGTGCTGCTGGGACTCAAACATGTCTCCATTGAGAGACGTCCTCTCTTGAATCTGTTGGGTTACACTCAGTATGATGTGACGGGTCGGGGTGTGTGTGGAGCCCGTCAACAAAAGAGTTTTAACACTCAGCCTCTCCATTCCTGAACTTGGATCAACACACGGCTCCTTCATCTTCACATCTCACCGTCCAATCAACACACAGAGGGGGGGGGGGGGGGGGGTCTTCTGAGGGAGACAGGAGTACAGGATAAAGAACTCATGTCACATAACAGCTGAATCAGAGCCGAGTTATGATCCGTAACCCATGTTTAGGGTCGAACCCATCTTTCCGGAGATAATGTTACAATGTTCCCTTTAGCTGTGACCACGATCACATTTTGACAAACTACTTCGATGAAAATATGTCAAATTCGATTTACAGTAAAAAGACGTGCAAATGTTGAAAACATGCGTTCACATTTCTTTTTTTTAACAACACTATTGTTTAATCCAGATGTGCTCTGAGCCTGAGCGGGACGTTTACTTTCAAATGAATTTCAATTTAAATTAGATCCATTTTAGATTACGGGATGTCATAACTCCAAGGACATATTTCAAGAGCCTGAAATGTAAATACAAATACATAGAAAAAACCTACTTAATTGCTTTTGTACAACAGTGTATCACAATTCTTCTGTTGGGAAAATACTACCAGTTTAAATGTTTTTGGGAAATATTCCACTTCTAGCTGCCCGTATGAAGAATGGAGTTGTGAATACAGTGTGATGTTTGGGAGGAGGGCTCAGGACTGAGCTTTTGTCCTTCAAATCTCAAGAGGGTCGAGGCAACATCACAAATCTGAGGCTCACCGAGGGGTGGGGGGGGGCAGGACACTCAACTTTCACCCAGGAGGATCAGCGCCTGAAAGGGTGCAGAGTTACTATTATGCCGCTGGAAAATCCTCCCATCAGGATACTTATGGGCCCCAATGAACACTGCAAATGTATCCAAATAAAATGTATTTAAATGATATGCTGCTATAAATGTTTCAAGATGATTTAAAAGGAAATAAAAAAAGACAGGACAGTATGTCTCTAGTTCGATGCCAAACCTTTATTACACAATCAATAAAAACGTTTTCCATGTTTTATTTTGAAATCATTTCATTTGGTTCTCTTTTGATGAAAGGACTGGAATATGCAGACCACAATGATAAACTAATAAAGGTTATACTCACTCCTGCTGCTCTCTATTACCAACTCAACCCATCTAACCAAAGATAACTTCACCATCCAAATGAAAGACAGGGGTTTGATTAACAACTGTCATAAAGCGAGAACTTGGAAGGGGATTTTCAAATGGAAGCAATCAGGGAACCGTATCCGTAACGCTTACTCTTCATCCCGCCTCTCATCTCCAACCCAACAGTGAGCAACAACTGCCAGGTCGTTATTGACAAATAATAGGAACATTATGGGTTTCCAGCAGCGTTCTTAAGACCGTCAGATCAGACCTCAGAGAACAGTGATGCTTCAGATGAGCCATGTGAAAATCCAATCACTGCGTTCCCTCCTGTAGAGCGGCTGTGGAACAACAAGCTCCGTCCAATCTGTCCGGACTCACATCTTTTGAGAACCATTTGTTTATAACCTCTGTCGCTATTGTGCTTTGAGGACAGGGCCCTTTCAAGTGACAGATGGGGGGCACTTTTGAACACGTCATGTGGTCCTGCAGGAGACCGTCAGCTGTGTGGAGGATCCTTCACCCAGAAACACCATCACCCTGGCTCTTTGAGCTGAGGGTGTAAAAGTTGGCTCCACTCTGGGTTAGCAGCCAAGAGAGGATTCCATAAATAAGATCAATAAATCATAGAACTCTGCTGTCATATGTTCATAAATGTGAGTTATGACCAAACTTCATCAAAGGGAATATCCACCCTGAAACAGATGATTTGTTACATTTATTTATGCCACTGATTGCATTCACTTGGTACATCACATTACTCACCACATATTCACTTGAATTCCTAAAGAAAACAGATTTGTCTCTGTTTTTTATTCTTCGTTCACCATGGACATTCAGAAATCCTTTATTATTTACAAAAACTTGGACAGTGCAGAGAAAAGGCCAAATTAAGATGAGTATAAAATAGAATCAAATAAGAATACAACGGTTAAAACAAAAGGGTAGCAACATTGTGAAAAGCAAGTTAACATATTAAAGTGGTTCAGGCGTTCAAGACACACTTTTTCATCAGGACTTCAAGTTAACATAGTGACTTATTGATATACAAATAGTCATTTTGTGGGTAAACAAATATCATTTAATCACTAAAGTTAAATTAATTCATGATGTCATCACGTGAAATGGTTCCATAGACACGGAACCAGTGAAAGTATTGATGATGAAGTAGTCATTTTGTCATCCATTACGCTGTAATGGACCGCACCAGCTGCAATAGGACATGTCTATAATCCATTAAAATATCTCAGGTTGTTTTATTTACTGTCTATAGCAGCTGCATGATTTATATCTCATGACATCATCTCTGCAGACTGTCATGTCATGAATTATAGTTACACATTACTACAAAATGAATATGTGTGAATTATATTTCGGGGTGTATTTCACCTATAGGAAGAGACATTGCTTCCAGCGCCAAGGGTGGCAGCCTTGTCTCACGCAGGCCCTTTATCACACTGTGTGGAGCAGTATCAGTGTGTCTGGAGAGGTGTTGCTGAAGGGGAGCGAAAGGTGTTGAGTGGGGGTGAATCATGTGGGTGGGGTGAGGACTTCAAGATTGTCTGGTCCTCGTGGTTAAGGTGAAGAGTGATAGAAAAATCAGCCCAGCTAAAATCACGGAGACAGTACAAGAGATAGATTGTGCACATACATTTTTATAAATGTAGCTCTTTAGATTGCGGTTGGGTTCCAGGGGATCTTATAAATGATGAAAGCTAGCTTCTTTAGGATTACAAAAGCATTGGAGAGCCCAAGCCGCATGCCCATTAGGCGCTTTCACACCGGAGTACTTTTCCCCGTACTTTCCCCTTTTAGTTCCTGGGATTTTGCGTTCACACCAAAAAGAGAACTTAGTTCATGAGAACTTTTCCCCCCTTTTCAGTCCCTGCTAGAGAGCAGGTACTTTCCTGGGGAGAAAAAGTTCCAATTTCTGCAAACCACGCCCGGTAAAACTCGGAAAGGTTTTGTGAAGCAGCCGTTGTATTTGCTGGCATTAGCATTATTAGCATTCGCCCCGCGTACCAACGGAGAGAGACTAACTTATGGCAACACAAAAAAACATGGGAGCGGTGGAGTGATGAGGAGGTGTCGGCGTTCTGGCGATTTACTCGGAAGCCAGTCCCCAACTCCGGGGACTTCACGGCCGGGGACTTCGGGTGGCAGTATACGCCGTGAAGTTGTTTGCGGCCTGCCAGTAGAAGAAGAAGAAGAAGAAGAAGAAGAAGAAGAAGAAGAAGTGACGTTGCATAATCCTCCCTCAGGGAATTTATTCCGGTGTGAACGCGATCTGCTCTTTAGTTCCATGGGGGAACTAAGTGCTGGGAACTAAATACGGCAAAGTACTTGGTGTGAAAGCGGCTAATGTTCTGTGAAAAACTGCAAAATAAATGCTTTAGCAGAAAGAGTGATGAGGACTGTTTCTCTCAGACAATCCAGTAAAGCTTGTCATTGTTATAAAATAAATAGTTTCACTATTTCATGATCGGATAATCATTTAGAGTACAATCAACAAGTGGACATCAGAATAATTCAAACCAAAAGTTTTGCTCGTAATTCAAGGAGGATCTGAGTTCTAGCCTGCGCTGCCAATTTTCCCTGAAAGGGAACCTTGAAATAAAATCCACTTAAGCCCTGTGTCTTCCCCTCCAGAGTGTAGTTAAATCCTGGCTGTGTATGGACATGATTAGAGTGCCACAGGTCTTACATCAGCGCGGAACCTTGACTTCCAGCAGGAAACATGGTGCACGGGTCAATTATGGCAATACCTTGTTTTGCTTAAAGATGGAGGATGTGTTCTTCATGCTCAAACACACAGGCTGCACCTGAGATTTAAACTGTGAAATAGTCTACATCCACAGTGTAAATAAATAAAACACAGCTTGAAGGAGGTTTCCTGCTCTTATGGAAGAGAGTAGAGACGGGGTTATGAGCTGATGCTCCGGTGCTGCACATGGCCGCAGCCAGGCCCTGCTGCTGCTGGGGGCCGGGGCCGCAGCCGGGCCCTGCTACTGCTGCTGCTGATGGGGGCCGCAGACGGGCCCTGCTGCTGCTGCTGCTGGGGGCCGCAGACGGGCCCTGCTGCTGCTGCTGCTGGGGGCCGCAGACGGGCCCTGCTGCTGCTGCTGCTGGGGGCCGCAGACGGGCCCTGCTGCTGCTGCTGGGGGCCGCAGACGGGCCCTGCTGCTGCTGCTGCTGCTGGGGGCCGCAGATGGGCCCTGCTGCTGCTGGGGGCCGCAGACGGGCCCTGCTACTGCTGCTGGGGCCACAGCAGAGACAGATCCGTCGGCTCAGCAGCTGAGCGGGGACATGGAGATGCTCCTTTCACACTGAGCTGAGCACCAACAATCAGGCCTTTGTCACGGAGGCATCTGCTGTTACAGCTCACAGGAAGAATACATGGGTCTTTTAAAAAGTTCACTCAGTGGGCATCAGTGTTAAAGATAAGGTGGCTTCATGTCAACAAACACAAAGTGGATTTATTAACTCAAATGTAGCCCTTTTGTATTATGATTTACATTTTTTTTTTTTATGTTGGTAAGTTATATATTCAGTCCAACATTTGATGCTACATTGCCATTAGCTAACTGTTGTATGTTAATATTATACACCTTAATGAAGCCATAGAAAATAAAAGCTACCCTTTTCTCATTTTCAGCACAGTAGCAGTTATTGGAATTCCTCTTATAAAAGACCTATACACCACTTTGGAATTTATAGCAAATTATTAACCAACAGAATACACTTGTTCTTTAAACAATTACACATTAACCAAAGCACAATGGTATCAATGGAGCCTGAAAGCCATGATTTGCATTACTGGTGAATACAAGTTAAACCGGTCTCTCTCACATAACAGAAAGTTTACACTTTGAGGACAAAAGGTGATTTAAAATAAATATTTAACAGGTATCCTGAGATGAAGTAGCAGTTGTATGACCTTAACAAACCTGCCTCTGAACACACAGCTGATGTTAAGCAGTAAATGAATCATGGGATAATGTATTCAACACATAATGACCTAAGCTAGAGGGAACTTCAAACATTCAGCCAGCAAGCATGAACACTGGCAACCCGTTTCAACTTTTCTGTAACTTCTCAAAAATAAAGCAATTTATTTTTTGTAGTTGTGCGTTTGTATTTATCCAAATAGAAATCCTGAAAAATAATAACAGCAAGTGAATATTATCAGCTAGTAAAAACTTGGCATCATTACTAGAATATATCCCTGCAACTATTAAGATTCAACATTTACATTTAATTATCAAATGGGTTCATGTATTTTTAGTGGCACATCTGACCAAAAACAGTCATTTCCTGGAGGCGTGTGGCGCAGTGGATAACGCCTTGGTGTTGGGATCAGGGGGTCACAGGTTCAAACCACACTGCAGTCAGCAAGTCGTTGTGTCCCTGAGACACTTCACCCCATATTGCTCCTGTGGGGAATGTCCACAGTATCGAGTATGTAAGTCGCTTTGGATAATGTAATGTAATTTCCTCCGAAGACAAATAACAGCCCACCGGCGCCATCTTGTGTTCATTTACAGACATGACTGCAGACTAAAAGGTGTAAAAGTCGACTGTGCATCTAGCTTTGAAAAAAAGAACAAAAACGCAGAATTCAAAACGTCTTTTTTGGAGCATTTTATTACTTTTTTGACAAATATATATGAAGGTTTCCTATTAGGGAAACATTCTTTCAAAAGATACGTTTACAGCAAATTCAATCCTGCAAAGAGACAGGAAACATGATAAATCATCAGGAGACATGATGGAGCTAACCATTTCTATTTGTGCCCAGGAAAGGTAAGGGTGCAATTTAATTATAATGATTTCATGAGAGCGATATAGAAGTCAGTTAACTCCAATGGGACATTTTCAACATCTGAATTATCATGATACATGGGGTGAATTTATCGTTTCGCATCAAGGCACACAAGCAATGCTTTTTTTTTTGCCAAGACATTGGTCCCATTGGGCAGTACAACTGTACAAACTACAGAATAAAAAAACAAAACATAACAGGGCTTGGTTTGCAGTATAACAACAAAAAGAAATCTCAAAGAACTTTAAATCAGTAATGTACACAGCAATATTGAGTTTAGAACTCGGGACCTCAACAAGTCTCGAGACAGATTAGTTCTTAAGTGTGGTGGCGGTGATATTTAAAACAAATTGCTCAAATCTGCTGCCCGCCACGGAAGACCTGCAACTCTTACAGAGGGTGTAGCTCAGTGAGAGAGCGCTTTTCCTGCAGTATGAATTCCGGTAAGCTTCTTTTTCCCTGCCTGAAGTTGCTCTCCCTCCTTGAAAACGGCAAAATGACCTGGAGTCTGAGGAGAGTTTCAATGTTACTGAAACTTCTAATCTGTGACGTCTTGAGCGTATCGAGCACAGTGGTTGGGAGATAGCCTGCCAGGGGATCCAACCATTTCTCCCTCCACAACTTCATCTCAGACTGAAGAGAGACTTGATCTGGCAAGTCCTCCTTGTACAGGCGGAACACAAGACCACTTAGAATGTTGGTTTCTACTTTGGACATTGCGTAAGGCACAATCTCCAGACACTTCAAGGTATCCAATACCTTTTCTGTGAAGAGGTCGTCAATTTCGGCAATTGAGTGCTCTACAAGCTTCATGCTTATTGATTCTTTGTAAAACTCACTCAAAGGCTCTAGAAGCACTGAATGCAACATCGTTACATGGAGTTTAGAAGCCAGCGCGGTGGCTTCCTCAAACCAGGCCTTGTGATGGGTGGCAATATCACTTTTCAGTTGACTGAGGGACGCTTTCGGATCAGACAAATTATTCACAGCATGTAACATATCTAAAGGTTTGCCCTGAAGAGACTGACTAAGCTTTGTAGTTACACTCAATATGCTCTTCTGCACAACTGTTGATAGGATGAACTCAAAGTTTCTGACCGCATCGAAAAACTGTGAAGCTTGCTGCTGGTCTGAAGCACTTCCCTCTCCTTTCAGCTCATTCAGACAGAGCATGACAGCTTCTAAAATATCTACCATCACCTCGTGCATCACATGGCTCTTGTCCCAATTCTTGATGAGTTTGTCCCTCAGCTCGTTGCCCTTTACCTCATCCTGCTGGAACACGTGAAGGATCACGTCTTCCAGTTTGTTCTGGCGTTCGACATCCTCAGTGAGCCAGTACAATATTTTACTTATGAGAGCTGCTCCGTCTGCTGCTTCCTCAGGGGGAGCCGATTTAGCCAGCCATACATTAAGAGACAACGCAGAGCTGACAGTTCTGACAGCCTGGGGGTATTTCTTAGCTATAGCTAAACTTACAGCCCTCATTTGAGCTCCTACTTCACCAACACTCAGTAAGGCCTGGCCTCTACAGTACTCCATGTTGAGACCCCACTTCTCTGAAAGGGCCGCCTCAATAGAATCTGCAACAACAACTGGGTCTTCACCGAAAGGGATGAAAGCTAGTGTTTCCTCACACTGGATGTCTTCTTTGTTTAAGTACCTGATGCACAACGGGACATAGATCTCACCATCAATTTCAACAGCCTGCTCAGTAATAAATGTAAAGAACCGAGAGTCCCAGAGTTCCTTCAGGATTTGTTCCCGCATTTGTGGCTCGTAGAAAGACATTGCTTCTCTTGGTCCTTGTGCGACCTCCAATATTATGTGCCCATCAGCCGATGTCACCTCTCCATCAGCAGGCTCCTGCGGTAGAATGGAGGTGTCTGCTGGTGCTGCCGCTTTAATGCCTCCTGATTTAAAAGTAATGTTAATGCCACAAAGTTAGTTATTATTGATCATCTTATGATTACAATCAAATACATTGCGATTCTTGATAATCAAGTTGCCATAAATGGACTTACCATTGTCCAACTTCAGTCTTTGCAAAGTTCCCATCACCTACAAAATATGTAGTCTTATTAGAATGGCTGAAAAGAATGCTATTAACTATGTTAACTTAAACAACATGATGAATCAACAAATAACAATCTTAAAACCATTTCAAATGTACCTGGGAAAGACATGGACTGCTCTCTGGATCGACCTCAATACACTTCTCAATGACCTCTGGCAGTCTCTGCAGAGTTGTGCAGTGAGAGAGAAGCACCACATGATCCACTCTGCTGCCTTTGCATACAGTGCTTTTTAACAGATCCCTCATGGAATTCAAAGTGGTCTTCATCAGGTCCCACTCCATACTGACACTAGGCAGGACAGCTACTAGCCTTAGCAGTGAGGTCACAGTTGGGTGGCTCTTTGACTCAGGATGCACTAGTGTTTCAGCGATGGATGATGGCGGAGCAGCATCCTGGTATTTCTCGCTCCAGACGGCGGCCCATGCGTTGATTTCCTGCTCAGCTGCCTCAGGGTCAGAAACATCTGCAAGGTAGAGGCTGAATGGCTTGTCTGTAGACTCGGGAGGAATGGCCTGGGGATTGCAGGAGGGCAGTAACGACAGGACCGACAGGGCCTTTAAGTGGCTGTCAGAGAAGCTGTACTTCATATCGTGGATGAGACTCCCGAGGAGAGGGACGCTCAGATTTTCCCTGTAATATATCTCAGGAGATTCATAGCTGTTGGCTTCCTCTGAGAAGTACACATGTTCAGGAGCTATCTTGATTGCTAGCTGGAATGCCTGCTCAAACCAAGTGGAGTGCAGAGTGCTCACGTTTACTAACATTTTGTCAAGAGTGTCAATGATCGAGGGGATTTTTTCCACTTCACAGAGAATGTCAGCAGGGTTTCCACAGCGGAAGACAGTGCTACAGTTACGAAGAGGAGCGCAAGCATTCTTTAAAATCACAAGGGTGACGATGAAATCCATGTTCCTCAGAGCAGTGGAGAGTACTTGAGCATGCATTGACTTTGCTCCTGTGGCACTAGAGCTTACAGCATCTAGGCAGGTGAGGACACCCTCTAATGTGTCAGCAAGTAGGTCAAAAAAGTCCTCTCTCTTTTTCCACCTCGAGCAACATGTTTCTGGGAATTCATCGAGAGCCTCTCTTGGCATATTCAAAAGCCCGTCAACAGCCTGTGCCAGCTGTTCCTCCAGTAAAGGAGATTCATCGAAGAACAGCAGCAGGTCTTCTGTGATATCCAGCATTCTTGCTACTGAATGGCAAGGCACACTTCCTGCCAGCCAATGGGCAAGGCCGCATGACTCACTGGGTGTCACAACAGAGAGCGGATAGCTCTTGAGGAAATCCAAAGACATTTTCTTCAGGCTTTGATAACCTGAGCCCAGGTGCATGAATGCTTGTCCCCGACATTGAGACATAGGTACGCCCCAGTCTTCAGTGAGAATCTTTGCGAGGTTATTCGCTTGTGTATCAACATGACGGTTTTCATCAAATGGTAAGAAACCCATCAACTCTACTTTTGGAGCAGATTCTCCCACATACCTGATAAAAACAGGCAGGTGGGTCTTGTCAGCAATTCTAACAGGTTTGTCTGTGATAAGTGAAAAGAATGGCGAGTCCTGTATTTCCTTGAGTATGACATCTCTGATTCCATTTATGAGGAGGTTCACCATTTCATCATCACCTATAGATGGTGTGCATTTGCTCTCGTTTCCAAACCAGTGGCACAGGCTGAGCTCCTGGATGAAATGCTCTCCATCCTCTTCTGAGAGGTCAGAGAGACTGACATTCTTTTTCCCCAGTAGTGTGGCCAGTTTGAATACTGTCGCCAAACTTTGACGATTATCTCCTGAGTGGCCATTCTCATCTGCTGTTTTTATCTCTTGGTCCTCAATCTTGTCAAGAGATTGCTCAATTATAGGCTCTTCAGTTTCCTCCTTGACACAGTCAACTAGATATATCAAAATAAAGCAGAAAAGAAATGATTATTACTAAAAGTTACTTTTTATAACTTAGTATGGACATAGTATATCTATGTTCTCTTGTTAATTAGGAGTTGTTAATACATGCAATAAGAGTAAGATCTCTAAATAGCCTTACCTTCCATGTTATTTTCTGAGTTCCTGATGAGATTTTTGGATTCCTTGTCCTGTGAATATATACCAAGAAAAATAAACATTAGTCTGATGTTCAAATAATATAGAAATTAGGGATAAAAAAACAACGAATAAATACTTGCTGCCATTTTTATGAAATAACAAAAAGGTATGTACCAGACAAATGCCCTCCAAGGCTTGCGGAGTAACCTTCAGACATTGGGTCACCATGCGGTCCAGGTCTCTGCTGAAGTCCGTGCCCACCTGCAGCATAGCCAGGCACTGGGACCTGACCTTGGGGTTTGTATTTCTCAGGTACTCTTGGAACCTCTTGTGGCGCATTATGACACCGCAGTCCTCCAGTGCTGTGCTGGGAAGCACCGACATGATCCTCAGCAGGGCATTGATGTTCCCAAAGTACTGCATGAGTGGGAGACGCAATGTGTGAAATATTGAGCCTGGTACGGTCACGGATGCAACTTTGGTCTTCCATGTTACCCTCCAACAGCAGAGCTCTGTGAAGAAGTTGTCAGCATCAGGGAGATCTCTGCTGTAGAGAGGGGGCTTTGACTTCAAGCTCTCAAACATGTAACTCACTGTGACTGAGCATGGAACTAGGGAGAGGAAGTTAAGAGCTTCTTTGTGGTCCTCTGAAAAATGATCCTTCACTGCATTGATAAGGTTATCCACCAGGGGCACACTCAAGCCATCTTTGTAAAAACCAACTGGCTTCATCATCCCGTCTCTTGGCATTGCATTTTGGCATGGATCAGGCACTTCAATCTGCACTCTGAGACTCTGTGCCATTGCACAGGCCTCGTCAAACCAGTTCTGATGAAACACCTTCATGTTGGTTTTTACTCGGTTCAGAGTGGCCACAATACCAGCGATTTGGCAAAGTTGGGATGCGGCACTGAAGTGGTCCTTCTGGAGACCTGCACTCAGCTCTTTGGTGAAAGAGGATGCATTCTTCAAGACCACCATGGCAATGATGAAATCAAATTCCATGACTTTGCGGAGGAGGGCCCCAGCTTGGTCAGACACAAAGGCTTTCCATCTCTGTGGGTTATTTTTGATTTTCTCCAGACATTCAACCATCGGCTCTAGCATCTGCACAAACACCTCATAAGAATCATGGTTCTCCTGCCAAAGAACACAGAACTTCCCCTGTAACTCTTGGACCTTCTCATAGCTCTCTCTGAGGCCAAAGGCTATCACATGGTCCAGCTGTTTCTGGAGAGTAGCACTGCTTCCAAAAAACATCAAAACCTCTTCAAAGGTATCCAGCGCTCTCTTAATAGCAAGCACTGGGATGGATTTTGACCACCATGTGTTGAAAGAGTAGCAAGAGCAGTGCGTGCTTATAGCAAGAGGATGAGTCTCCTGGACTTTGCAGGCAAATGCTTTTAGCTTGTAAGAAACATCCCCAGAGCCTAGGTATGCCTGGCCTCTGCAGTTATTCAAATCGAGATTCCACTCAACTGTTACTATTTCCAGAAGACGCTGTCCCATGTCATCACAATCAAGATCTGCCTCAAGGAATCCCATCAACTCTAATCGCATGACATCAAAGCTGTCCACGAACCTCAGGAAAAGTGGAAGGTAGTCTTTCTCTCCAAACTTCACAACGCGGTCGATGAACAAGGAAAATAATGAAGTGCCCACTTCCAAGAGGATTCCCTCCCTGACAGCCTTCTCGCACACAGTGAGAACTTCTTTCATTTCAGACTTGGTCACATACTCAACCTCTCCTTCCTGAGCAGAAGCATCACCCTGTGGCCTGCTGTGACTGCTGTATGCAGACATCACTGCAGTCTGCAAAGCAGATTTAAGAGCATCTCTATCAGTCTCTGCACACTTCAACTCCACAAGCCTTTCAGCATCCATCTCTAGGTTTATGAACTGTAACTCTTCTTCAGTGTCCTTTTCAGCATGGTTCCCATGGGATGCACCTGAAATGAGAGGTAAATAGGTCTTACAGCTAAATACTTCAATCCGAAAAGCATTTACTTCCAAGACATTTTAAAATATATTGTCCTGTTTTAAGCTTAAAATAACCTTCCCTAAAATGTTTACATTATGTGATAGAATGGTTGCACAGTTGACATAACTTTAAGTCATCTCACCTCTGGATTGCTTTTCCTTTGTGTCATCATCCTGTAACAACACACACAAAGTACATTGTAATTTCAGGTAGAACATTTATTTTAGAGCAATAAAATTCCTGCTTTTCAAAATCCACTAACCGTTTGCAGCAATTTCAGGATGTCTGGGTGTTTCTGGACATATGAATCCACTATTTGTTCAACATTGAAATGCACATCTTGGTTCACGTAGACATATGCCATGCTGCATTTTCTTTGGTCTTCCGGTGTGTCTTTAAGGTAGGAATGGCACCTCTCTAGTACCATATGGTACTGACCATACACATCTGCCTCTGCATTCACACATGGAACAGTGCCCAACACCCGCAGCAGGCTCTGCACATTCGGGTAAAAGCCGATATCTGGAATCTTGAGCGTAGCAAACACTGTGGTTGGTAAGATCCTGCGCTTGCTCGCATGCTTCCACTTCACTTCCCAACAACCAAGCTCTTCGTAGAATGTGTCAGGCCTTGCAAGGTTGTTCAAGTTGGCGTCTGCTACTTTATCCCTGCGAATGCTGAAATTGTGGTCAGCCATGTAAGATGGGACTAACGAAAGCCATCGGAGAATCCTCACCATCTCTGTGCTAAACACTCTCTTCACTTCTGCAACAAGATACTGCAAGATAGGCCGGCTTAGGGTTTCCCTGTAAAAGTCCTCCAGTGGCATTTCAGTGGCGTTTCCTTGGTCCACCTCTGGTTTAGTGACCTCCACTCCAAGCTTCTTTGCTCTGCCAACTGCATCGGAAAACCACTTCCTGTGGAATATTGCAAGCTCCTGTTGGTATTTGCTTACCAGCTTTAAGGCATTGGAAATGGTGTACTGCAACGTACTGCTGATGCTTATTATTCCCCTGAGACTGGAGTTGAGTATGCTCACACAACAGAGGGTGTTCTTTAGAGCAATAAGTGTGATGATAAAATTGAAATTCTTCAGAACGGGTTTGAGCTTGGCCATCTGTTCAGCAGTATCTTCATCTACCTTTGAAATCATCTCGTTGATGCAGTTCAGGAATGGCTCCAGGATGTCCAACATGGTCTGGAAGGCATCCGTGCCATATTCCCAATTCTCACTGACAGCTGCCTTGATCCTGTCTACTTCCCCTTTTATATGCCCATATGTCATCTGGATCTTTCCCTCCAATCTTTTCCACAGCTCTGGGGTTCTCCTGAGTAACGAGGCCACCTCCTCTACAGTGTTGGCAACATTTTGAATCGAGGGAACAGGCATGCAGCGAATGATCCATATGTTGAAGGCATATGGGTCACTTGGTGACAGAACTACTTGTGGGAACTCCTGCAGAATCTTTGAGGTCAGGTCTCGCATTTTCTGACACATGTTGCCCGTCACCAGATAGGACAGTCCTCTGCAGTGCTCCATCCTCAGCCCCCACTTGTTTCGCAACTCTGCGAGAAGCACGTAAAACAGGTTATCTGCATCCATGTCACATGGTAAGAACCCAATGAGGTGCTTTTGCGGGAACCCATCGACTGTGACGGACCTGACGAACACTGGGATCTGATCCTTCCCCTCTATACTCGTCACATCCTGAAGCAGGATGGAAAAGAATCGTGCCTGTCGGAGGCTGTTCTGGATCTCCTCCCGCATGAGGTCTTCACTGAACTGGAGAATTTCTTTCTTTTCAATTTTCTCCACACAAATACGATTGAGAGCCTGCTGCCCTCTCGAACCGCTGATTGGCTCATTGGTGATGTTTGAACCATTTATGCTGAATCCAGTCAGTGCCAGGATTTCTTTGAAATAGACTTTTAGAGTCTCTTTTGCTTTAGAGCTAGCTACATCCTCTGGTGTTTGGTTCTCCGTTTGCAGTTCATGCAATTCAGTGTTGTCTTCAGGATCGTCTATCCTCTCCTCAGACACCTCTGTTGCTGCCGTGTTTTCTGATGGAAAAATATATATATAAAAGGCTGAGGTGATTTTAAATGCTAACCATATAAGTGAATACATATTCACAACAGGGTCTGTTTCATTCTAACATAAACCAAAACTCTTGAATAACAAGTTACTGTACCTTTTGACTTCTTCACATAGCCAGTTTCCTCTTCAGACTAGAAGGAAGCAAATTAGCGATTTTAATATTTAGTCTCTTAGCGTCTAAAATGTGTAAAAGATTTAACAAAAACACTTACAGGATCTCTTGCTCGTTTCCTGTTGCAGGTTGATTGATTATTCACAGGTGAGTCAAATATTGTTGGAACAGCATCGTCCCTTAAGACACAACTGGAGGCGCTCTGGTAAACAAAAAGCAGAAGATCACACTTTTATGTGAAATGGGGAGATTCATATTCGGAGGATAACTAAAGATACATTGGGCCTGGGCCTCACTGGGTATCAAATAGGAAAATGACTACAACATGTTTACATTAACAAACTAACCAAATCGTTTTTATACTGTTTGAAAGGAAGTTGAATAGATAATTGAAAATCCCTAAAATAATACCCATTACCGGTATATATTATAATGTATTATTATTATTATTTCCCCCTTGTGTAAGAACAAAAGACACATTAGAAAACACTGGTTCAACATCACAAGCTTCCCAAAGATAGGAGATATGTCTTAGCTGTTGTATTAAAGTGCATAAGATTTCTTAGGTGTTGCTAATAAACAATGTGGTATGTTTATCACCCAAGGAAACAAAGACACCATCTTTATCAAAATAGCTGAAGCAGGGTTTTGCAGTGAACTGTACGCCTGCTGGGCCGGAAGAAAACCCAAGCTCCAGCATCAGGGATGTCTTTTTTAGATGTTCTTCTTTTAACTAAAGTGTATTACATAAGCCGCTAACTCTATTTAGGAATAACTTAGTTCCTAGGTTGTGTGTGTATCAAGAGTGAGCCTGTACTGTTTGCTTACTAAAATAAGCACTAGTGGTGGCATTTTCACAACAACTTTAAGATATAAATACTAGGGCTGTCAGTCGATTAAAATATTTAATCGCATGATTGTCCATAGTTAAATCGCGATTAATCGCACATTTTTGATCTGTTCTAAATGTACCTTAGAGGGATATTTTTTAAGTTTTTCATACTCTTATCAACATATGAGTGGACAAATATGCTTTATGCAAATATTTATTATCATTTGAACAATTTGAACAAAGCTGCCTGGACGCTGTGATCATGTTGCGCGCACAATCCGTGCCGAGTGTCCTGACTTTTCGTACAATGTCCCGCGGTCTGGCTTCCTGCATAAAGTCAAGTGCTCGGCGAAATGTCGCTACTCTGTTTTCATTTAAACAGCTCCTTATATCCGTTAGCGCAGCTAGCTAGCACCAGATGCTAACAACAACAATACATGTAAGGTCTCTCTCTCGCTCGCTTGCGCCACACATACAGGACTGTCTCAGAAAATTAGAATATTGTGATAAAGTTCTTTATTTTCTGTAATGCAATTAAAAAAACAAAAATGTCATACATTCTGGATTCATTACAAATCAACTGAAATATTGCAAGCCTTTTATTATTTTAATATTGATTATGGCATACAGCTTAAGAAAACTCAAAAATCCTATTTCAAAAAATTAGAATAGTTCCTCAGACCAAGTAAAAAAAAAAAGATTTATAACAGCAAAACACAATCAAACATTTGAAAATGTCCATTAATGCACTCAGTACTTGGTTGGGAATCCTTTTGCACGGATTACTGCATCAATGCGGCGTGGCATGGAGGCAATCAGCCTGTGGCATTGCTGAGGTGTTATGGATGCCCAGGATGCTTCAATAGCGGCCTTTAGCTCATTAGCATTGTTGGGTCTGGTGTCTTTCAGCTTCTTCTTCACAATACCCCACATATTCTCTATGGGGTTCAGGTCAGGGGAATTTGCAGGCCAATCGAGGACAGTAATGCCATGGTCAGTACACCAGTTACTGGTGGTTTTGGCACTGTGGGCAGGTGCCAGATCATGCTGGAAAATGAATTCCTCATCTCCATAGAGCTTTTCAGCAGACGGAAGCATGTAGTGCTCTAAAATCTCTTGGTACACAGCTGCATTTACTCTGGGCTTGATGAAACACAGTGGACCAACACCAGCAGCTGACATGGCTCCCCAAACCATCGCTGACTGTGGGAACTTCACACTGGATTTCAAGCAACTTGGATTTTGCTCCTCTCCAGCCTTTCTCCAGACTCTGGCGCCTTGACTTCCAAATGAAATACAAAACTTGCTTTCGTCTGAAAAGAGGACTTTGGACCACTGTGCAACTGTCCAGTGCTTCTTTTCCTTAGCCCAAGTCAGACGCCTCTTCCGTTGTCTTGAGTTCAGAAGTGGCTTGACCATGGGAATACGGCTATTGTAGCCCATTTCCCGGATACGTCTGTGAACAGTGACTTTTGATACCTGGACTCCAGCTTCAGTCCACTGTCTTTGAAGCTCCCCCAAATTCTGGAAGCGACTCTTCTTCACAATGCTGTTAAGGCTGCGGTCATCTCTCTTGGTTGTGCAGCGTTTCCTGCCACATTTCCCCCTTCCAACAGACTTTTTGTGGATGTGCTTTGAAACTGCACTCTGTGAACAGCTTGCTCTTTGAGAAATTTCTTTTTGTGTCTTACCCTCCTGATGGAGGGTGTCAATGACGGTCCTCTGGACAGCAGTCAGATCAGCAGTCTTCCCCATACTTGTGATTTAGTTTACTGAACCAAGCTGAGTGTTTTTCAAGGCTCAGGAAACCCTTGCAGGTGTTTCGAGTTAATTAGACGATTCAAGTGATTCGTTGAACACCCTACTAGTATACTTTTTCATGATATTCTAATATTTAGAGATAGGATATTTGAGTTTTCTTAAGCTGTATGCCATAATCAGCAATATTAAAATAATAAAAGGCTTGCAATATTTCAGTTGATTTGTAATGAATCCAGAATGTATGACATTTTTTTTTTTTTTTTTTAATTGCATTACAGAAAATAAAGAACTTTATCACAATATTCTAATTTTCTGAGACAGTCCTGTACACACACCCTCCCGGTCCTCCCGATGGCCAGTCGGTGCCTGCCGGTGAGCGTGGAAGTGTGGTCTGCCGCAAGTGGACTAATTAACGCGTTATTAAACTTGACATATTATTATGATGATGAACACAAAAAGGACAATGTATCTTCTTCTTACCTGATAAGAGATGACAGCGGGCTCAAAGTGCTTTGCACACAGTCTGTACTGCCTGTGCAGCTGCTCCGGAGGCTCTGATGCCAGGTCTGGGCGATGACAGTTGTGCAACCATTGTTTGCATCTGAAAAATACAGAGAGAACGTGCATAACTTTCATGTGTCACAACCACAGACTCAATCATTTCAAACTAATTCAACATGCATTACATCTGTAGTCTAAATATCTGAAATGATGACGTGACAAACAGACTCCCTTGAAAAAGAGATCTATGATCTCAATGGGACAAATCTGGTTAAATAAAGGTTTGAAATTAAATGAAATGACTCATGAGCACTCGAAGGTTGGTCAAAGTGTTTGCTTTAAGGTCAACAGTTCATTGTGATTCACCAGTTTAACAGCTTTACATGACTAAATCTTAACTCTAATATTCTTTCTAACCCAAAGACAACGGGACTTACAGACCACTTATTAGATTGTTTGGTTATGAAACATCTATAGTATGTAACTATAGATGTATGGTTATGACTAATTAAAAGGCAAGAGAAATTCACCCAAAGCAGTGGACTTATAATACATTAAAAAGCCATAATTGTCTTATTTCAGAGCATAAAATATGCTTACTGAGCAAAAACAATGAGGTTGATTGAAAACAGACACTATATGATGCCCTTGGTCCAAACCAGTATGCTGCTCAAAACCAATATGCTGCTCAAAACCCTTCTTTAATGACTATTTCCAAACATTTATAGTCAAACATAACATGCGTACACAACCGATCTGATACACCCAGGGATTCTGCTTTGGTCAGCTGCACTTGCAACAACCCTGCCTGTGTTGCAAAGCATGGGAGCCTGCCTGCAGACCTCCACTCTCAGGACACCTCCACTGTCAGTACAGGAAGTGACGATTCTGACGCGGTTTTTTTCCCGCCCACCGAAGAACTCGTTTGATGGAAGTTTTCAAATCACAATGGAGACTCATCACGGAGGTGATGAGTCCGCCCATCGTGCACTTTGGGTCGGCCTTGGTCAAGCCCTTTTGACCCCCCCAGCCTGGTTCTCGTAAAAGTTTTTCGCTCAAATGACACCATGGAGCAATGTAACGGGAGTTGACAGGGGACTCTGCCCGCCTCACGAGTGCCTATTTTCACCCGGTTTTCTACCGGGGACATTGCCCGGTCTCGGGTGTCCCTGTGTCCAGCCCCCCCCCCCCCCCCCCCCCCCCCCCCACCCCCCACGGCCTCTGTCCAGCTCCCCCCCCCCTCGTCCATATATTAACGGATTTTGACAATTTCTCCTCTCCTCTCACTGATCGAATGGCAAACGCGACCCACTGTCGGAGGGCCTCCACACCGGCCCGGCCTAGTGCCGGTGCTCTGGCGGTCGGTTCCTCCGAACTGCGGGTTCGACTCTAATGGCCGGGAGGGTGTGCTGCGTTGGGGTGGGGGACTTCCCCCACTCTGCGTGTCTCTTCCTTCCCGAGCCGGCCGATATGAAGCGTGACCAAGACGCACCGTCCAGGGGCCCCACGGGTCCCTCAGCCGGGTGGAGGTTCCCAGCTGGAACCTCCCCACCTCCGCCGCGGTGCACCCGGCAAACACGGTTGTTTCTCGAACCTTCCACTGTTGTCTAGCGGTTGTAACTAAAATACAAGATGTCGTATTTATATATATCTATATATATATATATAGATAATAAGTGTCAGTACGATTTTATTTTGTATTTGCGTGCATTTCCTGTTTGGAAAGTGGCACTGTACTGATAGTGGTGATTTTATTTTGGAATTCTTAGCGTGCACTTCCTGTCCTGAGAGTGGAGGTGTCCTGAGAGTGGAGGTCTGCACCGGAACTGTCCTGAGAGTGGAGGTCTGCAGGCAGACCCCTCTCAAATAAAGGGAAGAACTGAGTTGGAAGTGACTGCTCAAACGCCTTCTCCATTCCACACAAGTCCTTTGCAATCATTCTAATAATTGGACTATTCTCAATTCAAATAACTTTATTGGAATGAACAAGTCATGTTGTTGCCCAAGCATTTTACAACATATTCAAATATGAAATGTAAAGCTGTCACATATCCAAGTAATATATTCCCACTGATGCAGTTCTTTCGTTAAATGTTGTACAATACACTACAATTTTCAACGCTGAGTTTAATTTAAAAGTAATCTCTCTCAAATTATTTGTATGGAAGCATGCTCAGAAAAGGGTGGATTAAAGCAAATAAGGTAACTTAACTATATGTAACACAATACAAAGTGGATGCCAGATTAAAAAAGAGCCAACAGAGCAAAGGAGGGGAACAAATACTAACTCTTGCAGGAATGGATGTAAAAAAAGGTTCACACCCGTTGCTCTGATACTGTCAAAATGCTAATCTGCAGCTGTCATGCCGAATCATAGTCCTTCCATTTATTACATTGTATGCAACATAAACACATTCATTTGTACGAGACAATTTAAATCTCAAAGTTAAACAAAAAAAAACAGGATAAAAAGGAAGGGGGCGCTAGATTGCTGTTTATTCACCTACTTATTCAAGTACGTAAATAAAGTTTCACCTGATATCGTTTACAATGAGGTGTGTTGCAAAATGACTATAGACTGTGTGCACTTTAGAACGCAATAGCGTAAATTAGCACTTTCAATGCGTTGTATTTGAATGGAGCTGAACTAACGTCAGTGTTGCTAATGTTACCGCACTATGGAGACGGTAGCTGTCGTGTACCGATGCCGATTTAAATTACAGCACAAAAAGTTTTAAACTATGGTTTATCTTTGTTTGCGACATAATCAAACACATATATGAAGTGAATATGAGCTAATATCCAACGTTAGCGTCGGTTGACCGAGACTGAATGAAAGAACGGAGTGTATTTCACACGGACTTTTCTTTCTAGAGTAACGATGGTCTGCGCCATTTTCGACAGAGTTGTGTCACTGTTAGCCATGATGTTAGGCTAACGCCAATGCTAACAGTGGCTAGCTAACACATTCATTTTGCATGCTCAGTGGCTCGTTTTTCACCCACATCCCAATGAAATAAGCACAACTCTTACCGATCCAGATCCAAAGGAAAGCTGAAAAGTGGAGGGGAGTTTTCGGAATCCCCTCGCTGGTAATCACAGTTGGCTGCGGCGCAGCAGTCAGTCATTTTGAACTGCAATGTTGCTAGCTAGCAAGTTAGCTAGCTTAGCTGGCGGTTGCAAGCTGGCAAGCCTACTGTGAGCAAACCTTCTGGAGAGTCTACAGAGCCATGCCTTGGGCAAAAGCTGCAACCAACGCACTTGTATTTCAACGTATTTTTTCGCTTAATGTCTCTTTGGTAAATTAATAAACCACTGATTCCATGCTTTAAAAAAGTTGATGTTGCGTGTTGAGCTAAGAGTCACCGAAAGCGTGTTATCCTATCAACCAGGAACTGGTCCGTGTAGTACAAAATGTTCACCAGCAGAGGGCAGAATAGCACCCTCACACTGTGTCAAAGAGTTTACTCGCTAAGATAGTTAATATCCTGTTCTGGTTCTATTCCAACCGAGAGATAAGGGCAAGGGTGTGTTTTTAAATGTTATAGTATCCAGCACCAAAGCAATATATTGCGGAACGTGCATGCATATTCCATAGTATATTCGCAAAATGTATAATTGTCTATACGTGTATCTATGTTGTGTTAATGTGGGGTTGTACATATCAACACAACTCAAGGATTATATAAAATGGCAGGTATACGCTCTTTGCTTTGTGTAGTTTATAAAGGATATTGCTTTTTCGCTTAAGAAACAGCATCAACTTTGTTTGTGTTTCAATCTTGGTCTGTGTTAATTTAATTTATTATAAACATAGCTCTCACTGTTACGTTGATATCTTGTAGTGCAGCCGTACTCTTGAATTGATTTCATACTCTTTGATTTCGATGTGCTTCCTCTGCACATATTTTGTAAAGTAAGATTTGGTTCATTTCCCTCTTACTGTTTTCCACCACAGATCCTGGATACGCACCTTACCTATTATTCGGTAGATCATTTCAATCTCGGACCATGTGTCCTAAATCCCATTTAGCACACTTTTCGACCATCTGTAAATTCAAATGAACGTTAAATGTAGGTTTGATCATACATTAAAGTATTTAATGTTTTCATGTTTCTTGGCAGAAAATAACAGAGTACACTGACTGGAATCTACTGTGTAATGAGTACGGAGTTTGTTGTTAAATATGTGTTTCTCTGAATACAACTTTCAGTTATACTAAAAACATTCACTGGCTATGGTCTATTGTTTTCTCTTAGCGACATTTAGGGATACATTGTGCTGTTTGACTTGCCTGTTTATTACAAAAGGAGTACAAAACAGAACACAGCCCAGCACTGGAATACAAAATGACATGCAGCTATCATTACTTTCATTTAAATCTACAGATGTGATAACATTAACAGTTGCACTTTTAAAGCAATTCACTTGTATTTACATTTAAATTGAAGATCACCCTTCGAAAAAAGGGAGGGCAACCACTGCAAAATATGAATATATAAAAAGTGTAGGCATTCCAAATGGTTGCGGTCCTTAATCATAAAATATGTATTTTACACCTTACACTACAGTGACTCAGCTCTTCAGACCCACGAGCAAAATGGTTAGTGACAGATACTGACAGGGGTGAGCAAAGAGCTGTGGGTCTTTTTAAGGAGCCTTCAAGCATCACACTAACTAACCATGGACCCCACACTTAGGTGAATCATTCTCATGAAACATCCTTACTAGTTCCTTATAGGCACTGCCCTGGCTGTGCTAATTGGTGTGTTTCACAAGAGGGGAAATCAGTTTAAGTCCTGAGCAAAAAACGTAATTTAAATGTGTTCCTATTCATTGGAAGGAATGTTCTACCAAGTAGTTTCTATATAGGTATTGTACGTTTTTGTTTGAAAACCCCCTTTTTCAACCAAAAAAGTAAGATAAACAGAGACAAAATACTCACACATTTAGAATGAAGACTACAAAAGGTTATAAACAAGCTCTTTATTAACAGGTTTATAGAAGGATGTAAAACTGACCCCCCCCTTATCCAATTCTGCAGTTCACTTGGTGACAGAGCAAAAACACTTTGACAAAGCCAAGACAAGTCTTCACTCCTACCTAAGGTAACAAACTATTACAATTATTTTAAGAGTTGAGGAATGGACTTGAATAGCTGGTATCATGACTCATTTGAACCCTGGCAGGTCTAGAGGATGTGAACAGAGTGGCTAATACTGGAAACATAACAAGAAAAGAGTATAGCAAGGACTCGCATCGTGGAAAAAAAGAAGAAAATCACAGATGTTGGTGTTTATTACTAAATTCATGACACTTTGCGAGCCAGTCTCTCATTCATTTACATTCTAAAACAATAAAAAAAACAAGCTATAAAAGATGCTACTTCAGTATAATGGCTCAAGTAGTACAAATATGTAAGGAATAACACAAAGTGGTATGACTCATTAACAAAGCTGTGGGTAATCTGTCCGGAGGCTTCACTACCAAATCACAGAGACACATCCTCCCTGTCAGGGTATGTCTTCATATAGACCTCAACCATTGAGTCCAGATCATATGCTACATCACAGTTTATGTTCAAAAGAGCGACACTTTTTGATTTGAATTGGTCAGGCGTGTTCTCCATGTACATCTGGAAGCGCTTGTACGCCACATCACAGCTGTCCTCCAGAGTCAAGGTAGGGATGATGGCGATCAGCCTCAGAACGGCGAGCATGTTCGGGAAGAACTTCACATCGGGCAGCTGCAGCGTTTCCTGGAGATTTGTGGGAAAAGTCTCGCCTTTGCCCCTTTTGCTCCATTTAACCCACCAACAGTGCATCTCGGCGGAGAGGGTTCCTGCATTAGGGATGGAGTTCTTAAACACTTGCAGACTCTCTTCCTCAGGTTCAGTAGACTTGTGCTGCTCTATGACGGCAGGGACCAGGGACAGACATCTCATAGCCTTCAGGTGGTTCTCACAGAAGAGAGTCTCCATTTCTCTGATGACATGCTCCACTATGGGAACAGACAGGTGCTCCTTGTAGTAACTCTCCAGCCGAACAGCTCCAGATTCTGACTGGTGCTTTCTCAAGTAAGACTGAGGAACCTTAATTGGGATCTCCATCGCAGTGGCTAGGTTAACGGCCTCGTCGTTCCAGAACTCGTGATACACATCAATATTGTCAGACACTTCCTTCAGCGAGTGCAATACAGCTTTTAAACTCGCTGCGGCAAAGTGGACATCGGATGCTTTGCCTTGCAGGTTCCTCCCGAAAGCTTGTGTCAGTGTCAGAGTGTTTTTCATCACAACCAGAGCCATTACGAATTCAAAATCAGCTAGTGCCTTTGAAATCTCTAAAGCGTTGTGTGTGACTTGATCGTTCCACCTCATGTCCTCGTTGTCATGAACACTGTCCACACAGAGTAACAATGCCTCTAGGATTTCCAAGGCCACCTCAAACGCATCATGTCGTCTGGTCCAGCTGGTTCCACAGATCTCCTTCAGCTCCTTGGCTCTCTCTTCTTTGTCCGGGTAGAAAATCGAAATGGCATGCTCCAACTCCAACTGCAGTAGAGTGGACTCACTAAAGAATGACTCAATCTTCTTCAAGGTCGACAAAACAAGCTGAACCCCTGACAAAGCCATTCCATTTGCCAGTACCAGGTTCAATGTACGAGTAGATCTGGGTGTAAGCATTGCCATTGGATACCTTTCTAACAATTTGGCAGAAAATGCTTTTAGTTTACCTAAATGTGTCCCAGAGCAGGAGTGGGCTTGACCTCTACACTGCTCCATATCCAAACCCCAATTGTCCGTCATTTCAGAGAGAAGTTTCTCTGCTAAGGCCTCTCCGTGTCCTTCGAAGGACAAAAATCCAACAAACCTCTCCTGCTGGCGGTTAGACTGGTCCACAAAACGGAGAAAGACGGGGAGGAACCATTCTCCTGAGATCTTCACCAAGTCATCAGTAAGTAAGGAGAAAAAGCCATTTTGTTGAACTTCCTCCACAAGCTTACTGCGGATGTATTTCTCACAAACCTCAACCAGCGGACTGAGCTGAGCTGAGGAGCAGCTCTCTGTGTTCGCGTCGTACCTCTTCTTAAGGACCTCATCTCCACAGTTCATGCTATATTCTAACAATGCTTGAAAGTTACTTGACCCAAGGCCATCCTGTTTATTATCGCCGGGCCCTGTCGGAGGAATGCTTTGCTCTCCCAATAGCACCAGAACTTTAAATAAGGACTTAAGATACTCTCTGTGTTCCTCTTCTTCTGGGGGAGTCTGGATATCTTTTTTAGCTGTCTCTGCTTGAGACTTCTTGAGTTCTAAAAAGAGAATATAAAAAAACAGGCAAATCATTCACTATGCGTCTAATGTGGGAGTCATTTGTTTCATTGGAAGTAATACATGTGTGTTTGTGTTGATATATATTTCGACTTACTTTTTCTCCCCTTACTGTCTGTTTCATCGTCCTTGGTCTACAATTATAAAAGGCAAATTAAAACGTGATTTAAAAAAATGATAATCTACTTATACAAATGATTATCTCCCATTGATAAATGAAGATGTATTCTACCCACCATTGCATTACTGCGCTTCCCCTGTCCATTTTGAGGTTTGCTCTGTCCTTCAAAGATAGTTGGTATGGCACCATCCTTCAACACTGTACCCTGAGCGTCCTGTAAGCAGAGTCAAGGCAGAGAAGTCCATTATACAAACCGTATTTAGACTGAACATACAAATAGGACTAATGGACTAACTAGGAATGTGATCTTTTGAGAATATAAAACATCACAATATTCTTTTAAGATTGATATTGCAACAATATTGTAGGGGATTTTTTTTATTGTAAAGGCCTTGGATTAATACTAACACAATAAGATTTTTGATAAATGATTATGAGCAATGCGTATACTTATTGGGTCATGACAAATATTAAAAGTTTGACATTAACATCATTATTGTATTTCAGCCTTCAAAACCAGACAAATATTAACCTTTATGCTATTTTATGATATCTACAATCAAACACGATATAGAGTCTAATATCACATTATCGGCATATTGCAAAGTCATATGAACTAACTGTTAATCCTGTAACCTATAAAATACATTTGATTCTGTATTGATTGAGGTTGTCGTGAAACAATATACAGGGCAGGACAAAGCCATTATTTGACATTTTAATTGAAGGCCGGGCAATTTGATCCAAAACTCGTGCACATCTTGTAAACACAACTTACACTTTCAATCAAGGATGCTTCAAAATGTTTCCCACACAGTCTGTAGCACTCAAACAACTGCTCTGCTGATTTGTCGCTGAGATCTTGCCTCTGACACTTTTCAACCCACTTCTTGGACCTGAACGGAGGGGATACATCCAAAGATACTATTAATTGTCCATACAATTTTGGCTTTGAGTTTCAGTTATACATCAATCAGCCAAGGCATGCTTTATTTTACTAAAAACAAGTAACAATGACTAAGATTATAAAGCTAAACAAAACAACAAAAGCATATCATGGATATAACAATTCTATAACTAGTGACATTTATTTGTTTTGTAGATGAATATGGGAGGCTAACATGAGCCAACCCTCCTGTGTACTGTATTAATGAATGATAATGTATGATGCATAATAAAACGACCATGGGCACGATCTCCTGATGGAACACTGTTATCAATCCCACCTGGGCCTCTTCTGCTATAACAAAAGGTGGTAGACATGCCCTTACAGGAAAAATAAACTAAGTATGTCGTCTACAGATTTCCTTTACCACAACTGTAGTATTGTGTACTTTGGTATGTGTTGTATTTTGTAAATCGGCGTTTGCATAACATGTTCACATCCTCCAAAAGGAATCATAATGTCAGGTGTCTCATGTTTCCAAAAAGCAACGCCACGTGCAACTGTCAACCTTCTGAATTGGTTTTGCAAGTTGAGGTAACTCGATATTGTATGGGTTTAATAAAGAATGCGCTACAGAGCGATCCTTAGACCCTCACATCGTACAAGGAAAAACTTCCAGAGAAAACCCACAGTTTAAGGGGAAAAAGCAAAGTTACCCTCGTTGTATAATGCCGTTCTCTTATTTGACGTACAAAGTAACACGTTGTTGTGGGTAGCTTGAGAGCTCCCCGTTTGCTTTAGCAACATTAGCAATAGTTACCTTTCTGGGTCACAAGGGAACCTGAAGAGGGGCTGGGGGTCGGATTGGCCCCCAGGACAGCCCAGCACAGCGCATTGAACCTGCATTCTGTTTGTGTATCATATACTAGTTTTTTCACTATGAAATCCTTTTCAGATAAGCGAACTACGTCGCTAACGCTAAGTTAGCTTTCAAGCTTCTGTTGTAGGCCTATAGTAAATTCATTTCCGTCCTTTTCTTTCAAAATAAAACAAATGCACTTTGCGTTTTACAAAATGTTCTAATGTATCACAAGTTATTGTCATAAGCCCTATGAGAAAATGCATACGAGAACTAGGCTTGTCAAGTCTAAATCAACTAGTGTATTCTTTTTGATTTTGGTTGGAATTTTGATTTTATTTTGAAGGCACATTCTTGCAAGTGAAACATTTTTTTGTGAAGCATGATGTAGGCCCAATTCCAAACCACACCCTACCCACTCCCACTCCGTGACGGAGGGAACTCGGTGGCGGGGTGACACTCGCAGCTAAACGAGGCTCCCTCAGATGGAGGGTGTAAATGCAATACAGCGGCAAGCTTTGGAACAAACTCCCCTCTCTCCGGCAGAAACAGGAAATGCCGTAACTGTATGTAACAACAGTTTCAAATCAGCATCTCTAGGACAAAACATTAAAAACTAAAATAAAACTCCAAACATCTTTAATTGTGTTTTTGTAAAGCTCTTTTAGTTTTAAACCTGATGTTTATAAGCTTCTTAGTTTTTGCAACAGTCTGTAAATATACACAACTTTATAATAAAATGCATAGGCCTAGGTATGACGAAACAGTATGATCCTAAGTAAAACAAATATGAGGTTATCATGAGGTTGTTAACATCGCAATTTATCAGTGAATGTTTTCAGGAACTGTTTGTAAACAGCTTGTTTCGTGACGGACACACACAGCGTTGAGACCGGTCAGGTAGAGACCAAGCCCCCAGGAAGTGCGCCGGAGTCTGATGAGAATATTCGTGCTGGTCAAACGGCGGTACTACACTTCCTTTAGGTTGCTGGGCCCGGAAACACTTTTTCCCATTGACTTACATAGGGAAAGAGTGGTCTGTAACTCGTTGGATAATTTGTTTTAAACTAAATAAACTACCCAGTATGAACGTTTGTATAGCCCTTATTAAAAACATTCGTTCCTCAAGTTGTAAAAATGTGCTAATAACGTTATTCTAAGAGTTATTTCCCTCGGCATTATGAACGCGCATCTAACCCACGGGACCGCGCCGCCCGGCACGTTCATGTTACGTGTTACATGAGTTTCTCTTTACCCATGGATGCACAATAACAACGGATCATATCGCCTTACTGCCAGCCCACGGAGCTGTAATAATGGATATATTGCACATGTTTGCTGTAATTCATCATTTGTAAAATATTATACTACATGGGCTGTATGATGTAAATCTTGTATTAAATAAAGTTAATATTACCGACGTAGATTAACGTTCCTGTAGCTTCTTATTGCACTTGCAATTGTTTTAGTCACTTGTGGGCTACTTAACATGAATAATCACAGTTACTATCCTTTTACTCCATCACATTTCAAAAAGAAATAGGCTATTGTTATTTTAACTCCACCACAGTAATCCATCATCAGCTTTACTTTTTAGATAAAGTTTTAACTCACAATTGATCATAACAGGCTTCAACATATACATTTTTATATATTACCAAGTGGTTTCATGTACAACCCACACAAGTATCATGCTACATGAAGCTCTGTTGCTTGGATATCACTAGATCCTGATGTCAGCGTAATGTAAAAGTACATAACGATTGATGTGTAACTTAGCATAATTTACTAGCTAGCCGCTAGCTGCTAACTGCCGCCTCGTTGATATAAATCCAGTACCATGCTGTCATGAACACGCGGTGCTGTTACGTGTACGCAAATTCACGTGCTTAATGTGAACAAGCCTTTTGGGCGGCGTGGTTAAAGTTGCGCATGCTCTATGAGTGCACATACGGGTACTTCTCAGGCATGCTGGGTAATCTCTGACGTTTCACTCTCTCAAAAGTTGGGCCATTTTATCATCATGCGCTAATGACAACTCTCATAGGAATGAATGAGGCCCCGCCTCCCACGCTGTATCCAGTTCTTATTATACATCCATGGTAGAGACCGGTCTCAAGTCAGCACCGATGCAGACTCGCTGTTTGAGGGCTTGATAGCCCACTCCCCCTCCACACTGCTCCACACTCGTTGGTTTGGAACAGCCCTCAATATGGCAGACCCTCCACGCGAACGCGCAAACGGAGGGGTAGGGTGTTTGGGTAGGCGGTTTGGGAATGACAGGAGGGAGCCTCGTTGAGCTGCGAGTGTGGCTACAGACGGAGTTCACTCACTCCGTCATGGAGGGGGAGTGTGTAGGGGTAGGGTGTAGGACGTAGTTTGGGATTGGGCCTCTATGTGGCGGACCCTCTGCGCGAACGCGCAAACGGAGGATGTGCTGCAGTCGAATAGTCCATTTAGCTTAGGAACCTTCCTAACGGAGTGAAGTGACCCGGAAGTCCCTCAGTGGCAGCCATGATAAGTGCCGTTCGAATCCTCTAGATCAGTGGTTCTTGAGAGGCTTCTCAATACTCAAATTTCCCCTCCTCGACTCCTCGACTCCTCGGTCCTCCGGTAGTGACCCGGAAATGAATTTCAGCGCGCCATTTTGAAGGACATCTCATTTCTCTAAATGCACACCGAGGATCGAGCGTCGAGGAGGCTCTCTGGAGGAGCTATAACCGAGGATACACTGATGGTTCCTCCACGGCTCCTCCTCCGCGGATGCATTTCCGGAAACGGTGGAGGCGTGACGCACGGCCGGACTTATCTCAGCCAATGACAGCTCTGCATGCATCCCCTGGATATTATTTTAGAAACTGCTCTCATTGTTTCCAGAGAGAACAGCTGTGAGGTCCATGCAGAAAGCAGAGCAGTGTGTATATCACTGAGTATAACAGGCCTACTCTCTGTATTTGCTTTAGTTTAGTAGATATCTACAAACAAAGAGTCGATATTTTTCTAAGACCATTTAGTGCTTCACATAATAAAATACACAACGGCTGTAGCCTGATATGCTTTAGGAGCTGTAGGTGTGTGTGGTACAGTGTGTAGGTGTGTGTGTGTGGTACAGTGTGTGCTGTACAGTGTGTAGATGCAGCGGACAGACGGGTCTCAGTTGGTTTGGTGTCCTCTACTTACTTTTAATACTTGTAAATGCAACTTTTGGCCCGTAATTTCAATTCCCCATTTCAGCGACCAGAGAGAGGGGGGGATATATCCAGTCTCTGATTGTGTTACGTTATTATGAGAGTGCTCTCATACTTTAAATTGTATATATTTATATAAATATATTTGTGTGTGTGTGTGTCCGCATGTGTAGCCTGTTATTGTCTCATTATACCGCACTCTCAATGAATTCAAAGTAAATATGTGGGGGAACAATGTTCAGCTGATCTAACAGAGATTATAAAATACAGCGCTATGACAAAACACTCGACAGCTGATACAGCTGTTGCCACGTAATAATGAACGGACGTCGCTTTAATATGACCGCTCAGAGGAGAGGAGTTCTCATTTCTTTAAACGTCTGCTGCTTCCCCTCCTCTCTCCTCGGTCCTCTGCTCGCATCTCCTGTGGGCGGGACTAAGTCACGAGGAGGGGAGTCGAGGAGGGGAAATTTAAGAATTGAGAAGCCTCTTCAAACTGTTTTCAATAATTTACCCCCTTTGAAAAGAAAATTCCCCCTGATCAGCGCAGACACCATTTTTTTAGTGACAAAATGCCTATATAAAGAGGTACAGTACAGCGCTGCACCATCAGTGTCTGATTTATTAAAACAACAACCTTGTAACTGAGAAACACTTAAATGCTACATTTCAAATGTTTACAATCCATCACTAAATTCATGGAAAACCAATTTTAACATCATGCAATAACACTAAGACGACATTAGTTGCATTGAACTGATCTTTTTAATAAGTTGTACTTACAATATAGTGAGAAACATTGGCTTGTGCTTCACTGAGGATCTTTGTCATTCTGACAGAGAGGCTAAATGCAGTTACACTTCGCGTTTTGAAATATGTGTAACTTTGTTAATATAGAACCCACACTGCTCAAACTTCCTTACTTTTCCTAACATTTGTATATTTATTTATTCATTTATTTTGGGGCGTGGGGAATGAAGAGAAAAAAATATATGAGCATTTTATGAGCATGGGATTTTGACCCCTCATATAACCGGACGCGAGAGAGGGATCAGAGATCAGGGGCCTCATTTATAAAGGGATATACGCTAAAAAAAATGGTGTACGCCAGTTTTACGCAATGTTTGCGATTTATAAAATACTAACTTGACGGGAAAACGTGCGGTCCTCCACGCAAACTCTAACCCATGCGTACGCACTAAGCACAAAAACGGGAGAGACGAGAAACTGCGACACGGTTGGCAGAAGGAAGAATGGAGAGAAATATGTGGAAATAATACCATAAATAAAATGTTACCTCTCATTTATCATTACATTACATTGCATTTAGCTGACACTTTTGTCCAAAGCGACTTACAATAAGTACATACGACCAGGAAGACACAGCCCTGAAGAAAACAGAATCATATAAGTACATCAGGTTTCATAGAGCCAAACATTTCAAGTGCTACTCAACTGGCTATAGATAAGCCAGTCCTTTATTAGTATATAAGTGCTCTGTTAGTAATTCTATCGCTCGAAGTGGAGTCGAAAGAGATGAGTTTTCAGTCTGCGCCGGAAGATGTGCAGGCTTTCTGCTGTCCTGATGTCAATGGGGAGCTCATTCCACCATTTTGGAGCCAGGATAGCAAACCCACGTGTTTTTGCTGATGGGAACTTGGGTCCACCTCGCAGCGAGGTTGCAGCGAGTCGTTTGGCTGATGCAGAGCGGAGTGCACGCGCTGGGGTGTACAGTTTAACCATGTCCTGGATGTAGGAAGGGCCAGATCCATTCGCGGCATGGTATGCAAGTACCAGTGTCTTGAAGTGGATTCTAGCAGTTACCGGGAGCCAGTGAAGGGAGCGGAGGAGCGGAGTGGTGTGGGAGAATTTAGGAAGGTTGAAGACCAGACGAGCCGCTGCATTCTGGATGAGCTGCAGAGGTCGGATGGCACATGCAGGGAGACCAGCCAGGAGGGAGTTGCAGTAGTCTAGGCGTGAGGTGACGAGAGCCTGGACCAGAACTTGGGTGGCTTTCTGGGTCAGCTGGGGACGAATCTTCCTGATGTTGTACAACGTATATCTGCAGCAGCGGGTTGTAGCAGCGATGTTTGCAGTGAAGGACAGGTTGTTATCTAGGGGACAATCTTTTCCCGGAAGGAAAAGCAGTTCAGTCTTGTCAAGGTTGAGCTTGAGGTGATGAGCAGACATCCACTGAGAGATGTCAGCTAGACAAGCAGAGATGCGTGCGACGACCTGGGTCTCTGAGCGGGGAAAGGACAGAATTAATTGGGTGTCGTCAGCATAGCAGTGGTATGAAAAACCATGCGGGCTAATGACAGATCCGAGCGAGTTTGTGTACAGGGAGAAAAGGAGGGGACCAAGAACAAAGCCCTGAGGGACCCCTGTAGTTAATTGACAAGGGTCGGACTCGGACCCTCTCCAAGTTACCCTGTAGGTACGGTCTTTGAGGTATGAGGCGAGGAGGGAAAGTGCAGAGCCTGAAACTCCAAGTTCTTGGAGAGTGCGAAGGAGGATCTGATGGTTCAACGTGTCGAATGCAGCTGACAGCTCCAACAGGATGATGACAGAGGAGAGGGATGCTGCTTTGGCAGTGTGCAGTTCCTCAGTGACAGCAAGGAGGGCCGTTTCTGTGGAGTGACCTGCCTTGAAACCAGACCGGTGCGGATCCAGAAGGTTGTTCTGATGGAGATAACAGGAGAGTTGTTTAAAGACAGCGCGTTCAAGTGTTTTAGACAGGAACGGGAGGAGAGAGACAGGCCTGTAGTTTATAACATCAGACGGGTTGAGAGTGGGTTTCTTGGAGAAATAAATAAATACGGATATGTTATTTAAAACCACCTCGAATATGTTGTGTTAATGTTATGAAATGTTTTCTCATAAATGATGCGGTTTTGCATTTCTAGGTTGTACGAGCATGGTTTTATATACTACCATGTTTAAACATGTTTTATGCCGTTTGCTAAGACTTGATAAGTCGCTCGTAAAACACAGGAGGTATGGAAACACACGGCGTTATAAATGAGGCCCCAGGGGCCTCATTTATAACGCCGGCATAGGATCCACGTGGGAAGGTTGCTTACGTAGTAGACATCCAAAAAATAGGTACAGAAATTTTCCGACATTTTCCGATTCACCAAACATTGCGTACCGGCGAGGAAAGTGCGTACAGCACTTTCTACGCCGGTTTCCCTTTAGAAATCACAATCGACTCGAAATGCGGTGCAGCTTTAGCGGGCTTCACGTAACGCCCATATTTGCCTATAAATAGTCAAATAAATGCCCATTCATTCATTCATTCATTCTGACTGACTGCATGAAGAAGATCGCAGGAAATGACGACAGAACAGCTAAAAAAGACATCTCACACCGTGTCAAATTTTGGTTATTTTGGGGAGGTCGAGATAAATCATATTGTTTGGTGGATGCCGTTTGAACCAGAGTAGCAGCATGGAGGTCGGATCGTCACCAAAATAAATAAATAAGTGGTCCGAAAAAGGTTCATGACAAAAAAATTACACATAGCCTTCCTCAGGCAGTGTGTTTGTTCCGGGGACAGGAGACCCCCCCTTGATGAGAAACTGTAAGAAGTGATCGGGGAATCCCTCCGGAGTGGAGTCATGACGACTGCATCTGAATTATGTTTTCGTATTTGGTGGTTTGTGTCCCAGCTGTCGATCAGCTGTGCGCAGCGTATCCACCAGTTAGAGGAAATACAACTAATGTGTTGTGTTATATTAGCTGTACAATTTACCACATATGGTGTTCTTAGCTTCCATACCTCCTGTGTTTTATGAGCGACTTATCAAGTCTTAGCAAACGGCATAACACATGATTAAACATGGTAGTATATAAAACCATGCTCGTACAACCTATAGAAATGCAAAACCGCATCATTTATGAGAAAACATTTCATAACATTAACATAACATATGTGGTTTTAAATAACATTTCCGTATTTATTTATTTCTCCAAGTTATGTGATTGTGTGCACTGAGGAGTCTCAAACAGGCGTGTGTTTAATCATTTTAAGATCAGCTTTAATCAATGTTTGAAAATGAATTCTTCATATATGATAAATGAGAGGTAACATTTTATTGATGGTATTATTTCCACATATTTCTCTCCATTCTTCCTTCTGCCAACGCGGTGTCGCAGTTTCTCGTCTCTCCCGTTGTTGTGCTTAGTGCGTACGCATGGGTTAAAGTTTGCTTGGAGGACCGCATGTTTTCCCGTGAAGTTAGTATTTTATAAATCGCAAACATTGCGTAGAAACTGGCGTACGCCATTTTTTGAGCGTATATCCCTTTATAAATGAGGCCCCTGATCAGCTGCTGCTGACGGAGAACACGCAGCTCTGTATGATCACAGCTCCGCTGCTGTGACGGACCGTTGAGTGTAGCAAAACACACTAAGAGTTAGACCTAACACACTTAGCTAGTTTATCTAGGGCTACTCTGGAACTAGCTAAACTAGTTATAAGAAATATATTTATTCTTTACTGTCGGGTCACTTATTACAGGTTCAGCGAGCTGCACGAGACTGGCGGGCTGTCAGGAGAGGGAGAGGAAAAGAGAGCGCCCCGTTTATTGTTCCCATTTTATTATCCAGAATTACTGTAAACCTTTGAATAAAGTAGTGAAACTACTATTAGCTATTAGCTATAACTATTATTTAAATGCATTACTTATGTTGTTTTTTTCATTAACATTAAATCAATCTCACGTACCCCCTGCAGTACACCAAAGTACGTCTAGGGGTCCGTGAACCACTGCTCTAGGAAAGCAGGTTTCAAGCTTCCTTTATAACCTCCTTTAGCTTAGGAACCACTGGACCTCCCTTGACGAAAGGAGAGGAGAAAATGCTGCCCCACAATGCATTGCAGCCGCAGCATTTGCCGTCACACAACAGTCGGCCGTTCACGGAAACAACCGATTATGACGGAGAAATGATATCATGAAAGTTACGGTGCTTATTAAGCATTTTAAAACGTATGTGGTAAGTTGCCAAAGTGCTTTGTTTTGAACGTTCATCAGTATTATAATCAAAGAGAGAAATATGAACGTTAGTTTTTACTGAAATGATCAAATAAAGTCAACATTTCACTGAGCTGTGTGGGGTTTGTTCAACTTTTAAAAGATGTTTGAATGGTGATGTAAACACTGATAGATGTTAAGGACTAACGTTTATAATAAATACATTTGTATTCATACGTATTGGGATCATTTGTATTAATGTGGACCGGAGGAGGGAGAGGGTGAGGAGCATAAGTTTCACTTTCCTTTTTTATTTCAATTCCAACCTCGTTCATGAAGAATATGTTTCTCTGTTGTCCACGTTCATAAAGCAGCAGCATCAGAGCACGCTGCAGAGTCTCTAGATGAGTTTACAGAAGTCCCTCCTTCTTATTAAACATCCATGTTGTAGTCCGCTGTATAGAAAACTGTAGTTCCCATAGTTTCCCCACAGCAGCAGACTCACATTCATGACGTCCGCTGGCGCATCATAAACACGTCGGATAGTGAAGGTGCAGTCGATTCTCTAAAGTACCGCAGTCTCTTCTCCTAAGTCCTTTTGAATTCTCCTATCCACTATCCCTTAACCCCGTGACGTTTCACTCAGAGGTCAAGGAATAGACCGGTTAGAATTTAGGAGCTGATTTTTGGACAATTCGACTGCAGCCTGTGTAGGGTCGCACTTTTTTCCCATAATCCCCGGCCAGCAGTCTTTCAAAACTTGAAGACATGCCATAACATGTTCTTGTTTACACACCATGGACTGTTTATAAATCATGGTTCACACATGCTATGGGTAACATCCTATGGTTAAATCACATCCATATTTCAAAAGTATTTATATTTGTGAAGTACAGTTCAATTAGTAACTAATAACACACTCATGTTTTTGATTATCAAAGTTATTATTAATATGATATTACTGTCATCATCATTACCACACAATCATGAGCATTTTTCTAGGAGACTGCAGAAAATAATGATATCATTTAATTGTGGTTATGCCCTATCTATATACCTCATCTCCTTAAAACAGTGAAGGTGCAGCTATTTAAAAAAAGTATATGACTTGTGAATAAATCATAGTAACGTAAACAGTGGTGTAAAGTAATTTAGTAGATTTACTCAAGTACTGTACTTCAGTACAGCAGGCCTAGTTGAGTAAATGGTGTACTTTTACTCCACTACATTTATTTAATATATTTAGTTACTTTGCAGATTTGTATTAATGATGTGAAATATAATCAAGTGTTAAATCAGACTTTAGTTCCACCTGGAGTAAATTCACAAGCCCTGCAGTATACAAAGTCATTACAACTAGCTGCACCTTTACCAGCTTTGATAACGATCAATAATGATAAAACATATCACATATATTATTCTGAAATGGACCAATCTGCACAATGATTATTTTACTTTTGGTATTTTAATGATATTTTGATGCTAATACTTTTGTACTTTCACTTGAATAACATCTTGATAGTCGGTAGGACTTTGACCTGTAACAGTGTATGCATACCGCATCACCGCTGAACGTATGTGTAATGTTTACTGAAAAGGCCATAGCTCTCTGTTTTTCACCAAACTGTTAGGGCTCTGGGCGTGTCGCTGAAACTAGCTATCTGCATGGACCGGTATGAGAGGAATTCTATTTGTGTTCAAAGTTTCAAACATTCAAACCGTTACCGACGGGTTGGAAATTGGAAACTTGAAGTGGGATGAATGAATGTAGTATTCTTCAATTCTCGTTCTTAGTTTTGAGATATCCTATTGGTTAATCCCCTCGTCTCGCGATACTTGTATGGCCAATTGCATCGCAGCAACACCAAATCAAATCCAATATTTTTAGGCAACCAGATTGAGCCAGTTGTGCCCGAGCCTGTTTTGAAGTTACACTGTAGAGAATCTTTCGGTGTGCTGTTTTGGATAGGCTTTATCCTCGTATATGAACATATACAACAACAAGCCGGAACAGGGTAAGTCAACGGTTCTTTCTAACTGTACTTCAATATAGGTAATGTTATAGACAACGTTACGAGCGAACTACCGTTGACATTAACGTCGTGTATTCCAGAAAGTGCAGTGCATAATGTAAGCTAACTAACGTTAGGTCAGCGAAACGCCCAACTAGTAGCTAATGTTTTTAAATCTAGATAAGCGGTATATATTATTTTCCAAAAACGGATAAGGTAATGTATGCTGTGAAATGTGTCCTAAAGCTTTGACTGTTAGAGTTTTGAGGGGAAACACGTTAGATGGTGTTACCTTGCTGCTTGTGCAGGTAACGTTAACTGCTTTGTTCGTCTTTCAGAAATCGCCATTGAATTGACCACATCGAGGCTTCACGATGGAACACGTTGCCGTTTCTACACGAAGCTACACCAATAAGAAGGTAAGCTGTTTTTGTAATGCTAATGAATATAAATATTACATTAAATCAGCCTACTTAATGTTCCTTTGCTTTTAATTGTATTAGGAAAACAAGGAGAATGCTCAGCCTGCCTATGGATCCAAGTCCTTCATCAGAAACGACAAACCGTCTGTTACTCCCTTCCAACTGACAAGCAACAAAAGAGATGACACCTTGGAAGAACATGGTCCTCTTAAAGCCAAGGTGGACACAAAGTCAACATCTGGTGAGGCCCCGCAGAAAGTAAAGCCTCTGCAGAAAACTGGTAGAGCTGCTGCTGATGTCAAACCACGACAAACACACAGCCGGGCCTACCTCAGCCAGCAGGCTGTGAGACACAAGAAAATAGTTGCAGAAGCTCCAAAGCCACCAGCTGCTGTGCCATCATCAAAGTCTGCTCCCGGCATGTACAAAGGCAAAATTGTCCAGTCTAAAATTGGATCCATTTGGAAGTCAACTACCAGCATTAGCGAGCTGGATACTAAACCATCAGCACCCAAAACACAAGGCCAGAGGGTCGCAAATGTCACGAAATGCAGATCCAAATCTGTTGCTGACCTGCCTGGGTATAGCATGCAGAAACCTGTGCCGACCAGTTCCAAGTCAGCGTTGGATAGACATGCTCAGGTCTCCAAGCCTGCCCTCTTCAGCCGCCCCCCCGCAGGATTCCGCTCTGCTCGTCCCCCTGCCAGGACCGCCCCAGCAACACTAGCCAGCACCAGCTCCAGAAACACTAAAGTGGCTCCCACAAAGGGGACCAGCACTCAGAACTCAAAGATTTCAGTGACAGACAAGAAGGTCAACAAACCTCCTGTCTCAAGTGCCCTCAGTCAGTACAGAGTCAACATGGAGACTGCAGAGGAAAGAAGGTAACATATTTCCCACATACGCATGTTATGCTTGCCTTAGTGCTACTGTACATGCTCAAATATTTGTGTGTTCCCTCTGCAGAGCTAAACTTGCCGAGTGGATGGCCTCCAAGGGGAAGACTTTCAAGAGACCAGCCAGGGCGACAGCAGAGCTCTCTAAAACCAAAGTCTCTGCAAAACCTGCAGCTGATCTCAAACCAAAGTCTCAGCCAGCTGCACAGAGCAAACCTGAACCCAGACTGGAACACAAGCCGGACTCTGCTGCCGCGGCTCACTGTGCGGACACACCGGGGGCAGCGCCAACACACGACAGAACTCCACTCATCATGAACACCACTCTGGACCTGCTGGAGGACTCTGATGCAGGTCTGCCTGGTGACCCACAGGGCAGTGTGGATGATGTAAGAAAACCGGCAGCGTGGTTGTTACTGAAAATATGTTTCACTGTCATCAATGTTAACTTCTTTGATTCATTTTTGACAGATCGTCCTGAACCTGTGTGATGCTTTGGATGCCATGGAGACTCCCTCTAAATGCCATGGTAAGCTTACCAACAGTCTGTTACATTATTAGTGGGATATGGTCCGTTTTAAAAAAAGAAATCATTTATCCACTTCCTTAACAAACATTTGTTATTTCTGTGTTTCCATTAGAGCCCTCACTGGTGACAGATGTGTCCTCTGATTCTGAAATGGAGGACAGCCAACCAGAGGAGGAGCTGAGCAAGAGAATGCCTGAGGATGTTAGCAAGCAGCCAAAGGTTGAGCAAGTGAAGCACCAAGTAGAAGAAAGTGATGGCGTGGAGACGGAGGAAGAAGTAGAAAATGATGATGTACAACGTGTGACAGAGAATACACCGCAGAGGGAGGGGGCTTCAATGATAAAGTACAGTGTGAAGACCACACCATATCTGCAAAGGTGAGTCTATCAAGTTTCATTTGCAATACTTGCCACCTCTTTTGCCCGATCCTTTCAAACAACCATTTTTTTGTTAACCTTGAGTCCAAGTAATTAGTTTTCCCTTATTACACTTCAAATCCCATTGTCCAGTGTCAAGAAGACAATCCAAGAGGAGAACAGCACAAGTCGATCCAAGAGAAAGAACAACATCAAAGATCTGAAGTTCCTGACACCAGTGCGCCGCTCCTGCCGCATCGAGCGGAAATCGTCCCGGCTGCCGGCGATGCTGATGGATCCTGATCCCTGCGTGTCCTCGCTGGCGGAGCTGGTGATGCTGGACGGCGATTCCAACGCCTACATCTACAGGAAGAACCACGCTCTGCTGGAAGACCTGCCAGACCAGCCCAGACTGTGAGGAGCGCTGCTAATGGACACTTTAATCATATTTTGTATCAATCACTACAAAATAACGTTTTTATGCTGTTTTATTGTATCGAGGAAAACATTGTACTTTCTATTGTATTCTGAATGTATTTACTATCCTCTAACACTTTGCTCATCTTTTTTAAATAAATGTGACAGATTGCCAAACGCAGTGCAATAAAAGAATGCTTTATCTTGAAAAGTTCAGCTGTATTGTTTACTCTATAAAAGCATCGAATGAATCTTTATCATTCAGTGTCACTGATCAAAAGGACATCTTATTAACGGCGTGCGTTGAAGCTTGCCGGTGGGCGTGTCTGAAACTCGACCAACAACCAATCACATGAATCTCCCGTGTCTGACACACAAGCAGCGGTTTGATTGGCTAGAGCTTGTACTGGAATATAGGGATGCTCCGATCGCCAATTTCGGGCTGATCGCCGGAATCAGTATCGGCCGATCGAGTGGGCCGATCGGTTTAAATGGAAGATTTAAACATCACTTTAAATCTTCCATTTAAAGTGATGTTTAAATCTCAGTTAATGCTCATTCACTGGAGCTTCCACAAACAACAATCAACTTAATTATTACATTAAAATGATGTACATTATTCAAGTTTACATTCACTTTGGATAACACGGGAGAAATGAGCAGAAGCGCTCTTTTCCTCTCCCTCCTGACAGCCTGTCAGTATCTCATGCAGCTCACTGATCCAGTAATGAGTGACCCGACAGTGAAGAATACATATATTTATGACTAGTTTAGCTTGTTCCAGAGGTAGATAAAATAGCTAAGTGTGTTGGGTCTAACTCTTGTGTGTTTCGCTCCGCTTACCGGTCCAGCGGGCGGAGCTGCAGGATTTCTGCTTCACACACTGCTATTTTACTGTCTTTCAGACACCTTCAAATAATGCCAGACCGGTGAAGCCATTTTGGTGAGCTTGTTTTGCCGCACACAGAGACAAGTGTCATGTATTTTACGTCATGCGATCAGCATGTTTAGAGAGCACCGATCGATCGGTAGAGAGTGAGTATCGGCCGATCTCGATCGATCTGAGCATCCCTACTGGAATATGATTCGATTGGCTGACGCTTCTGCTGAGGCTTCAAAAGTTGAACATTGCTCAACTTTTGCAGCCAGCAATGCTCCGCTTCCCACAATGCAGTTCGGCAAAAAGTGACGTCACCCCATTCAAAGTAAATGGTGAAGCTTTCAACGCACGCCGCTGTGTGGACGGGACGTGACTGTTATCTAATTTGAGTGCAGTGAGCTTCGAACTACAGTGGCTGAATTGAGTAATTCAGGAAAGTGTGTTAAAGGACATGCACGTAAATCAGTAATAAAATAATGCCGAGTAGTTTTTAACTAGTAACTTCTAATGTCATTTATCCTTTCAGCACAGTTGTCGTCAGGTTAACCTGGAAGTGTTCTTACGAGTTAAAACAGATTTCCAAAATCAATCAGTCTGTATTTTGTGGAGAACAAATGAACACCAGCCATCACGTTTAACCCCACTTTAATTGACCACATTGTAAAAACCCATTTCAAGCGTTCTTAAATGAACACTGCTTTCTTTTGAACACTTCATTGCAAAGTACACTTCCTGGACGTTTTGACACCAGATCCCTCTGATCCCAGATGAGACATTTCATTATAACAAAATAAAAAAGAAAAGAAAATCATCCACAAAAAAATCAAAAATCTCTGATGCGGTTTTCTTCCCCCAAACAATAAGTATAAAAAGTATTGGTTCTCTCCACTCATCTGCAGACCACAGGGGAAGGTGTTCAGTGCTAAAAGGCTTTTCTGCGTCTCAAGGTTTTATGTCCTTGAAAGACCTCGGTTGTCCAGATCTTTGACCTGAAACATGGAACACAAGAGTTTGGGTTAGAAAGATCTACTAGTACCTTCATCAAATAAAGAACAAGCCAATCCAAGCATAACTAACATCTCAGTTTAAATGTTCACAATGTAGAGCTCCAACAATTATTTTCATTTTCCATTAATACATTATTTGTTGGAATAGATGACATGTAAAACTATTTCTTAAAAAATGCAATTGATTTCTGAATAAAAAAGGGCCATCATCACAGCTCTTGCTTCGTCTTAATCTTTGTCCAAATAAATGTATTTCACTATAATTTAAGTAGCAAACTCTCACAAAACCATGAAATGTTTGGCATCATTGCTTACACTTTAAAACAACTTCAGAAAACCTTTTGATTAGTCTTTTGTCTACTGACTGGTCAATTAAATATATTGTGGCAGCTTAAATATATTGAAGTTTATGTAAAAATACCCTTCTGTTCAGCACTGTCATGTCTGCTCAACACTTACTTCCTTCATTGCCCCAAATAAATGTTTCAGTAGATCTGATCTTAGCAAAGCAATGTCTTTATAGACAGAGATGATGATGATATTTGAATGACAGCATGAGGACACTTTGTTATCTTACCTTGTATATCCTAACCAGCCAGTGCTCTGTTGTGTAGGCCTCCTCCAACACATCCAGTTCAAAGTCTTTGTTCCCGATCTCAGCGTTCCTCACTCTGTCGTAACCAGGGGGGCGCTCTGCAGAGAACGTCATCATCACAATTACAGTACATTATCACTTATTGTACCTGCTTTTTTCATATATGTATTTCCCGTAAACATTTCTTTTTATAACGATTTAAAAAATAGCAGATAGCAATATCATTTTCACCAACTGTTCTTTTGAATTATAATTAAAACATCATTTTATAAATGAAGGAGCTGCATCATTTATGGTCCTAAACTTAATGGTTATTTACATTCACATTCTGCCCCTGACGGAGGGTAACATCGGGTCATGCATGACAACAGCAATACTCACTGGCTTCTGTGTAGACCTGTCCGAAGCGGTAGTAGCACATCTTGTACATGAGGCAGTTGAGCAGGACGGGGGAGCCCTCGCGGTCCACCCGGAACTCTCCGGTGGGGGTGTAGTAGTCGTGCTCCTTGATGTGTTTGCCCGTGTCTGTGCTTCCCCCGATACGAACCATCCACAGGAACTTATTGATGTCTGAGGCAAACAGATGGACACAACAGAAATGATGGTGAAAAACCTCATAAATATAAGCTCTTATTTATTTGCCTTCCTTTTCCGTGACAAACTTATTCAGCAAGCAGTAAAAAAAAAACTAGTTAACTTTTAGGAAACTAGCAATGTAAGTACTAGAGCAAACATATTTCCAGGTAAGGCAAAATCCGGGAGAGGAATACTTTAGCAGAGTCAGTGTTGTGGAAGTTGTTGCTGTGCTAACTGGCAGCATCCTCTGTTTTACACTGACTGACCGAGTAGCTGAGAGTCATTACATCAATAGGCGCATTCACACTGCGGTACTTTTCCCACAAAGGTTCATGCGAACTTAGTTCATGAGAACTCTTTTATCGCGTTCACACCAAAAAGAGCCGGTACTAAAATTAGTTCATGAGAACCTTTTTACCCCCTCGAAAGTCCCTGCTAGAGAGCAGGGACTTACGAGCGGCTCTTTTGTGAGAAAAGAGCTATATTTCTGATTGGCTGGGCGGATTGCAAACCACGCCCCGTAAAACTCCCAAAAAGTTTTGTGAAGCCGCCATTTTATTATCCTCGCATTAGCATTATTAGCATTAGCATTAGCCCAGCGCAGAAACGCAGAGAGACTAACTTATGGCAACACAAAATAAAACATGGGAGCGGTGGAGATGAGGAGGTGTCGGCGTTCTGGCGATTTACTCGGAAGGCTTCAGTAGAAGCTGCTGGGAGTCCCAGCAACTTCTACTGAAGCCAGGCCCCAACTCCGGGGACTTCCGGCCGTGGACCGTGGGTGGCAGTATACGCCGTGAAGTTGTTTGTAGCCTGCCAGTAAACCCAAAGCAGAAGAAGAAGAAGTGACGTCAGCGGCTTCATTTGCCTAATCCTCCCCCAGGGACTTATTCCGTGTGAACGCGATCTGTACTTAGTTCATGAGAACTAAAGAGTTCTCATGAACTAAGTTCGCATGAACCTTTGTAGGAAAAGTACTGCGGTGTGAATGCGCCTTATGAGAGCACAACAACTCACACTTCAAAACAAAAGCACCAGCCTAGGGAGGACAATGTCCTGGCAATACAAAACAAGTCATGAAAGAAAGCCATTACCTCTGAGGGGGGCTGGTATCTTTATGGATTAGCTTAAGCTGTTTCTATCTTCCTGTCTATTCACATATTGTAAATAACTTTGGATTAAAGTTTCAGCTATATGATTTGTAACATAAAAAGCTAGTGTGTGGCAGGTGCAGTGGGACTGGTTTGTGCATTGAGACCATTTGAGGAAAATCAGTTGTTTTGCAATGAAAGTCATTTCACAGCACACATTTAGAAGATGCATGCTGCAGTGTAAGATGGCACACAATAACGCTGCGGTAAGGCATTAACTACAGTGAATGTTTGAAATAAATTAGAAGTAACATTTACAAGAAAAGGATGTGTCAGAGTGTGTTTATGAGAGTTCTTGAAACTTTCTTTCATTGATAAAAAGCAAGGCTTACTACTAAAACAGACTTTTAGAGCCAACTCTGTGAAGCCTCCATCTATAGTAGAAATATAGTGTATATGTGGTTACTGTTATTTGGGACATACCATCTGAAGAATAGCCCGTCAGTCCTCCAAAGATGACGAGCACATAGCTGACGTCCAGCTCCCTCATAATCTCATAGGCTCGCTCCTCTGTGGAGGCCATGGCCTGCAGAAGAGAACACAGTTACTACAGCAGCTCTGTTTGAAACGTGATTACCCTGGAGGTTCCTCAGCTCACCTGTCCTACTCTGGAGATGTGTGTGTTGTTCCACGTGTTGTTGTCCACTAGAATGGTTCGATTTGCCATGGCCGTTATCTGGTAACCATAATCCCACCATGACATGACTTTGGCATCCTGGAAACACAAAATAAAACAGCTTACTGTGTGGGGAGCCTTTAATCCTACAGCTCTGATGCTGCTAACTTGTAACGATGCGTGTGTCATCCTGAAAGCGTTTCTCCTGACCTCAGGGGTGTTGTGGCGCAGCCAGTAGTAGGCCTCTCTGAAGTCGTCGAAGATGATCCGGCTGCCGTCACCTCCACGAGCCGACAGCACGATGGATGGGGAGGAGTACGCCTCGCTGGTCACCCAGGTGGAGTGGAAGGTGTATGTGATGAGGAAGAAGGCCATGACCAGAATCATCCCGCTGGCAACCTGGGAGTATATGCAACAGGAAGTCAGCAGGTGTTGACCTTCTTCTCCATTAGTGTGCTTTTATTCTGAATAAACATTGCTTTCTGAATGCGATTACATTTGACCAGTCAGAAAGAACACATCTGCATCAAGATAGTTCCATTGCATTAAAGAGCTTATACCACCACCTAAAGAACACGACTCCACTCCGGGACAAGAACAGGATCACTCCTTTAATGCCGTGTGTGATGCTTCCTGCCTTAAAAGAGATCTATGCCCTCAATGAGACTCTATGGAATAAGGCCATTCGGAATACTTTAAAGCTTCACTCATAACATTCATATAACAAATATAACGCAACATTGGAATTCAGAAACCTGGTGTTTCTGCAGATGTAAATAGAGATTAATCTTTGAAAGAATAACAAGAATAAAAGACATTTGGCTAGCTACAGTATTTTCCTCGCTGGGAACTGAAATGACAAAAAGAAAAAGGGAACTCTTTTATATTTGTGGAATCCACAACCCTGTTTAAATACTTAAAACCTGGCAGGAGTTTCTTTCTGCCTGAACAGTGACATCTCAATACTCTTTTCATTATTCTTGTTTTAATATCATGCCTCTCACTGGCACTGGACACGGTGAGTTTGAATCTGAAGACGTGAGGACTCAGGACTCCTACCTCGTTTTTGATGGGGTAGGTGGGGTCCTGCTGCTTCTTGTTCTTCTTGTCTGGCCGGCTGACATCCAGATTCTTCATGTAAGTGGTGAGCACCTGGGATACACCGATGCCCGACAGGATGCACATGACTGGAGCCAGAACCAACATGAGACGCACCTGAGGGGAAGACAATCCAGCAGTACATTAACCATGTAGAGTGGTGCAGGAATGAGTCCTACATCCGGAAATAAGTACGTTTTTTAGCACTTAAAAACGGTCTCAAAGTCATGTCTCAAATGTTATTTTGATTGAGCTTTAGGTTAGGTGCCTGAAATAAGGTCTGTTGTTAACACAAGCTTATGAGATTTTCACCTTTTGTTTTATGAAATACGTCAATTAATTCCCCACTGGTCAATGTTTGGAGCTTTTATGTGTCCCAAATTAGACTACTAAACATCATTACACGAATATTAGCAACCTTTAGCTTAGCAGTGATGACAACAGCTCATGTGACCGCCATGTAGCTAGTTTATTTACTATTTGTCGATTGCATTTATGCTTCAATGATCACATCAGTGGTGTTTGGTATATGTGGAGATGATCCCGCTAGACAATACATGCGAGTAACATAAACATCTGTTTGCAACAGATCTTCATTTCTGCAATATTTTAAAATCCAATTAAAAACCCCATTGTTTTAGTTGAGGAAGCAATTGCGTTGCTAACTACCGACGTCGGCATGCAAAGGTACATCATCGATGCACTAAGGTATAGAGATAAAAACAACATCAAAAACCTTTACTGAATACATGCATTTCCATTCAGCTATGTTTGATCAAGCAACTATGCCATCTTCTGGTGACACTGTAGATTTCACAAACCGAAGTAAATAGATCCACGGCTCTCTGCAGAGTTGTTTGAGAAGTACGTGTGACTATTAAAGACGTACCATGACAGCTGAGAAGTACATGCTGGTGACTCCATACATGATGATGAAGATCCTGTCGTCTGACAGGTTGTTGAAACAGTAGTAAAGACCAACTGTAAGGAAAGGCAAGGGAGCAGTCAGTAAAAACCATACTTGTGCTTCCTGTGCATGAAAGATGTAGATCATACAGTACTAGATTTGTGTTACTCTGCGTGTGAACTTACAAATATCTGGGCTTTTGGTTGGACAGAAACCTGAACTTCAAACACCATATTGAAGTTCTAACTAAGAAATTGAAATTCACTCTTGGCTTCCTTTACAGACTTAAACGTTGTTTTTCGACTTCTTCCAGTAAAAGGTTGGTCTCTGGCTTATTCCTGTCCCAGCTTGACTACGGTGATACAATCTATAGATTTGCCTGTCCCACTGTTTTGGCCAAACTTGACCCACTCTACCATGCTGCACTGCGATATATATCAAATGCACCCTATAGGACTCATCACTGCACACTGTACAGCCTAACTGGATGGTCCTCACTTACTGTGCGTAGGATGCAGCATTGGTTTTTATTAATGTATAAAGCCATTTTAGGTAAGCTTCCACTGTACACATGTGCCAGGTTTGCTCCAGTGCCTGGATACGGGTCCAGGTTCCTGCTGTGCGGACTGAGGCTGGAAAAAGGAGTCTTTTTTACTATGGTCCTTGGTCTTGGAATGACCTTCAATCACGCCTCAAACTGACAGCACTTGTCCCTATAGCCTGTTTTAAATTGAAGTCGTCTGAAGTCCTTACCACCAGCTGCTCTTGCAGTAATAAGTAGTACCTTTCTTACTGTCCCAAATGTGCACAATGTAGTGACTGCTTTTCGTCCTTTTGAAGAACGTAAGAACGTGTAACGTTGCTGCCTTCTTGGCCAGGTCAGCATTGTAAATCAGATTTTATTTCAATGCTTTTTATCTGGTTAAATAAAAGGTTAAATAAAATACTTGCCTGGAAACATAAAGACCAGCAGCTGGAGGTCAAAGTAGTACGAGGACCAGGTGGTGGGCTGATGCTCAGAGACAGAGGCGATGATGGGAATGTTGTTCTTGGCATAGGAGGGATCCAGCAGGGAGTAGAAACGACCAGTCCATGGAGAGATCTTACCTGAAGGAAGATACTTTTGGTCAGTCATGATCCAAACAAAAACTACATTGGTTTCTCACAAGAGGAAAGGAGAAGGTGATGAGTGTTAATCCAATACGTTCTTCTGCATGTGTCTGCTGGTGAGCCCTCTTACCGGTCAGCATGAGAACGGTCCCCACAGACAGCATGAGGAAGCCCACCAGGGAGATGACGCTCTTGAACAGAACCTCAAACTGCTGGGAGTTCAGTTTGCTGCGCAGGTAGTCCACAAAGGCGTGGATCTGGCACAAGCCAAACACACCGAAGGCTGCCATGTGCTCTGATGACTGCACCGGCTGGATAATGACACAGACAGGAAGTCAGACTGTGGACAGTGGCACAGAACCTTTTTCCCCAACACATGACATTGTATTTCAAGGGTTGATCAGAGTAACTCAAGAAACATGAGACAGTGCTGGTGTTGTTACTAAAATGAATACTTTGACTGATCCCTGCCTACATTTCTCAATGAGGATGTGGAAATAAGCCATAAAACAAAGTGTATCATTGTACCCTATTGTGTTCATACCTTTAATATCCCAACAGAGAAACTCTAAAGGCCACCTTCACAAGTCACAATGCTGCTTAAATAAGTTGAAATTCTTGAATAGAATACTAGTACTAGCAGTATTGTCAGTTATTTTGTGAAATCAAGTTCCCTCTGGTAAGTAGTGATCCAGTGTTTAAGTCTAGGCTAGCTTTCAATGTGAAAAGATACGTGTTATTGTGTTGCTCTGTTGGAGGAGCCTGTGACTTAAGATTGTCGTCGACATAACTACACTGTGGCTATGTAAGAATGACAATAAAGCTTTGCGGTACTTTAGTTCTATATCCCGGTAAGTCTGCTTTGTCAACAAAATGCTCGGTATAATAGCCGTTTGTCCAATGTGCTAAGTTCCTATGCCACTCAGTCTGCAAGGGTGTCTTACTTCCAACTCGTGTTCTATAAGATTTAAAAATCTTAAACAAAGGTGGATCAAAAATAAAACTCCAATAACTACTTGATGATTCAAAAACAGGCTGTGCTACAACACTGCATTTAATCATTAAATGGCAGGACTCCATGTTAACGCGGATAAACACTTGTTTTGATCCACAGTTGAAGACTTCCAGCGTCCTACTGGCAAACCATAGTTAGACTCTTTTAGACAAGCACACTCAAATCTGAGTTACTGTACCACCACCGTCTTAACATTAGCATAGCCCAATAATATCAATATATACAAAACGTTGGTATTAATTCAAAGGAAGTTCAAAGAATGTTATCCGTCTTGCCAACATAAACATTTCTTAGACATGGTTTTGTTACAATTATTACTGTTGTCGTGCACGTGTATATGCACGTGTCTGAAGAAGAAACAAAACTGGTATGCAGCAGTCATAATAATATAGAGTATAGTGCCACTTTTTAGACAAGTAGTTTCTAGTTCCGGCTTCATCTTCACTCACCTGGAAACCGACAAAAGAGATCTGCATGGAGAGGATGGTGCCGAGGCAGTACACTGTGCAGTAAGCCACGTAGATTCGGTGAGAGAATCGGCCCGTGATCATCAGAACCAGGACATGGAGGGGGATCAGGTTGATGAGGAACACGTAGCCACCCCAAGAGGAAACCTATACATTTACACAAATGCCTCATCAGGACCTCTATGAACTCAGAAATATACTATACGTCTCATGCACTTTGGTCTATCCTCACCATGTAGAAGTAGGCCAGCGCGCACACGGACGACCAGTACACTGAGCCCGTCTTCACAGCCTTGATCCACATGTAATAGGTCAACAGCATGCAGAAGATGGCAATCCCTGAGTAGGACAGCACCGAGGGATTTCATTAACAATCTGTTAGTGAGCTTTTATTCAAATACAGTGTTTTGCATATCAAGTGCACGCAGACCTTCGTTATCATAGGAGCCAGCTACAGATCGAGAGATGTAACCGGGCACCACGGCGATCATGGCAGCAGCCAGGAGCCCCGCACCGGCATCCTGCAGGGGAGGAGGAGGGCTTTAGTGGAAACATCGTGTACTCCATCATAACTATAAAAGCATCATTAACCTATACTCATCATAGCTGGTTTTTATTTCAATATAAAGTTCTTTGTAATCTTGTTAAGAAGAGTACTAGTAAATAAAGTTTATTATTTATATATTATTATTAACAGCATTCTAAAGCAACACTCTGTTCTAATCCGGGAAATATGTTTAACAATTTATTTTGCAACATTAAAAAATGACCCTGATGAAGTCATGGTTTTATATTTAAATGTCAGCTTAAGACACAAATCAAAAGAAGGCCTGTGTAACATCTGGCGTGCGGATCTTTTAAAAGATGTGCGTTTATCTTCTACCTGGATTTTGACTGCTTTATTTTTAATTCAAAGCTAATTCACAGGAGTTCCCCTTAATAGAAAGAACAGCACTTAGAGTTTATATTCTTAAATAACATGGATTGTTGTCATGTTCTACCTTTAACTCCTTGGTGAAGTGGTAGGTGACGACGACAGTGAAGGAGGAGAACAAGGGAGCCAGGAAGACACAGACATTACGGATGTCAATGGTGATGTGGAAAAAATGTAGGACATGGTAAAGGACGGCAGAGGTGATCATAAGTCCTGGAGAGAGGAGACAAGGTGTTCCAGGTTAGCTTAGCATTAGTGCTAATCAAAGGCACACTGATTAACCTCTGTTCTTTAACTGAAACAACACTTGAACGGCTTATCAAACCACCCAGAGTAAAGATTATAAGCAAACATTCATCTACTTTGCTCTCTTATATATTCTTCTGATTCCTACCTGGATAAATGGTGCCACCAATGATCCTCCCTAGAGGATACCATGCCCGGTCGTCAAACCAGTTGTGAAACTTATAAAACCCTTCTTCTGTCAGGAAGCGGGTGGTGCGGTAGTTAAAGTACCTGAAGGTGAGATAAAGGCAGAGTTAAGGACACGCTAAACACACTTTGTTCTTCACAATGCTTGGAAATAAGCACGACACTTACGGATCGAACTCATGGATGACACTCTCAAACCTCAAGACGGAAAAGAGTCTGGTGGAGAATGCTGAAGAGAAGGGAAAGCACATTGATTCATGTGTTCAGTTTGTTTTGAGGGAGAGCATTGTGTATGGGGAAGTAGAGAACTTACAGAGGATGCCAGCCATAGACAGGATGAGCAGCTTCAGCAGCGTGTCCTGCTTCTCATAGGACAAACGGAGGAAGCCCAGCTTGGTCATTTTGGCGAGTTTAGGAACAGCTCACCATACAACCTAATGGGAGGAAGACAGACACTGTAAGACTGAGGGACAAGTTCTTCTGATTCAGGTCCACCGTCTCAAGGAAGAACATCGTACTGCCAACGGCTATAACTCCGTACAACACTTGACCTCTGGCTAGCAGAGAACTCCCAGCATCATAGTTGATTACGTTTTTCTTTTTTACACTGACTTTTTATTACCTTTGCATAAACTTAATTCATTGATTTGTATATAGTATTCTCACACTGTACTTCATTTACATTTAATTTAACTTCAATCACTTTGAAGACATATCATATATAATGTTCCGTTTACAATTTGTAGTAGGGTGATCTATTTTGTATACTAACCTATTTTGTATATTTGTAGTGTGCCATAGAGATACACTAAAAGACACATATTTCACTGTTGATATACATTTACAGTTTGTGTGCACGTTCTATTTCTACTGTTAATATGTTTATATTGACCGTTTATGCAAATTGGGATCAATGTAAAAAATCTAACCATCTATTAATACGATGTAAGGAAAAAAACATTGCCTAATATACATTTCTATTTCAGAAATAGATCCTGCAAATAACTTATTTGTAATGTCAGGTTTTAAATAAGCCAGATCATCATATACAGTAATCAAAGTCTTGAAACTGTAAAGAGTGAACTTCCATGTCCAGACCAACCAGATAAGGCCACGTTCTCAGATGTGGCATCAGGAACCAGGAAGCACTCACTCTGGAAAACCTCTGCAGGGATTTATGCCTGTATTCTGCACATTTTGTAGGTTTTTTCAAAGCAAAAACACAAACCAGCAAGCTAAAAAGAGCACTTATTAATGCTAATTAGAGCTAGCCCTAAAAGTCCTGAGACTCAACCGGCACTCCTAACATCACAGAGCAAGGAAATCAACATTAGCTAGTGTTTGTGCACTACGTTACCTATTAACACGCACACTATGTACATTTAGAAACAATGCAAGTATCGTTATAGCATGGACTGCATCTTACAGCAAGTCAGCATCAGGCCGGCTAGTGCTGATGCTGCTTCCATTTCAGCCAGTTAAAAGTGTGGCTAGCGAGGCTAACCTGCTAGCGTCTGTATAATGAACACCTCCGCCCCGCGCCTCCTGACAGACTTATTTTGAAAATATCAGCGACACCTTCACAAATGACAGCAGGACAACAGCTTACAATACATAATTAGTTTTCCTGTTAAAGCTCCCAAATGTAATATTTAATCTTCAGTAAGACTCACCCGCTCCGTTCCTGTTTCTCATACACTATTCACACACAACCTTAATCGAGAAATAATTCCGCCCCAACCACGCGTTGCTGCGCGTTTATTGGTCGAGCATCGGTCCACAGAAATCACACATAATTCTGATTGGATATTTGACTGTCATTCAAATTTGGTTTCCTACCTTGCCGCTGTAGTGTAGTGACGTGTCCTTAGTTAGGATGCAACGTGTCGCCCCCTATTGGTTAAAAGACGAACAGGAGTCAGGACAATATAATTTCAGTGGTGCAACAAAACTCATTACAGTAAATTGACAACCATTAAGACAATATATAATTAAACATTAGTTAAAAAGCACAACATAAATGATCTGGTTGTCTATTTTCAGTCGTGATCAGATATCTTTACTCAGTAACAATTCAGTGCCAGCCAGGGGTGAAAGTGGTTTGAATTTCTTGCAGGTACTATAATGCTACCCCGACCTTCATTGGTTCATATTGTTCTCCTCCCGCCCCCAGCTTCATGCATCCCTGAACACAAACTTCACATTTGTAATGCCTTTATGGTGTAGAAATTAGAAACACTTGACAATATGTATAGTCAATTATTTATTTTCAATTGTGCATACAACTTGTGTCAAAACTTAACAGACCATTAGCAAGGCATGTTGAGGGAGGTAAACTACACACTTTTCCACATTTTCCACAGAGGGCTGAAGTAGCTCTCCTCTTCTGTGTACCGGCGAGCCATGCAGCTTGTTGAGTGGGCTGCTCTTCTTCCTTTGCCCAGCCAGGTCTTCACATAAGGCAGTGGATCCCACTGTCTGCATGGTGGTCCCACAGAGCGGATGAAGAGGAGATTTGCTGCATTTTTTGTTGTAAGTTTGCTCCTATACTCCATTATGATGTTGTTCATTGTGCTGAACCCCCGTTCACAGTCAGCATTGCTTGGAGACAGTGTGTCCACTGCCATGAGCAACTTCTTCATTTTGTTGGGAATGTTTCTTCCTCCACTGGCCTAGTATTCTGTGAATCCAAGATGGGCCTCTTGTTGGTTCACATGTAGGACATCACACAAAGCCCTCACCTCATTATCTCCAAATCGAGGATTGTCATGGTCCCAGTTGTCAGGGTTGAGGACTGCCATTTGATTGATAAGGCTGTTATAAGCCTCTTTTCGCTTGGCTGCAACACTGGCCTGTGCTCTGTTTGCTGTGGTTGTGAAGAGTCTTTCTTTCATATTGTCTGCCTCTGCTCGGATGAACTGAGCAGAGTCAATGATGGGAGACCTGCCAACTCTTAACTCCTCTCCCTTGAATTCCATCACTTCCTCTGCCTGACTGGCATCAACTGCATGTTGTCCTGGGTAGCGATTGAAACTTTCTATGCGTTTGACATACGTCGTCATGATGTCATGGGCCTTTGGGAGTGTGGTCTTCCTGTTCTGAAGAATTTCTGACAAGTTCTTAAGTTCAGTCAGAACATCTGCCATCAGTGCAAGACTTTTCAGGAAGTTGATGGAGCACAACTTAGAAAGCAGACCTTTGAATTTGGCCCTCTCTCTGCTGTCCCTTGTATCATCCTCTGATGCCTCACGGAAATGTTGTGCCAAGGCTGGATAAGACTGCCAAACTGCAGAGACTGCCCTCCATGAAGAAGCTACCCAGCGAACACTGAACACTTTTCCAATCCTCCTGAGGGCGATGTCCAGGTTGTGAGCACATTCACTCAGCTGCCGCATGTTTTTTGGTGACTGGCTATATAATGAATATAGGCTGTCCATGAATGCCTGGAAGTCCTTTGTTCCCCCTGTCACATCCAGTGCCTGGTCAACAGCAAGCTCCAGTCTGTGATTAAGGCAGTGCCATAGTATGATGCCTGGGAAGTCATCCTGGAGCAACTTCCCAACACCTGACTTCACTCCCAGCATGACACTGGCCCCATCACTGCAAAATCCAATGAGGATTTCTCTCAGCAACTCAACAGTGAAGCCATTTGTAAGCAAGCAACCCATAATCTGTTCCTTGATATGAGCAGCAGACATACTATCCAGCTCAACCAGGTCCAATGGAAAGGCAATGGGCTCCATGTCTCCATCAACACTAGCCTTCAGGAACACAATTAGTGTTGATTTGTGCCCAACACTGGTTGACTCATCAGCCAATACTTTGATTTTGCTCTTGGTCTCTATTATCTTTTTTAGAAGTTCCTTTTCATCTGTGATGACACACGCTCTATTATGTCAACACAGACAGTTTTGCTGTGCAAAACACGCCCTACATCAGCAGAATGTGCATGCTGCAGGTCAATCAGACTCTCAAAGTCTGTGAAAGGCTTGTTGTTCTTGGCCACATAATAGGCTGTCATGAATACCTTGGCAGTAGACTCAAACAGACTCCTGACTCGCGTTCATGTTCAGAAGAATATCTTTATTTGCTGTCTGAAGAATCTTGACTGCTTCATTATGTGCTGCAGAGTTCTTGTGCTCACGGATTTTTTTGCGCAGTGATGAAAGCTGGACATCCCTTGATTGACCAGCTGGGACTATCTTTCCATCAGCACACTGAATAGCAATATTAACACCACGGGATGCCATGACACCCAGATCCTTCACATCATGGCATGGGGTACAGCCTAGCCTTCCATTGTGAGCATACATCCATTCATTCTTCTGTTTGAACTGTTCATATTGTTCTTCTTTCCATATAGAAGGGTATGCAGTAGGGCTAGCATCACCTGTGGTGGCTTCTGAGGGACCTGCTGCCACTTCTTCTGGCTGAGTCTCCTCTTCCTCCCTCTGGGCCTCAACTGTTATAAATTAGAATAAAAATGTATAACTAAATTCAGCAGACAGTCAAAAATGTACAAGTCTCTGTCTTTCTTTGAATTTTCAGAATATTGGTTACATAAATTAAAATACTAATACAATAAAATGTCTCAAAATGTATGCCACAATGTGCAGATTAAAATAGAAGATATCAAAACAAAATATTTAATGTTAAAATAGTATGCTGTGTACATGTTGTGTATATAGAGCAGGGTGAACAACCTTTTTTTAACCAAGACGGCGGCGACTGGGGATCGACTGGTTGGGCACCCCATATAGAGATATACAGTTTGCTAGTTAGCTAACTTATTATATTCATCATGGCCAGGTTCATGTCCATTCTCTGGGCTAAATAAGCATCATCACCTGTGTCATCTGTGGGCGTTGTTTTTCTAATTTTAAGCACATTCTGAGTTTCTTCATCTCTCTCCTTTCTCTTAAACATCTGAAGAATCGTCGTTTGCATTTTTGCTTTAATTACCACGTAGCCTAACTTTCTAGCTGTCATTCAGTCACTCCATTCTTTTCTCCTCCCGCTGTTCTGATCAAGTGGGGAAAAGCAAATATGTGACCCCGATCGAAATCAGCCGGAAGTCGCAACGGCTCATTTCAAAATAAACGTGGATTTGCGTAAAAAAATAGTTTTTCGGGGTTCGGGTGTTTTGTTTGATTTTAAATAAACAAAGTCTTGGCTTTCAGAATATGAAACTTGTTTCGGCAAATTCAGATGATAAATACAACTTAGAAGCTTGTAACGGCATAATTACAAGCGGAGAACGGAGTAACTTGAGGTCACAGCAGGCATAACAACAGCCGGTGTTTCTCGTTAGTGTTTTCCCCGGGAAACAAACACAATACGCAAAAATACACAAACACACACATACACACACTCGCGAGCTTCCCCCAGACCAGTAATCCAAACCAAAATATCTTCCCTTCGTAGTATAAATTCCACGGGTGGAGCTGTCAATTCTTCCTGGTCCTCCGGACCGCCTGGAAATCTCTTACCGGTACTAAGGACCGGGTAGGACCGGCACACTTTCAACACTGGTGCCAGCTTTATCTTAACCATTAGATGCATAAATGGGTAAAAAATGACCCAGTGAGGTGGTTTTCTTGAATTATCTTTGTAATTATATTCCACATTCCAGCTATTCCTCAAAAAACATGTTTTTGATATCATGCCATTCAAATGTTTAACTTACATTTTAAGAAATTTAAGTTTTTGTATTACTACCCCAAAGCTCATAAGTGGGTCAAAAATGACCCATTATGCATTTTTTATGGAATCCTAGGGGAACCTTATCAACTGTGGCTGTCAGGAATAAATTCACTGTACACCACACAGACTACATCAGAAGTGACACCTCTCAGGAAGATTATTTTAGACAGCAAGATCTGATATCTGTCAGTATTATAATAATGAAGGGAGGATTAGGGTGGGGGAAGTACTAACAAACACGATCAACGGGCATGGATTGATGGGGGGGGGTTATGAGGGGGGCTATGAGTAGATAGAGGAGAAGAGATGAGTTTTGAGAAGGGACTGGAATAGTGGAGATATTGGGGGAGGGAATTCCATGGGAGCAGCCACAGAAAAGACTCTGTCCCCGAAGCTGCGTAGTTTGGATTTGGGGGACCGGCTGAGGTGGTTCTGAGGGACTGAGGGGAGGATGTAGATGATGAAGAGGATGGGGTCGAGTTCTGATCCCTGGGGAACGCCTTGGGTGACTGAGGGTGTGGCAGTTTGTGGAGGGAGATGAAGTGGGATCGGTCTTATCGGTCCAATTGGTCTAAGTCTTTACCTCAGAAAATATTTGATGTCATCAAATTGATATATTTTAACAACATACTTGCACATTCATGTGTTCATTCATGACTCTTGTCTGCAGAGTATGTTATTATGATGTACTTTATAGTTAGCTAACACTAGCCAGCTATCTAACGAGGGGTTATGTATTGTAACTTGTAACCCTAGTTATATAAGCACAGGCGGAGCCCTCTACTGGACTATATGGGTACTACCTCTCAACCATACTATGCAAGCATTCACCTACTGAGATATCTATAAACGTAGCCCCCGGGGCGGGCCTACCTGAATGCGCGCGCAAGCTCACCGTATAAAAGGCGGCCTCGCCTCCTGACTGTCATCCTGATTCATACTCATGTACAGTAGGTGGCGGTATGCACCTTTTAAGTTGTTTGCAATCTGCCAAAAGCAAGAGAAGAAGAAGAAGACTGTCATCCTACACCCTCTTCAGCGAGAGGCATAGGACAGACAGGGCCCCGAGTAGAGGGCTCCGCCTGTGCTTATACAACTAGGGTTACAATACGTAACCCCTCGTTCTATCTTACACAGGAGCCCTGACGTGGGAGCCTGCCTGCATACCTCCACTCTCAGGACAGTTCCGGTGCAGACCTTCAGTCTCAGGACACCTCCACTGTCAGTACAGGAAGTGACGATTCTGACACGTTTTTTTTCCCGCCCACCGAAGAACTCGTTTGATGGAAGTTTTCAAATCACAATGGAGACTCATCACGGAGGTGATGACTCCGCCCATCGTGCACTTTGGGTCGGCCTTAGGCGCATTCACACCGCAGTACTTTTCCCACAAAGGTTCATGAGAACTTAGTTCATGCAAACTCTTTAGTTCTCATGAACTAAGTACAGATCGCGTTCACACCGGAATAAGTCCCTGGGGGTGGATTAGGCAAATGAAGCCGCTGACGTCACTTCTTCTTCTTCTGCTTTGGGTTTACTGGCAGGCCGCAAACCACTTCACAGCGTATACTGCCGCCCAAAATCCCCGGCCGGAAGTCCCCGGAGTTGGGGACTGGTTTCAGTAGAAGCTGCTGGGACTCCCAGCAGCTTCTACTGAAGCCTTCTGAGTAAATCGCCAGAACGCCGACACCTCCTCATCTCCACCGCTCCCATGTTTTATTTTGTGTTGCCATAAGTTAGTCTCTCTGCGTTTCTGCGCTGGGCTAATGCTAATGCTAATAATGCTAATGCGAGGATAATAAAATGGCGGCTTCACAAAACTTTTTGGGAGTTTTACGGGGCGTGGTTTGCAATCGCCCAGCCAATCAGAAATATAGTTCTTTTCTCACAAAAGAGCCGCTCGAAAGTCCCTGCTCTCTAGCAGGGACTTTCGAGCGGGTAAAAAGGTTCTCATGAACTAATTTTAGTACCGGCTCTTTTTGGTGTGAACGCGATAAAAGAGTTCTCATGAACTAAGTTCGCATGAACCTTTGTGGGAAAAGTACCGCAGTGTGAATGCGCCTCTTGGTCAAGACCTTTTGACCCCCCCAGCCTGGTTCTCGTAAAAGTTTTTCGCTCAAATTACACCATGGAGCAATGTAACGGGAGTTGACAGGGGACTCTGCCCGCCTCACGAGTGCCTATATTCGGACACATTTTTTCACTTTTCCCCGGTTTTATTATTTTTTAGGCTATTTCACCCGGTTTCTACCGGGGACATTGCCCGGTCTCGGGTGTCCCCCCACGGCCTGTGTCTAGCCCCCCCCCCCCCCCCACTCATCCATATATTAACGGATTTTGACCATTTCTGATGCATTTTTCTCCTCTCACTGATCGAATGGCAAATGCGACCCACTGTCGGAGGGCCTCCACGCCGGCCCGGCCTAGTGCCGGTGCTCTGGCGGTCGGTTCCTCCGAACTGCGGGTTCGACTCTGATGGCCGGGAGGGTGTGCTGCGTTGGGGTGGGGGACTTCCCCCACTCTGCGTGTCTCTTCCTTCCCGAGCCGGCCGATATGAAGCGTGACCAAGACGCACCGTCCAGGGGCCCCACGGGTCCCGCAGCGGGGTGGAGATTCCCAGCTGGAACCTCCCCACCTCCGCCGCGGTGCACCCGGCAAACACGGTTGTTTCTCGAACCTTCCACTGTTGTCTAGCGGGTGTAACTAAAATACAAGATGTCGTATTTATATATATAAATAAATATATATCTATATAGATAATAAGTGTCAGTACGATTTTATTTTGTATTTGCGTGCATTTCCTGTTTGGAAAGTGGCACTGTACTGATAGTGGTGATTTTATTTTGGAATTCTTAGCGTGCACTTCCTGTCCTGAGAGTGGAGGTGTCCTGAGAGTGGAGGCAGGCAGACCCCTCTCAGCCCTGATGCATAAAGGCGCTGTCGTCCAACAACATCTGCCCATCACACTGCCCCTGACCGGCTTTTGGTTAACAGCCACTGCACCGCAACTCCTTCTCCTTCGGTTGTGACCGTGGAGAAGTATGGCGTTATATTTGTGCCTCTATCCTGAACACGCAACGAAACATGTTGAGCATAGAAAATGCTATTGAGTGAGCACTTGAACATTTTTGAGCACAGAGAAATATATTTTCTCTCATAAAACTCCTGCTCCGTGCGCAAGCAGACCGCTGCACGCGCTCTCTCTCCCTCGCTCGCTCGACCTCTCCACCCTGTGCGCGCTCAGCTTTGCCTGCGCTCGCTCGAGTTGTCTCACAGCGTTACAAATATATGTAGAGAAGAGTTGCGACAGCGGAAGTCCAAAATGCTTGATCGCCACGTGGTTCAGAGAGACTCAGAAAGTTCCCGGAAGTTCGTGGCGGGCCATTTGAATCACGATTTGAATGCATTAATAACAGGATAGAAATGCAATTTTTGGTAATTAGTGGTCAATAAAGGTTTTGATTTGCAATATGTATACAACATATCGATATGTGTACGTCAATGTGTTTTTGTTTTTTTAAAGTAAAATGTGCTAATATTTGAGGATTAATATAAAATAAGAAGTAGGCCTACTTTATTGATACCAATTGGGGAAATGTTTACGCTGCAGCAGCAAAAGACAAGGCATTGTACGTTAGACAGTTAAAAGACTAGAATTAAACAATCGAAAATGTAAGTTCTTAAATAGAAATAACATAGCATTACAAAAAGTAGAAAATATACATAGTGTGAACAGCTATCTTACCTGTTAACATATACATGTTAGACTAACGTTTCCTTGGTTACAGAGCCTGTTGCTGTTGTGTATTGCTTTGATTTCTTTAAAACAAATATTATCTTCTTAAACCTGTATGGAGTCAATAACATCACATCCTAATGGGTATTGATATATTTAGAGGGAGGGGAAGGAGGTTTTCAAAATTCAGATTAGATACATTTCTACCATTTCTTTAATTCATGGTGGTTTCAGTAATCCCCTGGTAATTGAGGACCTAAGTAATCTAAATGACTAATGTAATCTTTATGACTTTCAGAAAGGACAGGAGACCCACAGGTGCCTATCAATGATTGTCAACTGACAGCACAATGAGTCAAAGCACTAGCAGCAGCAGCAGCAGCATGATGATGATGGTAAATGTGTTGTTTTAGGAACATCCATGTAAATAAATGGAATTCAATAAACATTGAATAGCATGCATACAGTTTGTCTGAGCCTTTTCCTCCGTGTTGTCCTGGCATATAGTCTCCCCCATGGTTTGCTGTGCTGCCGGGGGATGCTCCAAGCGCTCAGAGAAAGGAGTACACATGTGAAGTTTCCCCACTGACACAGAGAGGAAGAAAGAATGGCTGGCTCAAGTCAGCAGGAGCAATTTAACTATCACAAAAGACAACAACAGAAACTAAATACGTGAGGTAATCATATTTTTCACAAAACGAAGACCACACCATTGGGAAGCTTAATCTCTGTTTAATCAAAATAAGGAACAGGGAGAGGCTTGCAAAACTCTGGGAGTTGAGACTCAGGTGCAGGGTGAGGGTCTCATTGCAGGTCTTCAGGCTCCATTGAATCCCCCTGGGGTTCTTGTGCTGAAAGAGGGAGACAGGAGAAAGGGTTAGATACATCTAGCAACCTATAGGATGGGAAATTGCTGACCTATTTGAAACTTACATTGTGTTTTCACTCTCACTTAAGTCCCTCTCCCTTTGCCATCAATCCAACATCAGCTCACCTGCAACATAATACAGACAGGTAATAATCAACAGAATCACAAGGACATTATATGGCTCTGCTAAAAACACTCACCCATAAGTTACGTTTTTGTTTGCTGTTTGGAAGTCTCAAATATGCACTCTAAATCCAAATCAATAGCGATGTATCACAACAATAGCTCTTTTCCTTATTATTGTGTAACGTTAACTATAGCTTGAACTCTAAAATGGATATCCTCATTTCACCAACTCCACCCACTACAATCACACGTCCCAATGTTATATGTAACTCCCTCCACCCCGGATAAAAGCACGTTTAGCCCCTTTTCTCTAATTCCACAACGTTGGATGAAATAACATTAGAACAACGGATTAATAGGCTGTTCATGGTTAACGTGTGTTGCTAACTTTATCCGGTATTCTAGCCTAATCTGTTTAGTTGTCCGGTTGAAAATTAACGCAAATTCTATGCCCATTGTAGAACAGGAAACAGAAGTTGGTCCAGGTTCTGGTCAACCCAAAATTGTGATAGAGAGAGAAACATGTTTTGTCATTCTGCCACCTCTAATGCTTACAGCAAGTAATCAATACCTCAGAAGGGTTCATGTACATGTAGGTTAGCGGTTTGCTTAAACTACCTCTATAGCTATGTTGCCGGTGTTGCAGTATAACTTGAGTCATGACAACTGGCGACATTCTATTATTTTCGTCATAGGAATCCAGGGCGTGTACATTGAGGACCCATTGTTGACTTACCATGTCGATCGCCTCGTTTGTCGTTTACGTTCATCTTTTGCTATATCTGCCTTCCTAAGATCACTTTGATGCAAGGGTACTATGACTATGCTTGCACGTCATGGTACCATAGCACCTCCAAGGCGCTAAAAATAAAACTTCAAACATCGCAAAATAAACTGGTCAGACTACTGCTTGACCTTTCATCTAGAACCCACCTCACCTCTGCCCACTTTGACAACCTAGGATGGCTTAGAGTAGACGACAGAGTACAGCTTCTTGCAATGGGCCTGGTCTACAAGATCCACTACACCTCTATGGTACCCATGGTCTACAAGATCCACTACACCTCTATGGTACCCATGGTCTACAAGATCCACTACACCTCTATGGTACCCATGTACATGTCAAAATTCTTAAATGGTTGGTCTTAAATGTCCGGTTAGGATGTATTAGAACGAAATCTAAAATGAAAATTGTAAATAAGAAATCTGTATGTAAAAAACCACCTGTATGTAAATTGTAAATAACCCATCTGTTTGTCAAATATGTCTTACATGTCTTAAATGATATGATGAATTGGAAATGGGGGACCCTGATGTAAACAAGACGAAAGTCTTTCTCTGGTCTGCATCCCCTTAACAATTGTATGTTTTGAGCTGTACTGTACTGTACCCAATATACAAGCTGTTAATACACTTTTCAATCAATCAATCAATGTACATTCAGTACTCGTATGTGAGGTTGTGGGTGAGAGGTGGATATCGTGACGCTTACAGGGAGGTATCGAACATTACAAAGTAGGTGACTGTGTGGATGCCTGTTCAAAATATTGCAAACTTGAATACATCATTTAAATTATATATTTGTGTCCGACTTTCATTTGTACATCGTTCTTAATGTGATGTATAGTAGCTTTGATATCTGTCCATACCTTCAGACAGCCTAAAAGTAAAACACAAGTCGTTTATTCACAGCCCGAAAGCAGCATCGAGATGACTGGATCATCTGCAGTGTTGGGCAAGTTACTTCCAAAATGTAATACAGTACATTACTTATTACTGTCTTTTTTAAGTACGTTACATTACAATATTACTGTCTCTGAAATGTAATGACTTACACTACTTTTATATTAGCCTACTTTTGAGTTACTTTATCAATTGATTGATTGAAAAGTTTATTAACAGCTTGTATATTGGGTACAGTACAGTACAGCTCAAAACATACAATTGTTAAGGGGATGCAGACCAGAGAAAGCCTTTCGTCTTGTTTACATCAGGGTCCCCCATTTCCAATTCATCATATCATTTAAGACATGTAAGACATATTTGACAAACAGATGGGTTATTTACAATTTACATACAGGTGGTTTTTTACATACAGATTTCTTATTTACAATTTTCATTTTAGATTTCGTTCTAATACATCCTAACCGGACATTTAAGACTAACCAAGTCTACAGATATACAGTTAGTAACAGAGTCTAAAATGCGAGTATATACATAGATGGGGGGGGGGGGGGGGGGAAGCTGTCCATTGTACGACAGGTTGAGATTTGTACCATTACCGGGGCCAGTTTTGCAATGCTCTTCCCCGAAGGTGCTCTTTAAGAGAGGCTTTGAAGGTAAGTATAGTTTTACTTTCCTTTACAGTTGTGGGAAGAGCGTTCCACCTTGATGTGGCATCATTGCGAAACGTGTATTCCCCCTTTTTTGTGCCAAATCTGGGTTTCACATGATTTGTGGAGCTCCCTCTGGTGTTATGATCATGGTATTACTTGACCTTTGGGAAGAATTTTGACATGTACATGGGTACCATAGAGGTGTAGTGGATCTTGTAGACCATGGGTACCATAGAGGTGTAGTGGATCTTGTAGACCAGGCCCATTGCAAGTAGCTGTACTCTGTCGTCTACTCTAAGCCATCCTAGGTTGTCAAAGTGTGCAGAGGTGAGGTGGGTTCTAGATGAAAGGTCAAGCAGTAGTCTGACCAGTTTATTTTGCGATGTTTGAAGTTTTATTTTTAGCGCCTTGGAGGTGCTATGGTACCATGACGTGCAAGCATAGTCATAGTACCCTTGAATGAGGGCTCCTGCCAGAGTTTTCACGGTGTTTTTGTTTACCAGAGAGGAGATCCGGTATAGGAATCTAGTTCTTTGATTGACTTTTTTTATTACTGTGGCACAGTGGCGGCGCCAGAGATTTTCTCTAGGGGGTGCTGTGGGGTAGCTTGACGTTTCATAGAGGGTGCTTAAACATTAAGGGTTTCCCATGAATGCACCAGGCTACAGTTGAATTTGCCACTGCAACACTCCCCACACACACACACACACACACACACACACACACACACACACACACACACACACACACACACACACACACACACACACCACACACACACACACACACACACACACACACACACACACACACACACACACACACCACACACACACACACACACACACACACACACACACACACACACAGTGTACCCGCGACTGTTACAATGAAGGCTCGGTAATCAGCTCACGGCATATAGGTAAGCAGGGGTAAAGTGCTATTTTTACAAGTGGGGAGTGGACCTCACCTCCTCTAGGAGGGTCCTCACCTCCTCTTTTTCTAAATATTGAAGTTAAAAGCATCAATCTGGAGCCAAAATGAAGAGATCTATGGATATACAGTATCTCTCAACATACATATGAAACAGAACTGTAAACAGATTTTCTATTTCTTTATAGATATTTTACAAATCACTCCCCTTTTAAAACAAACCGTTTGAGACCCACTGAGATAACTAGACTAAAGTTAACTATCTAAACACTGAGAGTCCTTTACTTCACCTGAGCTGAGGTTATCTGAGACTCTCAGTCTGACAGGAGAGAGTTCTCCCTCCACCTTGTTTTTGAAAAAGCTCCTTATATCCGTTAACTTGGCTAGCTAGCACCAGATGCTAACCACAACGATCTCCGGTAGATACCCACCGGTGCGCGAGCTCTCTCTCTCGTTCGCTTGCGCACACACACAAAATGGCTCGTGCCACATATACACAGAGCAGAGCTTGAATGAAACACAGAGACCCAGAAGTAAGCTACTTGTACTCACAAGGCCTATTATGTGCAGAATCCCTCTCGCTTTCAGGTGGACGTTTAAGGACTAAAAAACGATCCATTTCTCACTTTGCTGTTAGCAAATAATATGGGGCTCCAGCTAACAGGAAGTCACTCAAGTGTCACAAAGTAATTTAGCCTATGGGTAGGTCAAAATCGAATGGGTGCTGGCCATTGGTCTAATCATATCACCTGTGTTGGCTTTATGTTTTTGGTCAAACATTTATTTGTTTCACATTTGCATTGATGTAATCAGTCATTTTTCTGATTTAATTTAATAAAAATAATAATAATTTTCGAAAAAAAACACATTTCTTGGGGGTGCTTTGGCAATCTTGGGGGGTGCTTCAGCACCCTCTAGCTCCCCCCTGGCGCCGCCCCTGCTGTGACAACTTGAGCGAGCCCAGGCAAAGCTGAGCGTGCACAGGGTGGAGAGGTCGAGCGAGCGAGGGAGAGAGAGCGCGTGCAGCGGTCTGCTTGCACACGGAGCAGGAGTTTTATGAGAGAAAATATAATTTCTCTGTGCTCAAAAATGTTCAAGTGCTCGCTCAATCGCATTTTCTATGCTCAACATGTTTCATTGCGTGCTCATAGAGGCACACATATAACGCCATAGGGAAGACGAGACCGCAGTTTACTTGGCTGGTGGAGCACACTCAGACACGCTTACCTCGCGAAGAGTGTGTATGACAAAAATAGTGAGGAAGGCTCCGGGGAGAGTCTTCCAGCCCTGCCCGGGGCTTACTGCACACCATGTTCCCCGGTCCTTAAGGAGCATGGGAAAACATAAGTGCATTATGTCCCAGGGGGGGGGGGGGGTCCTATGTTGCCCCAGCAAGCACAGACGATGAGAAGGAGCCAGACATGTCCATGAGATAAAACTTTATGAAGGGGTAATACAAAATGTCAAACAGCATACCACATCCACCATCGACTCTCCTTTGCAGTTTGAAAAGTCTGCATTTGTAATAGCTTTTCAGTATGTCCACCATCTCTATGAGGTCTTCCCAAATTCTCCAATATTGCTCATGTCCTGTCTAGTCCTCACCATTGTAGCAAAACACTGAACACAGTTATCAAAATATTGAAGACTGCCAATTTTATTGAAATTAGACGTATTACTTTTACAAAACCTCACACACATACATCAGTCTGCACAAACACTATGCTCTTCTTACAATAATTGCACACCAGTTCAAAATCCTGGCCCTCCCCGTGGCCATGAGCTCTGAAGAGGGACAGAAAGCTTGGTGACAGGGTCTCTGCATGGTGGGGGGCCTCTGGTTGAACATCTGGGATATCACACAGAAATTGAACAGCCGATGATCTGTTGGGTCCAGCTACATTTGTTTCAGCTCTCAGTCTAGGGGATAACTCGAGCAAGCGGGTCGAGGCCGATCACCCAGATGTTGAATAAAGACTATGTGACTCCTTCTTTCATTAGAGCTTAGCATTGTAGTGGTTGATGTGAAATAAAGAAAACACAAATGCAACAGTTTGGCAGTGTCATCTCACTTACTCAATTCAAACGAGTGACAAACGCTACGGCAGCTTTTCCTTAACTGGTGTCCTTTTGTGATTTGCAAAATGTAAATCTCAGTGGAGTGAGATTCAATTTGGGATGAGACACCAGGCTAACCTTTAGTCAACACTCAAAAAGAGTGGCTTTGTTATTTGGTTTCCGTTACCAAGGTCACCAACCCTTCTTTATAGCAGCTCTTCAACTGATTTTGTATATTCTACTAAAACCAAAGCTCTGATACGATATACAAGCCTCCCTCTTTAACTGGACACGGTTATTTCTGGAACTGCTTGAAGAGAAAACACATTCTATCTGTGAGGAAGGAATGTGACTTTCAACATCAAGAACACATGTACTGTACAGCTGTGCTTTGCTTCTGAACGCAAACAAGGCCCTTCAATCCAAAATGTCCTTCCGTCACATGTTTGCTTAAACAGATTATAACTACATGATTTCTTGTGCTGTCATGTATTTTTAAGGAGAGTGACTTAAATGGCACATTTTACAAAGAAAAACAATAAAATAAATTCACAAAAGAAAAGAGCCGAGTATCTAATGTTGAGTGTGAGGCACGCAGCAGTCCATTTCTGTGTCACTCTTAAAATGTGTTTGGTGCAAATAAAGAACCAATGAATCCAAAACATGTAAACCCTTTATCCTACACCACCATCTTCTCTCAAGGAAACCCTGTGGAAGAATCACTTTCTCACGACTTTCATCAACCGCTTTCCTATCTCCTTCATCATTGTGGGGGGAGGGATCTGTGGCGGGTGGGGGAGGTGTGGGGTGATGCCAGCTTCTCAGAGGAGGTGGAGGGTGGCAGAGCGGACTGCAGGTGCACCGTCTTGTGGAACAGTTTGTTGCTGATCAGCACCACCAGGGAGAAGAGGCGCAGCTGGAAGTGGCTGTGTGGAACACATCAATGTGATCAGTGGATTGGGCATCACAGAAACATCGTTTTAGAAAATGTGTTCTACGTTACACTCACTACTGCTTTGTTGGTGTCTTGGCCTCGTTAGCGCTGATGATGAAGAGAGGGAAGAGGATGGAGAACAAGCAGCCACTAGGTGGAAAAGAGAGAACCAAAAACTGTAGCATCCAGTGAAAACAGGAAGGGAAACTTAGCCTTTTTTGACTATATTATTTACTAGTGGATTGTTGTCATGTACATTTTTGTTGTTGTTTTTGCTTTTGTGTGTGTGGAACATTATTGAGGAATACACATAAAAAGGTGTGATTGGTTGATCTTAGTGATAATGGGCATAGAATAGTCAGTGAGATTGATTAGCATAATAATATGAATCTTAATTTATATAGCATTTTCCAAAAAAGGTTAACAAAGTGCTTTAAAGACACAAGTCCGAAAACATACAGCAGAACTACAAATCAGAAAGTTCAATGGAACCACACAAACAAAAACATTGATAAAGATGGAATCCTAAGAACAAACTCATTTGAAAAAAGCATTCGAAGAAATTCAATTTGAAAGTGCTATCAAAATATTCATAGAGGGCAAATTCTGTAAAAAAAGGTATTTTGGAATGACCAGACTAAAAGAAGTCCATGTGTTGCTCAGCTACGGAATAAACCTAATAACACATTTGCACTTTGATTAAAACATGGCACTAATGATTATTTTTGAATATCAATCCTTGTGTTTTCCTGATGAATCAGGAGTGTTACCTGATGATGTACGAGGAGGGCAGGGCTGTCAGCAGAGCCATGGGCAAACCAAAGCCGAAGTAATAGGGCCAGTTCCTCTCAATGTTGGACAGCCGTTGGTGCATCTCAACACCTTCAACAAACACAACCAGCCTCAGTAAGGTTTGAGTTCTCCATCAGTCAGGATCATGTGGGTGTAGGGTGTAATGTGAGCGTCTCACCATGGTTGAACCAGCGATACTCAAAGCAGTACAGGGAGTAGAGCAGAGACATGTGGAGGAGGCTCACCATCTGTCCAATGGCATCGATGGGGAAGAGGCTAACAATCACTCCCTGCAGGATCACATCAGAGAACGTGAACATGTTCATCTCATCGCTTTATCTTCGTGACAAGACATTTAGATCCTTGTGATATGTTATCACGGTTTGAAAAGCTGATTGGTTAAGCAGTACTTGTGATGACTTGGTTTGAGAATGGTCCCCAATAGCGTTATACATGTTATAATAAAGATCACTTTTTTTGTGTTGGTGTCTATTTGTTTGTAGTGTAGGTCTTTGTATTGTGTAATATTATGACTGTTTTAAATTAATAAAATTTAAACAGAGAAATGAATGTTGATCAAGTTGTTGTGCAAAAAAGTCCTTCAATACTTCAAAATGAAATCAACTCGATAAGTATGAAGGTATATAGCTTTTTCATAATTATATAACTCTGGGAATGGACAGTGTAGGAATATATTGTTTGGCCGACATGCTGGATAACTCTGGCTCATGAACGCCATTACTTTGTGATTTTGTCCGAAAACTGCTAGCATTTGCAAACTGAGCCAACATGTGGTGAATCTTGGCCCACAGTGACAGATCACAGAAGCAGCTTTCCTGCGAATGCTCCACTCAAACGTCCTGTGACTGAAGAGCATTAGACACTGATGTTCTGGCATAGTGCTCTACAGTGGGATTCAGCAGCACTGACACACAGAGAGCCAGGGACATTCTTTTAAGGATATCAAGGTGTTAGTCTACACTAATGTACCTGAATGAGGAAGAGTGCCTGGAGAAGGAGGTTAAAGAGCATGTCTGCAATGATCTTGCTGACGCTGGGGAACGGCTGCGCTTTACAGCCAGACACTTCAAATGCTAGGTCAGCTATATCCTGCAACAGAGAGCAGCACATTCATATCTACATCTGTGTCAACAAAGCATAGGAACACAGTCATATTCAGATTTCAATTGCTATTGCTTTGTGATGACAATATGACATTAGAGGAGCGACAATTCATCTAATGTGCAATGACATTATTTCAAACAATATTTTAATATGTATTTAATACAATTATTTCCATTTAAAAAGGACTAAGAAAAGTCCTAAAGAGTTTTATGACAAAATGCTTTAAGCAACTAGTCAGAATTTCCGGTTTATTCAAAGGCTTTTGTGTCTGCTGTTGTGAGCCATGTGTCATAACAAAACCCTTCAGGTGACTCAGCAGATTTCAAGCAGCTGTTGTGAGCCTGATGATGTGTCATAACAAAACCCTTCAGTTGACTCAGCAGATTTCAAGCAGCTGTTGTGTGGCAGCGGCTCACAGGAGTACAGTTTAATGGTGACTTGTGCTTAACTCACTTCTCAATAAAACTTTATAGCCTCAATATATTGACCTCGTTGGTGTTTTTTGATAAAGGATCAGTTTGACAAATTGCATATTATGAATGGACTTGCTTAACAAGTATAGGACAAGCAGGGCTATAATTCCCAGCCTATTTGTGAAGTCAGCTATATTTAACACCAACTCTATTCCAAAACACGTGTATAACCCTGACAACAGAGCAGCGCAGTGATGACACATTTTCTTGTTGGCTGACCTGGAAGTTAGCTTCGCAAAGGGCTCATCGATAAAAGAAAGCAAAGGGGTTGTTCCATTGAACTATAGAATTGGAATAAATAAGATCTGTGGTGAACACAAGTTTAAAGAATCCGCTGTGTTTATGACACGTAGAAGCTTCAGACATTAACCTGAGGTGTATTTACTGACTAGTTTTTGTCGTGGACCAAAAAGGGAAAATCTCTTAAGCTTGTGTTAACCACAGATCAGGGATCTAACCAAAAACACGTTCAAAAAAGGAAAAGATTCCGAATTGAGGGAACTGGAATTGGTAAAAAGCTAACTCATATCCAGCTTTAGGACTCATTCCTGCACAGCTCTATAACACATATGATATATTATGGTGCCCTAGGCAGCCATTTAAGACTCTTACTAGGGATGCAACTTCGTGGACATTGACTGCCAGACTGTGTAATGGAATGGATACATTGGTTTTGAAGTGCTTCATGCTCAGCCATCACATGACTCCAGCCTAGCAGAGCAGAGCCTGACCTGGAACCAGATGGCGTTGACTATCTTGCTGAGGACGAACAGAGGGAGAACCCAGAGTGCGCTGAAGACGGAGGTCAGGAAGAACTCTAACCAGGACCACACACTTCCATGGAGGGAGGGGTCACCTGTAGCAAAAACAGCTTGTTGACTAACTGGTTCCTCACATAAGAGAACCTGCCCTAGAGTTACATACAAACATAAACGCTGTGTACTTACATACCAATGATTTTAGCTGTGAGAGCCTGCAGCAGGGGGATAAACACCCGGTAGAAGAGAAACAGACTGAGCTGGAGAGAGACAACACATACTATAGTTACTCTCCAACTCATGGTTCCTCTTCAAGAGGTACTAAAACAAAGTATTTTCATGTTTACATCAGCCTTAAAAAATGACATTAAATTCAAATACTAATGTTATATGTCTCACGTGGAACAACTTGTTTCACCTTTGAAATATTCAGTGGTGTGTGACGAGGCTGTGCTGTAACAGCAGGTGAACATATCTTACCCAGAACACCCCTCCATTCCAGGCACAGCACTGGAAAATCCTGCTGGCTACTTTGGGGTCACTGAACAAGAGAGTCAAACAATGTCAAATATTGTATGAATATTTGTTTCATTTAAAAAATGTTTTCCTTACTTAACCAGAAGCAGACAGACACATGGATCTCTGTTTGCACACTGAAGGCTTTTGGTTCTTTACTCAAAGGTATGTATGGTAACACATTAGAGCTGCTTAGATGCATTTGTGCTACAATAAACAACACGTGTCAATAAACATGGTATACTTTTGAATAAGCTTTGTTATGAAATTAAGATCTCTGTTGAATAAATTGTCAAACCATCATTTTAAAAAAAAGTAGCATTTGGAGAATATTTCTCCTACCTCTTCATTTTTTTTGTCTCTGCTGCTATATACAATCTTTATAAAATCATACTTTCTACTCTACTTTACATTTGTCATCTTTATGTGTTTTTGCTAAGAGCAGCAGAAAAACAAACCGTGCTTAAGGTATGGCTTATTGACCGCTTGAGCTTGTGGGAAAAGTGCATGTCACGTTGCAACTCCTAACATCCAGCTATTTAGAACTTAATTCATTTAAGTATTATCGTATGGTATCGTAATCAATCCTATAAACAACAATGACATATCCAGGCACAATAAAACACCCACGAGCATATGTCACTCTGGCTTAGTAAGAAAATCAATAGCATGGCAACCCAAATGTGCAGCTTTTATATGTCTTACTTGTCGGGTTTGCGCTCCTCGCTCTGGGCCCGTCTCTGTGCCAGGGCCCCACTGGCCCTTCTCCTCCGCTGCTCCTCTCTTTTCTGCTGGATGCGGGCATCCAGCTTGGAGATTGTTCCAATCCCCAATATGGAGTCCTTGATCCCCTAGAGAACCAGATGGAAAAAGAATACACAGTCACAGTGGTGTTACACTGCATTTGTTTATAACTGGACAAATAGCCGTAATGGAGCTTTGCTGTACCTCAGTTAGTGCCCGTTAAACACAAGAAGGACATTGATAATGGTTTTTGAGGGCACATCCCAGAACAATATTTAAGATTTGATGGTTCAAAAAGGTGTTTTTACTAAAATGCAGTTATCTAAAATGATGTTAATGTCTCACTCTGTGCCACTAACACAACACTTTGTTTCTTCTGGGCAGAAGAAGTAACTGAAGCTCTTTAGGCTCAGGCTAAATCTGATACAAAAGAGGCTGCTGCTCCAACACTGAAGTCTCCTGTTATTAATTAAACACATGAAGACTAAGATAACGTTTTAACAGAAGCAGCTAATGTAAACTGGATTATTCAGAGTCTCTGGTTGCTCTAGTCAACATTACTGCAGTTTAATGTGCATATAAAAAATACAGTGATACAAATAAGAAATGTCATAATTGTGAGTTGAGTTCTAATATAATTTTTGTATTATTTAACTATTTCTTATCTTATAAGCAATTTAATTATATTTATATTGAACATTTTGGGGTTTTATAGGAAGGTCTGAGACATGATTAATGATAATAAAATATATATCTTCAATTATTTAAAAACTAAACATTACCTTTGGACTCTTTGGGACATACTGACTTTAAAGCTGATTGGACACAATGATAAAGTTCAAGGGGAAAAACAAAGCGTACTATTATCTCTGCATGTTCAGAGGATATGTCTGACCCTGTTTGTAGACAATGTATGTGACACTTTAGTCTTTATTAAGGTAGCAGTTATTGTATAAATGGATATTAAAACATGCAAAGGTTGCATTTATTGTGCTGCTCTCCAGTTCTGGATGTGCACCACATGTTTTCTTGACTTAAATGTTTCGAACACCACTTTTAAACCAAAAACATCCATTTTGATCAACTTTTTACATTACATTTGTAAGTGAATACATTTTTTTTCATGCATCTGTATCCTTGTAAATAAATTAAAGCCTTGTGCTTTGTTTCATGGCTTATGTACAGAGTGTGTGTGTGTGTGTGTGTGTGTGTGTGTTTTCTGACCGTCGCAACATTGCGGAGGAAGGCCCTGACGCTGTCTGTCATCTCTGGACCAGCTGCAGATCCATCAACTGCAGAAGGAGGGGGGGCTGGTGACTTGGTGGTCAGCTCTCATGGCAGGGACGAGCTCACCCAGTAACCTGCAACATCCCAAAACCAAGACAAAGAACAGGACAATAGTTAGCGGTTGGAACTTTTCTAGGAATGTACAATAACCTTAAAAAAATGTAGATATAACCACTTGGAAATACAGTTTCTAGATCATGAACATAGTGCATTTGTTTTTAATATTATATAAAAGGCAGCTTTGTGTCCGACCAAGGTCAACTTTATCCAACAGCATTAGCAGGATTTAGCATATTCATGCAACTAATCATCACCTGTCTTTTTAGCAATAGCAACCTTGCATTTCTTATTTTCAGTTTTTCCATGTGTCGACATTACATTTGAACTTTCCATTATTACATAGCTTTTAATTTACTTCAAAGGAAAGTATTAGATGAATACACAAACAACATTCTTGTCAATGATAAACAGTGATATAAGACCTTATTGTTAGCCTTTTGGTTGTATTACTTGAGCCATTATATATATCCACATAACTGATGACAGAAAAGTAAGTGTGTAAGATGAAATGTTTTGTGAAATGTATACAATATCGATATCAAGGTATTTTATCAATTATATGGTGATATTTGATTGTCATATCCCCCAGCCCTAGTTTTAATAAAAGCGTGTTCTTTGTTCTGAACATTATAACTTTACGTTGTTTTAATACAAAGAATAGTGTTTGTGGCTCTTTAATATTAAATATTAAAAAGAGACAAACAGGATACAAACTAGTTTCCCACTACATAGGGCATACAGGTTTAATAATTGACATTATTTAAATGAAGAAAGCATAGCTAACATCAATATCTTGTTAACTTCTGTCTTTTGATTTATGCATTACAATCAGAAAAGTCACTTAAATGACTTCTCAAACATACTTGGTCTTGGTCAATAACACACGTCTGTAACACGGTTCAATTCAACCGTTAATTCAGACAGCGTCTTTCGGTAACATGACTGTGTGTAAGTTAACGTTAGCAATGGCTTCGTGGGTTAACGCTAGCTCATGGGTGATAGCAGGCAGTCAGGGTTAGCTGGCGGTCTCTGGTTTGCTCCAAAGCTATCACGTTTTTTTTTTATTAATGAAACCCCTTTGTCATGTAGCTAGTCTGGTGAGCATGCTGCCCCTTGTATCATATTGATTGACGTTCGTTTGGTTTAGTGCTCTGCTAGCTCCCCTGTCTGTGTTGCTAGCTAACAGTTACTGTTAACGCTTAACAACTAATGTAACTGTGTGTTTTTTTCCAAGACAACTCCCTAACCAGCGGCTAAAGTCACACCGAGCACACAGGTAACCGCGGCGTATTCCTTACCTCATGCGACCAGCCTGCGGTATTATTAACTTCGGGTATTCTTTCTCTTCCCCCTTAATGTGAAAACAACAACACTAAACATTCACTGCCAGCAGCCAGGGCCGTGCAAATTTGCAAAACATATTGCGCAAGCTCCGACTTCTGAAGGACCATGGGAAATGTAGTCCTCCTTACTAAAGGATGAAGCCAGATGAAGGGAATATCTCATTTACCTCATTACTGTTTGGAAAAAGGAAATGTTGCATTGAAATAAACACATTTGGAATGTTTGTATCATTATGAGGCCGTGGCAGCCGCAGCGCCGGGATTTCGATTGTGGGTGTGCCAATAGGCGCATTCACACCGCAGTACTTTTCCCACAAAGGTTCATGCGAACTCTTTAGTTCTCATGAACTAAATACAGATCGCGTTCACACCGGAAAAAGTCCCTGGGGGTGGATTAGGCAAATGAAGCCGCTGACGTCACTTCTTCTTCTTCTGCTTTGGGTTTACTGGCAGGCTACAAACAACTTCACGGCGTATACTGCCGCCCACAGTCCCCGGCCGGAAGTCTCCGGGACTGGCTTCAGTAGAAGCTGCTGCGAGTCCCAGCAGCTTCTACTGAAGCCTTCCGAGTAAATCGCCAGAACGCCGACACCTCCTCATCTCCATCGCTACCATGTTTTATTTTGTGTTGCCATACGTTAGTCTCTCTGCGTTTCTGCGCTGGGCTAATGCTAATGCTAATAATGCTAATGCAAGGATAATAAAATGGCGGCTTCACAAAACTTTTTGGGAGTTTTACGGGGCGTGGTTTGCAATCCGCCCAGCCAATCAGAAATATAGCTCTTTTCTCACAAAAGAGCCGCTCGAAAGTCCCTGCTCTCTAGCAGGGACTTTCGAGGGGGTAAAAAGGTTCTCATGAACTAATTTTGCATGAACCTTTGTGGGAAAAGTACCGCAGTGTGAATGCGCGTAATTTCGGCTGGGCCTGTTCAAATCTTTTCTCGCGATTTTGTTTAATAATCTAATAAAAATAGGCTATGCCTAGAATGACATTCGTGTTTACTGAGAGCATAGTCGATGTGTTTCCAGTCCCTGTATGGGACCTTTAAACTCTGGGAGAATATGTCCCTCTTTCTGAAGATGTAATGATTTCTCTTGCCCGCTAGATGGCGGTGTTTAGCTGAGTGTGTTTGACTAGTCTGGGCACCAACAGTGTATTTGTGTTATAGAGAAAGTTGTCTTCTATAATAGCAGAGGACAAGGAGAATGTTTCAAATAACGAAACAGCCTACATCTCTAACACTCTTTATTTACCTTCACTAAAGGAAATGTTTTATATTCTTATAAAATAAAGGGCAGTGTGTGGGGAGCACTGACATTGAGGGCCACACAGGGCTAAAAAAAAGGATGTAAATCACATTATAGTCAAGATGAACATGAACATGATACAGCAGTGTGGTCGTTGCACACTTTTCTAAAAATTAACACAGGTAAAACTCTGCAGCATTTAACATCTGATTTATCCGTGTCCAAAACACAAAATGCATTATATTCTGAGGTGCTTGACTATTATATATGGCCATTATTAATTAATAAAGAAGTCATTTTCTCCCTGTGTCAACATAGGTTAAAAGAGACAAACATATCCAGCAGCTTTAAATAAAGCACTTAACATTAGCTGACAAACACACTAGCACATCAATAATCACAACCCAGTAATATCAAATATTCAATTCTGAAATGGGCCATTACGCATAACATTTACTTTTGGTACCTGAATTATATTTTGATGCCAATACTTTTGTAGTTCTTCCTGAGTACGATTTTGAAATCAGTACTTTTACTTGTAACAGAATATTTTTTATAGTATTGCTATTTTTACTCAAGTAAAACATCTGAGTAGTACTTCTTCCATCACTGCTTTACCCAATACAGTCTATAGGTAAAACTACAGAAGAAGAAGTCATGTGACATGTGTAACCGGTTAAACTTCCTGTTGTCAATTCACTTCATGGAAACATATTTGGTGAAACGTTAACACATTTTTGCTCAATAATAAACTTAAGGAGGTTTCTATGACTGTAAGAAATAAACACCAGAAATTGAATTAATATCATGGGGGTATCTGTATCCCACCTCCTTTTTCCTTTTCTTACCACTTTCAAAAATGGTGATCCTATCCTAACATCCTCTCCCAGGGCTTCTACAAAAATATTGGATGTCAGAATGCTTAAATAATTAATTATAAAACATACAATAATGTTTAAAGACAGTATTTAATTTTTTCAGTGCCATTCATTTTTCAGTGTAAATACAACCTTTTTGAATGCAAGTGTAAGAACATCAATGTTTCAAATTTGAGTTCATGTTTTGTTTTCAATACAACATTTAACCTGTTAAGCCCTGAGCCTGTTTTTCAGGTCTCAGGCTCGAAAATGACATTCCCAGAACAAATGACCATATCTTCCCTTCTAAAAGGGTTAAATTAATAATCTTTTCTCTCAAAGCAAGGTTACACCTGTGAGTTGGATGTAGAAGTCTCAGAATCAATATAGATGTTTTTATTTTAAAGTAAATTCAGATTGAACACAGGAAAAATAAATAAAATGTAAATTATTGTGTCCGTCCAAAAAAAAGTACTTATAGTGAAAAAACCCCACTTCTGGGGTCATTTGGGTGGATTTGACCTATCTCTGGCCCCCCTTGCTCGATTTTGCTGATTGACATCTCTTTTTAACCGTCAGAGCCAATGGAATCGAGGGGAACTCCCACATACTCCTTATTGGGTAATGTGTGTGTGTGAGACTGACGCATAGCCAAAACCAGAAGCTGCGATAACTCTGATGGCTCTGATTAGCAGCTAATTTGTACTCTCCTATTTTTACATAAAAATGGAATTATGGATTATAAATTAAAAAATATTATTTCACAGAAACATTATCAACCTATGGATTAACCGATTCAGCCGCGTTTTTTCCCGTTTTAATGCTATTGAACAAGTCTTTTGATCAGATTGACAGCTACGGTGAGACGATCTCCCGTAAAAGCTCCGTAAAGGTACGTGTTGTGATGTCTGTGTTTGCTTCCCGTGTCGCGAGTTCGGATCACTCAGTGATGATATATATACCTAAATAATCTGTGGAACCTCAGTTTTAAATCGGATATCTTGTATGTGCAGCTACGATAAGTAATAAGGGTATCTTTTATCTTGAGTTCTGTGCCAAAGTGCGTTAGCATTTTTCGCTCAGGGGTCATTTAGATGCTTCTTATGAGACTTGTGTTTTGTTTTGGTAAAAATGGTTTGTATCATCAGTTAGCTGAGATTCTTGCCGTTAATTTGGTATAACACATTAATAGATTCTTAAATATTAAGATGCCCTGAAAAGGCAACCTGCCCAGTGTCGTGAAAAAAAAGAGCCCCCGCCGAGGGGGGCTTTGGAGCTTAACAGGTTTTAATGGCAGAATTGAAGGTCACTGTCACTGTAAAGGTTGGGGATGTAGAGAGAACAAGGTCATATCATCATTATTGCTTGAGGAAATGTAGGGGTTCATATCCACCTGAGGACAAGTTCACATTCTTCAATAAAACACACATTATCATAGGCTTTTAAGCCTGATTCTGGTTATTTCTCACATTTGACAAATTTACACCAAACAAATTCAAACATGTTCAACTATAATCATAATTATAATTATGGCAATGTGTGGAGGGCTTTGAAATAGCCACTTAGACAATTGTATAGAGAGATAAATTGTAATAGTGAAATGATTAATCTCAATCCTCCATAATGATTGCCTGTGTCTATGCAGCACACCCTTTACACGTTCAGAGCCTATGATGGTATGGACAAGTTAATATACAAATATATCTGGGTCATTATTAGTAACCCTTGAATATAAATACAGGCACAGCAAAAACATGCCTATAGGAGTGCAACACAAGACTAAAACCCCCAAAGGTGCAGATACATGATACAACAGAGATGCTAACCCTCTGTGTATCACTGAAACCTGATTGTCATTGTCACACATTAAAGTGAGTGTTTTTCTCACTGTGCTCAAAACTCAGTGCATCTCTATCATGACTGTCCATCTGGTAAGCAGGCAAGGTAGGTCAGAAGATTTCATCATCATCATCATTTCTTCCTCATTATAGCTCCCAGCAGTCTGAGCCCCCTTTCTTCTCATATCAGTTGGAACACTTCATTTTAAAAGTTGTGTACAGTACTGACACCCTCCGCAGCTCCCCTTGCAGTCCTGCTTTTTCTGTTTCCGGCAAAGCATGGCCTCAGTCCTTTGTCTTGTTATATTAGGAGAAGTCATTATATGCCACCTTGAAAATGTGTTCAGGAGAGCTCAGTGTAACAGGTTCTGTGCCATGCTTGGAGCTCCCCCCCTTTGGCACACACCAGCAGGTAGGACTCACTCGTCACCTGTGGCAGGCGAACCTGGAGGACAAAAGAACAGCTTATTTCTTTCAAATGGATTGAAATGAACTCATAAAGGATTCATTTTGGCCTAAAATATTGTCTTGTGCTGATGAATATTGTATTGCATTTACAACACCAAAAGTTAAACCATAATAGTAATGATAATAATTCACAGTAGAGTCGATCCTTTTGGGTTTTTTCCTCTCCTAGTGTGTTATATAGGTTTTAGTGCATGTAAATGGTCTGCAAAGGCTACAATCCCTGTGTTCCCTCCAAGGGAGTTTCTCTCCCACACACAATGATAGATTGCAGTCTGAGTGTTTTGTGTACCCTGTGGAACAGGAGCAGGTGTCGGTGGAGAGGAATCACCAGCGGGTAATGGCAGGCAGGGGGCGCTCTCTCCCTCTGTAACACATGCAAGTCAGACTGGTGAACAGACAGCAGCTTTATAGAAACATAAACAAATATTCTGCTATTGATAAGTGCTTAGTCAGCTGTACACATCGTATGTCATACAGTACAACCTTCTGTTTGCAAGCCTTACTTACGCAACAGATGCAGAGATTCACCAGAGAATCCAACAGGTTACATGCTGCTTAAAAAGAGTTTTGTTTTTCCATGTCAGGCAGAGAAAGAGAACATGAAAGAGGAAAAAAGTTAGGCTTACATCCCTTGGTGCGTCCACACAGTGGGCAGGCAGAGCAAGAGATGCTGGGCAGAGACTCAGTGCTGTGATTGGAGGAGAGAGAGGAACATCAGAGCCCATGATGTGCGGCGGCGGCGCTGCTGCTGCCGCAGGCATTCAGCCTTTGGGTGCACTGCTGGCCAGCCAGATTTGTAATAACACAAAGAACAAAACAAAAAAACAGTACATCTCTGTGGTGATGAAAGGACGACGGTGTGCAGGTTAATGGAGGGACAGAAGTGATGGAGAGAGCAGCAGCTGAAGTGAAGAAAGCCTTTTTATCGTCACACATGGAGCGAGGCATGTGCTTTTTTTCCACATGGCTTTGCAACAACAGGAGTTCTGGTTATTTTTCATGGCACTGTCATCCATCAGCCCAGCAGCAGGAAGACCCTCACCACTGCCTCTTTAAAAAGCTCATGACACCGTATTGACTCATGGAAAGGGGCTTCCAAGTTCATGCATACCAAGGCTATTCTTAGAGTGGGTATTTATCACCATGTTCTGACTGAGCGCTTCAATATAAGCAGATGCTGCCAGCACTGTGAAGCCGTGTGTTTATTCAGAGTTGCTCATATTGTTTGGAACTCGCTCCACCTCACATTTATGTTGTTCTTAAGAGACTCAGGACTGTAAAGTAGTACTTGGGTCATGTTGATGTCTGTGTGATTAGGTCATGTTACTGAAATACCTGGCATTCTGAAAGCAACGGATTTTTAAATTTGATCTTGACAAAAACGACATGTCTACCTATATATGGCCATGACCTTTAATGTAATTTACATCAACAGTTCCAACATTCCTATGTGTAACTTTACAGTAATACTATGATTCATTGTCATATAATGATTGCAATTTCATGACTGTGTTCTTTGCAGTGTTCAAATCTATTGGTCCCTGCGGTCTCATGGCATGACTGCATACAATATAAAGTGAAACAGAGCAGAACAGAGGATGATGAAGATGATGGTGTGAAGAGGAAGCAGGGCTGTTGATCCCTTGCCTGTCTCCGTGGGGGCTCTCCAGTCCTGCATCTCCCCCTTCAACCTCTCCATTTCTTTCTCCAGCTCACAATATCTCCTCTCTGCCTCCTGTAACCGCCTGGTGGGTAAAGAAGGAAGACTGTGAGGTTCATCATATGTTATTATTGTTGTTGTTTTATTTCTCAAGTTGGGTTGGGATGATGTATTGCCTTTGCAATGGATATTTAATTTGAAGGGTAAAATATATGTAGTTGACGTATACCTGTACTTTTTCTAGTTTGCGAATGTTTCTAATAGTATTCTTTTCTTACAAACAGTTAAATAAGTAATTGCTTAAAATAATAAATATATATATATGACATAAACATAGTTTTTCAAGCTGTATGATTCCATAGTTTCTCCCTAGATGGATACCTGATCCTGAGACCTGCAGCCCAAACACTTTACACCTATTCATCTCTCTAGCCCACAAGGGCACCAATGTCCACAGTGTATGTGTCAATAGAGCTCACATCTACAGTAAGCTCTGCTTGACAGTTAAGCATGACCAACAGATCTCTGAAACCATCCAGTGCTGGTGTGTTGGATCAGACACTCACTCTTTGTCAGGGCCGGACTGGGACAATAAGTCAGGCCGGGACTTATACACCCAGCCAGGCCACTACCAGTTTTCTTTTGTGCCATTTTCCTGGTTTTATTTGTCAATATATACAGTGTTGCTGTGCAAATCTATTTAGGCGTTGCTGTGCACATCTAGGAACCTATCCATGTGAACATATTTTAAGTGGAGGTGGACCTATAATCCCCTAGGGGGGTCCGGGGGCATGCTCCCCCGGTAAGATTTTTTTTTTAAAATGTTGGACTTAAATGCATCAATCTGGTGCACTTTGAGGGGGAAATAAAGAGACTACACCCATATGAAACAGAACTGTATACATTTAAATAATCATAAAATCATAAGTACAATAACATATCCGATATGAAAAAACATTGAAACTCGTTTATTTATTTGTTTTTGGTTTTATTTATAGTTGTGAGTGTGTCTGGGCTCCTGAATCAGCCTCTCCTGTCTCCCTCCTCTCCCCCTGCTCCTCTTTGAGGCAGCAGCAAAGACTAGTTTTAGCTCTCAACAAGTTTATAAAGTTTATCTTACCTTTTTTCACCTAGTTAACATTTTATTTTGTTATTATTCATGCATATTTTACTAATCACTCCCCCTTCAAATGTAAATATGTGTTTACATAAATGGTGACCAAACCGTTTGAGACCCACAGAGAACTTAGACTAAGTTAACTATCTAAACACTCAGAGTCCTTTACCTCACCTGAGCTGTAGTTATCAGTCTTTCAGTCTGACTTGAGAGGACTCTCCTCCACCTTGTTGACAGCTCATTATATCCGTTAGCGCAGCTAGCTAGGACCGGATGGTAACAACAACAATACACGTAACCGGTGCGCGCGCTTTCTCTCTCGCTCGCGCCACACACACACACCCTCCTGAGCTTGAATAACACACAGAGACCAATCGAGGGCATTAGTATGATCTGTATGAAAGTGGCCATGTCGGCAGGCCACATCATGTAGACAGCCAGTCACCCTCTGTGAGGCAGAGTCAGACCCACATTTGCGCAGCGTTGTGTTCACAATACATACATTAAAAAAAGAAATTCCTCAGGCCAGCAGGCCACTTAGCAGGCCAGGCCATCGGGAAACCTCCCGGTCCTCCCGATGGCCAGTCCGGGCCTGCTCTTTGTCATTGAATTGGCAATATGGAGTGACGTTGTAGCCAGAAATACTCTGCGGACATTCCCAAATTATAAACATTGGGTTAATGCAGAAGTCAGTGCTAAACTTAAAGCATGGACCTACACTTACAGAAAATCCAGGGATTTAGAGCTTATAGCAGTGCTAAGAGACAATACTGTTATGTTTTGCATTGGGTTTTTTGTAGTTGTTGTGTTTTACCTGTTGTGTGCTCCTTTTACCTCTCACTACTCTGTTTTTCCGTCTCTTTTCCGATTCGGGATTTATTCGGGATTTAACCGCCGGTGTGACCAACATGGGAGGCCGTATGGAACAGGTCGCAGCACATCTCTCCACACTCCTGTTGACTGCTGATGCTCAAGCTACAGACTCTGCTCCTCCACCTCAAGCTGATCAGGAACGACAGCCCAGCAATCCTCGTGAGCCCTTTATCCCCACACCCGTCAGGTATTCAGGAGATTTAGGGTCTTGTAGTCAGTTCTTACACCAGTGTAGTCTTGTGTTTGAGTAACAGCCTTTCACTTATTCCACTGATAGATCTAGGGTTGCTTTCATCATGAGCCTACTGAGTGAGAAAGCAGCAACATGGGCCCTTGCCATATCTAACAGCAACTCGCCTATTAGTCAGTCTCTGTCATCTTTTACTGCAGAGATGCGTAGAGTGTTTGATCATCCAGTGAGGGGGAAGGAGGCTGGTAAAAGACTCCTTTCACTCCACCAGGGTTCAGGCTCTGTTGCGGATTTTGCTATTGACTTCCGCATTCTTGCAGCTGAGAGCGGTTGGGGAGACATGGCTTTGCTGGGAATTTTTGAGGATGAACTAGCTGCTAGGGATGAAACCTCCTCCTTAGAAGAGTTGATTTCTCTGGCGATACGACTAGATAACCGCCTCCGCGAGAGGCGTAGGGAGAGATCAGGAAAACATAGCTCCACCTCCTTTCCCCCTCCGTCCAAGTTTCCTAGTCGGCCGGCATTCTCTGGACCTTCTCGCCATCCTCCTGACTCCGGGCCTCCCAGACCTTCTCCAGCTACCCAGGTCTCTCCCTTATTTATGGAGGAGCCCATGCAGCTGGGAAGGATGACGCTTACTCCATCAGAACGTCAACGCCGTCTTCGTCAGAGACTCTGCTTCTACTGTGGCCAGGCTGGTCACGTCAGCACCGGTTGTCCCTCTCTGCCAAAAGACCTGGCTCATCAGCGACAGGGGGAGCACTGATGAGCCACACTTCTATCAACTCATCCTCCTCCAACCGCATCCCAGTCAAAGATACTATGTCCTGGTCTCAGAACTCTGTTCCGCTGCAAGTCTTGATTGATTCTGGTGCGGATGACAATTTAATTGACTCTGACTTTGTGATGCAGTCTAAACTCCCTTTTGAGCCTCTTCCAGAACCTAAGGATGCGTTTGCCTTAGATGGGAGACTCCTAGCCACTCACCGTACTGCTCCAGTTTCCCTCAAGATCTCTGGTAACCATCAAAAGATAATCTCCCTGTACCTTATCCCCTCACCCATGTCGCCACTCGTTTTAGGGTTTCCGTGGTTGAAGCTCCATAACCCCCACATAGATTGGACCAACTTGTCTATCATTAACTGGAGTCTATTCTGTCACTCACATTGCTTACACTCTGCTGTACCCCCCCCACAGTTACTAGAGCACCAGATCCCTCCAAACCCATTGATCTCACCTCTGTACCCCCTGAATATCACAGCGTCAAGGAGGTTTTCAGCGAGGATCACGCTCTATCCTTGCCGCCTCACCGGCCTTACGATTGTGCTATAGATGTGCTCCCTGGCACCCCCTTTCCGTCTAGTAAACTGTACAATATCTCCAGGCCAGAGAAGGAGGTCATGGAGAGTTACATCTCTGACTCACTCGCTGCTGGGCTTATTCGCCCCTCCTCATCGCCTATGGGCGCAGGTTTCTTTTTTGTGGACAAATAGGATAAGACCCTACGCCCTTGCATAGACTACAGAGGGCTTAATGAGATCACAGTCAAGAACAAGTACCCCCTTCCACTCATAGACTCAGCCTTTGTTCCCCTTCATGAAGCCACCATCTTCACTAAGTTGGATCTTCGCAATGTGTACCATCTGGTGAGAATAAGGGAGGGGGATGAGTGGAAGACTGCATTCAATACTCCCAGGGGACATTTTGAGTATTTAGTAATGCCTTTTGGGTTAACGAACTTACCTGGGGTTTTTCAAGCTATGATTAATGATGTCTTGCGTGACATGTTAAACAGGTTTGTTTTTGTGTACCTTGATGACATCCTAATCTTCTCTTGCACTCTTCAGGAGCATGTCCAGCATGTTAGGCTGGTACTGCAGAGACTTCTTGAGAACAGATTGTACGTTAAGGATGAGAAGTGCGAGTTTCATGCCTCTTCTGTGAGTTTCCTGGGTTTTATCGTCGACAAGGGACAATTAAGGACTGACCCCGCCAAGGTCCAAGCAGTATCCGAGTGGCCCACTCCTAACAGGAAGCAGTTGCAAAGGTTTCTGGGCTTTGCTAACTTTTATAGGAGGTTTATTCGGGACTATAGTAGGGTAGCAGTGCCTCTGACTAAACTCACCTCTGTCAAGTTGCCTTTTGAGTGGTCTCCTGCAGCTGAGGCAGCTTTTGTAAGACTGAAATGTTTGTTTTCCACTGCTCCTGTGCTCTCTCATTCTGATCCAGGGGTCCAGTTTGTGGTGGAGGTGGATGCCTCTGATTCTGGAGTGGGGGCAGTATTATCCCAGCGTTCCCCCTCAGACCAGAAGCTCCACCCTTGTGCGTTCTTCTCTCGCCGGCTGACCCCTGCTGAGAGGAATTACGACGTTGGTAATCGGGAGTTGCTGGCAGTGGTTCTGGCCCTTCAAGAATGGAGGCACTGGCTGGAGGGAGCCAACCATCCGTTTATAGTATGGACGGACCATAAGAATTTGTCTTACCTTCGCTCTGCACGCAGGCTCAACTCGCGCCAGGCTCGGTGGGCTCTCTTCCTGGGACGGTTCAACTTCAACTTGACCTACCGGCCTGGCTCCAGGAATATGAAGGCCGACGCCTTGTCCCAGCAGTTCGCTTCCCCAGTGGAGGATTCAAGAGATGCAACCATTCTGCCATCTTCCTGTGTCGTGGGAGCAGCTAGATGGGAGATTGAAAGGGTGGTCCAGGAGTCCCAGGAGGACCATCCAGTGGCTCAGGATTGTCCACCAGACTGGCTATTCGTTTCTCCCGATGCTAGATCTCCAGTGCTCCAGTGGGGACACGCGTCCAAAGTTGCCTGCCATGCAGGTTTTCATCGGACCCTGGCCCTAATTCGACAACGCTTCTGGTGGCCCACTATGTCCGCAGACACGAAGGAGTATGTCTCGGGAGAGCTTGTTCCGCCTGTGATCGCAGCAAAGCCTCACATCAGGCCCCCGCTGGCTTTCTTCGCCCCCTTCCCATTCCCCACCGGCCCTGGTCCCACATTGCGGTGGATTTTGTGACTGGTCTCCCACCATCAGACGGGAACGACACTATTCTGACCATCATTGACCGTTTCTCTAAGGCTGTGCACTTTGTCCCTCTGCCTAAACTACCTTCTGCCCTCGAGACTGCCACTCTTCTCCCCCAGCATGTTTTTAGGCTGCATGGTATCCCACAGGATATTGTTTCGGACAGGGGTCCGCAGTTTTCCTCCCAAGTTTGGAGGGCCTTTTGCCGGGCATTGGGGGCGTCGGCCAGTTTGTCCTCTGGGTACCATCCCCAGACCAATGGCCAGACGGAGCGGGCAAATCAGGACCTGGGAACGACTCTTCGTTGTGTTGCCTCTCGTTGCCACGGGTTGAGTACGCCCACAACTCCCTGGTGTGCTCTGCCACAGGTATGTCACCCTTTATGGCTTCCAACGGCTTCCAACCCCCCCCCTTTTCCCAGCTCAAGAGAGAGCGGTGGCGGTTCCCTCGGTACAGGGGCATCTTCGGCGAGCCCGCAGAGTCTGGTGTGAAGCCCGGGCAGCTCTTACCCGCACCTCCGCCCGGAACCAGAGGATGGCGGATCGTCATCGACGACCAGCTCCGGATTACCAACCGGGCCAGAAGGTTTGGCTTTCCTCCCGTGACCTCCCTCTTCAAACTGATTCTCGGAAACTCCCAGGTACATTGGACCTTATGAGATAGAACGGGTCATCAATCCTATTGTGGTTAGGCTTAAGTTGCCTCTTGCCTTGAAGGTGCACCCCACTTTTCATGTGTCACTCCTTAAGAGAGTTTCCTGCAGCCCTCTTTGCCCTCCGACCGAACCCCCTCCACCCCCCCGGCTCATCGACAACCACCCGGCCTTCACTGTACGGAGGTTGCTGAAGGTTTGAAGGTGGGGCCGTGGATATCAGTATTTAGTGGATTGGGAGGGGTATGGGCCAGAGGAGCGACAATGGGTTTCTCGCTCGCTCATTTTGGACCCTAAACTCTTGAGAGACTTTTATGTCCGTTACCCGGATAGACCTGGTAGGCCGCCAGGAGGCGTCCGTTGAGGGGGGGGGTACCGTTATGTTTTGCATGGGTTTTTTGTAGTTGTTGTGTTTTACCGGTTGTGTGCTCCTTTTACCTCTCACTACTCTGTTTTTCCGTCTCTGCTGGGCTGGTGTGTGACGGGGGGCGTGGCTGGTTTACTCCTGGCTGCAGATGAGGCACACCTGTCCCCACTCACTTGATTAACCTGCTCTTTAAGAGCCTGGTCCTCACCTCACTTCTCTGCCAGAGTATTTCATGCTGTCCCGCGGTCCGGAGTGCCTTTCTGTAGCCTGGAGTCTGTTGTTGTTCACTTTGCAGCTTTATTAAGGAGTTCTTTTTTGAGTTTTGGTCAGGAACGTTTTCCCGCAGCTTTATTTTTGGATTACTACGGCCAGCCAAGCTCCCTGTTGTCAGTACCTGCCTTGGACTACCTTTGTTATTAAACTCTTTGAAACTTTATTTTTGTCAGTCTCTGCTTTGGGGTCCCAGTTGTATCTAAACTTCACAAATACAATGACAAAGAGTTATAGAAATCTAACTACCAGGGCACCAACACGTAGTACAAAAGAAGAAAATAACACAGCGATGAGGTATTGTCTACATTACTCCCAGATGAATGATTAACTTAAATTGATTAAACTTGGAAAACCTTCCAGGCTGAGGAGAACCTGTGCCCACTAAATATATCGAAAGCACCTTGACATCACCCCCTCCCTTCCTGACCCAGTGGACGCACTATGGAAAGCAATATCATTAAGATGAACCTAATCTTTTTTTATTTAAACTTAACATTATTGCTTTCAACTAACCTAATACAAATATGTGTATCATCTCAAAATATTGTTGAGATAATACATTTAATTATTGTCAAAGTTTCAGTTTTTTCAGTTTACTGATTACAAATAATTAGGACTCAACTGCTCCAAGTAGTTTTGTCTATGGATTGGGCAATGAGGGTATTAGTATCAATTGATACCTCTGCAAGTCTTCATGGAGTCCGGATATTTGGTCGGTCTCCTCCACATCCTCCTCCTCATTCTCCTCCTCTTCCTCAGTGGTGGTGTGGGTGGATGCAGTTGGACCTTGCTCAATTGTGAGTGGAAGCTCCAGCAATGCAGACAGCTCATCTGGCAGATTGTCTGTGAGCTGCCACTGCTGACTCTGCATTCGAACCATGGGTAAACCAAATAAGGCCCAGCACAATGAGGAAAACACGCTGCATAATATTTATGATCATATGAAAGTACAGTCATATCAATGCTGCATACACTGCAAGTTAACTGGTGCAACCTGACAACAGACAAAGGGTCCTTCTGAAAGACTTGAGGGGGATGATGTCTCACCAGTTTCTCCGGTATATAACGGCTCTCACAGTCCCTGAGACTTGAGTGGTCAATCTGCATCATGATGTCAAGACTGCGGTCGATGGCACCCGTCTGACTATAAAAGAGAGAGCAATTGTAGAATATTCAGGTAACTCCGGAATCAGATTCTTTCTAAAAAGCCGGTTATACTCATTGGGTGCACACAAAGCATCAACCATGAAATAAGTTTACCAGGTTGCGGTGTAAGAGTATCCAACAAAAGCCAAGTGCACCCCAATTGGAGCTCTGTCCATTACATCAGACAGCGTCTCCTGCAGGACACAACAGATACAAATAACCAGCTGGTGTTGTTTTGTTAGAAGTTGAACTGAGTCCTGACTCGTGTGTAAGGCTAAATTTGTTTGCTAATAAAACACTTGTTTACAACGTGCCTGAGAAGCGCTCATCCTTAAAATTTCACATTTAACACGGCACTCTCCCTGGGTCCTCAGCTGTATACCCATCAAGTGTAAGGTCGACCGGACAACTACTAAAAAATATTTCCAGTAAATCCCCTGTCCCTCATTCTTTATCTAAGTTAAACGGGATTGTCTAAATACATTGGCTTAGTGTACATAACATACTGCTAATAAATATGTCCCATACATCTAAATAGCTTGCACTTGACACTTAATCTACTCAGAATGTCAAGACAATGAAAAGAGAAATCATGCATACACACAGACGATTGCTTTAGGTCAGACTTTTTTAACCTGAGGTAAAACCTGCATGCTTACCTACAGCTATATACTATTATTACAACCCAGATTCACGGCATTTCGTGTTATTGTCACGACATTTAATCTATTGATTCGTGTTCACAAACAGGATTTCCCCCTTTTTTTCGTGTCACACAGAATGTATTCCTACTGGTAATGTGTTTCGTGCCTGCACCACGTCTTTTTGTCCGGTCGGATCTTGGAAGACCGGAAGCTGTGTGGTTCATAAAAACATGTTCTTACTCAATATCAAGCCACGATTATTGTTTTTATTTTAAATCGTATAATGTCTGACTTTTTTTTGCCGTTGTGAGGAAAAGAAATGGGGCTCAGAGCCTCAGAATACTGAAATCTGTATTTTTTTAAATCTTTTTTTCCATGAAATTTGTTATTCTTTTCTAAATAACACACTATTATTTACTCAACAATCACACACAATTCTCCTTGTTTTTATTTATTTGTTTAATTCTATAATATCTTTTTTGCCGTCCGTCAGGAACTGAATTTCAAAATAAAGTCACCGGAAACAGACGTAGGCGATACACACCCACTTAACTGATTACCCAAGATCCTCAGCTATGGTTGAAGCTCGGTGATTGGATGTTTTAGCCGAAATGCACGTTGGGATATGGTGTTTATGTGATATGAAATAACTATCAACAGAATTGCGTTGCCAGGCAACAGCTTGGGGTGAAAACAGTATTTCCGGTCTCGAAGTTTGCATAGTAATCGGCAGTACTCATCAACTAAACACATTACACAACATTGATTGGTTTAAATTGTGTACAATGCTTTTGTGTTTTTAACCTTCGATTCTGAGAAACAAATAGTTTTTTCGCTGTTTAGGATGGCTGAAGACACTAAACTACCCATAATCCTCAGCTATCGTTTGGGACTACAGTCTCTTTGCTGGACAAACCCCGTGATTAATCTTCAAGCTCTGGGATTGGATGTTGGAGTGGCAGTGTGCCAAGGTTATGCCGAGCGTCAAACAGCTCTATGAAATGGAATGACACCATGGCAGACTATCCAAAACTGGACTCGAACGGGTCCAGCCCCCCCCGCCCAGAACTACACATGCTGGCTATTGTGTTTCGCAACATGTTCTATGGCACGTCTCTACTGGGAATTGTAGTTTTAAAAGATGTTTTCGTATTTCCCATAATTAGAAGTTGCCCGTATTAAACTGTGTACATCCCTGGAGGTTTAGGGGATAGGAATCACATTGGTGTTATCACATTTAAAACATATCGTTAATAAATGGGTGAAAATTGCTTGTGTCCATAATGGGACAGCATTACACATGACAGCTCGTTGTTACTTTGTAATTCTACTCCACTACAATTCAGAGGTTAACCTGGAATTTTTACTCCATTACATTTATTTTAGTTACTTTGCAGATTCGGATTAATGATGTGAAATATAAACAACCCTTAAATCAGACTTTAGTTACACCTGAGTAAAATTCAGGTAAGGTGATTGTCAAGTGCCAACAATCAGGAGAGATATTTGATAGTGGATGCTTGAAAAGACTAAACATTTATCTGCAGATCCAGAATGAAGTATATTCATTACTTGTTATTCTCTAATAATAGTTAATTAAAGACTGCATATAATGGCTATTTTGCATATCCCTTTCAAGATTTTCAAAGGTTTATTGACATATCATATACAAACTACGGTGTAGTTATGCAATGAATGAAACACCTGGGTCACAGGTTCCTCAACAGTGCATTACAAGACATCTATCAATATGTGTGTATACCTCCACCATTAAACTGTCATATTCTGCACATTTCTTATACTATCTACATACATAAGAGTATAATTATGTATAATGTCAGTTAAAATAAGTGCTTCAACATAGTTAACATTGCAGGAAAGCAATATATTAGACGTTAAGTACTTTGTCTTAATATTTATCTGTAGATCGATAACCCCAAAGTCTTTTTCCTATTTAAAAGAAGACCTTAATCTAAAGTATTATTTAATGTTTAAATAAAGGTTAATTCGTTTTTCTGTTTTGCACCTCCTCATATTAATATCTTTGTACATCCTGCACTAAACTGTTTTATTGTAGAGATCACTTATAGTATCTTCTTGATTTTTTATATTCTATATTTCTATCACAGACCTTCTACTTTCCCCCTATGAAAGTATGTACTCTTAATATTTTTTTATTCAAATATAACTAATGCTGTCAATGCTTTTTTGAATTAATTGCGTTAAAATATTTAACGCATTTAACGCATGTGCAGAATGGCCCGCCCCATACATCCCACCAGTGGCAGCGCCAGGGTATGGCTGGGGTAGGCTACAGCTATACCAAGAAATGGCTTAGCCCCACCATGAAAAATGATGTTAAAGTAAGCAAAATAAAGTCCGCCAACTCGCGGAGTAAATTGCACAGACAGTTAGTAAGATTGATTTCAGTAGCCACTTGTCTGGAAATACCGAAGACCAGAAATGGTTTTGAAAACCTTTGGCACGTAGTGATCGTCTTCTCAATAGAACATCTTTGATAATGTCTTCTGGACAATCAGAATCACGATAACGGCGTGGTGTTGTTCCAGGAAGCCCCGACGGAGAATACTTTTGCGGTATGAATACTTTAAGCTGTGATTAATCTGATTAAAAATTGTAATCGTTTGACAGCCCTAAATATAACACATAAAAACAATAATTCAATAACGTGCTTTAACCACTAGGCGGTGCACACAAGGTGCACACAGCCATAATAACTTTGTATTATTAGTGTCTTATGTATGTACAACATCTGAAGATGTGTAGTTTTATTCATGCTTTCACATAATTTTACAGCATATTGCTATACTATTTCAGACTCAGTATTTACATTCTTATATTCAAAGAAAATCAGTAATATCTTTAAAAACTACAAGTCCTTTTATATCAGCTGTGCACCGTTATGGTGTAAATGTAACCTAACTACCAATTAGATCAAATGTAAAAGTTAGCAGAATTAGTGTTGATACTGCAAGGAGACGTATTGTGTGAAGAGAAATTGAAGATGTTGTTTAATTGTTGATATATTTATGATCCACGTCAAGTATTCAGTTTCGGCGGCATTTCTTCCAGTTTTTCCAAAGGTCTTCTCATCAGGGCTCTATAAATAAAGAACTACGGCAGATCTGTAATATGTAATGCAGCCAAACCGTGTATTACAATGCCGTTATGTGATGACTTTCAAAGAGAAAAGCAAGAACACTCGGAATTAAGTATTATTTAATTTTTTTAAAATGTTTTCCGGATTTCATATCATATAAACACCAGATCCCAGCATGCATTGCGGCTAAAACATCAAATCAGCGAGCTTAAACCATAGCTGAGAATCTTGGGTAATCGCTCGAAATGCCTACATCTGTTTCCGGTTATTTTTATTTTGAAATTCAGTTCCTGACGGACGCCAAAAAAGCCAGAGATTATGGAATTAAACCATTAAATAAAAGCAAGGATAATTGTGTGTTATTGGTGAGTAAACTGTGTTATTTTGAAAAGAATAATAAATTAGAAGGAAAGAAAGTACAAAAATACAGATTTCAGTATCCTGAGGCTCTGAGCCCCATTTATTTTCCTCACAGACGGCAACAAAAGTCCGAAATTATACGATTTAAAATAAAAGCAATAATTGTGGCTTGATATTGAGTAAAACATGTTTTTATGAACCACACAGCTTCTGGTCTTCCACGACCCGACCGTAGAAAAAGACGTGTTGCAGGCACGAAACACATTACCAGTAGAAATACATTGCTTTTAAAATCGTTCTGTGCAACACGAAAAAAAAGGGGAAAATCGTGTTGGTGAACACGAATCAATAGATTAAAAATCGTGTTGGTGAACACGAAATGCCATGAGACTGGGTTGCGTGACTATAACAAGAAATGCCGTGAGACTGGGTTGATTATTAAGGGTGGACCATTTACCAGGTTTTTCAGCGTGATAACATGTCTTACGCTTTCTTTCAGACACAACCTAGGTCTCTTCATAAGTGTAAGGAAACATTCTCTAAAGACAATACCATTTCACTGAGACAGTCATCCAGGATGTCGAAGTTGGAGGTGTCCGTTGGATTAGACACTTCAGGCAGGAAGGGGGCTGGGAGTTTATGCAGGGAAGCCCAGTCCAGTCCACAGAAGAAGGGATTGCTCCTGAAGTCACTGAAGCCTTTCCTTCCCAGACGCACTTCCCTTTCACAGATGAGCCCAGTGATGAAGGAACGAGCCTTGTCTGAAATCTCAGGGCCAGAAGGAGGGAATTCGAAATACTCCTGGGGATGAAGGCAAGGCAAGGCAAGGCAAGGCAAGGCAGGGCCAGGCAAGGCAGGGCCAGGCAAGGCAAGTGAATGAAGATGTGGAAGACACATTTCAAAATGTATTTTGATTACATCACTTCTTCGGATACCACTAGTAGTATAACTACTGCTAAGTAAAAGGGTTTTAAGGAAGCCTTACTCTTGCCTGCTCCTTCCATATCCATGGCCACCTATAGCTCAAAGCTACTAGCTACTGTAGCTTAGCCTTACATGGTACGAAATGCTTCTCTGCGTTGCTAGCCGGTTAGCTTGTGGTCTGTTGCTCAGAGGCAGTATGCTGTCCCATCTGACATTTCTTAAGGTAAGTTTGAAATAATGATTTTTGTTATTGAGCTTGTACTACACAATCTTAAAAATGCTTTCACTGTTTTCAAAATACAGTTTTGAATCATCCTGAAAAGGTACATTTCCAAATGATGACCCAGTTTCTGTAAATGTCCCCCTCTTATCACCAGGCTACTTACTGAAGAATCAAAACCAAAGGCTGATTTGAAAATTATTTTATATAATTAGAAATTATTTTATTGCTTTGGCACATTTTTCACGTTATTTTCAGACAACTGCAACTAGGCAATGTTCTCCAGCGGTCTGCTAGAGAAATACTCATAGAATGCATTATTTGACTATCATAATCAAGTTTTCATCAAAGCCATACAATCAATATATAGATAAAGTAAATATAAATATTTATAAATAATGAAATTATTTTTGTCAGCGTGTCAATGTACCTGGAAGTTGATGATCTTGGCGTATGTTTCCGAGATGGACTCTGCAAAGAAGGGTGTGGTCCCCAGCATCATCTCATAGGCACAGATACCCAGAGCCCACCAGTCACATTCAGGACCATAACCTCCAGCCCCCTCTACGGCCCTTAAAATCTCTGGAGACAAATAGTCAGGGGTCCCTACTGCTAGTGACGAGTGAACCTGAAATGAAACAAGCAGGCCAATTGATTTTAAATACAAATGTATAAGGTCATGGCCAGAATTTCCAATTTGTTTTGTTGTTTTAAAAATTCAATCACAAGAAAAAATGTTTTAACATGATATGCTGGATTTTTGTCATTCTTTTACCCTCTTTAGGGTATCTTTTGTGAAACTTCTAAGAAAGTGTCAACCCTCACCATCCCATCCTCGAGGAGCCTCAGACAGGAACCAAAGTCCCCTAGTCGTATGTGTCCATCTGCTGTCAGCAGGATGTTGTCAGGTTTGATGTCTCTGTGTAAGGAATTGGGAAGAACGGGCCATTGTCATCTCTAAATGTCAGATTTAATTGATATCACATTATTTACCTCCATGTCACAGTCCCAGGATAGAGTGCATACATGTTAGTGTGTAGTCTTAAAGTCCCAGGCCTGATTTGGCATCACAGAAATTAACCATTTTGCAGTTAAGATCAAGATTAGGACCAAGTCTAAAAATGGGTGTGGTCTCAGAAAGGGCGAAAAAGTGTGGAACAACTTGATGCCCCTGTGGCCCAATTTGGCATAGCTGCTGGTGTGATCCCATCGACAAATAGTCCCTAGTTTAAGGAGAAGAATAGTGTACCTGTGTACATATCCCAGTCTGTGGATGGAGTCAATTGCCATGATCATCTCAGCCAGGTAGAACTGAGCCATGTCCTCGTGGATCCGGTCTCCAAACTTACTGAGCAGAGTCAGCAGGTCCCCCCCTACATAGTAATCCATCACCAGGTACTGAGGGAGGACAGGGTGGATGTGTTGGAAAATAGCAGCAGAATTGTTGTTAAAAGCAGAATATGCTAGCAGTACAAGTACAACATATATATTTGACATCATGTATGTTCATACGCACCAGGTAGTTGTCATCCTGAAAGGCATAGTGCAGCTCTGTGATCCAGCATCGGTCGCCCCTGAGTAACACCTCCCTCTCCTCCTGGTAACACGCTGTCTATGTAAAACACAAACACAAAGGCTTCAAGTAGAAAGACAGATATCCAAATAATTGTCCCACTGAGACACAAAACAAATCATGGACAGTTTCACCATGTGCTTTACTTTTACTTTCCCTTTGTAAGTAATTCATCCAAGCCCAGCCTTTGCAGTGAGAAAACAGCACATATTCTTTGTCTTGTGAATGTGAGAGCAGAGGCCTGTACGACGAAGCCGGTTCAACATAACCTGGATATGTTTGAGTTACCTACCCGGTTTACCTAATCCAAAACAAACGTGCTCTCGCTAAGCGGTCCTACGACGCTGGTCATCAACTCATTAACTCAAGCGGCGGGGTTAGCAACATTTGACCAATCACAAACATGGAGAAGCGTACTGACAGCGCAGCGTCATACCTGAATGAAAAGTGAACTATAATATTTGACAAATATGAAGACGTTAAAGTTTAAACATCCATGACTTAAACACTTTATACAGGATAAAAGCAACATAGTTGCACCTGCGAGGTGAATACAGCTCGTTTGAATCCGTACATTAACAGGTTTATGATATCACTGCCCCCAGTGGCGGCTCCAGAGTATTTTTGTTGGGTAATCTATGGTAGGGCTAACCCATACAGTGGTGGCTCAAGTCAGTATTTGCAATGTGATTATATAAACGCTATATCGCTCCCCTTGACAGTGAAATGCCACGCGTGAGGTTTAGATTATTTCCCTGTCTCAATCCAAATTGAACTGTATGAAATAAAAAGGCACATTTGTCTTGTAGTAAATAAAAAGGGCGACCTGGAGCCAATCCTGCAATTTCCCCACAGGTGAAAGAGTTGACCTGCTGAAAACCCAATCCCCTGCAGGGCGGTCTGGCGGGATTCTCCCCCAGGAGATTTTTTAAATACTAACATAAATTACACATTCTGGTACTCTCTTGAGAAGAAAAATAAATAAATCTATTACTACACGACATATTTAAAAAAATGAATGCCATTTTAGTTTGTTGTTACTTTGTTCTGAAAGCTGAACCTGCTGCTCCTCACAGAGGGAAGAGGGAAGAGGCTGTGAATGACTTTACATTGTGGATAAGGGTGGATAGCCCCCATTGTTCTGTGTGTCAAAATGAAAGACAGCCCACACACCTATCAATCATCAAACCGTGGGGTCTTATTACATTATGTGTTGATTTCTATCAACACATAATGTTGTATGATACAGAATGCCATTGAAGCCAAAATTAAATAAATAAATATATATATATATATATATACAGTGGGGCAAAACAGTATTTAGTCAGCCACCAATTGTGCAAGTTCTCCCACTTAAAAAGATGAGAGGCCTGTAATTGTCATCCTAGGTATACCTCAACTATGAGAGACAAAATGAGAAAAAAAATACAGAAAATCACATTGTCTGATTTTTAAAGAATTTATTTGCAAATTATGGTGGAAAATAAGTAATTGGTCAATAACAAAAGTTCATCTCAATACTTTGTTATATACCCTTTGTTGGCAATGACAGTGGTCAATGTTTTTTGTAAGTCTTCACAAGGTTTTCACACACTGTTGCTGGTATTTTGGCCCATTCCTCCATGCAGATCTCCTCTAGAGCAGTGATGTTTTGGGGCTGTCGCTGGGCAACACGCACTTTCAACTCCCTCCAAAGATTTTCTATGGGGTTGAGATCTGGAGACTGGCTAGGCCACTCCAGGACCTTGAAATGCTTCTTACGAAGCCACTCCTTCGTTGCCCGGGCGGTGTGTTTGGGATCATTGTCATGCTGAAAGACCCAGCCACGTTTAATCTTCAATGCCCTTGCTGATGGAAGGAGGTTGTCACTCAAAATCTCACGATACATGGCCCCATTCATTCTTTCCTTTACACGGATCAGTCGTCCTTGTCCCTTTGCAGAAAAACAGCCCCAAAGCATGATGTTTCCACCCCCATGTTTCACAGTAGGTATGGTGTTCTTTGGATGCAACTCAGCATTCTTTCTCTTCCAAACACGTCTAGTTGAGTTTTTACCAAAAAGTTCTATTTTGGTTTCATCTGACAAAGGTACACTTCAACTATGAGAGACAGAATGGGGGGAAAGAATCCAGGAAATCACATTGTAGGACTTTTAATGAATTAATTGGTAAATTCCTCGGTAAAATAAGCATTTGGTCACCTACAAACAAACAAGATTTCTGGCTCTCACAGACCTGTAACTTCTTCTTTAAGAGCCTCCTCTGTCCTCCACTCGTTAACTGTATTAATGGCACCTGTTTGAACTCGTTATCAGTATAAAAGACACCTGTCCACAACCTCAAACAGTCACACTCCAAACTCTAGGCTAGCCGTGCAGCATAAGTTACCATGGAGATCTAGCCCGGTAAGAAGAGAACCAGCATCGTAGGACCGGAAACCCAGAGTTTTCCCTGAAGTTAGCTCGCTAAACTAAAGTTCAACATAACTTGGATATGTTTGAGTTAGCCGGTTGGCCTAATCCAAAACATATGCGCTCTCGCTAAACTGAACTACGACGCGGGTTATCAAGTGGATCGCTCAAGCCAGTCGTGTCTTATCAACACTGAACGAAAATATAAATGCAACACTTTTGTTTTTGCTCCCATTTTTTATGAGATGAACTCAAAGATCTAAAACATTTTCTATATACACAAAATAACCATTTCTCTCAAATATTGTTCACAAATCTGAAAAAATCTGCGATAGTGAGCACTTCTCATTTGCCGAGATAATCCATCCCACCTCACAGGTGTGGCATATCAAGATGCTGATTAGACAGCATGATTATTGCACAGGTGTGCCTTAGGCTGGCCACAATAAAAGGCCACTTTAAAATGTTCAGTTTTATCACACAGCACAATGCCACAGATGTCGCAAGTTTTGAGGGAGCGTGCAATTGGCATGCTGACAGCAGGAATGTCCACCAGAGCTGTTGCCCGTGAATTGAATGCTCATTTCTCTACCATAAGCCATCTCCAAAGGCGTTTCAGAGAATTTGGCAGTACATCCAACCGGCCTCACAACCACAGACCACGTGTAACCACACCAGCCCAGGACCTCCACATCCAGCATGTTCACCTCCAAGATCATCTGAGACCAGCCACTCGGACAGCTGCTGCAACAATCGGTTTGCATAACCAAAGAATTTCTGCACAAACTGTCAGAAACCGTCTCAGGGAAGCTCATTTGCATGCTCGTCGTCCTCATCGGGGTCTCGACCTGACTCCGGTTCGTCGTCGTAACCGACTTGAGTGGGCAAATGCTCACATTCGATGGCGTCTGGCACGTTGCAGAGGTGTTCTCTTCACGGATGAATCCCGGGTTTTCACTGTTCAGGGCAGATGGCAGATGGTGTGGCGTTGTGTGGGTGAGCGGTTTTCTGATGTCAATGTTGTGAATCGAGTGGCCCATGGTGGTGGTGGGGTAATGGTATGGGCAGGCGTATGTTATGGACGACGAACACTGGTGCATTTTATTGATGGCATTGTGAATGCACAGAGATACCGTGACCAGATCCTGAGGCCCATTGTTGTGCCATTCATCCACGACCACCACCTCATGTTGCAGCATGATAATGCACGGCCCCATGTTGCAAGGATCTGTAATTCCTGGAGGCTGAAAACATCCGAGTTCTTGCATGGCCAGCATACTCACCGGACATGTCACCCATTGAGCATGTTTGGGATGCTCTGGATCGGCGTATACGACAGCGTGTTCCAGTTCCTGCCAATATCCAGCAACTTCGCACAGCCATTGAAGAGGAGTGGAGCAACATTCCACAGGCCACAATCAACAACCTGATCAACTCTATGCGAAGGAGATGTGTTGCACTGCGTGAGGCAAATGGTGGTCACACCAGATACTGACTGGTTTTCGGACCCCCCAGACCCCCCCAATAAAGCAAAACTGCACGTTTCAGAGTGGCCTTTTATTGTGGCCAGCCTAAGACACACCTGTGCAATAATCATGCTGTCTAATCAGCATCTTGATATGCCACTAGGGTTGGGTATCGTTTGAATTTCCACGATTCTGATTCCGATTCTACTTTTCGATTCCGGTTCTTAGCGGTTCTCAATTCCGATTCTTTGAGGGGCAGGGTAAAAAAATGATACATGCTTCTTCCACCAAAAAAATTACATTTATTCGAGAAACTTTTACACAGGTTAGTTTACAGTAATATTCACATTAATCAGTCTGTTTATATTCACTGCTATGTAACTGTAACCTGAGAACCACTGAAGCTACAACAGTGCAACAGTCCAACTTTTAAAGGAAACCCCCCCCCATTTAAAAACAGTTCAAGCATATCTGCCTTCTCAGGCATACCGGGAAGAAATGTTTGAACATTTTAAAGCAAAATGCTTCAATCTGGTGCACTTTAAGCAGAATGACTAGAGACTAGATCTAGGGGGTACAACTCTAAACACCCATATGAAAAAGATCGGTTTACATTTTAATAATTAAATAAGTATGTGAACATAACCAGTAACCTTCCATAGCCAATAACAAATACATGTAACGTATTTTATTTTTGTTGTTCATTCATATCTTATTTTACTATTTTATTTATGCATATTTTTTTTATCTCTCCAGTTTAAAACGATATGTCTGGTTTACTGTCCTATAGTATACATTGGCATGATTTCAAACCTGTTTTATCCCAATCATTATAAAGGAGTGCCTTGGAAATATGTGTTTACATAAATTGTGATCAAAACGTTTGAGACCCACTGAGATAACTTAGACTAAAGTGAACTATCTAAACACTCAGAGTCCTTTACCTCACTGAGCTGTAGTTATCAGCCTCTCAGTCTGACTGGAGAGGACTCTCTCTCCACATCATTGTAGAAACATCTTCTTCTTCCGTTAGAGCAGCTAGCACCAGATGCTAATAACAACAGCGCTGGTACCGGTGCACCCTCCCTTTCTCCCTCGCTCGCTCCCATGCTCACTCGCACTCACGGCTGTGAGCTGCGGGTGCCAGATAAGCCAAACCCCCCATTTTCATCACTGACAGCGCCCATCGTACAGGGCAAATGAAAAGTGTAACCGGGATGAAAAGGGTGTTACATTTACTTAATTATGAATGTTGTTACATCAAGGCCGAAAATTAGGATGGGCACCAACGGTCAAAACATTTTTTTTCCCTCCCAGAGCTGTCAGGGCGGCGCCTCCACAGATCTGGCGCCCTAGGCGAACATCTATAACGCCAGTGCGATGGGCCCGGATAGGGTACCTACACCGGCCCTGATTCCAGGTTACGCTGTAGGAAGTGTAGGTACAACCAGGGGCGGACTGGCCATCGGGACGAATCCCGATGGGCCGGTACTGAAGTGGGCCGGTCGGACGGCCGGCCGGTAACTGGCCAGGGCTCGACATTATAAATGGCCCGCTGCCCGGAAACACTATTTAGACACCCCGGGCCAGCATAACGTAGCCAACTTTCCACTTGCCCGCTCGGGCCACAACAAATATTGCTTTTAAAAAATGGCCCTGTGGTATTGGTATTTTGACTAGCAATTTAGTTAAATTGTTTAGTTTATCAACGCTACAACATAGCGTTTCGTGAGTTGTTGGGTGAAAAGCAAACAGCTGTTTGCTGCGGAGTGCAGCGCGAGCAGGCTCCCGTGAGCGAGAGCGCGCTCCTTCACTACAGACTATCGCGCCACCTAACCATTCGCCAAAATGTTTTTAATAGGCCTATACCAGCAGTCACCGGCCAAGCGCCGGGCAAAAAACAATCTTCAAATAAAAGAAAGTCACCGGAAGAGCTAAAGGAGAGTGACAGGGAGCATGAGAAGAAGAGGGAGAGAAAGTTTCAGCTTGATCGATGGAGTTGGCTTCTAGTGGTGCAGTGATGCGTCCTAAAACCCTTTTATAATCTATCGATTAGATTTATGATTCGAACATTATAAAAGTAGGGTAGACATGTGGAGATTATCCGGCTGAACAAAACGTGCATTTATCAAACAGGTTTGTTTTCCACAGACCTTATTTCCAGCTATTTTCCAAAACCCTGTGGAGAAATCCCATTGCTTTTTGTGGAGGGAACCAGCAGCTTACTTCCTGGTTTTAGGACGCGTCACTGCACCTCTCAATATGATGCCAATATAAACAAGGTCTTCTGTCGGCTCTGTACATCAATGCCGACCTATTCTGACAAGTAAGTGAAGAGTAGACAATACAAAGGTATTGGCTTTAGGGAAATGTCCCAGCAGTTTAGGATAATGAAGGTTCTAATCTAATCTATATCCATTACATGTCTAACTCCTAATGACAGGAAGGCAGAAAGTGCATAATACAAATAATAATACTCATAATAATAATAGCAGACATTTTTTAACAATGACCACAATATCATTATTTTAATAAACCAAATATGAACAATTGAGGAAAATGAGGAAGAACTGATGATTCAAATGTTGTAGTAGCCTACAAGTAGTAATGTAGTCAGTGCATAAATTACTATTGCAACAAATGTGTTCATTTTCTTCATTATTAGTCGATTTTCTTTTGGACGAATGCTCCGGGCCAGTGGTTACAATGGTGGGGCCAGTGATAATACAAGTCCGGGCCGGTGGACTTACCCTTAATGTCCCCTCCCCGTCGACAATTTACTAGCGGTATTTAGCTACTTGCGGTACCGAAGTGGGCCGGTCGAGAGTCCCGGGCTGATTTGTTGTCCCAGTCCGCCCCTGGGTACAACGCTACATTTCCCGCCCCGCCGCAGTCATACAGTAGGCTACGGAGAGCGGCGAGAAACATTTCCTCAGGCATCAAAAAGCGGAACCGAAATTCACATTTCTAAATGATGCCGTTGGAATCGAAATGTCGGAACCGGTTCTCGGTACCCAACCCTATATGCCACACCTGTGAGGTGGGATGGATTATCTCAGCAAAGGAGAAGTGCTCACTATCACCGATGTTTTCAGATTTGTGAACAATATTTGAGAGAAATGGTTATTTTGTGTATATCGAAAATGTTTTAGATCTTTGAGTTCATCTCATGAAAAATGGGAGCAAAAACAAAAAGTGTTGCATTTATATTTTTGTTCAGTGTAATTAGGTGCGCGTTCACATGAAAGTGGTGGTATTTGGAGCATTCGACCAATCACAAACATGGACAAGGTACTGACAGCGCAGCGCGTCATACTTCCTGAATGAAAAGTGAACTTTAATATTAAACATATGAAGAAGTTAAACTTTAAACATCCATGACTTAAACACTTTATCCAGGATCAAAGCCACAGAGCTGCACCTGCAAGGTGAACACAGCTGGTAACAGAACAAGTGTTTGAATGCGTACATGAACAGGTTTATGATATCACTGCCCCGTCTAAGACACGATCTGACTTTAATTACATTTGACTGGAGTGTTTCGTCAACTTAATGTGTTGCTTAAAATAATACTTCTGCATACAGTATGTGACACTGTAAGTCTTGCACGGCCAGATACGGCTCAGCTGACTCAGATAAGGAAATATATGATACATTATGATGTGATATGCAGCGGACTGTACTGCTACTTTGATCCGGTTACTTATGTTGTGGCAGATATTTAATTAAGCTTTCTTAACGCTAATGTATAATCGTCAGATTGCTCTGAAGATGGGAGGTGATATTCTATTAATGTTGTTCACGTTCACACAGTCGCTGATTTTTGCCGGCCGTCTTTCCTGCAACGGCAGTTTTTCTGTATTTCCTTTCTCCTGTAATATGACTTGATCGCTTTAAACTCCGCACACTGAGCTCTGATTGGTCAGAAGGCAGTGCTTTCACTGAGTTGATCTCTTAGCCTGCAACCTAACCTGCTCCGGGGCAGGTTAGCCGCTCAGCATAAGTTACCATGGAGATCTAGCCTGCTAAGAAGAGAACCAGCGTCGTAGGACCGGAAGCCCCCGAGTTTTCCGGCTAAGCGAAAATCCTGCTTCGTAGTACAGGCCTCAGGCGTGTGTGTGTGTGTGTGTGTGTGTGTGTGTGTGTGTGTGTGTGTGTGTGTGTGTGTGTGTGTGTACCTCTCCTCGCCTCAGCATGTCCCATTTATTCATAATCTTCAGAGCATACACTTGCTGTGTGCTTCTCATCCTTGCCACAGCAACCTGCAGCGGTGACGATTAAGAATAACGTGAAGTTTCAAATTAATAACAGACCTTGTCACTGCTCATGAAATAGGAAGACATTTGGGTAAATAGAGTGTAAACGCAGATACTTCAAAATACTTGATCAGATCATGTTAATATGAGACTTTAAAAAGTATCACTCCTGCTCACCTCACTGAATGTGCCTCGGCCAATCACCTTCAGGATATGAAAGTCTTCCCTTTTGATGCGAGTCCTTCTCACCTGCCTCACCAGGGGCTCGGCTGTGATTGGACGAGAGAAGGGAGAGATTGTTTCATTTTCATGATATATTGTAGCTTACAAATAAGACAGGACAAGGGATCTGATCGACCAGGAACATGACAGATGGTAACGCAGAAATGTTTTGTGTCTTTCAGGATGGAAGGACTTAACTTCCTAAGCACCCACAGTACCACATGTTGAAAAAACATATTCTTATCCTCAATTTCATACAAGGAGTTCAGATGGGTCATTTGAAACCCTGCATGCTTGATTTGTTTGTTTGATTGTGCTAAGCCAAAATTAAATAAATAAGTAACTTAATAAATATATAAATAAATAAATAAACACATAAATAAATAAATAATTTATGCAATTAGGTATGTTACATGAAAATTACATCAATAAAAGAAATGGTATGACATTTTGCGGACTGAGCTTATTTGTTTTCTTGCAGTAAGACATAGATGAGAAGATTGATAGAATTACACGTACTTACAATCTAATTTACTCTAACACTTACTATGAAGCAAGAGCTAGCACATAATTAGCATCACTTAGATAACATTAACGCAGCGTCCACACAACAGCGTGCGTTGAAGCTTGTCTGAAGCTCGACCATCAACCAATCACATGAATCTCCCGCCCCAGACACACAACCACACGGTTTGATTGGCTAGAGCTTGTACTGGCATATGATTTGATTGGCTGACGCTTCCGTCGAAGCTTGAAAAGTTAAACTTTTCTCAACTTTTGAGGCGAGCAACGCAGGCAAAGCGAAGCGACGGAACCACAATGCAGTTCGGCAAAGCGTGACGTCAGCCCATTCAAAGTGAATGGGAAGCAGTGTTGAAGCTTCAACGCACGCCGCCGCGTGGACGGCCAAGGGAAAAAACTTGCCCGAAGAGAAAACTCACCAAGTCCACAATGCATGATTTATAAGAGGAAAATAAACAAGAGACAATGTTTTATGCAGATTTTTTGCTGCATGCTGGCTTAGCTCCATATGTTCTATAAGCTGGCAATGTCCTTGATCTCATATTCTCAAGGAACTGCACTACTTCTAACCTCTCTGTTAACCCGCTCCACACATCCGATCACTTCTTCCTTTCATTCTCTCTACCCCTTTCCAAACATAACAAAATAATCTCTTCTCAGCCTGCACCTGTCCGCCGTAACCTTCGTTCCCTCTCCCCCTCTACCTTTGCCTCATCGGTGCTCTCAGCCCTCCCTTCCTCTGATTCGTTTCAACTCCTGCCTCCAAACTCTGCTGCAGAAACTCTCCTCTCTACTCTCTCATCCTCTCTGGACTCTCTCTGTCCTCTCACATCTCGGCAGGCTCGTCAGTCCCCCCCTGCTCCCTGGCTAAATGATGCACTGCGTGCAAATAGAACCGTCCTTCGGGCAGCAGAGCGGAAATGGTGGAAATCCAGACACCGTGACGACCTCCTAACCTATCAGGCTCTCCTCTCCTCTTTCTCTGCCTCGATCTCTCAGGCAAAGAGCACTTTCTTTCAAGATAAAATCCAATCTTCCTATTCCAATCCCAAAAAACTATTTTCCATCTTCTCCACCCTCTTGGACCCTCCCAAAGCCCCTCCCCCCTCCTCACTTCTGTCAAGCGACTTTGTTAACCACTTCGAAAAAAAGGTTGATGATATTCGCTCTTCTTTTTCTGACTCACCTTTACTGACCGCTGGGTCACCAGACCCTCCTTTCAACCACTCACTAACCTCCTTTTCCCCTCTCTCTCCAAGTGAGGTTCTTACCCTCATTACCTCTGCCCGCCCTACCACCTGTCCTCTGGACCCCATCCCTTCAAACCTCCTTCAGACTATCGCTCCTGATATTCTACCGTTTCTCACCCATTTCATCAACACCTCTCTAACTTCTGGTCACTTTCCAATCAGTCTCAAGGAGGCAAGAGTAAACCCTCTCCTAAAAAAACCCATTCTCAACCCGTCCGATGTTATAAACTACAGGCCTGTGTCTCTCCTCCCGTTCCTGTCTAAAACACTTGAACGCGCTGTCTTTAAACAACTCTCCTGTTATCTCCACCAGAACAACCTCCTGGATCCGCACCAGTCTGGTTTCAAGGCAGGTCACTCCACAGAAACGGCCCTCCTCGCTGTCACTGAGGAACTGCACATTGCTAAAGCTGCATCCCTCTCCTCTGTCATCATCATGTTGGACCTGTCAGCTGCATTCGACACGGTGAACCATCAGATCCTCCTTCGCACTCTCCAAGAACTTGGAGTTTCAGGCTCTGCACTCTCCCTCCTCGCCTCATACCTCAAAGACCGTACCTACAGGGTAACTTGGAGAGGGTCTGAGTCTGACCCTTGTCAATTAACTACAGGGGTCCCTCAGGGCACTGTTCTTGGTCCCCTCCTTTTCTCTCTGTACACAAACTCGCTCGGATCGGTCATTAGCCCGCATGGTTTTTCTTACCACTGCTATGCTGACGACACCCAATTCATTCTGTCCTTTCCCCGCTCAGAGACCCAGGTCGTCGCACGCATCTCTGCTTGTCTAGCTGACATCTCTCAGTGGATGTCTGCTCATCACCTCAAGCTCAACCTTGACAAGACTGAACTGCTTTTCCTTCAGGGAAAAGATTGTCCCACTCTTGACCTGACGATCAACATCGGCACCTCTGTTGTTTCCCCGACTCAGACTGCAAGGAATCTGGGTGTGACCCTAGATAACAACCTCTCCTTCACTGCAAACATCGCTGCTACAACTCGTTGCTGCAGATATACGCTGTACAACATCAGGAAGATTCGTCCTCAGCTGACCCAGAAAGCCACCCAGGTTCTGGTCCAGGCTCTCGTCACCTCACGCCTAGACTATTGCAACTCCCTCCTGGCTGGTCTACCTGCATGTGCCATCCGACCTCTGCAGCTCATCCAGAATGCAGCGGCTCGTCTGGTCTTCAACCTTCCAAAATTTTCCCACACCACTCCGCTCCTTCGCTCCCTCCACTGGCTCCCGGTAACTGCTAGAATCCACTTCAAGACACTAGTACTTGCATACCATGCTGCGAATGGATCTGGCCCTTCCTACATCCAGGACATGGTTAAACTGTACACCCCAGCGCGTGCACTCCGCTCGGCATCAGCCAAACGACTCGCTGCACCCTCGCTGCGAGGTGGACCCAAGTTCCCATCAGCAAAAACACGTGGGTTTGCTATCCTGGCTCCAAGATGGTGGAATGAGCTCCCCATTGACATCAGGACGGCAGAAAGCCTGCACATCTTCCGGCGCAGACTGAAAACTCATCTCTTTCGACTCCACTTCGAGCGATAGAATTACTAACAAAGCACTTATATACTAACATAGGACTGGCTTATCTATAGCCAGCTGACAAAGCACTTATATACTAACATAGGACTGGCCTATCTATAGCCAGCTGAGTAGCACTTGAAATGTGTGGCTCTATGATACCTGCTGTACTTATATGATTCTGTTTTTCTTCAGGGCTGTGTCTTCCTGGTCGTATGTACTTATTGTAAGTCGCTTTGGACAAAAGCGTCAGCTAAATGCAATGTAATGTAATGTAATGTAATCCTCTTCCTCTTAGCCTTTCTTTGTTTTCACTTTAACTTTAGTCTAGCAGCCAGGTCATAGAACACAAAGGCACACAGCCTCAATCAGGTTCAAAAATCACATTTGAAATACATCAAGTGACCCTAGATTATGTCATTGCTAAAACCATCATCATCATCATCATCATCATCATCATCATCATCATCATCATCATCATCATCATCATCATCATCATCATCATCATCATCATCATCTGCCCCCAATATAAATAAAAGCAAAATGAATAAACAGACAAGACATAAAATGCGGCCAAATGAAATTTGGTTTATATATCTACCCTTTTCTTTCTGTTAACATACTAAAACTTTTTATAAATTCCTAAAGAGATTGAGATTAAGATCACTTTCATTAGCCCTGATGGGGATTTCAGTTCTTGATTTGCACCAAGGGGCAGGTGGCAGAGCGAAGGCGCTGCCAGTGTTCCAACACCTGGGAGCAGTTGGAGGTTTGGTGCCTTGCTCAAGGACACCTCGGCAGAGCCCAGGAGGCGAACTGGCAATTCTCAGGCTACCAGTCCGCACTCTGTATTTTTGGTCCGATCTGGACCTGAACCGGTTACCCTTCAGATCCCAAGCCAAGTCCCTACAGACCGAGATGCCCCCCCTATGTAGTGCAATAGTACAAAGGTCAGTGATCTGTATGACATCAAAGTGAATGCTGTCCATTCATCAGTCTATTTCTATTCTAGCATAGAAACAGTCGTCTGTGTGTTTTTCTGTGACGCAACATGCATGCCCAGCCCCTGACCCAGGGCGACAGCATGTGTTCGCAGAGGATAAAGGATCCTTGTCACAGGATTGTCCTCTGACTCAGGAAACGTTGAGCTCTGAGGCCACAGTGTGTGTGTGTGCCTGCAGGTTCTCTCTCTTGCATTCCTCTAAGTGTGTGAGGAGGTGGGGAATGAAAATAAAAATGAAGGACTGGAAACTTGCCTCAATTCATAAATGATAGCTGCTATTTTTAGATGTACTGCAACTCCAATTCAGACAGTTACTCTGCTGAAGAGGAACTCCCTTTATGGTAAATATAATCTTCCGTCTAACTGAAGGGACACACCGATCAGGAAACGGTGTGTGTGTTCACATTGTGGAGGAAACACACATGTTATAGAAGTAGAGTCATAACAAAATGACCACATCTTAAAAAGGAAGATCAGTTAAGGACATCCAGAAGGTCAAATCATCTGCTCACTTTAAAGCTTGTAAACACTTCAATCAGGGTCATTATAGGATTTGTCATATTCTGGAACATCCCTGAGTCTCCACTTATCACTCACTCATTAAATCCATGACAACATGTTGAAGCCTACAGAGAAACAAAAGGCTACAGCCACTCACAAAGAGGGTGTACAAGCTTGAATGGGCAACTATGGAAGCATTGGTCAGACAAGTGCAATGTCAGAAATATCTGGATACTATTACTAATGAAAAGTTGCTGTAGAACACGTGTTAGCCACAGACCTTATTTCAGACTTCTAACCACAAACTTGTTTGAAAAACGTTGACTTCGAGACGAGGGGACTGGAAGTGGTAAAAGGTTAAGTTATCGACAGGTTTAGGACTCATTCCTGCACCACTCTCAGCTTAAAAAACATTCAACAAACCCATAGGTGGAATCACGATGACTGTCCACTTCTTTTGTACCGTCTTTGTCTCTAATCCAGGTCTAGGTTACAGTGGCAGCAGACAAGGTGCCCAGACGTGCTTCACCCTGGCCAAATCCCCAAAGTCTCCCCAAAAAGGACGTTTGGCTAGGTGGGTTATGTCATTGCTCCAGAAATCCAGATCCGTACAGTATCATGTAGTTGTCTAGGTCGATTAATATTCTCTTAGCTATGTGGAAGTCTGACCGATTACTTCCTGATGTACAGTAAAGCCATGAAAAACATCCCATAATGTCCACCCAACACCTTGATAACTTTTGGGTGTAGTTTGAACAGTCTGCTCATTCCTCAGTGACATCACTTCACAGATGCTCTTTAGTAAAAAAAATGATTCTGTTTGTTTCTGGGCAGGAAATGGACCTCACTGTCCGTCCTGTTCTGGTTGCTTCCTGCTGCTGTATCCCACGGAAAAAAGAAAGTCTGTGGAACAGTCGGTGTGTTTGTGTGTGTGTGTGTGTGTGTGTGTGTGTGTGTGTGTGTGTGTGTGTGTGTGTGTGTGTGTGTGTATACAGTATGTATGTATGCCAGCTTGTGTTTATTCAAGACTTCCAGTGTAAGTGCTCGGCCGGCCCCTCTGCCAGCTTCCTATCGTCATGAATGGAAATGACTCCCCTCCATGAAGAACGTCAGGGCAAAGAGATGGAGGAGAGAGGTTTACAAAATGTATCAAATGTGTTGATGAACAGTTATTTGATACGATGGAAAGTCTCCACGTAAGATTTGTCACTAACATTTCTGCTTGTCATTTGCTTGATTCATGTCTACACAGTTCCAATTAGGACATAAAACAAGAAACGCATTTGAATAGCTGAAGGGCCTTGTGATGATATCCCATGACTGCACATGTTGATGACTTCCCTAATAATCCATTCTAATATGTGGATAACACATGTTTTGTATCTGGCTGAAAGCACATAGACAGCTGCTATACAACACATGGTTTGTGAATGAATTGTGCTAGACTGTACAATTATTTTATTAATGTACAATTTATTAGATGTTGATTTCATATCAACACAAAGGACTAGATCTCCATGGTAACTTATGCTTAGCGGCTAACCTGGTCGGGACCAGGTTAGGTTGCAGGCTAAGAGCTCAACTCAGTGAAAGCACTGCCTGCTGACCAATCAGAGCTCAGTGTGCGGAGTTTAAAGCGATCAAGTTATATTACAGGAGAAAGGAAATACGGCCGGCAAAAATCACCGACTGTGTGAACGTGAACATTAATAGAATATCACCTCCCATCTTCAGAGCAATCTGACTATTATAACATTAGCGTTAAGAAAGCTTACTTAAATATCTGCCACAACATAAGTAACCGGATCAGAGTAACATTAAGTACAGTCCGCAGCACATCACATCATAATGTATCATATATCTCCTTATCTGAGTCAGCTGAGCCGTATCTGGCCGTGCAACACTCACAGTGTCACATACTGTATGCAGAAGTATTATTTTAAGCAACACATTAAGTTGACGAAACACTCGAGTCAAATGTAATTAAAGTCAGATCCACTCGTGTTTTAGACGGGCAGTGATATCATAAACCTGTTAATGTACGCATTCCAACACTTTTTCTTTTACCAGCTGTGTTCACCTTGCAGGTGCAGCTATGTGGCTTTTATCCTGGATAAAATGTTTGAGTCATGGATGTTTAAAGTTTAACTTCTTCATATGTCTAATATTATAGTTGACTTTTCATTCAGGAAGTATGACGCTGCGCTGTCAGTACGCTTCTCCATGTTTGTGATTGGTCGAATGCTCCAAATACCACCCCTTTCATGTGAACGCGCACCTAACTAGATAGGACACGACTGGCTTGAGCGATCCACTTGATAACCCGCGGCGTAGTACCGTTTAGCGAGAGCGCGTATGTTTTGGATTAGGCCAACCGGCTAACTCAAACATATCCAGGTTAGGTTGAACCAGCTTCGTAGTACAGGCCCCAGAACACAAGCAATACAGACATGGAGCTAGGTGGAACGATAGCTACATTAACACAGAGGGTGACACGTTGAGAATTGGCTGTCACAGTCATATTGAAATGCTCCTCTTCAGTCTGGCTCAGCCCACAGTCTCCCTCCTAATCCACCAGTTCTTCTTGTCATAGCAAACCTTAATGATCAAGGCCTCACTGAGCTTCACAGACGGCAACACAATAACTGAGTGTTAAAGTATTATTATGCAAGCTTTTCCGCATTAGGAAAGGTTCATAAAAATTGCAAATAAACATACTTTCCACATGCCTCTGACTTCACAATAAATATTTCCTCAGTAGGGTAGTTGCGAAGAACACTAATGAAGCTTATTGTAAGTTCAAATCTTAAATACATTTAAGTTATTCATTTGAATTGTTCCTCTCTCACTCCTTCAGCTGCCTCTAAAACGCTGCTAATGAGTGCACTCTTTGAGTAAACAATTAGCCAATTGGTGAATCATGGTGCTGTGTGTCAAACTGTATATCTATTCTTTATTCTGCTGGCGTCAGCTGAAAGACAAGATCAATGAGGCCCTCCTTCAAGTCTTTATATCCAGTTGAGCTCATCAGAAGTCCACTCCTCATCAAATCCAGATCTTTACTATTCTAATCTCATCACCATCACCACCAGTGTCTACAAGACACCCTTAAGATATACGGTTTCACTATGGGGTATGCCAAAGACTAGTTGATTAAAACATAAAGTTGACCAAAGGAAGGGGCTTAACACAGCCACATTGGACACTGGATCCTCCTTCCTAGACGTGTGGTTACATTTGGAGTGTCCCACCACTGAGGGCACATGATGGCCCTATGCCCCCGGTACTGAACAGTACCATAGATACACACAGTCACATGCATGGGGTTTGCTGACACTAGTAGAGACAGAGGGAGGAGAGAGGACGAAGGGGTGAGAGTTGAGGTGTGATGACATGCTATCAGACTTACACAGAGCAGAGTACCCGCATGTTGTACTGCAGTGTAAGACAACACAACAATGTGACCTTACAAAAGAAGAAACCAATTTATTTTGAATACAAAATGGCTCTTTAATACATGAATTAAAAGCAGACACAGTATTTGTGTTTAATAAGTCAGGTGTCCACCTATTGCATTAAAACAAAAATACATTTAAAATAAAGAAGAATGAAAGCCTAAATGAAAGCAAATTGATAATTCAGGCAGACTACCTATAATATTTTGATCTTTATTTTAAAATGTACTGTAAGTGCTGTAACTGTTAGTACTACCCATTCTTGTAAACATGTACAAGCAATCTGATTGTCTTTTAAAAAAAAGGTAATACAGTTACTCTTTTTTGTATCCTGATTACGTTAACACGTAATGCTTTTTTAACAAAAGAAGGCGACTTAGTTACATAAAAAAGATGTAATCAGATTTCTGTTCCATCATTCTAAAAATGATGGATTACTAGCAGGAATACAATGTCACTAAAAACCTAAAAAGAGCAAAGTGTTTGTTGTAAAGGATCAGATGTTATCTCTTCTCTGTCAGCTGTTCTGTTCTGTAGGATAATACTTTAAGGCTGAATCTATACGCCTACTGCCTGAATCTGCTTTGTGCTTTTCACTTTCTTTGCTTCATTTGTTCTGTTTTTAATTCAGCAGGTGAACCTGTATGTTCATTAAATAGTGTGTGTGAGCTTAACTGTGTGTGTTCAACTCAAATGGAGCTCAGATTTTATTTCTGCTTTGTTTTATTATGTGCTCAAGTGTTGGTGTATGGCTGCTGCCTGGATATGCTTCATGAAAGGAATAGAAGGTTTTCCTATAAATAAAATATTTGTTATCCTTACTATTTTGGTTTCTTCTTTTCTAAGGTCACATTGTTCTGTCATTATTGTAATATAATACACTTAAGCATAGAACATATTATTGATATCAGTGTTTCCAACAGATCTGAAATATACTTGGGGGGTGGTGGTAACATGAACCTTTCTGTTGGTCGCTTGTTAGCAGACCCTTCACGCCATGGCAGAGCGAACAGATACAGGCAGAGCCCATAGTGATAGCCCTATAGTTTAAATCTATCCACAAATAAATATATGGACATGGGTTACTATTTAAAAAAAAATGGTAAATGTATTTAGGAACCTATAAGTAAGATTTTTTTTTTAAATGTTGGAGTTAAATGCATCAATCTGGCGCATTTTGAGGGGAAAATAAAGAGACTAGATCTATTGGAACACCTATATGAAACAGAACTGTATACATTTCAATAATCATAAAATCATGGGTATAACCAATAACATACCATTTACAATATGAAAAAAACCCAAAAAAAAAACCTAAATGGGTCGTGAACTATACTTGGGCGGACGTTAATATACCTGGGCGGCCCACCCAAGTATAGTCTATGTGTGGGAAACCCTGGATGTGCTCTTGTCTTTATTTACATTGCATTTCTTATTGTGATACATTTTACAGGTAACTAATCATTTTAGCGGATTCCATTTTGAAAGTAACCCCCCAGCTCTGGTGGTCTCCGGTTGCTCTCTGGGTCAGAACACAGAGGTCAGCTCATTTTAGAGAGCTGTTTATATGCTGCTGTAATCCCTGAACAAATGCTGACCTTTGTCTGTCGGTCGGTCTTTAAATGGAATCCAGTGTGGATTTACAGCAGATGAATAACAAATCATTCATGTGTTTAGTGCAATTTGATAGTAATATTATCGCTATATGAGTTTGTTTATAAATCAGATATTTTTTGTTCGTATGGAAGTCTTTTTCACATATTGTATACCGCATCCTATACATTATAATAACACTAAATATGGATTGTGTGATTTTATTATCTTAATTCAAACAGCGCTAATCTTTCTTTCTCAATAATTCTTATTTCATTTTGTCTTCATGATGTTATGTTTTTATTTGAGGAAATCACCATTATCTCTTTATTCATTTTACCCAGGTACTTTGATGTATTTTCAAACGGCTTTGGGGGCTCTGTAAAAGGGGAAAAAAGTCCTTTCTGTTATAAACATATTTTATGATAAAGTCCTTAATAAGGACATACCATGTGACCTATAATATATATATTTTATTTAAAAAAAAAAATCTGATTCCAGCACCCAATGTGATGTAATTCATTTATGAACCCAAACTTGATATCCTTTATTTAACCAGGTAAAAGACTCATTGAGATTCAAATCTCTTTTCCAAGAGTGACCTGCTAAATTAAATCCACGGTTTAGAAATCAAAGTCCAGACTTTTTTTCTAAGGATAAATCCAAATGTTTATGTGCTTCCCAAAATATTCTCAAGCACATAAATGAAGGTGGAGATGTCATCAAGTGCGCTGAAAAGACCCATGAAACCTGAAGCTTCACTGACTTGTTATTGGCCAAACACAGCCCACAGTTTGGCAAATAATTAATCAACAATAAACCATCACTATATCTGACATTGCTTTAAACAAACCATGGCTCAGTTTGGTTAGCTGCAGTCTGTTTCAGTGGAGAAAGCTGAAACACATGACATCAATAACTAATTCAGGGACTCATCCCGTCAAGAGCAAAGGATTGGTAAAGGTTTAGGAAGCCACACACATATAAGTGTGCATAAGTGTGCAATGTGCATCAAATCATAACAAATACAAACTTGTAGTGGCACTCAGGTGCAGAATCATCCACTATGAACATAATATGTAGTGGATTTGTGAAACTGTGTAAAGTCTCCTTTCTGCCTATACATTAGTTCTTCAACAGTTAAACAAGCAAGTCAAATCACCAACATGGAATTAGTGGATTAGCTTTGAGACAGTTCCTCATTGAGTTAATCAACAATAAATGAACTTGTGTTGTCCTTACTCAGGAATAGTTCTTAAACGGCTCAAATATTTGCTCAGTCGCAGTGGCTTCATGTGTGAGTCAGTCAAGCAAAAGCAGAAGAACCTGGTACATAAAAAGAACACACACACACACACACACACGCACGCACACGCACACACACACACACACACACACACACACACACACACACACACACACACACCACACACACACACACACACACACACACACACACACACACACACACACACACACACACACACACACACACACACACACACACACACACACACACACACACACACACACACACACACACATACACTTAGCAACAAGAGGAAAACACTCACCCCATTGCAGGAAGCCAGAGACGTACTTCTCCCTTGCAAAGTGTGAAGAGTAAAACTCCTGGTAGACCCCCACCAGCAGGTCCAACAGGGTCTGGAGTCCAACAGGCCCTGTGGACTGGAGCCCCTTGGCGGGGACAAGTGCACCAAGGCCAGGGCCCGTCGACATGGTGCCCGGTGGGTGAGGGGTCCGTTTGGCTTAGAATTTCTTTGAAACCCTGGTGTCCATGGTGTGTCGCATTTACAGTGAAACTCTTCTTCCTCAGGGTTAACAGTTGCTCTGTTTAGAATCACTGAATCACATTTACAGTAACAGCCAGCCCTCACTTTATTCTTGGGACTGACCCAGCTGACCCCCCCGCCGTCACACACACTGACTCTCTGGAACTCTTTCTGGATCGCACCTAACCACACCCCAAGTTTCTTATAGTTCACTGTCCCTTAGGTTATTGTCTCCTTCCTGTTTGTCTCTGCCTGTCCCCCCTCTCCTCTCCCCATGGCACTGCAGCATCTGTCAAGCCTGCAGTTTCTCCAGCTCTGACTCCAGACCTTTTTTGGTCTTTGCCTCCCTCTCTCCCCGCTCCTTGTGTCCAAAGTACTCCAAACGGTCTACTACAACAGCAAGACCCAATAGAGAAGCATGTACATGATCTGAAACAAATCCTCTTTCCCTTTTACGTCTATCACTTTTTTACATTACCTGTCCTTGTTTCCCCTTTTCCTCCCCCCCGTGACAGAAACAGGAACCACTGACCTGAACTGTTGCTGTTACACTCATGTCATGTTTTGAAGAGCGCAAATCTCCTTTTTTGTCAACTGTCCAAGGATGTCTTTGAGTCCCCGTGATTACTTGTGTGTCCCTGCTGTGTCACTCATGTCTCCCCCTGTCTCCCCTCTCCGTCCTGCTCATGTAATGTCTCCATCCTGCAGAACAGTTTCCTCTCCCCAGCTCAGTGGATTTGAAATTCCTTCGCTCTCCGTCTGTTTACCCGTTTACTCACTCTGTCCCTCTTTCGTCCTCTAATGCAGTAGCTCTCTGCGTCTGTACTCTCTGTCTCGCTCCTCTCTTTCTCTTCCCCAACTTTTCTGCTTCGACTTTTCCACTGTACAGCCTTCTTCCACTTCTCTCTTTATAAATACACCACAGCTGCCACACAGCACCGCCTTAAACGTCATTCTTTATCCTACAGCTGCAGTGGCATCATACTAAAGCTTCAAGCTTCCATATGCATAAAGCATCTTCTTTTATATAAAGCTAGTATTTGTGTCTTTTTTGTATTTCGTTTATGTGTCACTGATCACTTGAGTGAGAAGATGTGTCAGTTATTTAAAATATAACAAAATAGGAATCAGTTGAAGGAACAATAAGGAATATTATAAACCCAAAAATGTACATATTAACAGCATAAACTTCAAATTAGGGATTTATTTCTAGTTTTGAAAAAGTGAACTGATGCTACTAATCTTACAGTCCAATAAACATATTTTCATATACTGTATGTGTATCGTACATCCTGACTTGTGTACAAACCCTCATGATTAATAAACACTTAACTCCATTATTATTAACTTTATTCTGCCATCTTTATATGATTACATTGGATACTTACATGCTATATTGCTTATATGAATATTGTGAACTTGGATGTAGGAAGTGCCATTTGGCCAGTTCCCCACTACATTGAAATCACATTTGAATTGTGCCTTCCTGTCGACATCCATTAATATTGCCAATAGAAAGAACAATTGTCAGTATTTGTATCTCAAGCACTATGATGATCACCAGGACCATAGCTGTATAGGTATATGTTATAGAGCATAGCTACTGTTCTGTTTACCGGCTCTGCTCAAAAGCATCGACTCCCTATGCAACATCCCCTCTAGGGTTATGGCTTCAAAATGTGATACTTATCTAAGTCTTAGGGAACAATTTCCAAATGTTTTACTTAATTCCCCCTGAGGCTGATTTTGTATCAAATATTCCCAATGAACATGACAGGACATGATCTATGGAGAGTACCAACAGAGTGGTGCTGTGATTTTCTATTGTTGAAGGTCGAACCGGAAGTTAGCATCGCCATGGTTAGCACTGCTTGACAAAAAGCAATGGGATTAACCAATGTATTTTGGAATATTGCAGAAAAAGATCCCTCTGGCAAACATACTTTAATGCTACTTCCATGTTGTTTTCCTCAGGGTATCATTCTTATCATAAGTTTTATAATTCTTGAAGCATAAATGCAATCGCTGGAATGGCTAATATAAAGCTTATAACAAACTACATCAAGGGGCCATGACTTCATATCTAAAACACTAAGCTAAAGGTGGACCCGTGTTTGGCGTGATGACATTTAGCAGTCTCATTTAGTCACTTGTAGCAACCTCAAGACATCAAATTACAACTTATCACCCCTCTCACATTAATTGAGACATTCTGCATTTAAAGAACTGTTACTTTTGATACTTTAAGTACATTTAGGTTATACTACTTTTGTACTTTCAGTTAAGTAACATTGGAGTTAAAACCACATTATTTCTACTTTTGCATAAGCAAAGAATCTATTCATCTGTGGTTACAGTTCAGAGGACAGTACTGTCATAGATGTAATAGCACCACCTGCTGGTCAGACGAGAAAATAACTCATATTTAACTAAAGTATCTGTATAGACCAGGGGTGTCAAACTCAATTTCATCTTGGGCCACATTAGCATTATGGTTGCACTCAAAGGGCCGGTTGCAACTATATAAATATATATATATAAATACATCATATATATGAAATAATGTATTATATTATATTATTGCCTCTGCATTGGATTATTATAGGATAGGGTAATAACTTCATAATTAACTACGTCTGAAAGCAGAAGTCTAAGGCAAATAATTGCAAGTCTCTTCAGTGCATGCCACAAAATGAGATGCATTGTGGGACATATAGTTTATGGGCAACATGCTTCTGTAAAATAAGATGGAGCTTTATTAATCCACGTGGGGAAATTCAGTGGTTTAACAGCAACAGGGTAAGATTGAAAAACAGCACAGCACAGATTCACACGGATTAATACAATTAAGGATAAATCCAAGAAAAAAATGTAAAATGATAAATAACTATAAAATAAGAAATTAATTAAAATGAACATATAGATATACTGTAAAGTAGCATGTAAACGTATAATAAACGTATTATATTCTTTACAAGCTCTTGCGGGCCATATAAAATGAAGTCGCGGGCGGGATTTGGCCCCCGGGCCATGAGTTTGACACCCCTGGTATAGACAGACATTTATCAGTATACATTACATTATTACATTGCATTTAGCTGACGCTTTTATCCAAAGCGACTTACAATAAGTACATACGACCAGGAAGACACAACCCTGAAGAAAACAGAATCATATAAGTACATACCCATAGGTATAGCCAGACATGTATCAGTATAGACAGACATTTTTTTAATTTCTTGACTCAGTTCAAAGTGAGAGTAATAGTCTGCCTGTTAAACCCCAAGGTCCCGCCGGCGGGGACCCTGTTTTTTTTTTTCACGACACTGTGTCTCAGGGGATCTTAATATTTAAGAACCTATTAATGTGTTATACCAGATTAACGGAAATAATCTCAGCTAACTGACAATACAAACCATTTTTACCAAAACAAAACACAAGTCTCATAAGAAGCATCTAAATGACCCCTTAGCGAAAAATGCTAACGGACATTAGCACAGAACTCAAGATAAAAGTACCCTTATTACTTATCGTAGCTGCACATAAAATATATACGATTAAAACTGAGGTTCCACAGATTATTTAGGTATATAGTATCATCACTGAGTGATCCGAACTCGCGACAGGGGAAGCAAACACAGACATCACAACACGTACCTTTACGGAGCTTCTAGGGAGATCGTCTCACCGTAGCTGTCAATCTGATCAAAAGACATGTTCAATGGCATTAAAACGAGAAAAAACGCGGCTGAATCGGTTAATCCATAGGTTTTTAACGTCTCCGTATAAAAAATTATTTCATTTATAATCCATAATTCCATTTTTATGTAAAAATCGCAGAGCAAAAGTTAGCTGCTAATGGTAACCACCAGAGTGGCTGCTGCTTCCGGTCTTGGCTATGCGGCAGTCTAACATACACACATTACCAAATAAGGACTATGTGTGTGTTCCCCTCGATTCCATTGGCTCTGACGGTTAGAAAGATATGTCACATGTCAAAATCCAGCAAGGGGGGCCAGAGATATGGAAAATCCACCCAAATGGCGGTTTTTTTTTGCTAAATCTGTCTAAAAAGGTCAAATATCACTTGTTTTGCATCAATCTTGATACAGGGTACTTATTATATATTGTACTTTGGATTCCTAAAGCTTTTAGTCTACTAACCCATCATCCAAGGTTAGTTTTCACTATAAGTACAAAATATATTTTGGACGGATACTATAATTTACAGTTTTTTACCATGTTCAATCTGAATTTTCTTTAAAATAAAAAACATCTATATTGATTCTGACTTTTCTACATCCAACTCACAGGTTTATCATTACTTTGAGAACAACGATTATTCATTTAACCCTTTTAGAAGGGAAGATATGGTCATTTGTTCTGGGAATGTCATTTTCGAGCCTGAAACCTGAAAAACAGGCTCAGGGTTTAACAGGTTAAATGCACCACTCTCTCGTTTGAAATACCCCAAAATACATGCCTTTACTTCAAAATGTTGTTAAATCCTTATAAATTAGCCTTATCTGTGGTTTTCATAATCTGGCACGACTTCAGCAAACTGAATGATTTGGTTGAAAAGCCTCTGAAGTAAAATAACCCCTATGTCAGCAAGGACAGCTAGCGTGCTAATCTGAATGTGCGAGGGAGGCCTGTGCTGCTCAACCTCACATGTTACATCCAGGCTCTGCTTCTAATGGAAGGTGACACTAAGCCTGTCAGCTTGGGAGGCAGGTTCCATGTGGATGTGCATTGTTGTGTGCGTCACTGAGTGGACCACTCTGAGAAAATCAAGTGAGGGGAGGGGACAAATTAGAGGAGGGGATGATGGGATTCTGAATCTGTGACTGGCAGAAGGAGGGAAGAGAAAGGAACTGACAGCAAAGTGTGGCCGACTTTCCAAGGATATAGACTTTCAAAGAATATAGACTTTCAAAGAAAACAATCCAGCTTGTTGGACTTTTTGGAATACCTTCTTGTTTTGGATCTCTGGGCCTTAAGGTCCTTTATGATGCATTCAAGATGAGCTGTATTCCTGCCTCACACAGGTAAGCTGCATAATATATTGTCTAAAGCGATATTTTACACAATTCACCTGTTTTTAAAGCACAGTAAATTAAACATGATGGAAATAGGATAACACACCACACCAGGTATAACATGAAGTTATTAGAAGTGTGAAATGCCGTGATGTTTAAAATATAGATTCCATATAGGTTCATTTAAAAATGAGTGGCGACTGATCGGCCAATGTAAACACTGAGATTCCTGAAGGGGCCCTTTATTATTCATGTGCTCCATACTGACCTCCCACACATACTGTACATTCATTCAAATGAATGTATGCCTACCTGTAAGACAAAAGAAACATGTAATGGCATGCTTTTCTGAGGTATTCAAACCAAATCTTCGACTATATTTCTTACACCCAGGGCTTTCTTTTTATATCCAGGTTACCTCACTCCTCCTCCATCCTTGGAGTTGAGGAGTCACTTGCTTTTAAGTCTTTTATTTCATTAAGTTCTTAGTTGCAGGATTAACACAGCAGCACAACGTCTTTCCCTGCCCCCTCTCTGCGCTTTCCTACTTGTGTTGTGTCGTTCTCTATGGAACACACACACATGTCTATCCACTGCTATGTATTGAGTCGAGCTTAGAAAATCCCTGAGATAAAGCTTTATGATCTTTGGTCTTCTCAGACCTTTACATCTGTACAGCTTCTGTACAATGGTCTATTTTCAAACACTGGATAATGCTTAGGGTCAGATGGAAGCAGTACCTAAAGACCAAAATACCTTGTTGGGTACACGATGACCAATTCAACAAATAACGCAGATTTTCCTTTCCTATCTTTATTTCTATAGGGAATACAGTTAATCCATTACATTACAGCAAACACATTTTCGACAACCAATTCTTCCAATTGTTTAGCTCTTTTCCGTGTGGATTTGAAGGTAATAAGGCACTTTGATTCTGTACTGCCTTAGTATCCATGAGGTTGGATGATAGCGTCACAGAGAAAATGTAACAAGGTTTACCTGAAATGTGTTGTGTGTGTGTTTGAAACAGTTTGAACCCCACTCTAGGTCAAGGTGAATCTCAGATGGACGACAGACCAGCTGAGAGAAGAGCGAGCAAAGTCTACCAGGTACAACACACACACACACACACACACACACACACACACACACACACACACACACACACACACACACACACACACACACACACACACCACACACACACACACACACACACACACACACACACACACACACACACACACACACACACACACACACACACACACACACACACCTTTACACAAGGGTATTTGACTTCACTCTAATGCAGTGAACTCGCATTTTCTGGTAAATATCATCACTTAAAATCTAAATGAGTGGTTTAAATGATAACATCTCAGTACAATTGCACACATTTCCTTTAATGTTACCAGGTTGTTCCTTAATAATAATGGGACGTGGCTGCTAGACAATAGCAATGTCTCAAAAGTTGGTTATTTTTTGTTAGTAAGTTAGTGTTGTTTTTTAAAATTCCATAATCATCAGCCATTTCTTATATAATCAATATCAAGTTCATTCCAAGTAGTTTATAAATCAACATCTCCTCCCTGGACCAGATCTTCCCTGAAGCCAACACCAATGAGGATCCAGATTCCAGCTCCTTGCCTGACGATATTATTTACCGAAGGGAGCGTCTTCCCTCTATAGTTGTGGAGCCCATAGAGCACAGGCTGCCGGAGAGCGTAGAGCGCCTGGCCAACAACTTAGAGGAAGAGGAGGGGGACCACAGTGCAGATCACACAGAAGACTCCCCTGATGGAGAGCAGGAGGACAAAGGAAGGGAAGAACGGTAAGACCAGAGCACCATCATCTCTTACACATTCATCTGTCAGGGTCAAAATGATGGCAATTCTTGGTTAATATTTTGGATTTACACTGACAGAGAAAAGGACAATCCAGTCTTTCAAAGACATTTTGTCCAGTCATCTTATTGTGTTGCCACTATTAGAGAAGCATCAGTGCAACACACACTGGAGCTTTGCATTGGATTAAACTGGATTTCTTTCTTCTGTGTTTTAATGTCCACTGTTGCAGCACGGCTGTGAGAAAGTCTTCTATTGGACCATCCCAGAGTCAACTGTGTCTCTCCCGGCTGACCCCTCCGACCTCCCCCACCCACTTGGAAGCTGCCCCACCCTGCCATAAGAGCTCAAACAGGACAGCCAGCGAGAACTGATAGCACTGAGCTGACTGTGACCCTTGTAAAATGTAACCTCTGCATGTTTGAAACCATTTGGGAAAGTTGCGATAACTGCATAAAACTATGTGAGCTAAATAAGGCCCATTTCAAGCTGATTCCAGTACTGTGAAATTTGGATTGATAACTCTAGTTTAAAATAATCTGATATGTGGTTAACCGCTGCCGTTTGCTGGTCCTGCATGGCCTAACCAGAGACAAAAACAACCAGGACTTTCTGATTCAAATCCCAGAAGAAAACATGAGAGGATTAGCATCGAGGCAAGCTTACTAAATGATAGCAGTTGTTGTTGTAGTGACCTATGTGGGTGTTTTTAAAAGGTGTACTTTATGAAGATTGTTCCAGTGGTAAAAACAATCCCCCTGACTGAACCCTCAAAATATGGATACAATTGGATACATGTGTCCCTTAAAAATAATAAAAAATCATACAGGGAAGTCACTTAAATGTGAATTATGATGCTTGATATATCAACAGCTTTATAGGTCCACCCCTATTCATGAATGTTGGTTGAGAACTTAGTGTTAATGTTAAGCCAAGTTGTTTTATGTGCTTCTTATCCCCAAACAATATATTTTCTAATCCTGAGGTTCTCAAATGATTCCAGTTTAGTTTTTCACAAATGCATTTCCCTCATGTCCTTCTTTGTTCAATTTGGTGAGGATTCCTGATTATGAAAACAAATATCATTAATTGGTACATGCTGCTATTGACATAGCTGATTGACGGTTGAAGCCACAGGTTGTTGAGAATTGTATAATAAAAAGAAAAGACCAACGTGGAATGTGTTTTATTACGTTTAGTGATAACCCTAGGTCTATTTGCACCTTTATTTATGGCCAGGTCAGTCTGGTGTGCTAATGTACTACACTGCATTTGCATTTATGTGAAAGTTGATTATATGAGGGACTCTTCACTCTGGATGGGTTTGCATTGGTCAGCATGACAAGCCGAAGTATGACACCTTGCTAGCTACTTGACAGCACATAGATGATAACAAAGAAAACCCTGAGAGGCACAGCAAGGTTACACTACATTGCAACAACAACACTCACATTACTTTACATGCAGGTGCTCTCACAACAGAAAGCAATATAACATAATTTGACCAAGTGACCATGTGATTACAGCCAGTGGCCTCTAGAGGGCAGCAGAGCAACACACACCACTGGTTTGAGGTCCAGTCCCTCATGGTGATAATGTTTACATTAAGTTTAGTATTCATATTCCAAAGGGTGTGTTGACTCCTCCTCACTACACATTACTCACAGATCCCCAGATGCACAGTTTTGTAATGAATACTGAGATTTGTACAGTTGGTGACTTGGTATGTCCATAACTTCTGTATCTAGAAAAAAAGATCTTGAGTAAAAATTAGAACAATATGTTCTTTATTCTAGTGATAAGATTCTTAAAAGAACACTGTTGAATCAGGAACCACTTTTCTTAAATATTAGGTTTGCACTCAACAAAAACAACTCACTTTATTATTATTAGCGGTGTGTGTGTCTGCCCAAGGACAATTTAAGGTAAAACCTAATAGAGGTGTCATACATAATAACCTAATAAAAGTAAATGTAACAACTACTACAGTGCAACAAAACAGGAATATTAAATGTGGTCTCTTAAACATAAGATCTCTAGCATCTAAAGCAATATTGGTAAATGATTTAATATCAGATTATAATATTGATATATGCTGTCTCACTGAAACTTGGTTGAGACATGAAGAATATGTCAGCATAAATGAGGCCACTCCACCCAGCCATATCAATACTCATATTGCCCGAGTAATGTGGAGGTGGAGTTGCAGCAATCTTTGACTCAAGTTTACTTATCAATACTAAACCAAAATTAAATTATACCTCCTTTGAAAGTCTCGTTTTTAGTCTTACACATCCGACCTGGAAAACTTTGCAGCCAATCTTATTTGTTACAGTGTACCGTGCACCAGGTCCTTATTCAGAATTCTTATCAGAATTCTCTGAGTTTTTATCAACTTTGGTTCTTAAAACAGATAAAGTAATTATCGTAGGTGACTTTAATATTCATGTTGACGATGATAAAAATAGCCTTACTGTTGCATTTAACTCTATATTAGATTCTGTTGGTTTTTGTCAGAGTGTAAATAAACCAACCCACTGCTATAATCACACTCTCGACCTTGTTCTGACTTATGGTATTGAAATTGAGCAACTATTAGTCGAACCGCATAATCCTGCTTTATCCGACCATTTCTTAGTAACTTTTGAAGTACTGTTACTAGACTACAAAGCATTAGTCAAAAGCTCCTGCAGCAGAAACCTATCTGTTAGTGCTATAGCCAAATTTAAGGAAGAGATTCCACCAATGCTTAACTCGATAGCAGGTCTGCATGTAGGGGAGGAAACTTATACAAAATGTCCACCACCCCAAATTGATCATGCTGTTGATAGTGCTACAGATGCGCTGCGAATAAAATTAGACTCTGTTGCTCCTTTGAAAAAGAAGAAAATAAAACATCATAGATTAGCTCCATGGCATAATGCCGAAACCCGCAAAATAAAGCAAAAGTCGAGACAACTTGAAAGGATATGGCGTTCCACTAAACTTGATGAATCTCGTTTAATTTGGCATATTACTCTCAATGAATATAAGAAAGCACTGCGTAAAGCGAGAGCAGCCTACTACTCTTCACTAATAGATGAGAATAAGAATAATGCAAGATTTCTTTTCAGCACTGTAGCCAGGCTGACAGAGAGCCACAGCTCCATGGAGCCTTCTATTCCCATAGCACTCAGTAGTAATGATTTTATGTGCTTTTTTAACGATAAAATTGTTACTCTTAGAAACAAAATTAATGACCTCTTGCCTTTGACCAGTATAGTGTTATCAACTCCCGGAAACGTAAGTTCTAATATTACACTAGATAGTAAACTAGAATGCTTCTCAGCCATAAACCTTGAACAATTAAATTCAATGATTCTCTCTTCTAAACCATCAACGTGTATATTAGACCCAATTCCAACTAAGCTGTTGAAGGAAGTTTTTCCATTAATTAGCACTTCTTTATTAAATATTATGAATATGTCTTTATTATCAGGCTATGTTCCACAATCATTCAAAGTAGCAGTGATAAAAGCAGGTTTAGGTCCTATCTATCTGAACGCTCTCAGTTTGTACGTGTCAATGATGAATCTTCCACGCAAACCAAAGTTAGCCACGGAGTGCCACAGGGCTCAGTGCTCGGACCTATTTTGTTCACATTATATATGCTTCCGTTAGGCAATATTATAAGGAATCATTCTGTACATTTTCATTGTTATGCGGATGATACTCAACTATATTTATCAATCAAGCCTGATGAAATTAATCATCTACATAAAATTCAAGACTGCCTCAAGGACTTAAAAACGTGGATGACCTTAAACTTTTTGATGTTAAACACGACCAAAACTGAAGTTATTGTACTTGGCCCGAAGAATCTACGAAACAAATTATCTAAAGATATACTAACTATGGATGGCATTAATTTGGCCTCCAGTGAGACTGTAAGGAATCTTGGTGTTATATTTGATCAGGATTTATCCTTTAATGCCCACATAAAATCAATTTCAAGGACCGCCTACTTCCATCTACGTAACATTGCAAAAATCAGGCATATCTTGCCTCAAAACGATGCAGAGAAACTAGTCCATGCATTTGTTACTTCAAGGCTGGATTATTGTAACTCTTTATTATCAGGGTGTACCAAGAAGTCAGTCAAGTCGCTTCAGCTAATTCAAAATGCTGCAGCTCGTGTACTAACCAGAGTTAGGAAAAGGGACCACATTACTCCTGTTCTGGCTGCCTTACACTGGCTCCCTATAGAACACAGGATAGAATTTAAAATTCTTCTTCTCGCCTACAAAGCCCTTAATGGGCAGGCGCCATCTTACCTTAAAGAACTCATTATACCCTACTGTCCTACTAGGGCATTGCGTTCCAAGAATGCAGGGTTGTTGGTTGTTCCTAGAGTCTCTGAAAGTACAATGGGAGCCAGAGCCTTTTCTTATCAAGCTCCACATTTGTGGAATCAGCTTCCAGTTTGTGTTCGGGCGGCAGACACCCTATCCGTTTTTAAGAGTGCGCTTAAGACCGTCCTTTTTGATAAAGCTTATAGTTAGGGCTGATTAGATTCAGCCCCTAGTTTTGCTGATATAGGCTTAGTTTGTCGGGGGACATCTTACTTCTTCCTTCTCTCTGTCTATACCTGTGTACTCCCATGTTCCGATTAACCCAGCTTCCCCAAATTTCTTTCTTTTTGGTGTCTATATACGCTGGGATCCGGAGTCATGGATGATCCTGCGGTCCTGTGTCCTGCATCACGAGCCCTGGATCTTGAGTCGTGGCTGTGGTCCTGGATCATAGGTCCTGGATGGATATCCTCGTGGATCCATCTTCCTATTATACACACATGCATTTCCAAACATTTGGACTACCTATGTTGCAAATGTATTATCTTTTCAATTTACACACGGCATCTATTGCACGACTGTCCGTCCTGGGAGAGGGATCCCTCCTCTGTTGCTCTCCCTGAGGTTTCTCCCATTTTTCCCTTTAAACTGTAGGTTTTCTTCGGAAGTTTTTCCTTGTACGATGTGAGGGTCTAAGGACAGAGGGTGTCGTATTGTCATACTGATATTTTGTACAAACTGTGAAGTCCACTGAGACAAATGTAACATTTGTGATATTGGGCTATATAAATAAACATTGATTGATTGATTGACTGTGATTTCGTATTCCCCAACTTTAGCATTTAGAATATGTCTGATATTCTTTAGTTGATTTTTATCAGTCAGGTAAGCTGTCATTTCTGTTTTAATATTTCATTATAGAACCAACAGTTTTAGCCAAACCTTGAGTCCAAGCTCTAATCAAGCCATCACATAGCTGAGGACAGGCAGACACAAAGTTGTGCTGACCCAACACACTCTCACTCCATAATCGTCCAGGAGCGACGTTTGGTGCAGATGTGATGCTCCAAGGCTCCTTCAGCTTCATAAAGGGACGCAAATAGCTTTCAACTATAATAATAATAATAATAATAGATTTAATTTGTTAGCGCTTTTACAGGTGCTCAAAGACGCTTTACAGATATAGTGAAGGGAAAAGGAAGGAACAACAAATACATATATAGTAAACAATCACACATTAAAAGCCAGATTGAAGAGGTGAGTTTTTGTAAGTTTTTTGAAGGTGGTGAGGTCAGTGCAGTCTCTGATGGGTTGGGGGAGTGAGTTCCAGAGGGAGGGGGCAGCGACGGAGAAGGCTCTGTCCCCCCAGGTCCGGTGATTGGTGCGGGTGGGGATGGATAGGAGGTTGGCTTCTGATGAGCGGAGGCAGCGGGAAGGGGCGTGGTGGTGCAGCAAGTCTGTGAGGTAGGGGGGGGGGCCTGATTGTTGAGGGCTTTGTGAGTAGCTAGTGGAGGTTCTGGAGGACGGGAGTGATGTGGTCTCGGGAGCGGGTGTGGGTGAGGAGGCGGGCAGCAGAGTTCTGGATATGTTGGAGTTTATTGATTAGGTTGGATGGTATGCCGTAGAGGATGCTATTGCAGTAGTCGAGTCGTGAAGTGATGAATGCATGAATCAGGGTTTCAGCAGCTGAGGAGGAGAGTGATGGGCGGAGACGGGCAATGTTTTTGAGGTGGAAAAAGGCGGTCCTGGTGATGTGATTTATGTGGTGGTTGAATTTGAGCTGACTGTCAAAGATGACTCCGAGGTTGCGGATGTGAGGGGGGGAGATAGAGTGTGGCTGTCAATGGTGAAGTTGTTCTGGATGTCTTTGATACGGGATGGGGGGCCAATGATGATGATGTCTGATTTGGCACTGTTCAGTTGGAGATAGTTTGTTTGCATCCATGCTTTTATTTCTGAGAGACAGTTGGTGAGAGTGGAGTGTGTTGTGGGGGTGATGGTTTTTGTTGAGATATAAAGTTGGATGTCATCGGCGTAGCAGTGAAATTGAAGGTTGTGGCGACGAATTATTTTGCCAAGGGGGAGCATGTAGAGGATGAAGAGGAGGGGGCCCAAGCACTGAACCCTGGGGGACACCTTGGGACAGAGGAGCAGTGGAGGAGGTGCAGTTGTTGATGTTGATAAACTGATGTCTGTCGACGAGGTAGGATTTCAGCCAGGAGAGTGCAGTGTTGGTGATGTTGAGTGATGATTCGAGGAGGGACAGCAGGATGGCATGGTTGATGGTGTTGAATGCTGCGGTGAGGTCGAGGAGGATGAGGATGTTAAGGTTGCCAGAGTCAGAGGAGAGGAGGAGGTCGTTTGTGATTTTGAGAAGAGCTGTTTCGGTGCTGTGTTTTGATCGGAAACCAGATTGAAATGTCTCAAAGAGATCATTGGAGCTGAGGTGGGCTTTAAGTTGTGAGGCAACGACACGTTCAAGTATTTTTGACAGAAAGGGGAGATTTGAGATGGGCCGGAAGTTGGACATGATGTCAGGTGTGAGTCCAGGTCTTTTGAGAATGGGTGTGACAGCAGCCAGTTTGAGAGAGGGGGGAACTGATCCAGATCTGAGGGAGGAGTTAATGATGGTGGCGATGAGTTGGGAGATGGCAGGGAGGCTCTCTTTAACAAATTTGGAGGGCATTGGGTCAAGTGTGCAGGTGGAGTTAATTCCAGTCATGAAGTCGGACAGTTGCATGGGGGTCACAGGGGAGAAGTGGGACAGGGGGTGTGAGGTGAAGGAGGGGGAGCCAGGAGGGGAGGTGGGGGGTGCTGATGAGGGTGTCAGATTGCTGTAAATGTTGCTGATTTTGGTTTGGAAAAATGAGAGGAAGGAGTTGCACTGTTCGGTGGTGAAGGATGAGGTGGCGTTGTCACAGGGTTTGAGAAGTTTGCTGATGGTGGAGAACAGACGCTTGGGGTTGCTGGAGCCAGACTGAATGAGTTGTGAGTAGTAATTAGACCGGGCTGCTTTGAGTGCGTTACTGTACTGCTGGAGATAGTCTTTGTAGTTTTGAAGATGGACTGTTAGTGTGGTTTTCTTGTGTTGGCGTTCAAGTTGACGTTTCCTTGATTTCATTTGGCGGAGTTCGGGGGTATACCAGGGGGCGGAGTGTATGAAAGAGACATTTTTTGTTTTTGTGGGGGCCAGTTCATTGAGACAGAAGGAGAGGGTGCTGTTATAATAGTCCACAAGTTCAGATGGGTTTTCAGAAAGTGGGGGGGGGGAGACAGACATCTTGCAGGTAATGGAGGCAGTGATTGCTGAAGGTGAGATGGATTTGAGATTTCTGTAGGTTATTGTGCGTTTTTGCTTTTGGGCGGGGATGGGGATGTTGATGTCCATGATGATGGCCAGGTGATCAGAGATGTGGAGATTGAGGCTGGACAGATGATGGGTGGTGAGACCAGTGGAGCAGACCAAGTCCAGGATGTGACCACGGCTGTGTGTTGGGAAGTTGATGTGTTGGGAGAAGTTGCAGCAGTGAAGGGTTTCCTTAAATTCAGAGGCATATTTGCAGGTCGGGTCGTCAACATGAATGTTAAAATCACCTAAGAGGAGAACAGATGGGGATATGGCAGAAAGCTGAGTGAGAATGTCAGAGAGGTCGGAGAGAAAGGAGGGGTTTGGCTTCGGGGGACGGTAGATGATGGCTGTGACCAGGGGAGTGGGACCAGATAGTTTAAAGATCAGGTGTTCAAATGAAGAAACATCAGGGATGGGGATTATGGTAGCTTTTATTTCTTTTATTTCCTTTCTGATAATAGCAGCTATACCACCACCCCCACCCCGTGGGCGAGGTTTGTCAATGTATGTGAATCCTGCTGGGGTGATTTGATTTAAAGAAAAATAGTCCAGGGGTTTTTGCCATGTTTTGGTCAGATACAGAAAGTCCAGGTTATTGTCTTTAATGAATTCATTTAGAATGTGGCTTTTATTGTGGATGGAGCGTGTGTTGAGCAGGGCTGCTCTGAGGTGGCGTTGCATTGGGGGGGGGGTTGTGTGGACCGGGGGAGTGAAAGTAGATTGGTCAGATTCATGTGTTGTTTGTTGTGATGGCGTAGTGTGGGCGTGTGACAGGACCGAATGGAGTGTGGAGACGTGGAATGAAATAAAAACTTACGGCCAGAGCCTCTGTGTGAAGGACGGCGTTTGCGGAGTATTTCATAATCTGCGAGGATGTCCATGCAGTCCGGACGCAGGCGGTTATTGAAGGAGTGGAGATCTGACAGGGAGTAGAGCGGCGGCATGATCCGGTGAAGTGGCGCTAGCACGGAGCTAGCTAATGCTGGGGACCCGGGCTGCAGAGACCAGGAGCCGGATGACCGTGGAAGAAGGAGCGGTGTGAGTCCAGATAAAATGAGAATTATAATCCACAGCATATCAGGAGAATAATTCCAGTGGTTTCCAGAGGAGAATCGTAGGAGCCGCTGACAGCCTGGTGCAGAGTGGGAGCCGGGTGACCAGCCTACTAGCTGGTTAGCTAGCTTGATAGCCGCCGGCTGTAGGCGGCAGGGAGAGACGATGTCAGCGGGGAAGCCGGCTTATCGCAGCGGGATGGGAAGACCCACACGAGCCGCGGAGTTAGGGTGGAGTTAGGGTGGAGTTGGGGTGGAGACAAAAATGTTAGCTCAGCAGACTTCAGGGAGCCGAGGAGCCTGCTAGGTCCGATAATGCTAGCGGGCTAGCGGGCTAGCGGGCTAGGGACCGGTGAGCAGGAAAGAGCCAGCAGGTAGGAGATGACAACACATTTATCTGTGTCGATTCGAGATAGAGATGCTGCTATTTTTTTTGCTAATGACTGATGTTTAAAAAGTAGAGAGCCAGACAGGAGAGGTTCTGATCTGGACTAAATAACTATATTTGGGGCTTAGGAGCGGCGAACAAACAACGCCAACACCCTCGGCGACCCGGGAAAAGTGTGTGTGTATGAATGTGTACACATTCATGGTTGCTAACGTTTTTTTGGTGGAAATGTGTTTTTTCACAGCAAAGTCACCCTCTGTACTTGGACTTATTGAGAGAATCTAAAGGCAAGAACATCCCAAATATTCATTTAGGTCTTTATTTTAGACCTTTAGTGTTGCCGTCTGTGAGGAAAATAAATGGGTCTCAGAGCCTCAGGATACTGAAATCTGTATTTTTTAAATCTTTTTTTCCCTCTAATTTGTTATTCTTTTCAAAATAACACACTGTTATTTACTCACCAATAACACACAATTATCTTTGCTTTTATTTATTGGTTTAATTCCATAATCTCAGGCTTTTTTGGCGTCCGTCAGGAACTGAATTTCAAAATAGAAATAACCGGAAACAGACGTAGGCATTTCGAGCGATTACCCAAGATCCTCAGCTATGGTTTAAGGTCGTTGATTGGATGTTTTAGCCGCAATGCATGCTGGGATTTGGTGTTTATATTATATGAAATCCGGAAAACATTTTAAAAGAATAAAATAATACTTAAAAGACCCAGCCACGTTTCATCTTCAATGCCCTTGCTGATGGAAGGAGGTTGTCACTCAAAATCCCACGATACATGGCCCCATTCATTCTTTCCTTTACACGGATCAGTCGTCCTGGTCCCTTTGCAGAAAAACAGCCCCAAAGCATGATGTTTCCACCCCCATGTTTCACATTAGGTATGGTGTTCTTTGGATGCAACTCAGCATTCTTTCTCCTCCAAAGACGTCTAGTTGAGTTTTTACCAAAAAGTTATATTTTGGTTTCATCTGACCATATGACATTCTCCCAATCCTCTTCTGGATCATCTAAATGCTCTCTAGCAAACTTCAGACGGGCCTGGACATGTACTGGCTTAAGTAGGGGGACACGTCTGGCACTGCAGGATTTGAGTCCCTGGTGGCGTAGTGTGTTACTGATGGTAGCCTTTGTTACTTTGGTCCCAGCTCTCTGCAGGTCATTGACTAGGTCCCCCCGTGTGGTTCTGGGATTTTTGCTCACCGTTCTTGTGATCATTTTGACCCCACGGGGTGAGATCTTGCGTGGAGCCCCAGACCGAGGGAGATTATCAGTGATCTTGTATGTCTTCCATTTTCTAATAATGGCTCCCACAGTTGATTTCTTCACACCAAGCTGCTTACCTATTGCAGATGCAGTCTTCCCAGCCTGGTGCAGGTCTACAATTTTGTTTCTGGTGTCCTTTGACAGCTCTTTGGTCTTGGCCATAGTGGAGTTTGGAGTCTGACTGTTTGAGGTTGTGGACAGGTGTCTTTTATACTGATAACAAGTTCAAACAGGTGCCATTAATACAGTTAACAAGTGGAGGACAGAGGAGGTACATACTTTCATAGGGGGAAAGTAGAAGGTCTGCGATAGAAATATAGAATATAAAAAATCAAGAAGATACTATAAGTGATCTCTACAATAAAACAGTTTAGTGCAGGATGTACAAAGATATTAATAGGAGGAGGTGCAAAACAGAAAAACGAATTAACCTTTATTTAAACATTAAATAACAGATTAAGGTCTTCTTTTAAATAAGAAAAAAACGTTGGGGGTATCGATCTACAGATAAATATTAAGCCTGACAAAGTACTTAACGTCTAATATATTGCTTTCCTGCAATGTTAACTATGTTGAAGCACTTATTTTAACTGATATTATACATGGATTATACTCTTATGTATGTAGACAGAATAAGAAATGTGCAGAATATGACAGTTTAATGGTGGAGGTACACACATATTGATAGATGTCTTGTAATGCACTGTTGAGGAACCTGTGACCCAAGTTTTTCATTCATTGCATAACTACACCGTAGTTGTGTATATGATATGTCAATAAACCTTTGAAAATCTTGAAAGGGATGTGCAAAATAGTCATAATATACAGTCTTTAATTAACTATTAGTAGAGAATAACGAGTAATGAATATACTTTATTACTCGTTTCCATTCATGTCAATTGCAGATACATTTTTAGTCTTCTCAAGCACCAACTATCAAATATCTCTCCTGATTGTTGGCACTTGACAATCACCTTCCCTGAATTTTACTCAGGTGTAACTAAAGTCTGATTTAAGGGTTGTTTATATTTCACATCATTAATCAGAATCTGCAAAGTAACTCAAATAAGTGTAGTGGAGTAAAAATACCAGGTTAACCTCTGAATTGTAGTGGAGTAGAATTACAAAGTAACAATGAGCTGTCATGTGGGTTTAATGCTGCGCATTATGGATACAAGCGATTTTCACCCATTTAGTAATTACATGTTTTACATTTGATAACACCAATGTGTTTAATACTGGCAACTTCTAATTGTGGGAAAAATGAAAACGTTCAGTAGAGACGTCCCATAGAACATTTTGCGAAACACAATAGTGTAGTGTTCGTTTTTCTGGAGTTCTGGGGGGGCGTTCGATTCCAGTTTTGGATAGTCTGGCGTGGTTTCGTTCCATTTCAAACAGCTGTTTGACGCTCGGTGTAACCTTGGTGCACTGCCACTCCAACATCCAATCCCAGACCTTGAAAATTAATCACGGGGACTTTAGTCCTAAACGATAGCTGGGGATTATGAGTAGTGTAGTGTCTTCGGCCATCCTAAACTCAAACATTTTGACAATCGCAATGATGCTCGAAATGTCCCTTACAGGCCTACGTCTGTTTCCGGTTATTTTTATTTTGAAATTCAGTTCCTGACGGACGCCATAAAAGCCCGAGATTATGGAATTAAACCAATAAATAAAAGCAAGGATAATTGTGTGTTATTGGTCAGTAAATGACAGTGTGTTATTTTGAAAAGAATAACAAATTAGAAGAAACAAATATTTAAAAAATACACATTTCAGTATCCTGAGGCTCTGAGCCCCATTTATTTTCCTCACAGACGGCAACACTAAAGGTCTAAAATAAAGACCTAAATGAATATTTGGGATGTTCTTGCCTTTAGATTCTCCCAATAAGTCCAAGTACAGAAGGTGACTTTGCTGTGAAAAAACACATTTCCACCAAAAAAACGTTAGCAACCATGAATGTGTACACATTCAACATGACAGGATAAAAGCAATGTAGAGGAGCAGCTACATTTCAACACATATATCCACGAAGATGAATACATGAAGACTTGTGACTCGGACTTGACATGGACTCGAACACAGGTAATGATGACTCGGACTTTACTCGGACACTCCTTGGGTGACTCGGACTTGGACTCGAACACAGGTAATGATGACTCGGACTCGGACTCGACTTGGACGCTCCTTGGGTGACTCGGACTTGGACTCGGACTCGAACACAGGTAATAATGACTCAGACTCGTCTCGGACACTCCTTGGGTCACTCGGACTTGGACTCGGACTCGACTACGACTCTCCCTTGGTGACTCAGACTTGGACTCAGACTCGAACACAGGTAATGATGACTCAGACTCGTCTTGGACACTCCTTGGGTGACTCGGACTTGGACTCGGACTTGGACTCTGACTCGACTACGACTCTCCCTTGGTGACTCGGACTCGAAGAGTGGTGACTCGAGAGTGACTTGGACTCGTAAATTGGTGACTTGACTACAACACTGCAGTGAGCACATAAGTACTGGATGCCTACCACCAGATCATTGTACAAATAGCTTTTACTGGAAAGAGAACAAACAAACATCAGTGTTTTTGAAGAAAACCTTTGTACTTCTAGCATTTACCAGATCAGATGGACATGCCTGATAACATTTTCTCTAAATAGGTTTCCTATGCAGGACTAAAAGCTGGCCAAGAGCAACTAGAGGCCAGAAAAAAACATTTCAAGGACAACATCAGGATCAAGAATTCCACATAAACAACTGTAACTGGGATGACCTTGCTGAAAACAAAACCGCATGGAGAAACCGTTTACACAAAGGAGCCACACTCCATGAATGATCTCCCACAGCTGCCAGAGTCACGCAGCAGCAGCAGAGAACGGAGAGTCAATACAGAGTTAATGTCCAGGAATCCTCATTATAAGCCATGACAGAGGTATTGTTTTCACCCTGTGTTTGTGTTTGTGGAAATATTTGTGTGACTGTGGAAGGGTCGCAACCATCCAAGATGCAGTCATGAATCTTTACAGATGTGTAGGTGAAATCTAAATAAAGGTTGCGTTTAAAGATTGTCCTTTTTGGAGCAATGAGGGCATGTCTGCGTGTGAGTGTCTGTGTGTGTGTTAACAGATTTTGGACTGAGTGAAGGAAGCAACCATGAAAGATGCAGTCAGAAGACTTTACAGATGTGCAGTTGAGATCAAAAGAAAGTAAACGTTAAATGATGGGCGCAGTTCGAGTAGGGGGCCCGATTTCTTGTCATGGCTGCTCTTACACAGTCAGCATTTTTTTGTAGTTCTGGAGAACAACATGGTAATATCTCCTCAGTCAGCAGAAATAAAAAAAAAACCTCCCTTCACACATAAGAGACACTGACAGAGAGGCTGTGTGGTTATGGATATAAAGTCATGAAAGATAGATTTTTTCCCCCTTATAGACGGGGCTGACCTTCAGCCAGAATGCTTCAAATGCTGAACATTTATAATGTAAGATATACATGACATTCTCCCGTCTGTCTCAAAGTTATCGGAGTTGGATTTAAAGCCTGGGGGTAAGGGGGCCCCTGGGGAGAAGATATCAGGGGCTGCTTGACATTTCCTAGGGATTGGAGAAACAACGTTGACACTGAGTCTCTTTTTTTTGCAAATGTTGTCTCTGATGGAGCTATTACCATCGCCTCAAGACTTGTTTTTATATAAATGCTAGACTAAACATCCGACTGCATCGACTGCTGTGGTCTAAACTGTGAGAGGAAGACGGCTTGGACCCACGTGGGAAAGTCAGTCATTCAAAAACAGATACTGCTACTCTGCCCACATGCAAATGTATAAGATCTCTTCCCAAACTGGACCTCATGTACTTGTTATGATCAATAGCAATCCAGAAGCAGAATCCCCCAAAGACTCTGAGAGGGAACAGAGAATCTCTCCGTGCAGAAAAGGGTGAAGGAGAAACAGAAACATTTCCTTGCTCTACAAATTCTATACAAATGACCGTTTTCAAAAGAGGTAAGGTTTCTGTTGAATTATTGACACATTAAAAAACTGAAACGATTAATGTAATTAAATGTATTATGTCAACCGATTACACACAGTTGTATTATGTCAGTTGAAAGCAATAATATTAAGTTGAATCTAATGTCTTTATTTTAATTGCTTTCAACTGACCTAATACAATTATGTGTAATCTGTTGACATGTGTACTCTCTGTATCTAATACGAATGTGTCATTTGTTTCCATAATACATTTAATTATAGTCAATGCTTCAATTTTTTTAGTGCACTTTTTGCTTATACAATTATGTTTCTTTGAACCTTTTTGATATCGACCTGATCTCTTCATCGAAACAAAATGAAATGATACGAACACTGTATATATTTAGTTGTGGTTACTCTTCATTATATTTGAGCAGACATGCTTTTCTTAGTCTGATCATTTTAACATTGAACACTGGTTTAAAGCATCAGTAACGAGGTGTTTGGCACTGACCTTCCATAAGAAACAGAGGGGATTGTAGCAGAGAAAAAAACAACAACATGACAGAGAATAAAATGTGCCGCGCCTTAAAGTGCCTTGCTGAGTGTTTGTCTCCAGAGACAGCAGATGAATAATGCTGGTTTCATATATTTGAAATGTGGATGAACTGGATAGAAGTAAAGACACATCAAAGAGGATGGAGGAGAACAAATAGGCCAATCACTCTGTATCCCCAAAAGTGCCAAAAATAAAAGCCCCTCTGTCTCCTCTCTCTCTCCCCATCACCCTCTCTGTCGGCTAATGGAAGCCAGATGTATGCGCACGAGGCCTCCCTTTAACCTCCCTCTCTCAACGTCTCTCTGTTTCTTTTTCTCTGTGTGGGTTTCCTCCTCAGGCTCAGTGCCTCTCTGTTCTCCCCTTTGTCTCCTCCTCTCTTGCCTTGCTCCCCCTTGCTCTCTGGCAGAGCAGGAAATACTGCAGGTTCCTGGCCCTGGAGGGAGCATGTTTCTGTTAACCACTAACAGATGGAGGGATGGAGAGGGAAGGGATGGATATGAGAGTGAGTATGAGAGCGGCTGGAACAATGTTGGTAATACTGATATAGATTGTGAGATGATAAAGAGCTTCAAATGTTGCAGAAGAGACAGTTTTTGTTATTTCCCATCGGAGCAGAGCTTAAATGAAGCTGTTCCTCCTTCCTGTCCTCTTTTGCCTCTCCTTTCTTCCTTTCCTTCTCGAATGAACTAAGGCAACTACTGAATCCTATTGTCATAATAAAGTCCAGCACACACACGCACGCACGCACGCACGCACGCACGCACGCACGCACGCACGCACGCACGCACGCACACACACACACACACACACACACACACACACACACACACACACACACACACACACACACACACACACACACACACACACACACACACACACTGATATGTGTGATACTGATGGAGATGGAACAATACCGGTTCAAAGCAGTATTCTGACATTAGCTCAGATTAGCTAAGGCCTGCATAAGCAATACACATGACAGTCATATGCCTATCTCTCTAGGCAGGGCTGTGTCATCATGCCAATCTTAGGAGCATAGCTATCATAACTTCAACACAGTGTCTCATGAGCGTCATCCATTATACATCCGGCTACGTGCTACGTAGGGCCTGTGTTATCATGTGCTACTCTGATATAGAAGGAACATTCAGTATTTTCCCAACAGTAATATAAGTAAAAGTATTACTAACAGTAGTAATAGTAGCAAACATGCTATTACCAAATGTATAGAAATAGTAAAGTTATATCAGCAGTAGTAATAATAAAAAGTAGTAGTATTTGTGAAAGTACTGGCAGCTGTAGTAGCATTAGTTGTACTCATAGAAACAGAACTAACCCTATGAATGTAGTAAATCACAATGAAGTGTCAGGGATCATCCAAAGGAGCAGTTACATTAGCTCAATCCACTGTTCTTCTTCTGTTCTGTTGGTAACAGGTATTACTCTCAAACAAGCCAATGTTCCCTTTGAGTTCTTAACTTTCCACTTAATCCCTCCTCTCACTGTCACCTCCCCCACTCTCTCTCTTCCACACTTTTCAATCACTCAACAGTCATCACTAACACCAGGGCTGCTGACGGGTGAGAGTGTGTGAGGGTGTATTTTCTATAACTTTGTCATGGTGTGCTCAGCAGCAATTCAATACACAGGCTTTCCTGTGCTAAAACCCAGGGGCCCTAAAGGGGAGTTGGAATGTCCATTAATTGTATAATAAAAAAAATATATAAAAAAATAATTGGGGAAGTAGTGGCTGTGAGCGAACAGGCCAGTTTTTTTGCCTGTAGCAACATTTGATAAATGTTTCCTGTACCCCTGTATTTGTTGATTTAAATGGTCAGTCTATCCGTTATGAGCATCTTCATTTCTCATAATACCCAATCATTACAGTTTTAGAGACTTAAGGAGCAGTACTCAAAAGCAAGAGTCCTGAAAGAAAGACCCAAAAAAGACTACAGTTACCAGTTATTTTAAAGAGTTATACAACCAACTCACCCTATACTATTGGCATGAACCATTAAGAGAACATCTAGCCAAGAAGGCACAAGGCAGATCTTCCTATCACAATATATACGTTGTGAAGAACAGCATTTGCTGGCACTGACTGTGTATAAACTGAAACAAGTGCATCCACAGAACTGAGCACTGAGAACTGAGCATCCATACAATGCTGACCCTGGTTGGGGATTGATCACATTGTTTGTGCTTACTGGGCCAAAGTGGACCTGGAGGCTAGTCAAAACAGATAGCTGACCTTTCCAAGTAGTTTAGCCAATATAAACACCAAAGACATGCACCAGGAGGAACCGAGCTTTTGGCAACTATGTCAATAGAACTAGACATGTCATTCTGTTGAGAGACATGTCATTCTGTTGAGAGACATGTCATACTGTTGAGAGACATGTCATACTGTTGAGAGACATGTCATTCTGTTGAGAGACATGTCATACTGTTGAGAGACATGTCATTCTGTTGAGAGACATGTCATACTGTTGAGAGACATGTCATACTGTTGAGAGACATGTCATTCTGTTGAGAGACATGTCATACTGTTGAGAGACATGTCATACTGTTGAGAGACATGTCATACTGTTGAGAGACATGTCATACTGTTGAGAGAGATGTCATTCTGTTGAGAGACATGTCATTCTGTTGAGAGACATGTCATTCTGTTGAGAGACATGTCATTCTGTTGAGAGAGATGTCATTCTGTTGAGAGACATGTCATTCTGTTGAGAGACATGTCATTCTGTTGAGAGAGATGTCATTCTGTTGAGAGACATGTCATTCTGTTGAGAGACATGTCATTCTGTTGAGAGAGATGTTTTGTTATTTGAAAGACCAATACTAAATGGCCTATGACAGGATAAAAGTGCCCCCTCCTGTGCAATGTGGTCTTCCTGGCAACATTAATGTTAGCTGGCCATTTGAACACTATGGTGCACTAACAAACGCCTCCACTGACAAAACTACTGGTCGTTGTACAGAAGCAAAGCCTTAGTAGAATAAAAGTAGACATTTTTGTTTTTCACAAACACTTTAATTTCATATACTGCATTTTGTCAAACACATTTCATACAAAGAGAAGCTAATAGTTAGTTGGCGAGTGCACTTAAAATGATAATACTGTCAAATAGTGAAAGTGACTTAATAACATTACATTCTTTGGGCTGACACATTTCATTTGCTCAAGTACCCTCATATTAACTTTATACAATAAGAACTGCAATTTGCTATACTGTAGAACATTAAAATGCTCTTTTTAAGAATACTTGACTTTGTTAGCGAGACATTTGATCCCTCCAAAACATTTCAAAGACAATATAAAACGTGTTGCTGTGGTGTCTTGTTTGTTTCTAACAGCTCCTACAGTAAAATGTTGAAGATTTATATATTTATTTTCAGTCAAAAGTTGTTTTCTGCTACATTGAGATTTACTATCTAAACCACACAGTTCCAGACAAAATGTCTCACATGCACTTTGTACCGTAGTAACAATCCTCTCTTACACAACAATTATTTATTTACTGCAATCACTTCTCTGTGTGCCTAACAGATGTATTTACTACCACCCACAGTTTATTTATTGGCTGTGGGTAAATGAAGAAAACATGTAGAAAGCACTAACCCTTGGTTGTTTGTCTTGAGATATGTTCCTATTTAATTACAATATGACTTAATAATTCAATAATAACGGCTTTGTATCATTTCAACAACAAAAGAGGAATTTTCAGTCCTAATAAAATCGAACTGTTTGTAACAGAAAGGGTCCTTCTTTGAAAGGAGGTTGAAAACCTGGCAGCATATTATTTTAAACCTCCCTGTACACGCTAGTGATACAATCTCACTGAACCCCTCAACAACAGGTGGCATTTGTCAGATGTGTGTGGTTAAGCATGTTTGGTGGATCTGACTTGGAACACGCCCTACAATGTACCAATATTTCAGGACACAAAACATTCTCGAATGAGGCCCAGTGTCTCTTCTAATGGTAGGTGTATTGGGCTGAGCTCAAAGACAATGCCATCATGGGTTATGATGACTATCGTGTCTGGGGATATTCAGGGGGCCAATATGGCCAAATATGGTACACTTTGACAAAGGATGAATCATCCTAGAGTTTTAGCAAAATGTAACACTGAAATAGCATTTAACATCCCATTTAAAAAAAACAGCTGATATGATAATGGACATTTACTTAATGTCTTGTCATCTAAAACATCCTTTTGATTTTACAACCAAGTTTGTTCCACTCAAATGAACACAGTAATGTCTGTGATGCATTGTTCTACATGTCTCAAAGCTCAGTTCTGTCTGATCATCATGTCACTTTATACAGTGGTCATTACTTTCAATGAGCCAGTGCGGAAGCGCAGGATCTTCTTCTTCAGGGCATGTGAGGCCTTAATCTTGACAAAAGCCTTGGGCTGCAGAGGTGCCCCTGGTTGGGCAGAGGGTGATGGGACGGAAAGTTGTGGGGGTAGTTGTTGTGGCCAAACCAGACCACCACTCTCATCTGAGTCACTGGACAAAGTACTGGAATCAGGAGAGTCTGCCTCGCTCATGCTGGACTCAGACTCTCCCTGACGGGGGTGAGGGTAGCCCTCAGTAGGCGGACACAGCGGCACTAGGTCCCTCTCTATCTGGTACTCCATGTGCTGATGATGGTGGGACTGGGGGGGGTGTGGGTAGACATGTGCTGCATGAGTGGGGCGAGATTTACGCGTTCGCCTTGCACAATGGTCCCTTTGGTTTGAAGCTGAAGAGCCTTGCATGGGTGTCTGCATGGGTGGCTGCTCAGCCTCGTCTTGGCTGAGTTCCAGGGTGGACTGCCAGCGCCGACAGCCCCCCCCTCCTTGCTGTTGTTTCTTGCTCCTTGATTGACTACTGCGGCTTCCCCTTCCACCGCTTCCACTACCGTCCCTCTCCACTGTGTTGTACTTGCGTTCTGGAACCCTTTGCAGGCTGTTCTCTGACTGAGACCTACATGCCTTCTTCCCTGGCTTCCTGCTGGCCCCATTTCTGTCTTCATTCGAGCGACACTTCTTTGGGCCCGCTCTAGATCTGGAGGGTTGAATCTGGGATGCTGTGGGCGGCTGCTCTTGATGATGATGGCTTCTTTCTGGAGAATAGGTGGTTCGATTGGGTTTAGGCACCACGGACGCCTTATGGGGGTTTGAATGATGATGGGCATACGCTCTGGTGGAGGCTCGGCAAGGCTGGGCTGGGATATACTCTGCATTGACCAGCTGCTCATCAGGTGGCTGATGAGGCTTTGACAGAGCTGGAGGAGAAGGGTAGTTGTGAAAATGTTGCGGTGACTCGGGTTCGCTGTTGCTGGAGTCTGGGTGGGGCTGAAGCACTCTGCAGGCTGGATAGTCCAGCAATGTTGAGCGGGAGGTGTTAATCATAGATGTCTGTCTTGACCTGTGATAAAGTCCTGGTTGATGCTGGATACTGGGCTGTAGATGCTGGTGGTACGGGGGTGGGGCATCTTCAGTAAACCCTGTCCCTAGGTAAGGCTCCTGGTCGAAGTTATGGCAATCCTGTGGAGCCTCTGTACTCTGGGATGGAGAAGTGATCTCTTGAACAGACACCTGCTTCGCTGAATGTTGCTCCTGATTGCGGCATAAACTACTCTGCCTCACCACACTAGCAGCTCGGGGATCATGGGCCAGACTGGTTCGAGGTTTTGAGGAGCGTGAGGGTAGAACTCTGCGTTGGACCAATCCAAATATATAGGTCTCAACTTTTTGTGCTTGTTGATAATCTTCCTGACTCGGGTCAACATCCTTCATCTGCCCCAGAGCATCATTAACCATGGCCCATCTTGATGAGTCTGGCAGCCATGTCTCCCCCCTCTGTGTCTCCCCTGTCCCCTCAGGTGCTGATAGGGATCGAGGGACCAAAGGATGGTAATTTGATTGAGGAGATCCATTTTTACGGGCTGCAAGAACCTCTCCTGGTAAACAGAGAAAAGGCAAAGAAAGTTATCAGAATCATCCTTCCTTTTAAGAACACCTTTATTCATTTGAGGGGGGATTCAGTTATCCACTCTGGTGTTATTTACGGCCCAAAATAGACACACACATGCACAAACAGGACCGATAGCATACACTAATGGAGAGGTGGCTGAGTGAAGGAGCCATTAGGGGTTTGGTGCCTTGTTCAAGGACACATGGGCAGTCTGTACAAAACACATAAACATATGACTACTTGAATTGAAAGGCAAATCTGTATCATCCTGGTACTTCTACACATTGATGAACCATAACTTCACATACAGTATTCTTTCTTGAGAGGAAGTTTGGTATTTCAATTGAAATTATAAACCTTCAAGCGAAGCATGATGAGTTTTTATTTATTTAAATTATATTGTTAATGCTACTACTATATACACATTTTCTGACTCATCAAAAGTGGATGCCTTCGTTTGCATTTACAAATTATGTATTTGTGATTAAAGATGCAATGTGTAGTTCCGAGCCACCTGCTTCAGAGTGGGCAGCATTTCACTTCAATTACTATCTGCAAACAAATGTATACATTTCAAGTCATCAGTTGTTTACAAGAAGGGCACGAATATGCACACTTCTAATAAAGTGTTAAAACTAAGAGAGCCAGTCAATATGTTCTAATCTTCAGATGTGGCGTGGGTCTTGTGTGTTTCCCTGGAATTGATTTTTACCAGTGGCTGAATGCTCCGTGCTTTATGTTAGTTTGTTTATTGTGTTATTGTGGAGGCATGCCTATTTCAGTACATATATCTGCAATACATACACGTCTTGGACCTCTTTACATTTTGTTGATAACGATCTTACATATTGCACCTTTAACCTACAAAAACATGCAACACTGACCCTGCGCTAAAGTTTCAATATGACATGATGTACCAGTTTCATGAATACTATTTTAGTTCTGTTCCAAACATAATAGCCGAAGACTCTTCACTTGCTAGTTGCTACACAGGAGAAATACATTTTCAGAATTCCCAAACAAATGTTTGAGAATGTTCTTTGTTGGCCGAGCAGACACAGGAGAAGTTTCATTGTGGACGTGCAGAATGAGATGACTGCTTCTGTGGTACAACAGACAGCATTGTTTGTCGTTTTAAACCCCAATGTGCTCAGATATGGGTCTCATCTTCTTCACCGACATGAATTATGGGCTTAGATGTGGTGAAACTTCAGTGAGGGAGGACACTTAGCCACTGAGGATGTGTCATATATTTGTCTGCTTGATGTTTGTTTACCAGGCACTAAATTGCATCCATAATAACCCCAGTGTCTACAGCATTGAGCTCAGGCAGACTTTTTAATTAAGTTAGCATTAGACAAAAAAAGAGTGAATAATCCATTAAGATGTGAAGCAGCTTTGTTTTCTGTATTCTGCACACAGAGAAAATAGACTAGGCTATGCACACAATTGAGTTATATAACAGTTACAAAGTATAGAAGATGTTACAATCTCAGGCACTTAGGATGTTGGACCCAATTGCAGAAAGTGAGACAGAGGTAAAGTATTGTAAGATACTTTATTTTTCCATGACTGGCAAAAATGAACAAAAAGGTAACCACCAAAACTCTAGTCGAGATGACAGAAAACAGAGAACAAAAAATGAAGGCGCTCACGCAGTGAGGAATCAAAAACCTTTCATGAGTACCAGGAGCTTAGACCTTACCATGACAAGAGACAAGACGAACTGACACTGGGAGACAGGGGAATTTAAACACAGGGTAACAAGGAGTGACAGGTGAAAACAATCAGGAAATTAGACACACCAGGGAAACTAACGACAGACATGAAAACACAGGGAAAAGAGACCAGACAGTATACAGGGAGGAAAACATGACAAGGAAAACGGAAACACACCCAAACCTAGACATAGAAACGTGACATAATAATCCTGACAGAAGACAATTAATTTAGCTATGTTGTATGTCTGAACAGAGGAACAATAACCTCTTGGCTAACTGGCATCTTTACAATATTGCATAATAATGTGCACTGTCCATGGTAAATAAATACATACAAATAATTAAATAAGCTTAGGTAGTGTCCATCATCAAAATTGCATGTACTTTTCACGAGAAACGTCTTTCAGGGAGAAGCAAAGGTGGTTATTTGTACCTGAAATCAGTTGGCTTTCCTCCCGTGGGTCAGTAGGGGAACCTGTTGAGTGGACCTCCGTGCTGACCTTCAGCTCTGCCACCTGCTGCTCTAAAGACGCCTTCATACCCCACTGCAGACTGCTCTGAAATACACAGAGACAGACAGGTCAGTAGATTGGATTGAGAAGGGCTGGAATGTACACAAGCATGATCAAAGCACCCTACAGAGCACACACACAAACATCTTTGTGTTTGGCAGGCCCTTTATTTTCTACTTTTATATCAGTGCTTTGTGCTTCAAGCCAAACTCAGTTTTATTACATTTTTTATTTGTTATCCAATAGCATCATTTAAACTTTCAGGGGAATAGTCATTATGGCTGCAGAAACTCACATCCTCATTTCCATTAAGCAGGGCAAGATGATTGGTTGAAATTGTGAACTGCATTTGATGAAAATGTAACTTTTTTGAAAGGCTTTGGCCAACAAGTATTGAGTCAATTATGATTTGACTGTTACGAACTTGGTTACACAAGGATAAGGACTCAAATGCACAACCCGGGAGACAGAGATAAAGTACAAGTAATACAGGAAGTGAAAAACAATACAACATAAACATGAAACATGACTGACTAACACTTTTGACGGTGCACAACATTGACTGCACTCAAGTGTTTTCATGCAGCCTTCTCATGGTCATTGTGTACACAGTGATTCATTTTGGATTTCATGTTATTATGATTGAATGAGTAAGTAACATCTTACCTCACTAAGATTTATTTCTATATATCCTAATACGCAGTGACCCAACTTACACTTTTTGTCCTAATCTATTAATTTCGGCTTTCCTGTAGGGTTCTATAGGGTTGTGTGCATGTAAATGGTCTGCAAAGACTAACATCCCTGTGTTCCCTCCAGAGGGAATACAATAGCTTTTTGAACATTAAGCATGGAGACATGTCCCAGTAGAGGCACTAAATACTAATATGAACCTGAAGATGAGCAGAATATGTCCTCTTCAAAAGAACACCAAATCCAAACTGCAACATATATGTGAAAACACTTCACATCCACAATCATTTGGAGTGTGGATACCACTCCCTGCTCCTCTCCCAGGATGAGAGGTAGAGACACAGAGAGCAACAACCTTCACATTCACAGACAGCTATGACCACAAGCACTTATTATCACAACACTGGAACAATAACATGCCAACCATCAGCGCCCCCCCACCCTCCCTACCCCCAGCCAGCACCCCCCGCCTGTCTGAACAACAGTGCACAGTGACAGAGAAGATAAGTCATCACCATATAGGCACTAAATATAGGTACTAAAACACTGAACACATGATAAATGTCACTGCATGCATTATGTTTAAGTTTACCATCCATGAACTGAAAACAGAGACGAACAGAGACAGACTCCTGAGACACAGGAGATGGTCAGCTGATGGTCTGTAGCAGCCCTCACATGTTTAACCAAAGCCACATGTTTCACATTTGAGACACTTCTACAAATTCCAGACCTGCTTACCGCAGAAAGTCCATCAAATGCCAACATCTGGATTACTAATGAAGTCTGTTTAGTAGTACCTTCAGATAAAACAATGGTTTTAAACCCACTATGACTAAAGCAGTAACACTGTACAACTACTGCAGTTAAACTTTATTTGATAGTGTAGCTACTATTTGTCAAACATGATACACCTCAGGAGCCCCCTGTAGTGATACTGCAGCGTATAAAAACATCATTAACGTGATATACTTTAGTGGGGAAACGTCTGTCCTACTTATGTTTTCCATGGCGAGGCAGTCTGTAAACCAGAGTCATGAAGCTGCCAAAACACGGAGACTGTGAGAAGTCTTCTCTCTGCGTCCCCCACTGATGACACACACTCACAGAGCAACAGCTGTATTTCAAGAGAGAAACACCAGCTGCAATTCATTATGAACACAATGTTAGTCAACACACAGCTGGCGAAGTTTGTTTTAGCCTCCTTATTCTAAACAAGTGACCGCTATGTCACAGTTTTATACAATTATTTCTAACATTATATGCCACAAATGTTATGTCTTCAAGCTTAAAGGGGTTCTATGATGCTCCTTTTCAGGTTCATGTTTGTATTTAGTGCCGCCTCTTCAGTGACATGATTTCCATGATTTAATGTTCAAAAAGCACAGTGATTTTAGTCTTTGCACACCATTTACATGCACTAAAACCTATGGAAAACACTACAGGAGAGGGAAAACCCCCAAAAGCAGAATAGGGCCCCTTTAAAGGTTACATAATTGGCCTGTGGCTATATTTTAAACATTTGACTTTTCAGTGGAGGGGGGGTGGCAAATTATATTTTGAATGAAGAATTCCTTTAAACAAATTTTTAGCTCATTTGAAAAACAAATAAATCAAAATATATGTACTCTCAATGAGGTCATTTTCCAATTGCCCAGGCATTATATTAATTGACGTTATGATGTGAGAGATTTTTCACTTTCAGCTTAATATAGCTTGGAACTTGAAAATCGAGGTCTGGTTATTTTCTTAGAAGCACACCTCATTAATGTTTCTACTGGAGAGCAGTTCCTTACATGTTCCACCACTCATCAATAACACAGAGGAAAGGCCAGTACGGGGCGAGGTATTGTGAGGCATTGTCTCGTAATACGTCACTATTTAATAATAATGACTGCATCATACATGTAATGATGTTAAACACTAGAACACTAGAGACCACCCTCGACTCTGCTTTATATGTTGCATCATCTCCCTCATTATCGGAGTGTGAGAAAGAGGCAGAGAGAGCGCTCTCACACTGTGAATTTATTGGAAATTGGGAGCTTCCAATGAGTTCTTGGGAGGGTCGTTTTTACGCTGTATTTAATGCACCACATTATAATATCCTGCTGGAGGAAAATGCACCGGCTGAACCAAGAGAACCACATTCCAGACATGAATTCTCCTGACACAAACAGATGGACTGTCTGCACTGACTTGTGGCATGCGCTGTTTGTTTCACAGAATGTGAATCTGAACCCCTCCAGACTCAGCTAACAGGTATCACAACATAACAGCCTCTAAATGATCCACCGGATGCAGTCGATCAATACATGTGCACAGAGGAATCTCTTTCCAACATAATCACATCTGCCTACTCGCTTCAGGAAATGGATTACTGTGCTGTAGGAAAGTTCCAGTAAGAAGTGGGGCGAAGAAGTGATTCCAAGTTTTAGTTCCAATCCAAACACCTCTGAGACAAGCGTACAGTTGGTTAGAGAAGCAAGATGTTAGACTGGGTAATAGGAGAGCACACACTGAGTCAAACCTCTGGCCCTGGCTTATCATTGGCTCTGGGGCTCTTCACTTACATTTTGTATATATGCTCACACTGTTGACTTGATGTTACAAATGCCGTCAGCATTATATGGAGCCAATCAAGTCCTGTCAAATGTAATGTTTTTTGATCTTGTTTCCACAGGTAAACGTAACCTGTGCAAACAAGAAAAAGAAAAGGTCACATTTCAGGACTTTAGTTCCAGAGCATCATCTCAAGAGGGACAACATAATAACTGGCAAGCTAAGAGGAAAGATCTTTCCCGTGATATGTAGCTAGGCCTGCAGGGATTATAATAAAGGTTGACATGGAATACATGATGAAAGAATATTTGACTGACTCTGGGAAAATACAAATAAATTACTGAAATAAAAAAAGGTAAATAACTGTAACTGATACAATTACATAAATCATGTATAGTCTATTATGCCTATCTCAAAAGTAATTATAAAAATATGTTTTTTAAGACAGGATTTAAAGTGGGAGGCATATGGTAGGGCTGGTTATGTTGGTAGAATACTGCTGGCACCACTTGGAGTTTGACTTGTATGTATGCATAATCAAAACGGTCATCCCCAAATGACTGTATGGAGAGGACGGGCTCTGGCTATACTACTGGTGGAATTTGGAAGAACAAAAATGAGGACCCCTCTCTTGCTTAAATGAAGCTGGAGAAAATGTTTGGCAATTCAGCATTTGTCGGGGTAACTTCAAAAAGAACCTCAGCTTGTAGAGGTGTCTGTCATCAGCAAAGCCATTCAAAGATATGCAGGAATCAGGGACTCAATTTGAACCTTGGGGTACACCAAAGCAAATGGAGCAAGTCCTCATTTCTATGCCTTAAGTTTGACTTGAGTCCATGTCTCGAGTTCCACGTTTAAAAACGACACAGCATTAAACTGAAGACCACCATAATGTATGGTTCCTTGTCAGCCAACTGTCAACAATAAGTCCATAGCGGTGATTTTGGTATAATAATTTATTTCATTTTTTTGGGTGAGGTCATCAATGGTCGCCAAAGACTTGATGTATTAACTTGAGGCATGCAGTTCACATACATTGCATTTTAGAGCTCACATGCATCATGTTTGGAACATGCTTGAATAGAACAGATAACAGAGAGCATAAGTGCTAAGAGTGAAACAAAACATCTGTCTCTCCAGGAGTATGCTAGTTTTGGAACAAATCCAAAAGCCTTTGCATCTGAGTATAGTTGCACCCACTTCTCATTTTAAAAAGTTGGAGTTATAGCAATATAATAAATCTCATAAAGCTGCCTTTTGTGCAGATTTCACTCAAAGAATATTAGAAGAAGAAGTTTGACATGGAGATCTCTGTCCTTGAAGATTCAAACCGTTAACTAACTTAGTCTGTGCATCACAAGACTCTTCAACATGCATCTGAGTGTGTGTGTGTGTGTGTGTGTGTGTGTGTGTGTGTGTTTGTGCATGCTCTTGTGTGTGTGTATGCACATGTCTGTGCATGCAGAATTAAGCTGGCTTCATGTCAGGCATGCTCTGTATAAAGGGGTTGTGTGTGGGTTTAAGCGGCTACTTATGTGAGACCACTCTGGCTCAATGGTTGCTTGTTTCCCTCATATGTGACACACACACACACACACACACACACGCGCACACACACACACACACACACACACACACACACACACACACACACACACACACACACACACACACACACACACACGCGCACACACACACACACGCACACACACACACACACACACACACACACACACACACACACACGCGCACACACACACACACACACACACTCATGTCTTTGCATAGACAGACACCCAGTCATGCATGAATGCACACGCGCGACTGTGCCCGCGGGTACACACCTTCATTAAAACTGCCGCCTTGAGCTGTAAAGCTGACAGTCGCACTTTCACTGGTCACAGAGGTCAAGCTCTAAAGCATTCGTATGACTGCGTCTCAGACAACTAACACTGTATAGTCTGGATGACGTCAGCTTACTGGCTGCATGACTATAACAAAGTCATACTTGGCAAGGACGCTCGTTTGGGTGTAGAGTTTGTAATGTTTTCCATCCTCTGCTCAGAAAGTCTATTTTTGTGTGTGAAATGAACAATATTCATTGTGGCTTGATGCTGCTGTGTTAACTGCAACCACGGTCAGAACTGAAGTACACTTCCTGTGTTCATTACATGGACATCGCTGACTAATAACACCTGTATGTGACCATCCTCTTCACACAAATAATGAACATAATATGCATTCCACAAACACAAGCTCTGTCTTTTCACAGGAATGCATTTGGCAACAGATTTGATTTGTCGAAATGTGATTATGCATTGTGATGTTTAGACAAGTCTAGCCAAGATAGATGCGTTCTAGGAATGAATTGAGCCACGACATATTGGATACAGGCTACTTTATTGTGTATGTCGGGGTGTAATGAGTGGTTTTGCACTAAACCTGACTTTTCATTTACATGGACATGAATGTAGGCGTGCTCCACTGAACTCTCCCACAATTACATTTGAAAAGTAAATCGAGACATACGCCTGTTTGAAACATGAGTGCAGATGAATCGATAAACCGCTTGAGAGAGTGTGTGTGTGTGTGTGTGTGTGAGTGTGTGTGTGTGTGTTTGAGTGTGTGTGTGTGTGTGTGTGTGTGTTAGTGGGTGGTTGGGTGTGGGGGTAGGAATGCTTCTTGAGAAGGCTGTCTCAATGAAAGGTCATTTCACAGTGGTGGACTCTCAGTTATGCAGAACAATGTAAGTGTGTGTACTGATAAGCAGGCACCTTGAACATTAGACTCCAAATCTAAAAATCATTTAAAAAGGTTTGAATTGCTGTCACAATGACAACAATGAGATACAGGAAAGAGAGGTAAAGATGGATGGAAAGCAGAAAGGCTCTCCCTTCTACACTCTAAAAACAAATGCCTTGGCTCAACAAAGAAAATCAACGTAACAGTTTGCATCAATGTTTATTGAGTTAAGACAACTTCTAATGAAATTGTCTTAAAGCAACAAAGTTATTTGAGTTAGGGGACAAGGCTTTTCCTCTACAATCAGAGGTGTTTTTAATTACCACTTACTTATTTAATAATTGGCATAAACACAAGTTTTGAAGTTGATTACTCAAAAGATTAAGTTGTTCCGACTAGTTTTACTACATGATTGAAAAGGAATTGTAAGTTGTATGTACTTAATTACCATCATTGTGAACACACGTTTTTAAGTTGACAACCATTTATAAATTAAGTTGCTCCAAATATATTGTATTCAATAGTTTTTTTTCTTAGCTTTTTCATGTTTTTGCCTTTAAAGAAAGATATTAATTGATTCCACAACAAACATATGAGGCAATTCACTTTTTATTTTGAACTGCAGTTGTTTATTTCAACACATGATGTTTCAATCAGGAGAGACTTCATTTAGTTTGAACATGTATTGACACATGCCATATGATAAGGTGCATGAACACCTGAAATCACAGCTGACTGCAGGAGAGAGGAGAACCATTTTATAGTGTGGCTGCAGCACGCTGATTGGCTGCTGGAGAATGAGGTGAAATGTAATACGTTAAAGAGAACGCCTGTGATGAGCTGGTTATATGCAGCTGTGGAGTGAATGTACACACACCCAGTCTTCCTGAAAGAACTTGCGCTGAGCTTCATTTCAATCTTGAGAAAAAAGATAAATAACACAAATTTAAATTGCCCCACAAATAATAAATAAACACATTAGCCATATTACCATGGCAATGGGGACACAGCAAATACATGCTGCCATCACAACGAAGTTAGAGGCCTTTGCATATTTAGAACCAGTGTCAAATATGTAACATCTGTAAAGTTTTTGTGAAACTACAGAAACAAACTCCCAATGGCCGCCAGTCTGCAGATCACACACATCCATTTGACAAAAGATGTAACAAAGATGTTTACACTGCCGACAGTCATTATTTCAAACAGTATGAACACATTTAACGCAGAATGCTCATTCATTTGTTTCCCTCCACCACGATGGTTGCCATCGTATGGTCAGACCCTGGGTGGACCGGTCACTGATGAAGGAGATATTCATGTCCTTTTGAAGCACATTGAATAATAGGTTAGCGCATCAGAGATAATGAATTAGGTAATTGCGTACTTTTTAAACTGTCACTCTTAGAGAATTCAGAGCCATTATTACCAGCTGCTAAAGCAACGCTGGTATTGTTTTCACCTATTGAGTCTACATGTGTGTGTCGTCATGGCAACGTGGTCCTGAAGACACACAGAGGTGCTTTTGAGTACTTTGCCTAGTGTTTAAATGCATGTGGACAGATTTTGTCAATCCCAACCGTGCAAGTTTTGTATCTTCTCATCTTTTTTGCAGGTTCCAAACAATATGTGAACTGGTTAAGTGAAGAGCAGAAGCCACTTTTCAAATGTTACACAATCCTTTTCCCATACGATTGCTGTCAACACCTATCCATGCTGAACGTTGCTAAGATACTATTGATTGGGGTGTGGCCAAAAGTGCAATATGCTTCAGAATGTAGCTGACAGAGAGCAGTGCTTTTGTCCTGTGTTTTTACACTGTGCCCATGGATTTGATTTGATTTCAATATTTTTAATTACATCGCTAAACTCCTTGAAAAGGTCCTCTTCCTTTTCTCCAAGGTACACGACAAGGCAGCGGATGGCTATAGTTCTCTGCGCACTTCAATTTTATTGTGCCATTTTTGAAAAAGGAAAAAAAGAGAAATGACCTAAATGAATATATTCTGAATGGGTGACTGCCAACAACTTGCATTTCAATGACAACTCTAAATAAGGATCCTACCTCAAGAAGCATGTCCTCGATCTGCTTCACTGAGATTCATTTTTAATATATAGCGATATCACTATAGTAACCAAAGTATTTGTACTCTCACAGTAGCCTCTACTACTTTGTATCCTCTCACAGAACTATTCACAGTTCAAAGGCTGCTAAGTTTGGTCAGACAGCAGTTTGCCTATACAGTGCACCTACAAGGCTATCTACTGTATTTGAAAGACAAAAGATGATACTCACCTTAAAATGTCCTATATATTTCTATTTGTCTTAACTGTGGGAACTGGTCCAGGCATGTTAAGTGGGAGTGGACTTGAAACCCTTAACTCAAGGTGTAGAACAATTAAGTTATCAAGCCAATTGCATTACTTACTACAACTTGAATTTAGATTGAAGTCAATTAACGCAGAAATCAGAGTCTAAATTACACACAATATTAAGTTGATGTAATTACCAACATTATTACGTCAACACAACTTATAAATTAATGTTTGCAACTTAAAATGTTTATCTGAATCAATTAACTCACATTTTTATCTTGCAACCATGCATTTAATTAAGTGGAAGTGAAAGGTCGCCTGAATTCATTTTTAGAGTGCAGGTTAGGGGATTAGAGAAGGAGAAAAAAACCAAACCAGGAAACACGGATTAAAGGGAGTAATGTTTCAAAGGAGTTCAAACAAACAGAGACAAAGAGTCCCCCTGCAGCCGCCTTAAAAAACATTCAGTCTTATTTCCTGTGATCAATAATGTAAACCCTAACCCTGAAAAGTTAAACTGCTTAAACACTAAGTCTTCACATGTTCTGTCTGCACCCTTTATCGCCCACACAACACACACAGTTTACATGCACACCAGTTTTTGAATATTGCGAAGTTCTAAATAAAGGTACTACTATACTTTTAAGAACCAACCACATCATACAAAGTGTGGTGGTTTGGAGGAAGTGCAGTAGCCTATGTATGTCAGAAATAGCAAGCTGGAGGATGTCTGCTGATCTTATCTCAAGCTAAGCTACATGTGATGTTAATCACACTCTGAAAGTTGTATAGAAGGCTTGAGAAACGTATTTTGTTCTCCAATTAGAAACAGAAGTGTGATGACTTAAACAGTTTCCATAACCTTAGCTTTAATTGTGTAGCTGTGTTACTCTGCCTGTGACTGGAGGCTTGCATCATAAGAAAGGTTCTCTGTGTTGAGTGCTTGTTTTATTTTGCATGACTTTCTGTTGGTAGAAAGACAGCTAACTAACTTAGTCAAAGCACCACTTATATACTAATAAAGGACTGGCTTATCTAAAGCCAGTTGAGTAGCACTTGAAATGTTTTGGCTCTATGAAACCTGATGTACTTATATGATTCTGTTTTCTTCAAGGTTGTATCTTGTTGGTCGAACGCACTTATTGTAAGTCGCTTTGGATAAAAAGGTCAGCTAAATGCAATGTAACACCAATTATGTGTCTCAATTTTGATGCTTCTGTACACACTAGCTAACTTGCTATTTAGCTAACAGTTTAGCTAACAGTTGGTACCATATCATTACATGCTACTTATACTTATATCATTACTGACTGCTCAATCAACCCTATGAAACTAACGGTGGCTTCTTTTCGACAGCAGTATAATGTTTCTTAAATAGTGGAAAACCCCAACATGTATATCTTTTATAGTGCTATGCTGACAGGGGCAGCTGCAATCACTGCTGGTCATGTGACTTCCAATGCAAACATGGAGTGTGTGAAGTGTCCGTTCCAAACTCAGATTGTTTTACGTTATGAGTGCAACATCCGTGTACTCTAAGTACAAGGCATTTTGCCATACTTTACAACAGCAAATGTATACTCAATTAGACATTAAGCAGCAGCATGATGCCATTTGTGTAGGCCTGAATTTGTAGCTGTGGTCTCCAATATTTAGTTTGCTCTTGTTAGTAAGTAACGGTTGGGTAGCATTTAGTCCAAAGTTACATAGTGAAATCAGTTTAGGCTATGTTGTTGAAGTACACTAAAAAGTAACAAGTGTAGGCACTAATGCGGCTTTCACACCAGCACTTTTCCCTTTCTAGCTCCGAGCTAGAGCTTTTCTGGTTCAGCTCTGTTCACACCGCACAGAGCCTGACTGGTGCTGCCGCTGCTGCGTCATGACGTCACCGTTTACATCGCTGATTTGCTCCCCAACGGCGTTACGGCGCTCACAACAACAACAACAACAACAACAACAACAACAACAACAACGGGGAACTGCGTTGGGTCGATGATCGTGTTGCTTTTAATCAAACAAAGCCAGATTCAATTAAATAACGACTTCTCCAACCTTATGCTTTTCTCCAGAGTGCCGTGGTTCATTGTTTATTAATGTGTTTCTGCGGCATTTACGGACCGCTGCAGTGTTGGCTGCTCTTCCACGGGAGTTTATTCTCCCGTTAGCTCCCGGTTAGCTCACACTGCAGCGGCCGCTCTAAAGTATTCACTGTCCGACTCACACAAGCATCTGATACATATCCCCAGTTCCCCTTCAGTGAATGTGTGTCAGTCTGAATTGACGCTGTTTGGCATCACAACGCTGTTATGAAAGTTTCTCTGGTATAAAATGGGTGATGTTAGCATAGCAACCGAAGCTAAACTGACTACTTGCTATTGCTATCCTATTGTGGCATAAACCGTTTTCTACAGGCACATTTTACCGGCGTATTTTTATTATGATTCTACTTGTGATAGTCGGACACGAAAACCTGTGCAGCCCATGTATTGATTCCATCCGATAACTGCTATAATACTAAACAAAACGTCTGCCTGCTCTCCACAATGATCAATAACAGTGAACGGATGGTCAAAGTAAGGTACAAATAAACAGAATCACACGAAGCCTGGTTAGCGTTGCCTGACTTTATAAAGTGTGTTTATAAGCACTACTGCTTGTAGGCAGGCATGACAGTCGACCCATGTTCAGGGGAGGTGGGTTTAGTTTCCTGCACGCCCCGCCTCTTAGCTCCGAAGCTCTTGCCTCTAGGCCGACAATTATTTGGAGCTTGAAGTGAACCGGATTCCGGAGCTAAGATGCGGCGCCTATGCAGTGTGAACAGGAAAAAACTGTACTTTTCAGGCTCCAGCTCCGAGCCGGAGTTGAAAACGCGTTGGTGTGAAAGGGGCATAAGAACTACTTTCCTTCACTTTCTTATCAGTCACTGAATTAAATGTAACTAAGTTCTGAGGACTGGATCTTGTAACTTCTTTTAAGATCTTGCACCATAAGTTTTTTTTACAACTCCCCGTTCAGCTTTTTTATCTTAAAGAAAGACACAGGTATTATATATAATATATGCAAAATGTAACTTGAAAGGAAATATCAATGCCATTTGTTTTATTAAATCATGCACTGGGAATGGCTGAAAGCTTATTTTCAAAGTCACCTTGGAATGTTTGCCACTAATACAGCTCTGTTTTAAACCAGATGTGAAGGGACCCTAACACTGGACCAAACACGGTTCTCGGTTTCCTGGATAGTATCTTCAGATGGCAAACAAGCATGAAAATGAAACATCCATGGTCCAGCTCAGGTTTCACAGGGAGGCTAAGGGGCATTTGGCAGCTGGTGTTGCCCTATACATATACATATATATTTCAGCTGGAACTACTGTAGCACAGTCCGAGGACTTTAGGAGGATCCAGCTGGTCCAGGATCAGGACCAACGCTGCCAAGGATCCATTCACTGACTGCTTTTCAACTGCTCTGAGGTTATTAGAGTCAGATGGAGATGTTTAAGAACTCAATCTACTCAAATGAGTTGATCCTTCTTGGAAACAAATATTGATTACTGCAGGAAATCGCCCTCAGTATCCTGCAGAGGTCGCCGTCATTTCCTTTCTCTTGATTAAAGCCAGACAGTGAACACATACTGGGGCTTACTGTTGGATGTATTGATCCTCTTTTTCTTTAATCACATAAGGAATGAATTGTAATGTGAGTGTGACTGATATATATGTTTTCCATTCGAAGAACAAACTGGATTTCATGTGTTATCTTGTCTCGACTGGAATCAATTCAGAAACAGTATTCTTCCAAAATAGTCCCATGTGTCCTGAGTGTTGTTGCTTATTTTACGTGGATCAGGTGGTTTATACTTGGCATGTACTATGCTTATTTAAAAAATGTTTTATACAAACACTTTCCAACATTGTTTACGAGTTAACTTTACTAAATAAGGAGAGTTCTGCTTGACCTGTGGAAATGGCATGCGCTCACCCATTGGCTAAGCAGTCTGTACACCCGTTTGTATTTTCTGGTTTCGATGTTTCCTAAATTCTCTTTACATTCCTCCTTTGAGGCTCTTCAATCTGTCCTGCATGACGGATTGGAAGCTTTCGGCTTTATTGTGTTTTTATCCCAACAGTTTGATTGTATTTTGGGCCTGCAGGATTTCTATCTTTGTTTTGCATTCACCATCTTCACCTCGAACAGCAACATGAGAAAGGTTCGTAACAAAAGCTTGCAACATTTCTATGTTATTAAAAAAACATGTCGGTGCAATGATGAGACCGGATGGGCTCTGGGCTATTGTGTCCCAGCTCCTAGTCATGCATTGTTTTCCCTTGACACCCCTGAAGCTGCACAGCTGTGACTTTAAGTAACCAAGTGGTAGTTTTTGTTTTGGAGACCTCACAAGTGACCTGCCAGCTCAGTGAAGACCCCCCAGGCCCACCCCTCTACCCCACTGCAGCCCAAACAGCTACAGACATGCTACTGTGTTTGCCCAATTCAGCAAGGTGCGAAACGTAAGCAAAACAAATCCATTAGAGTTGAGAATGTTTGTGTTGGCTTCAGGGACACGTTGGTCACAGCTGCAAAGCTCTCCACTGAGACTTACTGTATGATAGATGACAGTACAAACACACACTCTGTCAACAAATACACACCGTACCAAGTGTACCTCATGCACTCCCAGGAAAGACTTGAAATACTGCAGGAGCATTTGGTGGATTGATGCCTTGCTCAAGGGGAATTCATCTGCAGCTGTTGTTGAAGGGGAGAGTGTTACTGCTCACTCTCTTGATGTTTTGTCAGCAGCTCTGCTGATCGAAGAAGCAACTCCACACTGACAATAAGATAAGATATCAAACAGCACATCATTCATTTGAAGTCCTTTAAGATGTCTGCTGTTAACCTGATGCTGTTATTCACCTCACCGAACTGCAAGAACATTAGTTTAAACGTCCTGATCATCAACCTTACTTACTGCCAAGGAGGTTGTATTTTTGGCTTGGCTTGAGGAATGTATTTCTTTCATTAAAGGTGGGGTAGGTAAGTTTGAGAAACCAGCTCGAGATCGCAAGAATTAGAAAATACACAACCGGAGAAAATCTGCCACTTCCTTACAGAGCCCCTCCTCCAACACACACGAACGCGCACATGACCAATGAGGACACGAGATAAGTTTGTGCCCCGATGGAAGGCTGACAGGCAGGTAGGCCATCCAGTTATTTTACCCGGGCCGGCTCAGATGATTGGTCGTCCATTTTACAGTACTACGGCTTCCACAGATGATATTTTTTTATGGATTTTTTGTCAAAGCACTTCAGATATTCATCGCTATCGGGATGTTAAGAGCATTCCATGGAATATAACAAAAAGTGTATCTCCAGCCGGTTTCTCAAACTTACCTACCCCACCTTTAACATCACCATATAAGGCTTTTGGGCTGAGGTCACTGGTGGAAAATGTATTCAGATCCTTTACTAATGTAAAATAGCAATACATAATTGTAAAAGTACAAAAGTATCAGTTTCAAAATATACTAAAAGTACTCGTTATGTGTAAAAACAGATAAATTATGATTATTGATGCATGGATATGTTTATCACAGCTGAAAAATATGGAGCTAATTCTGATTATAGTGCTGCTGGATATCTTAACCTACACTGGTTTTAATATTTATTTAATTATTGATTTACATTTTTGCAAATGACCTGAACCTGTAAAGTAACTATATACATGCAACGGAGTAAAAAGTAACATGTTGGCTTCCAAAATGTAGTGGAGGAGGAGCATAAAGTAGCATAGAATGAAAAACAAGTTCCTCAAAATTGTAGTTTAGTACAGTACCTCAGTAAATATACTTTGTTACAATAATGGGAAAATGTGTTTGAGACTACGAAACGTTCACTCCAAAAACTATTTTGAAACAGATATAAGCTTGGGTGATCTCATCAGAAATGCTCCTAGCAACGTACAACTTTATTCTTTTTAGCATCCAGGTTGTTACCATGTTTGAACTTAAAGCTAATAAACACGAAGTCGAGAGAACGACTTCCCAACTCTCAGCTAATGGGACCACCCAAGGAGCATTTGAACGCCCCATTGGCCTTGGCGGAGTTCTGTGCTCCCTGAGTGCCGTTCTGGTTATCAACGTCCTTATTTGATTATGCACGCACGTACGCACGCACGCACGCACGCACGCACGCACGCACGCACGCACGCACACACACACACACACACACACACACACACACACACACACACACACATACACGTACACACACAGAAGGTTATGCTGCCTCCACAGCTGCTGTCAGCTGTCACATGGCTGTCAGCAGCTCTTGCTGACGAATACATACACAGCTTCTCTCTCACACACACAGACACACATTCTTTCTCACAACTCTGTTTATCCTGCATCACTCTCTGCCCCTTCACCTCTTTATATATCTCCTCCACACACTAATGAATACACACACACATGAACTGCTACTGAATAAATCATATCAAAGTTACCCTGTAGAAGTCACACGTTCCACTGGTCTGCAGTGAGTTATGTGTCATATGAAACCCTCAGCCTGGCGGTGGAAGCACATGCCATATGCAGCAATATCAACAAGGGGACCAAGTGAGCAGTGTGTCAGTGCAGCTCATTGAGTGTATATAAACATTGACACACATACTATACCAAATATGTGCTCCAAAATAATTATTTACACTTGAACATAATCCTATGATGAAGGATACTTTATACCCTCAGAACAACACTGGTGGAGTCTAATTGTGGTCGATTGAATTATGGCAAGGGAAATGTATGTGACATTTATAGAACTTATTTGAAGTTAAGTTTAAAAATAAAAAAACATTAAGGGATGCTAATTATTTGTTATTTAGCTACCATCCTACTCAATAAAAACTGAAAAGTTTACTTTAATTCAATGTATTATGTCAACAAAGACCTTCTTGAAAGAGATAATATTAAGTTGTCCCTATTTAAACTTAATATTATTGCTAGTAGTGAATTCTGTTGAAATACATTTAATTAAAGTCAATGTTTCAGCTTTTGCAGTATAAGAATCCAACAATTAACAAGAGGGAGTGGAGAGATTCTCTACTGGAAACCCATCACTCAATCAGACCCTCTGATTGATGGGAACAATCGCAGAGGGAGAATAACTTTAAGTAGGAACTGGGAAACACTGAGTGTAATGTTGAATACAGGTCTGAAGCAGAACCGGCCTGAGAAATGATTAAAGATCTTCAGTCATGGCTGAGAACTTGAGTGTGTTGGAAACCACTGAGGGTCTCAGAGGGAGTATCGCAGCCCGATGACCAGATCTCTTTCCAGACTTTCCAGACTAGCTACTTAGAACATTTATCACTAAGTACATGGGTTTTGGCAGCTTCAAGTTTTTTTGAACAGTCTGAATGATTTGCAGAGACTTCCTGCAGACTCTGCTGCTACCCTGGCAACCTCACCGTGACAACAAGGCTTCAGCCACTGCTCCCAAGAAAGTAGTTCCAGCAAATACCATGATGCTTTCACATTTCTGCTGTGAACAGATTGTGATCAGATTACACAGATTAGGTACACCATGTTTATCAGTGGGATTCACAGGTGGTCTCCCATGCTTGCAGTCTTTATGCTAAACAAAACATCTCCTGGCACAGGCTCCATACATTTCTAACTATTCCTTAAAAGACAAACATTTTAGCTTGACATTTAACATTTGTGAGGCTATTAGCCTAATTAAAATTGATGCGGTACGTGTAAACACCAAAGATTTTGTGTGGTTTTCAGATAAAAGATTAACAAATTTAAAGTGGCAACAACTGAATAATAGCCGAAAATGTTCACTGTCGTCTGGAACTGTTCTAATCTCAAATATCTTTATAGACAATTCTAACTGGTGTCAATAGATCTCCAATAAAACATTTGAAATGTGATGAACACCACTGGATTAAACCTCTGTTTGTTAGATTATAAATAAGGGTTGCTACAAAAATGTTGAACTTTTCTTTCAACTTCACTTTGAAAGTTGTGCATGTTTATTGTATCACGCTTGTCTGGCTCTATTTAAGGACTGACTGAATGTTTTCTTCATATTCAACTCTCTCTGGAAAATTGTGATGTCAGTAACCCTAACCTGATGAGCATTACATATAATGCAAGATGAGATCAACGGCTGTAACAATAAAAAGTCTGGAACCAAAAATTACTCAAATGATCTGAAATGTAATGTGTCTTTGTTACGAATCATTGTCAACAAATACCGACATGAGTCATGAACCGTTAGCATCTCTTTGAGACAAACCTCACTCCAATAGATATCTACCAGCAGCAATATCAGCTGAGCAGAGAAATTGCTCTGGCCTGCTATTCACTCCATCAGCAAAGGGATTGATGGGTCAACAAACACAGGACTTTCACCCAGGAGACCCCAGTCTGTGTCCCATGTGATTTCAATTATGAACGTAAGTAAAGTAACCCTAACACTAAAACCGACTTTCCCAAATCTTGATATTTTTGTAAACTGACCAAGTAGATGTGTTGCCTGAACCTAAAGGGTCCTGACAAACCGTTGGTATTTTGGGAAGAAGTACTATAATTCAGTTGATTGTTGTTTCGTGGTCAATCCCGTGCTTGAGCTGTTTTCTGCTTATGCCTTTCGGATTTGTTTATCTTTTAAAGAAGTTATAGCCATGACAAATGTTGCAACTTGAACCCTTATCAGATTTAAGTTAATGTATAGTCCAAACACTGGTGGGGTCCTAAAGACCTCACAGAAGGAATGCCTTCCATTTCTAGTTTCCTTCCGCTAACAGTTGGAAACCCAGCAGATGTGCAGACGGTCTTAATAACACTGAATCAGATATCCTGTGTCACAGTTTAGGAATTAAACAATGGTCTGAGTAAAAGTCTGGAAAAGATAGATGTGAGAAGGTCAATTACTCACAAGCCCTCTTTTTCTTGACCAAACCACTGCACTTTAATCTCAGTGTTAAAATGTCTTCTATTACTTACAGGACTACTAGATTTGCTAATAATGGTTGGGGGTTTTTCCTCCAAATTCTCTACATGGATGAAGTCCTAAATTGGTTCTGGTGGTAACCCAGCATCGGGCTCCTTTTCCCCTCTACAGTGTTGTTTCTATTTTATTTTTTTGTTGAGAACTGTTTGCTGTAACTGAGCAATCGGAGAGCTGGGTCAAATCTCTGTAAAACACACGATGGTGCACTTGTGATACTTAAAATATGTATTTGTCAAGAGCCAGACCAAATCCATCCTGTTTCATGTAGCCCGTTCAGTTCATCCTCTTATCGGCTGCATCCCTGTTCAAGAACACATTTGTCTCACTGCTGCACAGAGCTGATATAGTGCAGGCTCGCTGGCCTCAGAGGGAACTGGAGATATCTTAGATGATGTTATGTAAAGCGTCTTAGAGCATTAGGAAAAGCGCTATACAAATCCCATTTATTATTATTATTATAACAGCATCTGCAGGTCTTTTACACAAGTTAGTTCATTTCAGAAACAGCTGAAAATTCCACACAAATTCAGGTACAGATCCCAAGAGGAAATATGGAAAAAATGCTAACGCTGTGACATTCTTACAAAAGTTTCCTATGCAAGTATAATATAATAAAACAATATAATAAGACAGTGTTTTCTGCAGCGTTACAATTTGTATCTGCTTTAGTGTCTATTATTCTGATAGTTTGCCATTTTTGTGCATTACATTTGGCAAATGTTAGAAAATCCAAACAGTTTTATCCTGAGGCATGTCGTTTATATTCCGAAGCATCATCTGGTAAAAACATTAAGCAGATGCAAAATAGACTCTTTGGCTAAAGTAACTGCCATAGAAAACTTTTCAATAGTAAGTAACAGTTAATCTAAAAACGCAGATGTTGGTTTTTGAATCCATTTCAAAGAGTTCCAAGAAGTTGGATAGAACTAGAACAAATCCGGAGGAGTGAGGCAGTCTGTAGAAAGTAATGACCTCAACTGTTACAGCATTATTTATCCAAACTCAGGGGATATACATGTCTGGATAATCCATTGTCTTCAGCATGGAATGGATAAGGTAATGAGCCTATCCCCAGGTTTTCCCTTAAATGGTAATGTTGAGTGTGACTTCAGGGGCCCTCCTGACATGGCTTCATATTTGCACACTGAGGTCAATGATAGCCAGGAGGATTTTCTTTTCTTCTAATGTTCCCAATACTCTCAGTGCTTGTTAATCTAATTCAATCGTTAATGTACCATAAGAAGGTCCAGGGACATGCAGTGTTCCAAGAAGAGACTCAGATCAGAAACATGTAACAAAGCCATGACAAATGTAATCCTAAAAAGTCAGCATATAAAGTAATTATACAAAATAACCCATATGCCAACCCTCCCCAACACCCGGATCTGTGTCTGCAGCAGACACATGGGCCAGGTCACACATGACAACAAACCCCGCTGATAAGACCGAACCTTATCAGGCTGAGTGTCTCTAATCATTTCAGGATCCTTTTTCGGGGCCCTCCATATGCAAAGTTTTCGAAACTGTTGCCATTGCGCACGACAAACAAACCTACAATTTAGTCAACTTTGCATCAATAAGAATGCACACCAAACTGCCTTTTACTCCAGCAGAAAGCAGCATCTCCTTTACAGCCCATGCAATCTAAAACCGCATCATTTCACAGTTACTCACAGTTTGGAGGCTGAGGTCCTCCGACGCGCTGCCGCTCGGTGCGTCCAGGGCGCAGCGTGCCGACCGCAGGGCTCCCCAAGGCGGACGCCCGGGAACCGGAGAGTCCCCGAGGCAGAGAGCGCTGAGCACCCGGCATTCCTGCCTCTGTTTGAGGAGCTCCAGCTCACACAAACCGGCCAGACTGGCCTCCAGCCTCTCCTTATTCCGACTGCGCTCTGCTTTCATGGGCAGAGAGTATCCTGGGAACAGGACTCCAAAAGAGCCCGGTAGCTTCTGTGAAGACATCCTCCCCTTCAGTTTTACTCTCACTTTTTCCCAACAAAGGGAGGCTGAATAGACCCTCTGAAGTCCTTCACTCTTCTAGCTCTCCGGATCCCGCAGTGGAGCTGCAGCGCTGGGCGTTCAGCGGCTGGACTCACCGCTGGAGACTCGGACCCGTTCTCCTCCTCAAGTCTGAGCTACGCTGAAGCACAGTGAAGTTAGTTTGAAGTTGGATATCCGACAGACAGTTACGCTGCACCCAGCAGCGGCAGTTTCCTCTCAGTTACATGGGCGCTTCTAGGGGGGGGGGGGGGGGGGGGGGGGGGTGCTTGGACCCCCCCTGTGGCCCCCCCTTTTTCAGTAGTGTAATTAAATCAATTGAAACTAAGTTACTGAAACAAATTATGTTACCAAAAGAAATACCAACAACAAATATTAAAGGTGGGGTAGATAATTTTGGAGAAAACAGTACTACGGCTTCCACAGATGACATTTCTTTATGGATTTTTTGTCAAAGCACTTAAGATATTCATTGCTATCGTGATGTTAAGAGCATTCCATGGAATACAACAAAAAGTGTATCTCCAGCCGGTTTCTCAAACTTACCTACCCCACCTTTAAGAAATAAAAATAAAAACAATGTTTGGCTGCATAAATTATGTATTTATTCAAACTGCATTAAGGTTAATGGCAAAGTAAGTAACGAAACTAAAATTGTGACTAAGTAATTGACACAAACTCTGTTATTAAAAAACAATATTTTATGATCTTTTTGTGCGTAATGACATTATGCAATACTAAACATTTTGAAATGTTGAACAGTCTTTGTCTCTCTTGTCCCACATGAAATGGGCCCCTCATAACATATTATTAAAAGTACAAAGATATTGGCTAACAAGTTATTGAAAAGATATAAAAAATGTATAGACATTTTTAATTAACATATTTGTATAAAACTGGCCAAGCAGTAACAATCATTATGAAGAGTAAAATATTTATCTTAAAACAATGAATTACCCTTTTGTGATGGGTTAGATAATACCAATTAAACTTATTAGGATTTGAGCATAAAGTATTACACAAATAAAACACTGGTTCTGTGCTATTTAAACAGTAATACAGTTGGTCACTTTCATCCCACTGCCAAACATGCTAAGTCTGATGGATCTACAACCTCAAACTGACTTCACCTCTGTCTCTGTTGTGAAAAGGGGCGGACTGGACAACACACTCTCACTCCCTAAGCGTCCAGGAGCGACGTTTGGTCAGGGTCCCGTGGCGTCCAGTTGTGACGCTCCGAGGCTCCTTCAGCTTCATAAAGGGACACAAATAGCTTTCAACTGATTGCAATGTATTCCCATCTGCAGCGAGATTTGACGCTCATGGAAGCACGGCATTCGTTTGTGTCGGCTGCCCTTAAAGGCAATGTGAGCGTCCATTCTCATTGGATAACGGAGAATTGTACACCCGGAAGTAAGTATTCCCCGTACTGTCGATTGATTTTACAGTGATATCTGCACTACTCATCGACTAAAAAACACCAGATTATCCTTGTTAATTACACAACATTGATTGGTTTAAATTGTGTGTGGGGGGGGGTGTCTACCTTTGCTAGTGACGCAGAGGTAGACATTAAGGGTTAGTCCACCGGCCCGTACTTGTATTATCACTGGCCCCACCATTGTAACCACTGGCCCGGAGCATTCGTCCAAAAGAAAATCGCCTGATAATGAAGAAAATGAACACATTTGTTGCAATAGTAATTTATGCACTGACTACATTACTACTTGTAGGCTACTATAACATTTGAATCATCAGTTCTTCCACATTTTCCTCAATTGTTCAGATTTGGTTTATTAAAATAATGATATTGTGGTCATTGTTAAAATGTCTGCTATTATTATGAGTATTATTATTTGTATAATGCACTTTCTGCCTTCCTGTCATTAGGAGTTAATGTAATGTAATAGATTAGATTAGATCCTTCATTATCCTAAACTGCTGGGCCATTTCCCTATAGCCAATACCTTTATATTGTCTACTCTTCACTTACTTGTCAGCATAGGTCGGCATTGATGTACAGAGCCGAGAGAAGACCTTGTTTATATTGGCATCATATTGAGAGGTGCAGCCAGTGACGCGTCCTAAAACCAGGAAGTAAGCTGCTTGTTCCCTCCACAAAAAGCAATGGGATTTCTCCACAGGGTTTTGGAAAATAGCTGGAAATAAGGTCTGTGGAAAACAAACCTGTTTGATAAATGCACGTTTTGTTCAGCCGGATAATCTCCACATGTCTACCCTACTTTTATAATGTTCAAATCATAAATCTAATCGATAGATTATAAAAGGGTTTTAGGACGCATCACTGCACCACTCTATAGAAGCCAACTCCATCGATCAAGCTGGCTGAAACTTTCTCTCCCTCTTCTTCTCATGCTCCCTGTCACTCTCCATTAACTCCTCCGGTGACTTTCTTTTATTTGAAGATTGTTTTTTGCCCGGCGCTTGGCCGGTTACCGCTGGTATTAAAAACATTTTGGCGAATGGTTAGGTGGCGCGATAGGCTGTAGTGAAGGAGCGCGCTCTCGCTCACAGGAGCCTGCTCGCGCTGCACTCCGCAGCAAACAGTTGTTTGCTTTTCACCCAACAACTCACGGAACGCTATGTTGTAGCGTTGATAAACGAAACAATTTAACTAAATTGCTAGTCAAAATACCAATACCACAGGGCCATTTTTTAAAAGCAATATTTTTAGTGTCCCGAGCGGGCAAGTGGAAAGCAGGCTACGTTATGCTGGACCGGGGTGTCTAGTGCTTCCGGGCCAGCGGGCCATTTATAATGTCGAGCCCTGGCCGGTTACCGGCCGACCCACATCGTCCGACCGGCCCACTTCAGTACCGGCCCATCGGGATTCGTCCCGAACGTCCCGATGGCCAGACCGCCCCTGGTGGTGCAGGCTCACTCGGACAGCTGTTGTTGGAGTCTGAAGGCATGACACACGCGCGCACACGCGCACACACACACACACACACACACACACACACACACGCTATCTGCTGAGGGCACTCCGTGCTCTGATTGCAAATGGAAAGCACAATGAAATACAAATCTGAAATATAAAAGGAAATAACAACATAGCCTCCCCCCAATCATTTGATATTGTGAGTAAGGGCACACAGTGGTGTGTTTGTCGGAGTTATTACTGAGATTATAGCAATTGTCACTACAATAAGTATCAAATATCTAGTTTGTGATAAGATGTTGTCATTATTAGTCAGTGCCTCTCTTGTGCAGCACTGATGGATATACTGCGTTTACAGAATATACTGAATATACTATATTATGTTTATATACTTTACTTTCAATACATATACATAACCCCTTTTCCTGTGGCAAATGATTCCTTTACAACAGTGACCAGCATCGTCATCTTTTCCTATGCTTTGGAAAGACATTCTGTACAGAAGAATATTTAGAGCTAAGCATGCCACCTATAGGTTATGAGTGTGAACAGCTCAAATATGTTATATTTAATGGGACATACACTATTAATAATCAATTAAACATGTCCAATTTCAGAACCTTGTCAAAGGTAAGTGCTCTAGTATTGAAAGCTAAATCTGACATCACCGAATGAAAAAATCACACTTGATCCATGAATTGTTTTGCACTTTTATTCATTCCTCTGTCTTGAATCATTTTTTTTCCTTAAAATAATTTTTTTTTATCCTCAAACCACTGCCAGCATAGTTTAAGCCCTTATAATATGTACTATAACTCTACACAACAATATGCATTACATTATTATATCTGTATAAATACTTTTTGTTCATATATGCAGATCAAAATAGGTTTCAGACGACAGGTCAGATATTGTAAGCACACACAGGAGAACACAACGCTTTACAACCAAGTGAGATGACTGAAGGCAGGATGAAGAGATACTGCAGCTGTGTTCGTGTGCGTGTGTGTGTGTGTGTGTGTGTGTGTGTGTGCGTGTGTGTGTGTGTGTGTGTGGAGTGCTGAAAGTTGAGGGTGCATTCTGTGATGTCATGGAAACTCGACTCTAAAGGTTCAGTGTGTAGGTTTTAGTGACATCTAGTGGTCAGTTTGCGGAGTGCAACCTAGATCCCCATACCTCAAACAGAAACATTACAGAGCATAGAAAACACATGATTAAACTCTTAAAAAAACATGATCATGAATGCTATAATATATGGCTGCCAAGAGATCCCCCTAATGCTACACTGCTCCTTTAAGAAATATACCCAATCAAACCATCTTCGTTTATAAGCAGGTCTCCAAAAGAGATCAATGATCTCAATGGGATACACCTGGATAAATAAAGGTAACAAAAAAAAAAAAGTTCCATTTTGATGTCAGCTGGTTCATTTTCATTGATGTTTTTGATTGCACAAACAGACTTGTCACATATCACATATGGGCCTCACTGTGACTGACGCTTGGTGATTACACCTCAGGGTGTCTACTCTTCAGGCTCATCTCCAGTGTTTACATGCGCTAAACTGAAACTTCTCGTGTCGATGCATGGAGTTCAACATGATCTTAATCGCTAGCATTAATAGAATAGCCATGCATTGTATATACAGTAGAGGAGCCACGTGACTTCGGTGGTATTTTACAAGATATCCCATTAACAAGTCATGATTTCAAGTGAAATGACATCATCTCAACATATGCATTTCAACTGTTTTAAACATGGCTTTGGAGTAAATAAGGTTATGAAATTGCACCTCCTAATTTAACAGTCTTACATTTGCAGTGTCAAACGATATGGAGAGAAAATAGGGAATTCATCATTTATGTGTGGTTCATAAGATTCAAAAATGAAAATAAAAGTTTGCACTTGTATCTGAATATTTGACCAAAACGACTTCATACCGTAACTGTACTCTATTTGTAGTTCACCTGTTCGATCTGTCTTTTATGCACCTGATGGTCCTGATTTATGTTTTGTCTTATCTTGTAGAAACAAACCACATACTGTAGATGTACAGATATATTTGTACTACAGTATATTTTGTGGAAGGGTTGAAGAATCTTTTTCCAGCAAAAACGTCCCTATAGTTATTAATGTCAAGGCTGCTGCCAAGATGATTGTGTTAGTGCATAGAATGGTAGAATATTAAAGAACTTTTGAGGTGCACCTATTTCCCTTTCACCAAAACCCAATGATATAAAAAGACATTTAAATAATACGTTCACTATTTTCTCTCCATCGATCACTCAATAATGCACAAAGCAAACATCTGAAAGAGCTTTCCTTGTACATCAACCTTCAAATTTGACATTTTAAACCAAAAGTAAATGTTGCTTTCCATTAGATTTGTCATACATTGAAGAGTTTGGCGCTCATCCTGGAGTCATAAAACACTTTCACAGGTTGGACCAGTATTATAAAAATAAACGCATGGAAGTCTTGCAAGACATCACACATATTACACTGTTCCCAGAAGGGTGTGATTAATCAATCAATTCATGAATATATCATCAGACAAATTGTTATAGCTGCAGTGACTAATTACATTTCTGAAACGAGTCTTCCAACTGGGACATGAACACATTTTCTCAAAATAATATGAACACTGACAGGATAAACAGCGTCCTGTTGAGTTAGACTAACATTCCTCAGAAGCAGAAACCACTGGGAGGTCAATATCAACAATTAGAGCCAAATGTTCCTAAACAAAACCAAAGTCAAGGAGAGAGGATATAGCTTATATCTAAGTTTCCTTGATATAAAAAACGTTTGAAATGAAATGTATTGTGTTTTCATTGCAGGCCACTATGGGCATTTCTTAATTCAAACTGAACAACTACATTTGGGCCTGTTGCTGGATTCATTGAGATCATTTATGTTATACTGTAGATCATCTCCGCCACTGAGAAATGTTTGTCAATCAAAACACCAAGTGAAGTAAATAAAGAACAGTGCAGAAGGATGGCACATATTTCATTTCACTGCATCTCACATTCAGTCTGCTTCATGACTAAGACCCACGGAACAAATACATGACACTTTGAATTGCCTTGTGTTGAAAGGTGCTATATAAATCAACTTGCATATGAATTGATGCAACACCCAGACATGGCTTATACAACGGTGACTATCCTTGATAGGATAACATGTTGACGTGTGAGCCTTGGCAGTGATGAAGCAGTGAGATGTGTCGGAGTAAATCATTGAAACACTTGAATGACATTAATGGTTGGCTGTGAACAAAACATTTCTTTGTTTCCTTGGCAACGCATTAGGAAAGTAGGAGCTGTGCCACGCTGACCTCAGAGTCCCTGCTTTCTTTCCATGAATTGTCTCTGCTTGCAACCCTCTGCATTACCACGCCACTCAGCTAGCAGAGCGATGCTCCAGCTTCAGGGAACCAGCCCCGATCTGCCCAGCATGCCCAGTAAAAATATCCCTGACTACAAAAAAATCACACACACACACACACACACACATTTTGATTCCGTGTACACTGAAGAAACTGAAACGTTGAATTGAATTAAATGTATTATGTCAACAGATCACACATAACTTTATTAGGTTAGATGAAAGATATTAATATTAAGTTGAACCTAATATTTGTTATTTAAACTTAATATTAGTGCTTTCAACTAACCTAATACAGTTATGTGAAATCTGTTGATATAATACATTTCATTGAAGGATCAGGTTCCCAGTGTAGCTTTGATACTGCAGGCTGTGGATTAGTTAAAGTCTCTCTTCGTGTTTCTCAAGGTATAAAACAAAGAGACACAGCAGCTGTTTGAGATCCTTGAAGGGTAGGAACATGTCTATGTGTTTGTGCACCTCTGAAAGCAAATGCATACATCATTCCAATATGGATTCTCAATTGGCAAAGCACCGGAAGTGAGAAGAAGTTGCATGCTTTGGGTCAGTCTGATCTGTGTCTGGATGTGAACAAAAAACAAAACGTTTTGATGCAGCATCGCGTGGAGAGAAGGAATGTGGATGATCGAGATGGAAGGAAAGCTGCAGACAAATCCCGCCAAAGATGTTTTCTCTCTTCTGGAGACAGAGCAGTGTGTAATCCCATCTCATCTCCCGCAGGTCTGATGAGGTCACTTGAGTGGGGGGTGCAGCTCGGACTGAACACCCAGCAGGGCCTTTTGAAGGCCACCTTCCCTCCATGGGCTCAGAAAGGTAGGATGAATATTGCACATCATGTCCGCATGCCTTGACGTTATCGATCAGTTATTCTGGGTTCTCCTTTTTTCAGACTCAGGGTGTGGCGGATGGTCCTTGAGGCCAATGCTTTTATGGAGAAGAAGAAGGGAGTCTTTTATCTGGATGAAAAGGCAGGAGAAAATGAGTCAGAAAATCTGAATATAAAAAAATGGAAGAACTGAGACATTACATTACTGATACATTTAAATAAAAAAGAGGATGTTTCAACTAACCTTATACAATTATGTGTCATTTATTGACATACAACATTTAATTAAGGTCCATGTTTCCGTTTTTTCAGTATACAATCCACACGAGAATGGACACAGTTGGAAATATTGGAAGTGACAACAGCAACTAAACATTTTGATATAATAGGTATGTCACATCCTGCAAAAAACGGAATGTGGCAAAAATATTATTGCAACTACATCTGTTGCTGGATTAATTGTACCAACAGTGTATCTGTTCTATAGGACACACCTGAGACAGATAACTGAAGCAGCTTAACCTCATACAGTGTGTTGTAAATAAAGGGCTGGAGCTACAGTAGTCTCCAGTAAAATGTCTCTGTCCCTAAACATTGTTTCTGGAGTAAAGAGCTTTGATGGAGGGAGAGAAGGAGAGATCACTTCCTTCTGATCTTCTGTTTATGGCTGATGGAAACAGAGCTCTGCTTCAGTCTTCCCTCCATAAATGAACAGCTGCCCGGTGAGCGACTCAGCCTCTGTTCATCAAAATACTACACTGCTGTACACTTGTTTTATTTATAATGTTTAGCATTTAGAGGATATCTTAAGTGAAGTTATTTGTACTCAAACCAAAACATAACTTTTCTACAAAAAACATTCTAGGCATAGTTTTGAATTTTAGAATTGTGGTTGTATATTTTTTGTACTATTTTGTAGTCAGGGAATACAGACAGGGGTATGGGCAGGGGAGCAACACATTGCAATGCTGTGTATGGGGGCATGAGCAAAATATTTGACATCCCAAAATAAAGGCCAACTATTTACACAATAGTCATTCTGCTGGTCTGGACCGCTCAGATTGTTTGTGTCCTTGTGTGATTTTGGTGTTTTAGAGGGTGAGAAACTGACGTGTTCTGCAAGGTAACATTGTTATTGTTGTCTGGTAGCTTTGGTGAGTGCATAAATGGATGAACACTGGCTGTGAAAATATTTTAAATAAATCATACAATTAGACCTAAATAGATTTATTTTGGGTTCAAATATGTACACTTCAGTACATTGCGCAGCTCAATCTCTGTGTTTCCAAACTGTGGACATGCTGACTGTACGTACCTCATGAAACCCCACTTCTCTGAATCTCTGAACAGCCTAGCAATAACTAAGGGTTTTGTTGTTGTATTATCCTGGGAAAGTTTTCTTTTTTATGGTGCAGTATTTTAGTTTGACCTGCTCTCTCACCTTATCGAGCTGCACCACTGAGGATCTGATTATCTCCTTCCACTTCTGGAGATCCTCTTCATCGTCGCGCTGCTGGGAGTCCGTGAGCTGCACCCATTCCAGCTGGGTGTCCGGAGCTCCGCTGGTGAGACACAGGTAGAAAAGCGTTGACCGTAAAGATGGACTTACCTGGACTCTGTATAAGAAAATCTATCATTTTATCAGATGGAATCAAACAAAGATTAGGAATGAGACACACAGAAATCTGGACTTTACCTTAACAAAAGAAAGAAGAAATGACCGTCTGAGGAGGAGCCAGAAAGGGCCAGATTGAGGATTTAAAAAACCTGTTTTTCAGGCTCAGATCATAAAATCATGTGATATCTTTTCTCAATTAAAATTGAAATGAGGCTGAAGCAAAACATTTGGAGATTCGGCATGTTATCACTTATTAGCTGCGCTCTTACTGGTATTTAAGGCCCCGGCCACACGAGGACGAAAACGGTCGTTTGCGTTACTGTTTAGTGTCATATAGACCGTTCGGCCACACGAGGACGACCGAATACGGCACTAAACGACTGCGGAAACGATAATGGATCCCAAGGTGGATAGAACAGCATACGCAACGCTCTGGGGGGTCAAACGGCTCCGTGTGTACACCCTATACGATCATTTTCTGATAATGATGACGCAATAGCCCCGCCTCTCCCCACCTCTGCTGCTCACCCCCGCGTCAAAGTAAACTGCACACTGAATTCAGATTATTTATCTTTCTCTCGATATGGACATAAAGGCGAGTGAAGTCTAATCTGACAGGACGGAGACACCTCTCAAACTACCTAAACTAGTTATAAATATGTTTATTTTTACTGTCGGCCGGGTCACTCATTACTGGATCAGCATGCTGGATGAAACAGACACTGATGCTGTCCGAAAAGAGAGATTCGTTATTCATTTGTTTTAAAGCTCAATAAATAACAAAGAAGACCTTTGACCGGCACTTTTATAATTTTGTCCGGAAGATTGAAACTTTAACACACGTTGACTGGCGAAAAACTCTGCCCGGTTCCCTCGGCCCCCACCGCGGAGAATAAACAGAAGGGCAACCTTGACAACCATGCTTCTTCGCTGCTTTTGTGGAGGAAGTTACAGCGCCACTACAGGCTCGGCATATGTACTGCAGCTTCTCAAGCGGTTGGAGCTAAACGGAGCTGTCTCGTGTGGACAGACCAAGCCCCCAGGAAGTGCGTCGGACTCAGATGAAAATATTCTTGCTGGCCAAACGGCAGTACTACACTTCCGTTTGGTTGCCAGGCCCGGAAACACTTTTTCCCATAGACTTACATGGGGAAAGAGTGGTCTGTAATTGGTTGGATAATTTTTTTTAAACTAATTTATCTACCGAGTATGAACACTTGTATAGCCCTTATTAAAAAAATTCGTTCCTCAAGTTGTAATAATGTGCTAATAACGTTATTCTGAGAGTTATTTCCCTCTGCATTATCAACGCGCATCTAACCCATGGGACCGCGCCGCCCGGCACGTTCATGTTACGTGTCCTGACCAATCAGAGCACACTGTGCTCACAGGAAGGGTGGGGGCTGGAGCTATTGGAGCTACAACGAGCCGTTAAAGGCAGAGAGTGAAATTCATTACATTACATTAAGCTGACGCGTTTATCCAAAGCGACTTACAATCAGTACATTCGACCAGGAAGACACAACCTTGAGGAAAACAGAATCATACAAGTACATCAGGTATCATAGAGCCAAACACTTCAAGTGCTACTCAACTGGCTATAGAGAAGCCAGTCCTTTATTAGTATATAAGCGCCTTGTTGTAGGAAGGGCCAGACCCATTCGCAGCATGGTATGCAAGTACCAGTGTCTTGAAGTGGATTCTAGCAGTTACCGGGAGCCAGTGAAGGGAGCGGAGTGGTGTGAGTTGCAGTAGTCTAGGCGTGAGGTGACGAGAGACTGGACCAGAACCTGCGTGGCTTTCTGGGTCAGCTGGGGACGAATCTTCCTGATGTTGTACAGCGTATATCTGCAGCAACGGGTTGTAGCAGCGATGTTTGCAGTGAAGGACAGGTTGTTATCTAGGATCACACCCAGATTCCTTGCAGTCTGAGTCGGGGAAACAACAGAGGTGCCGATGTTGATTGTCAGGTCAAGAGTGGGACAATCTTTTCCCGGAAGGAAAAGCAGTTCAGTCTTGTCAAGGTTGAGCTTGAGGTGATGAGCAGACATCCACTGAGAGATGTCAGCTAGACAAGCAGAGATGTGTGCGACGACCTGGGTCTCTGAGCGGGGAAAGGACAGAATTAATTGGGTGTCGTCAGCGTAGCAGTGGTATGAAAAAACATGCGGGCTAATGACTGATCCGAGCGAGTTTGTGTACAGGGAGAAGAGGAGGGGACCAAGAACAGAGCCCTGAGGGACCCCTGTAGTTAATTTACAAGGGTCGGACTCGGACCCTCTCCAAGTTACCCTGTAGGTACGGTCTTTGAGGTATGAGGTGAGGAGGGAAAGTGCACAGCCTGAAACTCCAAGTTCTTGGAGAGTGCGAAGGAGGATCTGATGGTTCACCATGTCGAATGCAGCTGACAGGTCCAACAGGATGATGACAGAGGAGAGGGATGCTGCTTTGGCAGTGTGCAGTTCCTCAGTGACAGCAATGAGAGCAGTTTCTGTGGAGTGACCTGCCTTGAAACCAGACTGGTGCGGATCCAGAAGGTTGTTCTGATGGAGATAACAGGAGAGTTGTTTAAAGACAGCGCGTTCAAGTGTTTTAGACAGGAACGGGAGGAGAGAGACAGGCCTATGTAGTTTATAACATCAGACGGGTTGAGAGTGGGTTTCTTTAGGAGAGAGTTTACTCTTGCCTCCTTAAGACTATTATATATGGAAAGTGACCAGAAGTTAGAGAATTGTTGATGAAATGGGTGAGAAACGGTAGAATATCAGGAGCGATAGTCTGAAGGAGGTTTGAAGGGATAGGGTCCAGAGGACAGGTGGTAGGGCGGGCAGAGGTAATGAGGGTAAGAACCTCACTTGGAGAGAGAGGGGAAAAGGAGGTTAGTGTGTGGGTGAAAGGAGGGTCTGGTGACCCAGCGGTGAGTAAAGGTGAGTCAGAAAAAGAAGACCGAATATCATCAACCTTTTTTTCAAAATGGTTAACAAAGTCGCTTGACAGAAGTGAGGAGGGGGGAGGGGCTTTGGGAGGGTCCAAGAGGGTGGAGAAGATGTTAAATAGTTTTTTGGGATTGGAATAAGAAGATTGGATCTTATCTTGAAAGAAAGTGCTTTTTGCCTGAGAGATCGAAGCAGAGAAAGGGGAGAGGAGAGCCTGATAGGTTAGGAGGTCGTCACGGTGTTTGGATTTGCCTATATTGTAATGCAGGCTTGAGTGCCCGACTGAGACCTGTGTTACAGGTTCCTTTGAGCAGATCTGAGATTTAAAATCTCTCAAAAGTGCCGTTTTAGCTACAGTAACTGCAGAACAATTATACAGAGTAGAATAAATGAAACAGAGAAGTCTAATTAAACAAGAATATAACTTACAGTGGTTGCTGCGTCAACAGGTAGTGTCGTCACCCGGTCGAGATTCACACAAATTCAGTGAATACAATACACGTAGTTTACAGAGATGCTGTTTGAGAAACCAATGTGAGTTGCGTTTATCTTTACCCATGGATGCACAATAAGAACGGACCCATATCGTCTCACTGCCATCCCACGGAGCTGTAGTAATGGATATATAGCACATGTTTGCTATAATTCATAATCATACTACATGGGCTGTATGATTAAATCTTGTACCGTAAATGTTGTATTAAATAAAGTTAATATTACTTATTATAAGTATATATATATATATATATATATATATATATATATACATATATATACAGTGCAATCATTCTTTCATGCTAAATGAAGCTCTGTTGCTTGGATATCACTAGATCCTGTTACAGCGTAATATAAGTACATAACGATTGATGTGTACATTAGCATAATGACTAGCTAGCCGCTAGCTGCTAACTGCCGCCTCGTTAATATCAAATCCATCATAATAACAAATCATTACCATGCTGTCATGAACGTGCGGTGCTGTTACGTGTACGCAAATTGACGTGCTTGATCTGAACGAGCATTTTGGTTGCGCATGCGCTATGAGCGCACATACGGGTACTTCTCAGGCATGCTGGGTAATCTGTGACGTTTCGCTCTCTCAAATGTTGGGTCATTTTATCATCATGCGCTAATGAGCAACTCTCATTGGAATGAATGAGGCCCCATCTCCCACGCTGTATCCAGTTCTTATTATACATCCATGGGAAAGACACTATCCGGTGAATATTGCGTGTGGACGGAAGCTTTTTTGCGATTGCGTTTGCGTTAATCCTATGCGTTTAGCCGTTTTCGTCCTCGTGTGGCCGGGGCCTAAAATCCTTCTCTTCACAAACAAGGCCCTTATGTTAAGGATCTGGCACCATCTTATCTCAAAGAGCAAATAATACCCTATTACTAGAGCACTGTCATCACAGAATGCATTGTTCCTTGTTGTTCATAGAGTCTCCAAAAGTACAATGGCCAGAGCATTCAGCTATAAAGCTCCTGTTCCTGTGTGTGACCGGGGGGTGACACCCTCCCAGCATACTGTATGAGCCGGCTGAAGACTCTCCTCTTTGATAAAGCTTAAAGTTATGGCTGGCTCAGGCTTTCCTTGAACCCTAGTCATTCTGGTATAGTGTAAACTGCTGGGTGACTTGCAATGGGCTTCTCTCTCAAAGAAATACAAACATTTTCATAATGGGATTTATACATGAGATTTGATGCTGGTGTGTGTGTATGTACCTTTGCATTCCAAGGATCTGAAGCAACAGAATAATGCACACACATGCATAACCAGAAAAAGTGATTCCTTTCCCTATGTCCATGTTTACCTTTCATCAGGTCTCAGTCCCTGCGATGCAGCGAGTCTCTGAGTGGTGTACTCCAGCATCCACAGCTTGTAGAACAGCATGACGTTGAGAACCACCAGCAGTACCAGGCTACACAGAGAGAAGGAGAGAAAACACAGACTGTGAAACAGAGCCTCATCTTCCACATCACATGCCATTTACTGAAAGGAATCAGGGCCATGGCAGGAATAGAAATACCTTATAGAGATCCTATGGGATGCAATTAAAGACAAGAACAGAGCACAGGGGGATTACAAAAGAATGAAACAAAACAAAAATAAAGAAGAAAGACAGAGAACATCCTCAAATATTCCTGGTAGATTATTACAATTACCATGAGATGTGATAGAATGCAAATATCAACCCTGATAAGACATTGGCTTTGTCTTAGTGGAAGTAACGTTCTGCCAAATGACAGACAATTCATTGACATACATTCAGATAATCACCCACTCATTCAAGTATTTAATCAAGCAAAAATGACTTTCTGTTTTTGTATGCTTTTTTGCACAAAGCAATTGGAAGGGCATTTCGTCCAAACAGGGGACAGAAAAGTGATTGCAGTCTTAATCGTAAAAGCATTTATTGATCAGTAAATGGAAAACATTTATTTTGGAGATGATTGCAGTTGGAGTTTTCTGTCGGTCATATGTTATGAAACATTTGTCTGTCACCAAACAGGGACAATAAATGCTGTAACTCACACAAGGCCGATGAGAAGCAGGAGTTTGGAGAAGTTGTAGAGTGCAAAACCACCTGGAGAGTCAGGTATGTGTCTGGTCTGTGTGGAACCTACCGGAGAATACAAAAAAAAACAGAAATAAATTAATTGTGACAGAATCTCAAACATCTTTAAAGATTGTCATGTGTAGATTTTTTTCTCTGAAATGCACAAGGAGGCCACATTTCTTATTTTGTCATGTCAGTTCTACAGTGCTTCACTGACCACAGATCAGCTGGTGGCCTCTGAAGGGCTGGCCTGCCACGTGTTTGGTGAGGTGGATGTCTTCGTCCTCCTCGTTCTCAGGAGTGCTGACGGGGCTCAAAGCCTTGTCCATGTTCCCCGGAGTTCTGAGGTGATGGACTAGTATCCGTTTCCTCCGGCGGCTGGTACACATCCTCAGAGCCTTGGTTTTAGGTGACTGTCTGTGAGGTTCCATCAACATCACATCCAGCTTACTCAGTGCCAACTCTAGAAGAAATACACCAGAGAGAGAATGAGAGGTTAAGGTTTCAGTGAGAGTCGGTATTTGGTTCAGTTTTTTATTCCATCTTCATTTAGAAAACAATTTGACCATTTCTTCTGGCAAAATAAGCTGAAATTAGACTTGAGTCACATGACTTAAACTCAATCAGATTAATCATTATGACTTTTATCAACTTTACACAATCATAAAAAGCGACATGCCAAAACATTTTCCTCTTCCCTCCCCCATACTCTGTAGCTCGTTCACATACACACATCGAACTAGCTAGCTAAATATCTACTTTCTATTTATTAATTAATTGTTTATTTGGCAGGGACAATGCACAGTAATGAACACTTAAAACATTCAAATGTGTCAAGCGTAACAGTGCCAGATTTAGCTTTGAGCTCATTTCCATCCGCAGTCCCTCACATAAAACATTTAAGAAAATTACATTTTACAAACATAGCAAAAACAAAATACATGAGATGCAAAAGGTGCAAAAGAGCAAGAGCAGCATACACAAGTATTTACCACATGGCAGAACAATGTAGCAGCAACAACATATAAAGTGCAAGAGAAGATACAAGAGCTACATAAAGTGTAAGAGGAGATAAAGTGTGTTAAAGTGCATTTAGCGGTGATTGCACGTCTGGTTGTTTCTCAACCATTCTTTGAGTTGACCTTTGAAGCTATTGAGTGTGGGACAATCCCTTATCTCAGTTGGGAGGCTATTCCACAATGAGCTGCCTTTAATTAGAGGACATTTTGTCCAAAAGTGGTCCGTCTACGGTGGACCTCACAGTCTCCTCTGGTTTCTGACCTAGTGCAGCGTCCAGTGTCTTTTTTGTGGATGAATTCCCCTAAGGGAGGGGGGGCAGTCCATGTATTCATGTATTCAACATTTATAAATAAAGCACATACTTTTAAAAGACTTAACATTGTCAAAGCTCAAGAAATTGTGTTTTTCAAGGATGGTACAGTGGTGGTATGAATTTGGCTTTCTGTCAAACACCTTGATAGCTCTCTTGTACAGCTGTTCTATTGGTTTATAACAAAAATGTCCTTAAAATCAGCTTAAAGAAAAAAGCCAAATTGACCGAAATATACTTACTATACAGTAAGCAACAGTGTTAACCACAAACACAATACAAAGGGATAAGACGAAGGTTCAAAAAGACCAGAGATATTTGTAAAATGTTGTTTGTGTTGTGCTAACCTAAGTGTCTGAAGTACTCATTCAGGCCACTCCAGAAGTTCCTCTCAATGAAGCCCTTGACAAGCCCCCATGGGTGCTTCCTGTACCGAAGCTCTGTTGACACCCTGCAGGATACACACACATATTTGTATTATAGCATTTCTGCGTGTTCTAAAATATTCACCTGAAATGGAACACAGTGAAAGTGCTTTAGTTTTGTTGTAATGCATTAACTCAGCACTTGGCCCTTGAGGGAAGCACACTTCTCTTTGTCGTGAAACACATATGAGAGTAAATATTTTCAGTACCTCAGACGACACCTGTTCTTGGCTACTCTGGTGAGCATGTAGCGGTTGAGGGTGTAGAAGTAGTCGTGGTAGGGAACATCGTGGGCGATCACCTCTGCATCGATGATGTAGCACTCGCTCTCCTGGCTGGCCTTGTACAGAGTCTGAACTCACACAGCACACATTTTCACAATGAATAAACCATTCAAGTGGAACCTTCAGGGACTATAGGCTGCTCCTCAGTCCTCACCTGTGTCTCAGTGACCGTGGCTGTCTTTGGAGCCAGGGGATTGTTCAGGGCGATGGTGTACATGATCTCTTTTGACTGGTTACCGTCCTCCTCTGTCCTCCACGTGTGATACACCACATCTGCAGAAGAACATCTGAAAATTAAACTTCAAGGGACCCTGAGAAGTTTTTGAGCACGGCTACATATCTAATCTATCTGTTTTGTTTGTATGATAAAAACACGCACATTTCACTTCACACAATTCGGCTGATGAAAAGTCAGTTGTAGAATTACACAGAAAAACTGTTTAAAATCAGCTTCAAAAATATAGAAGGTCACAATTTCTCAATCACGGTTCACATCACTACTGAGCACAATATGCCATTTCATATTTAGAAAAACAGAGGCTTATAGTCGTTTAAAGATATTTAAGTTCACCCCTAACAATGCATTATTTCATTTTTTACTTTTACGGTACTTATTTTGATGCAGACCATTTTTTGAAATTGGTAATTATGTTATATCAAATCAAATATAACCAGCAATCTGGGGTATTTCTTAAAACATCTTTGTTTCAATATGTTTTTGCTGCATTCACTGCCTACGATAGAAACACAACCATCAACATCACAATAAGGGAAGCGGAGACGGCCCTGTTCAGAGCCAACAAAGAAACACAGCAGAAATACAGCATTAAAGGGTTGGAACTGAACGCTGGCATCAATAAGGGAAAGGGGTAGCATTAGTAAAGACTGAGGAGCTATCACTTAAGATTTGTTGGAAAATATCCAGAATAGCACAGGCTAAAATGCAGGGGCATCAAATCTGTTTATTTCAGCTCAGTTTTAGAAAAACAACCGTAATACAATCTCCCCCATTGGCAACAAAGCCCAGTCAGTCTGAATTGGTCATCTTCTTCTCTTGTACTCACCAGAGCACCGAAGGGCTGTATGTTCAGCCCCCACCGCACACCCACACCCACAACTCTACCCCAACATGGAGATCATTCTGTAGATTGTGGATTTCCTTAACATCACTCGCCAGTTTACAAGGAAACTAAAGAAAAAAATCCCATTCCAAGTTCTCGTCTTTACTTTCACAGAGTGACAATAAAAAGCATTCTGACTGGAAACATTACAAACATAGGATGTGCACGTCCCAGGACACGAGGGCTCCTGGTAGACAGGGTATGTTGGGACCAATCTGCACGGCATCAGTGATAATAGTTTTCTCTCTATCTCAAATCCCAAGAGAGATATTTAAAGAACCAACCCCAGCAACAACCTTTCACCCCACTTCCTTGTGCTAAACAATGTAGAAGTTTCTGCAGTCGAACCATCAGACTAGAGAGCAGCTTCATTTCAGAGTCAGACTACCCCTGAAGTAATCCTCAGTACTCATTACACAAAGTTTGGTTTTGTGATTTCGTATTTCGTAAAAGGGATCACTTCTTGCATTGCATTGTACATCCCTGTGTTTTAGATAGACACTAAATGCATCTTGAATCTTAATGTATACAATCCTGTTAATGTTCTGTAAACATCAGTGATATATCCATTTTAAGAATACATGTCTTCAACTACTAACTGTTATGAAGAACTGAGGCCCTTCCTTTTGTTTAGGTTGTTGACTTTTTTGTAACTTCAGATTCTGTCTTGATGTAATAGCGTAACACTGGTGGAGATGCCCCTGACTTTACCTGAGAACCTCCTCTGCTCCCGAAAGTCCCTCATGAAGTCAGACTCAGTGAAGAGTAAGTCATACATCTTGTCCACACCAAACTTGTACACTTCGTTGATGAACTGCCGGCCACCCAGGTCCTCGTGGAAAGCCTGGACCTCACCTGCATAAACAATATTTCTGTGTGAGACTACGGTTCAAACTAATCAGATAAACATATGAGAAATCGACTTTGATAGAGAAAAACCCCCTAGGAATGAACTGTCTGAAGTGAATTGTTGATTTCTTTTTACGAGGCAGGGTGAAATGACTCACCTTCATCATGCGTGTCGGATGAGTCGCTTAATTCGGTGGGCAGGTCCTCGTTCTCGTTGAGGTCCAGCGGCTGCAAAGGGGCGGTGTTGTCGAGGTTTTCGGGCAGGGGAAGGGTCAGGAAGTCTGCGTCAGGTAAGGGGCTGGGTACGTCCTCCACAGGGGCCGGGTCACACTGCTGGACCAGGGGAAGAGAACATGATCAACCAGTGATACTGAAGAGTAAAAGCACATCACACTTATTTATAAAGCTTCAGTATTCCAGTCCATGAAGTTGGGGAACTCAAAAGAGATTGATCAACATTTAAAAAAGGGTAATAATTCTCAAACTCCGATAGAGCAGACCCACAGAGTAAATGATACAATAGAATTCATTGGCTGAGCAATGATGATACTGATCTTCATGAGTAAACTGTAATCTGAGCTTTCCTTTGAAGCACTTCCTTAAGATGTACTGTATATGAACTAACAACATGATACATCCACATTGTTGAAATGTAAAAGTATAACAAATGTTTTATGCAAACCCTTCATGTGTCGTAATGCAGTATTATCATTTCTGTTAAAACAGTACAGCAGTGGAACATGTGCTTTGCTTTCCTCATTGTGCCGATAATGAGGACACATTGAGAACTTGTGTAATGTGTGATGATGGTTCATTATGATGGCACAGTTTTACAAAATCCTATTTATTTATGTCACTCAGACTCCTTGGGGGCTTTATCAAGACTTCTATGAAATAAAAGGCAACCACATTATTATCTCTTGTAGCAATTACTGCTCTGATTATTCTAATCAGAAGTCTCCACTGTCAGTATAATCTCACAGACACCAACTTGACATGCATGTTTTTTGTCTATTCCTTAATTTGGCTTCGCTGTATATAATAGCTCTTTAACTTTCTTGTGTGTTTTAGAAGTCCCCAAAGATACTATCTCCCACAGTACGAACACAGTTGTGCGGGGAGTCCCGTGCACTCACAGGTTCTGGGGGCTCCGTGCTGGGCACCTCCGGGGGACTGATTTCGGGGAAGGGTCTGTGAGGCACGAGGGGGCTCACATCGGGCTTGGCCTCGGGGTTCTTGCTGAGGTTGTTGCTGGTGTCGTGGCTCTGCTCGATGTTCTCCTCCACAGGAAGCTCCTCACAGTACCTGCACCATGGAGACGGACAGCAGCTGTAGGTCAAGGTTACCAGCTTGCTGCACACTGCCCGCACTGGGCTGCACACATGCATGGTGTGATGGGGGTGTCATGGTTTTAATTGACTTATTGTCCTGCAAGATGGACATCAAATATTTTGACTGTTTGGATCCCTGATGACTATTTCAGTTGTAAATAATAAAAAAACACATAGAAACTCTGCTACTTATTTCTTAGTCCGGCTTACCTGTGTATCACCGTGTTTTTTTCATTTGTATGTATCCCTTGTTCTGTATCACCAAAACTACATAATATTAGGGTATTGGTTTAATTTGCAGAATATTTCACCATCTTCCTAAACTTGAAACCTTAATTGTTTGACTCCTAGTTCATTGGAGTTGTCAAATGGCACATTTAAATACACAATTGGTCTTTAAACTTTTTTTCTTTCTACCAATGTGGTATGCTTTTAGTGAATCACTCATTACCATTCCCATCCCATTACCATATAGCATCACCCAATTGATAATAATAAATTCCCTAATACTTAAAGAATAAGAAAGAAAGCAGTCAGACTCAAATCAATTGTAATGTTCAAAATAACATAACAATGTGTTTACACCAGAAGTATTTCTTACCATAACTGCAGGAAATGGAACACATGGTGGATGCATCATATTTGAATGGTTGTGTTAAAACTCACCCCATGGTGTTGAAGTCTTCATCAGGAGGGACATAGTCCTCATCATCACTGGTCAGACCCAGTTCATTACCATAGCACTGATGGACAAAGTGCCACAGCTCTTTGGGACATAAAGGCTGAGAAAGAAGTGAGAGGGGAGAGGAAGAGACAGAAATACATGTCACTCTCTGAGCTTGTCAAAACAGAATTTGGGTGGCAGATAACTATGAAACATTTTTTAAAATCTCAATTTATGATAGTAAATAAAGTGCAGGGGTGTAATGTGGTCCATGTGGTATTTGGCAGAAGTGGAATTTTAAATCATAAATGTTGAATACCAACCAATTCTCACTTCCAAAGCCTCAATTACTGAAACGTTGTTGAGTTATAATACACTGAACAATACACTTTTGTTTTTGCTCCCATTTTTCACGAGATGAACTCAAAGATCTAAAACATTTTCTATATACACAAAATAACCATTTCTCTCAAATATTGTTCACAAATCTGAAAAAATCTGTGATAGTGAGCACTTCTCCCTTGCCGAGATAATCCATCCCACCTCACAGGTGTGGCATATCAAGATGCTGATTAGACAGCATTTTTATTTTTTATTTTATTTTGATATACTTTATTAATCCCTGTGGGGAAATTGTTTCTCTGCATTTGACCCATCCTAGTGTTAGGAGCAGTGGGCTGCCATTTTGAACAGCGCCTGGGGAGCAGTGTAGGGAACGGTGCCTTGCTCAGGGACACCTCGGTAGCACTTGGTCTTGCCGGGACTTGAACTGGTGACCTTCCAGTTGCCAAGCCAAGTCCCTATCGACTTCGCCACCACAGCCCCATGATTATTGCACAGGTGTGCCTTAGGCTGGCCACAATAAAAGGCCACTCTGAAATGTTCAGTTTTATCACCCAGCACAATGCCACAGATGGCATGCTGACAGCAGGAATGTCCACCAGAGCTGTTGTCCGTGAATTGAATGCTCATTTCTCTACCATAAGCCGTCTCCAAAGGCGTTTCAGAGAATTTGGCAGTACATCCAACCGGCCTCACAACCACAGACCACGTGTAACCACACCAGCCCAGGACCTCCACATCCAGCATGTTCACCTCCAAGATCGTCTGAGACCAGCCACTCGGACAGCTGCTGCAACAATCGGTTTGCATAACCAAAGAATTTCTGCACAAACTGTCAGAAACCGTCTCAGGGAAGCTCATCTGCATGCTCGTCGTCCTCATCGGGGTCTCGAACTAACTCCGGTTCGTCGTCGTAACCGACTTGAGTGGGCAAATGCTCACATTCGATGGCGTCTGGCACGTTGGAGAGGTGTTCTCTTCACGGATGAATCCCGGTTTTCACTGTTCAAGGCAGACAGCGTGTGTGGCGTCGTGTGGGTGAGCGGTTTTCTGATGTCAATGTTGTGAATCGAGTGGCCCATGGTGGTGGTGGGGTTATGGTATGGGTATGTTATGGACGACGAACACAGGTGCATTTTATTGATGGCATTGTGAATGCACAGAGATACCGTGACGAGATCCTGAGGCCCATTGTTGTACCATTCATCCACGACCATCACCTCATGTTGCAGCATGATAATGCACGGCCCCATGTTGCAAGGATCTGTACACAATTCCTGGAGGCTGAAAACATCCGAGTTCTTGCATGGCCAGCATACTCACCGGACATGTCACCCATTGAGCATGTTTGGGATGCTCTGGATCAGCGTATACGACAGCGTGTTCCAGTTCCTGCCAATATCCAGCAACATGGCACAGCCATTGAAGAGGAGTGGACCAACATTCCACAGGCCACAATCAACAACCTGATCAACTCTATGCGAAGGAGATGTGTTGCACTGTGTGAGGCAAATGGTGGTCACACCAGATACTGACTGGTTTTCGGGCCCCCCCCAGACCCCCCCAATAAAGCAAAACTGCACGTTTCAGAGTGGCCTTTTATTGTGGCCAGCCTAAGGCACACCTGCAATAATCATGGTGTCTAATCAGCATCTTGATATGCCACACCTGTGAGGTGGGATGGATTATCTCGGCAAAGGAGAAGTGCTCACTATCACAGAGTTTTTCAGATTTGTGAACAATATTTGAGAGAAATGGTTATTTTGTGTAAATAGAATATGTTTTAGATCTTTGAGTTCATCTCATGAAAAATGGGAGCAAAAACAAAAGTGTTGCGTTTATATTTTTGTTCAGTGTATATTAAAGGTCGGGTAGGTAATCCACTTCCGAAACACTTGTTGTTATATTCCATGGAATGCTCTTAACATCCCGATAGAAATTAATACATTAAATGCTTTGACAATAAATACATAAAAAATATCATCTGTGGAAGCCGTAATACTGTAAAAAGCACGACCAATCATCTGAGCCGGCCCGGCAAAAATAACTGGATGGCCTACCTGCCTGTCAGCCTTCCATCTGTGCACAAACTTATCTCGTGCCCTCATTGGTCATGTGCACGTTCATGTGTGTTGGAGGAGGGGCTCTGTAAGGAAGTCTGAAGGAAGGGGCAGATTTTTTCCGGTTGTGTATTTTCAAATTCTAGCGCACTGGAGCTGGTTTCTCCATTCTTACCTACCCTACCTTTAAGTGATAAACATTAGCAGCACGCCCCCCTGAACAATGACAGTGTGGGTGGTCTCACCTTCTCCAGGAGAGCATTCTGCCACAGTCTGAACATCATCATGTACGTCCGGTCCCTCGCCCCGAAAGAGCTGAAAAAGTGCTGAAAGAAGAGTACAGGCAGTAAACAGTGAGATTACAGATGGATGAATTCATGGAAAAGTATTTTGAAGAAGTGGTTTTTTTATCATTTGTATTATTTGGAACACTGAAAACCTGTCTGACAAAAGGCTGAATCTTCTTTTTACTGCTAATGCCTATTCTTTATTGGTAAGAATGCCTCTTACATATACAATGAATTTGTTCTGAGATTGTACAGTAGTGAATAATAAAGGTATGGATGAGGTACCTTGTCGTTGTCGGTGCAGAGCTGGATGGCGTTGGGGATGAGGCGGGCCGTCTTCTCCTTGGTCATGGAGCAGATGTCCTTCAGTCGCACCATCAGCTTGAGAGGAAAGAGCAGATATCATGTATAAGTTAATACCTCTTACCAAGGAGAGAAAAGGTCACTTTTCTAAGCTCTAATCATGTCTCTCTGTTGAATAATTTTCATACCAACATGTGTCTCTCCTCCAAATATATGTTTTAAGACTCAGGCTTAATTATATACAGTAACAAATGGACAGAGGAAAAGTGCTGCATGCTTGTGTTGAAATTGTGATAAAAATATATTTTTGTGAAACAAATTATCTAGGATTTGTTTTCGTGTTTATGGCCAAAACAAAGTCAATACCAATATTTTCCAATCCATTCTTTACAGTATTGTACAGCCCCATACGAGCTATATGAAAAGTGAGAGGCGTGTCCTCACCAGAGTTTCCCATCGGAAGATGTTGCTGTAGAAACAAATCCAGTTCTCTGAGAGGTAGAGGCGTCCCTGCAGGAGGATGTCTCGCTGCAGGGCACATGAGTAGTCTGGAAGGAGTTAAAGGTCAAAGGTCAACGAAAGACAACTGTGTTTTAAAACAGACCTCGACCATTGAGCTGGGAGCTTAGGGAGCTTAGGGAGCATGGGAGCGCTATCACGAGTCCATAGCATTGAAAAGCAAAGGATAATGTTATTGACTAAGAAGTCATGTGGAAAGGATGAAGGCAGGATGTCAGCAGTTGAGGCCATGGGAGCAACACTTTTTCAATATTTGTCATCTTTGCTATTGAAGTACATTTTAGTGTATGCATGCATATCAATGCAGTGCAGACGAGCACTTTCAAAGACTGTAAGCCTCTCAGACAAAGTTTGTAGAAATATGCTCCCTCCCTCACCCACCCCTCACCCCCCCTTTGCTTAGTTGCTCTCAATTGCTTTAAGCCTATGGGACGTGATAACATTATTTGATAGACCACAAGTTCCCAACCTTTTTCCTCAAAGGACCCTTAAAGGTGACGTAGGTAATTTTGGAGAAACCAGCTCGAGTGCTCTAGAATTTGAAAATACACAGCCGGAAAAAATCTGCCTCTTCCTTACAGAGCCCCTCCTCCAACACACACGAACGCGCACATGACCAATGAGGGCACGAGATAAGTGTGTGCACAGATGGAAGGCTGACAGGCAGGTAGGCCATCCAGTTATTTTAGCCGGGCCGGCTCAGATGATTGGTCGTGCTTTTTACAGCGCCACGGCTTCCACAGATGATCTTTTTGTATGGATCTTTTGTCAAAGCACTTCAGATATTCATTGCTATCGGGATGTTCAGAGCATTCCATGGAATATAACAAAAAGTGTATCTCGAGCCGGTTTCTCAAACTTACCTACCCCACCTTTAAGTAGATAAAAACCCTGACGTGGTGACATAGTTTCATGAATACTCCATATTATGTTCAATGCATAGCAATAAAACACAACAACTTACATTCTTTAAAGTAAAGCCAGGTATTGAATGCAAGTAGGTCTGTGTAAAACAAGCCATTTTAGATTCATTTTGGGCAGATTTATCTTTTTAGAGAAGTGGCAAAACAGTCAAATTTCCTTAAAACTATTTTATCTTCAAACTATATATATATATTTGTCGATTTCTTCTTTTGATAATGTATTGATAATGTGATATTTTTGAACTTCCATTATAGCGACCCTGATGCAGTTTGATGCCTGCTTCAGACTCACCCACGATGAGGCGTTCAGTGTCCGGCAGCTGCTTGAAGAGCTTCCTGAAGTCCTCATTGCGCTGCTTGTAGGTTGGACTCAATACCTACGGAGACAAAATACATGTTTATATACTGACAGTGTATACATATCATATACTCCTACAGTGCAAAAAATGGGACTAATGGCACTCGTTTCAATTTTCTAGTAAACAAATGTTGAATGGATTGCCATTTACACTCATGGTCCCCAGATGATGTATCCTGCTGGACTTTTCGATCTTGCGTCAATAACTTATGGTCTTTGAGGACTGTTGTGATTGCCAGTTTGACCTAATCACACTGTGGATTGATATACTCAAAAAGGACTAGAATAGACTGGTCCTTCCTGAGATAAGATCTGCAATTTATCAACAAGTCTGATCAAAGCAAAGCATGAGCCTGCTGCTTCTGACAGTAAAACTGCACCTATCAGTCAGGAGAGGACCAGAGGCACATAGGCCGAGAGAAAGAGCTGGATTCTAAACATTTGCATACTATGAGACTCATTACTTGTTCTGATTTTAAACTGCCAGAAGTTGAGGTAACTTTTGGTCAACTTTGACACAGTTTTTAAAAACTACGCCACAGATTTTCAATACATTAACTTTTTACAAATGACGTATTTTTCACCAGCCCTTCTAATTTTTGGTTGTGATCCATTGACTTACAGCAGGGACCCGCTCTGAGGCCCAGTCCCACTGCTGCCACTGGGCCGGCCCCCCCCGTCTCACACTCTGAGTCTCTGTCCCAGTCTGAGTCCAGGGCTGATACACTCTGAGTCTGCACTGGAGTCATCATCCTTCTTTTTATTCTCCTTTTGTCTTGTCTCGAGTTATTGTCCTTTTGGCAACTTGTTTTATCTGTGTCTGCTTTCCTTTCCTTCATATTGTTCTGTTTACATATATCAAAAGCAGTGGATCGAGTCCATATACACACACACACACACACACACACACACACACACACACACACACACACACACACACACACACACACTCCGGTCACACACTCCGGTCACACACTCATGTTCTGCCTGCAGCAGCAACAGCTTGAGAGTTTAACTGTTGCAATAATGTATAAGGGAAACAGGATGGACCCCCTTCTTATACTATCCTTTTTTAATGTGCATTCTTCATGTTGCACACAAACCCAACATATGTTCTCAGGAAGAGGTTCAAGTATCCTAAAGGAAGAAGTAGACTTTGTAAACGATGATGAAGTATTATGAAGTCAATTAATTCCAAAACCACTGATGGTCGTCTCAGAATAAGGCAGGAGGTTCTTTGTCCATGATGTTCTGCTGGATCTCACACATTGTAGATCATTATCATCAGATCACTGCAAGGAACAGCCTGGCTGCAGAAAGTTCTCTTCTTCACGTTAGTCCATCCGCACCATAACTCCACACACACTTCTGATGTCCAACTTAAAAACAACTTATAGAAAAAAGAAGAGGTACGACTGGAGCAACATGTGGATACATAATCCTGAGATTCCTCCTCAGACTGAGCTGTGTGACAGCGCTGAGGGTTTGGAAACAGGAGGAGCCAGAGTGAGTGTGTTATTGGTCTAATAAGTGTAAGAAGAGAAAGAGGACAGGGGGGGAGGTCCTACAAGGGTCTGGGTTTACTCAAGTTCATCTGGAGAGTGTGTGTGTGTGCGTGTGCTTATGAGTATTTGTTTACCATTGCCCAGTCGCTGCATGGTTCTACTTTAGATGTTAAGTTTCACTACTCTCCTGTTTATTGTTTTTTTTTCTCTAAATACTCCTTTGGCCTGTCAGTATAAAGCAGAGTGTGTCCCACGACAACCACAACAACAGGAAGTGTAGGAATCAATGCACTTCCTTCCTCTAGCATTACTATACTTGTGGGGACCTAAATCTGTTTACACTCGCCTCCCTTATGGGGACAAAATGGAGGTAACCATGAGGGAAATCATTAATTTTAGGGTGAAGACTTGGTTAGGGTTAGGGTTAGTTATGTGTTGGTTATGGTTAAGGTTAGGATAAGTCTCCAAGAAATGCATGTAAGTCAATGTAATGTCCCCTGAAGTGATGTATACATGGTATGTGTGTGTATGTGTGTGTGTGTGTGTGTGTGTGTGTGTGGGTGTGTGTGTGTGTGTGTGTGTGTGTGTGTGTGTGTGTGTGTGTGTGTGTGTGTGTGTAGTTGTAGGGCATTCTGATATTGTGGGAAAACTTAGAAAATACAATGTTGTGTTACATTTTAGGTTGAAAAAATGATGAAACTCCACATTATGTTGATAAAAATACGTCATGACTGGTGGCTTTATGTTGATGCTAAATCATATTTTCAGTAAATAATAAAGGTAATGTCATGGAGACCGTAAAGGGAAACATTTTACACAAGCCAAAGTTACTTTCAAAGCTTGAATACAATAGAATTATAAGTGCTTCCTGTAATCCCCCATTGATTAGGGTGACTCATATCAATGTATCATTAAGCACATTGAGGCTGCCACTGTCTGTTCCTCCTCGGAGATGTTGCTGTAACAATGTACTCATCATTTTTCCTGCGGTTAAACTGGAGATTTCTTTAGCTCAATTTGAAACCTGACAACTTTTCACCATTGCAGTATAAAAAGATTTTTCTGCTATGTTTTGGTCGTAAACAAACTACTGTATAGCCTGGGCCTCAGTGAACTGGACATTGATACATCTTGTCCAGTAGCAGGTATATGGATTGTGGTTCTTTCTATTCTTACAAAAGCAAACACTCTTAAAGAGGCCCTATTGTGCTTTTTGTAATTGTCCCTTTCCTGTAGTGTGTTATATACAGTAGGTTTATGTGCATTTAGGTCTACACATCCAAAAATCCCTCCAGAGGGAGTTTCCTATTTTGTACCTCTTCTCATGAAATGATTGTCACAACGTGATTTATTCAATCTTGACACGTTATTAATCAACCTCTTCCAAACATAACACAGTAAAAATTAAATGGGAATTAAAGAGAGGAATTTGTCTGAAAACTAAATTATTCCAACGTTATGGGCAACCGTGACAGCAATTAGCCTGAAGACTCTGAGCTCATACCCCATTCAACTGGTCACATGGGAACTAAGTAATAACAGTAATAAAAAAGAGTAAACATGTCCCACATGCTGCAGAGAAAGAGACACACTGTGAGACACAGGCCGTTCTGCCTCAGTCAGCTGCAGTTTGACACTGGTCAGCTGTACAATGTCGCTTTTTGTCCGTTTTGTGTGGATTTTCTGCTGAGGCCGAACACAGGCTGGGTGAACTATGACCCAGGCATAGAATGGAAGCCTGAGAAAATCTCTCCCACACACAAATACAGTGTGGCCAGCACACACACACACAGAAGTACGCACTAATTATGAAGAAAGATTTCACACACATAGGGGAAAAACATCACAAGCAAACTTCTTTTTACTGGGAATTAAAGCAAAGCAACCTATTATCTGGATGAAATCCTGCTAGAGCTTTGTGTGATAACTGTAAAAAACTAAATAAACAACCAAAATATAACAGGTTGTCTCTGTTTCGAAATGCTGATCCTATTATTCTCTGTATCTTATCATTCATTTCCACCCTACTTTGGCCTTCTCTGAAAGGGGAAATGCACAACTCATCATGCCAACAGCCAGTTAGGTGTTTCTCTGTCCTATAGTGTGTCATATAGGTTTTTGTGCATGTGAATGGTCTGCAAAGGCTAGAAGTTTTTCTCCCACCCCCTGAAACACCTCCATTACACTCCTTTGTTTACTTCCATAACATAGTGACATCACTATGTAACAATTGCGCTTCTATTGGCTAGCGCAACATATTGTACGTGATCGGCTAAGGTGCGTGACATCTCTAAGAGGTGGACCAATCACAACAGAGCCGGCCAGCTAACCAATCAGAGCAGACTGGGCTCTGGTTTCAGACAGAGGGTGAAAAGAGGTGCTGCAGCACAGGCAGTATGAGAACAATAAAGAGCTTTTTGAACATTAAAGCATGGAGATGTGCTCTAAACGCATGTGTCTCTAATACCATATCACAGAGGTGGGGACTCGAGTCACATGACTTGACTCGAGTCACGACTCGAGTCGCATATTTTTGGACTTGAGACTTGCTTGACTAACATTGATAAAAGACTTGACTTTAACTTGGAATTCATGACTTGAGACTTGACTTAAGCTTGAGACAGATGACTTGAAAGGACTTGACTTTTTAAAATTAAATATTTGCGCTTGTTTTTGTATTGAGATATTACGTTTAGTTTTTCGAAATGTGATTGGGTGATTATAGCGCCGTGCGCGCAACCCTGGCAACCCACTAGACGCCAGGAGTGTCAGTTAACATGGCAGCGGGGTCCGTGTACTTTTTGTCAGTTTGATTTTTCGTTTAAACCAAAAGCCAAAAAACGGAAATACAGTACCAGCCTTTTTCCGTTTTTGATTTAAAACGAAACCAACGGGAAACCAAAGCCGTTTTTGTTGTCTGAATAAAAAGACGGATAACGAGTAAACCTAATTAAAAAAAGGTAAGTGTACGTTTTGTTAATTTGATTTTTCGTTTGAACCAAAAAATGAAAAAACGGAAAAAGGCTGGTATTTTCGTTTTTTGGCTTTTGGTTTAAACGAAAAATCAAACTGACAAAAAGTACACGGACCCCGCTGCCATGTTAACTGACACTCCTGCCGTCGAGTGGGTTGCCAGGTTTGCGCGCACAGCGCTATAATCACCCAATCACATTTCGAAAAAACTAAACGTAATATCTCAATACAAAAACAAACGCAAATATTTAATTTTAAAAAGTCAAGTCCTTTCAAGTCATCTGTCTCAAGCTTAAGTCAAGTCTCAAGTCATGAATACCAAGTCAAAGTCAAGTCAAGTCTTTTATCAATGTTAGTCAAGCAAGTCTCAAGTCCAAAAATATGCGACTCGAGCCCGCCTCGAGTCAAGTCATGTGACTCGAGTCCCCACCTCTGTGATATGGTATGAGAGACACATGCGTTTAGAGCACATCTCCATGCTTTAATGTTCAAAAAGCTCTTTATTGTTCTCTGCTGCAGCACCTCTTTTCACCCTTTGTCTGAAGAGCCCAGTCTGCTCTGATTGGTTAGCTGGCCGGCTCTGTTGTGATTGGTCCACCTCTTAGAGATGTCACGCACCTTAGCCGATCACGTACAATATGTTGCGCTAGCCAATAGAAGCGCAATTGTTACATAGTGATGTCACTATGTTATGGAAGTAAACAAAGGAGTGTAATGGAGGTGTTTCAGGGGGTGGGAGAAAAACTTCTAGCCTTTGCAGACCATTCACATGCACAAAAACCTATATGACACACTATAGGACAGAGAAACACCCAACTGGCTGTTGGCATGATGAGTTGTGCATTTCCCCTTTCAGAGAAGGCCAAAGTAGGGTGGAAATGAATGATAAGATACAGAGAATAATAGAATCAGCATTTCGAAACAGAGACAACCTGTTATAAGAAAAGAACAGCGGTATGCAGGGTCTGTAGCATAAAGATCAGAATCCGTGTATCTACCGTCCAATTGTTTTTCTTTATTAGACACGTAAACCAGTGGTCACCAACCTTTTTAAGCCCAAGATCACCGACCTCGGTCTAGGTGAAAGGCGAGATCTACCTATTGCAGAATTGAGTGAAAAAGACGGCCCAGACAGTGCTTCCAATTTGAGGCCTTTTATAGGCTAATTGTATCTGAATTACTGTTACAATGAAGGCTCCATAATCAGCTCACGGCATATAGGCAGGGGTAAAGTGCTATTTTTTATGAGGGGGGGGCGGACCTCACCTCCTCTAGGGGGGTCCTCACCTCCTCTAGGTCCTCACCTCCTCTAGAGGGGTCCGGGGGGATGCTCCCCCGGGAAGATTGTTTTTTAAATATTGAAGTTGAAAGCATCAATCTGGTGCACTTTGAGAGCAACATGAAGAGATCTATGGATACCTCTCTCAACACCCATATGAAACAGAACTGTAAACAGATTTTCTTTTTCTTTATGGATATTTTACAAATCACTCCCCTTTTAAACTGTATTCTTGTTTTACTGCCATATAGTATTTCATACCTGTTTTTCATTTATTCTCTTATTGTTTGTATAACTATAATGATCATATGAAGGTGTGCCGCGGAAATAATCTTTTGAATAATTTGTGACAAAACCATTCTAAACACTCAGAGAGTCCTTTAGCTCAGAGGTTCTTTAATTGTTTTTCAGCCAAGGACCCCTTACAAGATAGAGAATACACCAAGGCCCCCTTCATTCTGATATGTGATTTTGGGCTATATAAATAAAAATGTACTTGATTTGACATGTATGTCCCTTGGAATAATCTGACGTAGCCTATTTTTTACACTTCTATAGTCTTAGTTATGTGAAAGAACAACACAGGAGAAATGTATTAGAAAGATATTAGATATGTATTAAAAATATTTGCACCATCTCAACACAGAATACCCATAAAACAATCAATCAATTAGCTGCAAGTAACACTGTACCTAAACAAAATATCAAAGGGAAATCAAGAGCAAAGTGATAATTTGAAGTGCATTTCAGAACACACACACACACACACACACACACACACACACACACACACACACACACACACACACACACACACACACACACACACACACACACACACACACACACACACACACACACACACACACACACCAAGTGTTTCACTCTTAGTTAAATGATTTATAAAAGTCCAATCACCAAATAAATGCAGGCTATAAACAATTGAACACATGCCTGCATTGCAACATATATCAAGTAAATTGCAAAACAACTGCAACTGCATTGCTACAATCCCAAACCACTACTTGTAATGGCAGCCAGCTCTGGACACTATTGGAGTGATGCAAGGCAGTCCATGAAGCTGATTGCTTCTCTCTGCAAGTGAAGACACGCAAGGTGTGGCCCTTAGTGTGGGTGGGACCTTGGACATGCTGCGGGATGTTAAAGCATTCCAATAGTGACAGAAACTCAGCGGCAAAGGTGCAGGTGCAGGTGTCCACGTGGATGTTAAAATCACCTAGCAGTAGTGTGGATGGGGACATGGAGCAGATTGAGGTGAGAAGCTCAGACAACTCAGACATGAATGAGGTGGAAGGTTTGGGGGGGCGGTAAATGAGGACGACCTGCTGCTTTGAGGGGGCAGCCACTGAGAAGGCAATGCACTCAAGTGAGATTTTATTCGTCACAAGCAGCTGTTTGACGGGATATCTGCTCTGTGGATGACTGCCAGCCCACCACCACGACCAATGGAGCGGGGCTGTTGGAGATAAGCATAACCTGGGGGGGGGGGGGTGGCTAGGTTGAGTGTGAGGAAGTCCTGTTAGTTTTGCCATGTCTCAGTGAGGCAGAGAAAATTCAATTTCCTATCAATGATGATTTCATTAATAAGTGATGCTTTGTTGTTAAGGGAGCGGGTATTTAACAACATGAATGTGTGGGAGTTGTTATATGTTGCAATGGCTGGTAAAACAGTGATGCCATCAACACAGGCCAAGGGCTTCAGGTTAACACTGCACACGTGTGGTTTGTTGTGATGACGTAAGTGGGCGGTGACGGGGCGCCGGGACCACACAGTTGGTATAGTGTCAGCTGAGCCGGTGTAAACAAACCCACGTTTGGAACCTCTATGGACATGCCTGGGTCTGCCAACTCGTAACAGCCCGAGGTATTCAATGACTGACAGACAAAGAGGGGGTGTAGTGAAGTGGTTGATCCTAAAAATTTGCGAGGCGGAGTAACGCCTCACGATGGTATGATGCTAACGTTAGCACAGCATTAGCTGTGGTCGCGGATCGGCCGGGAGAATGCGCTATCAGCCAAGAGTACATATGAACCAGGCCTGTCCAGGAAGCGACTCAAGGACGGACAGCACTGAGGAGAGATGGTGGAAGTTGAAGAAGTTTGCCGCAGAGGAGCACCGGTGGTGGCCAGAGCAGGCTAGCCTGAGCAGGTAGAACTAGGCTAGCTTCTGATCGCCGTCGGACTGGCTGGGTGGAGAGGACCGTTGTTGTGTCTTTTGTGGCAGAACAAAATCAAACAGCAGCTAAGCAGGTGATACAGTGAAGCAGGATTGGGACTCAAAACGGGAAAATGAGACGGAGAATCGGGCTTGTCGTCAGATGGAGCCACTAACGTTAGCGATAGCGTTAGCCCTGAAGCAGGAGCAACATTAGCAGGTGTAGCAGGGTGGACAGGTCAGAAGCGGAGCATCCGTAAAAAGTTGCGATCGGTTGTTACAAAAGTATCCAGAACAGCGTGTGCAAGCCACTGAACGTATGGAAACTGAGGTAGAAACTCGGCAGATACATTTTCGGACAGAGAAGCGGCGAACAGACAACGCCAGCGTCCTCTCTCTCCAAAAGTTTTGCGTCACAAAAAAAAAAATCTAATGAATTTGAAAACTTTTCACGGACCCCCTGGCAGAGTGCCACGGACCCCCGGGGGGTCGCGGACCCCACTTTGAGAACCACTGCTTTAGCTCACCTGAGCCCCTCAGTCTGACAGGGGAGGACTCTCCTCCAGCTTGTTGTGGAAACAGCTCCTTATGTCCGTTAGTGCAGCTAGCTAAACAGATGCTAACATCACGGTCCCCGCTAGACCCGGCCCCTCTCTCTCCCTCTCTCCCTCTCTCCCTCTCCCTCTATCACACTAAATGTGCTATTGCCACACACACACACAGAGCAGAGTTTGAATGACACAAGCACACATTTCCATGCAACTCTCTGATTGGTCTGGTGACTTGCCTCAGTTGCATTCAATGAACACGGGAAATTACAGTCCTACCATCCCCTCTTGTGTCATGATGAGGATCATGTAAAGCACGGTTAATGTATTATATTATTGAGGTGTCTCAAATATATATGTCAATCAAGTGGCACCTGCTAACGGGGTGGTGGATGATAGGTTTACATCTAAAAACGTATTTTTCAAACATTATTATTTTTATTTTATTTTATTTCTTTTGTTACTTTTTTAACGGTCCGCGATCTACCTGCACCCCACTCGACTGGTTGTGGACCACTGAAAACGAGAGGCGTTTTTGTTTTTTACCTTACTAAATGGCCATTGGAGCGAGGGGCAGGGCGAAACTCACGGAACTAAGTGATTTCAAAACAAAAGCACTCGTTTGCTAAAATCACACTTTGAATCACTACAGTATCCTGCTGAAGGACTGGTGATTATTATAAACAAGGGGAATTTAGCGATCACAACGAATTTGGCCAAGACAGATATTGAGCCCAGAAAATGGATATTATTAAGGGCTGTAAATATAATAAGCCTATGTCTAAAATGGACAACATTGTTAGGAGATTTAAACTATACAGCGGTTTTGCACTGGGGTCACTCAGCTGTCTCTCGAGTTAGTTTTTTCAAATCAGCTGCTCTTCATTATTCCTGCTATATTTGACGAGGGACACAAATATTTGTTACCACATGTTCTTAAGGAAATTGACACTGTTGGACTCAGTTGTTTTTTCAGGTTTCACATTGCTTTTCACCTTCAGATAGTTTTTTTTCGCTTTCAGACTTTCATGTCATGTTGCCTTCATGGATGTTAGGTAGCGCGAGATCGTGATACCATCGTAGTTGGCAACAATCAAGGTATAAGAGCAATAAACTGTGCTAGAATGTGAAATTACGTATCCGCAATCAAGCATTGTACTTCTCCACTTCCACGTAGCTCCATGAACGCAGCATAGTATTGGCTTGGTTTTTGCGATCAGAATCAGAATCAGAATACCTTTATTAGTCCCACAGGAGATACATTTACATTGTTACAGCAGACAAGAGCCAAAGACAGCTTAATGTTACGTAAAGCATGCATACAAAAAATATTAAAGATTAAAAAAAGGAATTATATATCTTTTTAAAGTTACACATTTTACATAATACACACCATGTAACAGTTCTGCGGATTTAGCAGCCAGGTATATATTGCACAGTTTTTAACGGCATATATATATATATATATTGCTCATATTGCAAATATTGCACATAGTTCAGTGTTTCCCCAAGGATGGAGTCATAGCAGCGGTGCTAAGGCACGTGGGTTTAGTATAACGTGAGCGCGGATCGCGTGGAATTTTTTAGTGTTTGCGCGTGCGAAGTGCGCCCCGCCAATTTGTTTCTATGTGTCAGCACAAGAAAGGCTCTTGAGGCCTAGTACCAGGGCCGGTTCTAGACAATTTGCTGCCCTAGGCGAGATTTTATCTACAAAAGGCAAATACACTACAAAAACAGAAACTTGTTGACATAGGTCATATACGTCAAAATAGCTTCAAATGTATTCAGAATTGTATGAACATGTTTGAATTGGGGAGTGGACGTCACATTCCCTAGGGGGGTCCAGGGTATCCCCCGGGAAGATTTTTTTGAACATTTTAAAGTAAAATGCTTCAATCTGGTGCACTTTGAGCACACAATTGCTAGAGACCTGATCTAGGGGGTACAACTCTAAAACACCCATATGAAAAAGATCGGTTTATTTTATTGTTGTATCTCTCCAACTTTAAACAATATTTTTCGATTACTGTCCTATAATATACATTGGAATGATTTCAAACCTGTTTTTATTTATCCTAATAATTATAAAGGAGTGCCTTGGAAATATGTGTTTACATAATTTGTGGTCAAAACGTTTGAGACCCACTGAGATAACTTAGACTAAAATTAACTTAGCTAAACACTCAGAGAGTCCTTTACCTCACTGAGCCTCTCTGTCTGACAGGAGAGCTCTCCTCCACCCTGTTGTAGAAACATCTACTTCTTATATCCGTTAGCGTAGCTAGCACCAGATTCTAATAACAACAGCGCCGGTACCGGTGCGCCCTCTCCCTCGCTCGCTCTCTCGCTCCCACGCTCGCACTTTGGCTGTGAGCTGCGGGCACCTGATAAGCCAACATCCCCCACTTTCATCACTTACAGCGCCCATCGTACAGGGCAAATGAAAAGTGTAACCGGGGTGAAAAGGGTGTTACATTTACTTAATTATGAATGTTGTTACATCAAGGCCAAAAATTAGGATGAGCGCCAATGGTCAAAAATGTTTTTTCCCTCCCAGAGCTACCAGCGCAGATCTGGTGCCCTAGACCAGGGGTGGCCAACCCGCGGCTCTCGAGCCGCATGCGGCTCTTTGCCTAGTTTCATGCGGCTCTTCAGTTCATATCGAATTGTATATGTGTGAGTTTGGGGGAGAGACACTGACTCCTGACAAGTGTTGCACGGTGTACCGATACTTGAAAGGTACCGCGATACCCTGCCGTTAAAACGTTACTATTCCTCCGTTTCATTAGTATCGGTACTTTAAGAATGACGGGGGAAAGTACTGCGGTGAGAAAGCGCCGTTTAATAAGAGCCGTGTGTGTTCAGCGCTCTGCTTCCACTCCCTGCACTGCAGCCATGCCTGCAGTCCCGCCCCTCTCAAGCACGCTCAAGTGCCTCCCCTCTCTCGTGCACGCGCTAGCTGCCAGAGCATGTGAGAAAACGAGAAGCATGGCTGCAAGTAGGAGTGCAACTGCCGCTGCGCCTCGGCTTGTTGACAAAAAAGACGCCAGAAGCGAAATTTGGAAGTATTTGAGCTATATCTCTGACAGTGAGGGCAAGCCTACGGACACCACGTCTGTGAGAAATGTATTAATTTTATTTAATACGAATTCTTGTCATTTATTGTTCTCATTGTTTAAAAGTTTGTGTTAAGGTTATGGTTCTGGTGTGAAATAAAGCACAATAATTACATTTAAGACTGTTTCCCTTTTTTTAAGAAAAGTATCGAAAAATAATCGGAATCGCAATTCTTGACTTGGTATCGAAACTAAAATGTTGGTATCGTGACAACACTAGCTACTCCTGACAGTTAAACCTGATATTTAGTAGGTCTGTTAAGTATTGAATGCTGATCATTCTGAAGTAATTTTGCCGGTCAAAGTTGTTTGGGCTCGGATAAAATCGCTCCGTTACTTTCGTCCCGTGTTACTTTCGTCCCGGCTCTCCCTACGTGTGTATGTGTGGTGTCAGGTGTCAGTATGAGAGGATGACAGCGCGTCTAATTTTGATGTGGCCCAAGAGCCAATCACAATAATACCTGTGATGCAGTGAACCAATCACCTTTGAGGGGGGGAAAACCTATCGTTGATTAAACACTATCCAGTGTTTCCCCTACCATTGTCTTGGAGGGGCGCTGCACCCCGCGAACGGAGTTATATATATTTAAAAAATATATATAATTATTATTTTTTTTTAATATATATATAGCACCAAATTGCAAATAATCTATAACTACTGTCACTTTTCACATTGAACATGTGCTCTTTTATTAAATAAACTAAACGCTTTCATTTTAAGTTGTGAGTTTAGTGTTTTTGACCCTAAGAAACACTGATGCATTAATCAATAACAATAATCCACAGCTCCTCTCTCTGCTCCAGAGGATTTAAATATATATCCCAATGTCACAAAAATGCATCAGTGACGTGTTTGAAATCTTGTCTCCAGAAAACAAAAAACTGAAACAAGCGGTATCAGTGACTGTGTGTTTGATGTGGCTCTTTGCAGTAAAATAGAAAAAATGTGGCTCTTAACCTCTGACTGGTTGGCCACCCCTGCCCTAGACCAAAAATCGGCCCTGCCTAGTAGTGGCAATGTCTCAACATTTAGCAAAAATACACCTTTATTGAACATACAGTAACACAAATACTACAAATCCACATAACAAACAATCAAAAATGAAAAAGGGTCGCCACTTATTATTATTTTAAGAAAATATTTTTTTTTGGGTACCTGGCTGGCGCCCCCTAGCAGTGGCGCGCATATTTCAGCAGCGGCGGTGCGCCGCCACTATTTGTATATAGGGGAAACATTTATCAACAAGAGGTGTTATAGTCTGTGTTGTTTTGTGCGGGGTCTAGGGGCTGTGCTGGTTGTATAGTCTGACCGCTGCAGGAAGGAAGGACCTGCGGTATCTCTCCGTGAGACAGCGGGGGATGGCGTCAGGTCCACCAGAACAACCTGCTGGCTCGTTGCGGATATGTAACTTCACATTCTAGCACAGTTTATTGCTCTTACCTTGATTGTTGTCAACTACGATGCTCAACAGCTCGCTTAACGGAACTTTGACACTGGTATCAGTTTACCACCAATCACGGGAGTATTGTGTATAGAAAGTATTGAGTTATATTTCTCGCGCTACCTAACATCCATGAAGGCAACATGACAGAGGGAGGCCTGTCACTCAGGATGCCAAACTACTCTTTGGTAAGCCCCGCCTCCCCAAGCAACATCAGGGCCAAAAGGTTGAAAGCGAAAAAAAACGATCTGAAAGTGAAAAACGATCTGAAGGTGAAAAGCAATCTGAAACCTGAAAAAACAAGATTTGAAACTGAACAAATAATTGTTTGGAATCTGAAAACGAAAAATCTGCAACTGAAAAAAATAAGGATTCAAATACCAAAATATGTATAAAAGTGAAATCTGAAAATAAATATTTTATTCAAAAAAAATTGCTGAACTGAATCAAAATAATATTCAACCTGAAAAATGATTTCAAATTTATTTTGAATACATCATTGTATTTTTCAAAGTTCAGGATAAAAACTTAAATAAATTATATTTTTTTGAATGATCAAAACTTATGACCCTGAAATATACGGAGCCCCTAAAGGGACATGGGAAGACAAAAAAAAAAAACAGAGAGAGAAAAAAAAAGTCAGGATAACGGGTTTGTATCTCGTGCGCACGCGAATGTTTCTCGTGCGCACGCGAATGTTTCTCGTGCGCACGAGAAAGTATCTTAAAAAAAAGTCAGGATAACGGTTTAAGGGACATAAAATAAAATTATGAGAAAAAAAATAAAGTCAGGAAAACGGGTTCCTTTCTCGTGCGCACGCGAAACTAATCCGTTATCCTGACTTTATTTTTGAATCCACTTCCTATTAACCAGTGCGCCAAGGAGGAAGTGCAGCACACAGTAGACCAACATTTCAATGCAGACTTGTATGTATACGTTTTGAAATGACAGTGGAAAGGTGTATTTTAATCTCGGACTTCCTTATAGCCTAAGGACATTACGGTCCTGCTTGCTGAGTTCAACCCCCCTTGGATCTAGTTCTTTGAGGATTAAACGTACATCTTCTTTTCTGACGAGTAATCCATTCTCCTTGCATTTTGTGAACATCCACCTATACCCATGAAGTTGGCCAGATGTTTGTAATTGTCAGAGATGAAAGTAATTACTGTCTCAAACTGGAGTATTTCTTGCGCCGGGACAGACGACAAGACTTCAAAATCCGTTTTTAAATGCCGTTCGGAAAGAATGTAACGGTGACGACGTGCAAGCAGGAACGTAATGTCCTTATAAGGAAGTCCGAGATTAAAATATACCCGAATTAAACTTTCCACTGTCATTTCAAAACGTATACATACAAGTCTGCATTGAAATGTTGGTCTACTGTGTGCTGCACTTCCTCCTTGGCGCACTGGTTAATAGGAAGTGGATTCAAAAATAAAGTCAGGATAACGGATTAGTTTCGCGTGCGCACGAGAAAGGAACCCGTTTTCCTGACTTTATTTTTTTTCTCATAATTTTTTTTATGTCCCTTAAACCGTTATCCTGACTTTTTTTTAAGATACTTTCTCGTGCGCACGAGAAACATTCGCGTGCGCACGAGAAACATTCGCGTGCGCACGAGATACAAACCCGTTATCCTGACTTTTTTTTAAGATACTTTCTCGTGCGCACGAGAAACATTCGCGTGCGCACGAGATACAAACCCGTTATCCTGACTTTTTTTTTCTTTCTCTGTTTTTTTTTTTTTGTCTTCCCATGTCCCTTTAGGGGCTCCGTAGAAATAGCTCCATATGCCTCGTTTATTTTCCCTGTGCTATTATCAGAAGTTACTGTAAACTTTTGAATAATGTAGTTAATCTACTTTTAGTAGTTTGTTTAAATGTTTTAATTATGTTGTTTTTGTTTGTAGAAGTGCATCATTCTTTGATTTATTGTGAAAATGAATCTGAACTTTTTTATCTGTTATGATGATAAACTGAAGCCATTTCTAAATTAACCCAATCAAGTGAGTTTTAAAGGAACAAATGAAATTATTTGAAAATGATATCTATGTAGGTGCTGACGCTGTTGGCGGTTCTAGTGTTAACATACATTTAAATTGAATATGTGTAATGGCAAATGCCATATATGATTTTCTTACCTGGAATTCTGCCTTTTCGAACAGACTTTTTGAGTCCTAGCTTATTGTCTGCAGTTCTGGGGTTAATATTAATCTAATATGATTGTCATCGGTCTAAATTAGATTTCAAATGATTAACTGTGTATGTAATCCATTTTCATAACCACTGTCTTTTAACTGATTTAAATGCGGAAACTGGGCTTATTCATCAGAATGTTGTATGACTTGACTTGACTTGCTTGACCTGAGCAATGACTTGACTTGACTTGCTTGACTCTCACCACAGTGACTTGGGACTTGCTTGATACTTGTAGGTCAAGACTTGAGACTTGCTCATGACTTGCACATGTAGGAGTTACTCCCACCTCTGCCATATCATAATAAATACATCACATCAGAAAAAGGTCGACAGTAGAAGAAACAAAGGAACTTACATTGTACCAGCTTGGACTTTTCTGTTGTCACAGGGAAGCATGGTGGAGGTGTTGGGGAAGGTAGAAGAGAAAAAGAGAAAGAGGAAGAACTTCATTGATACAATCATTCATAGTAATACATTCTCAACAGTGTCATTAATGCAAAGTACTTTTAGAGGTCAATAATATTTCTCAAAATAACATTTCAAACGTCTACCTGAGCTTCCTTAAAGCAGATAATAGAGTTGGACTTACAGAGTTTAAAGTTTGACTAATACATCCAGTTGTTTACAGTGAGATTGGGCCTTTATAATATCCTAACCAATTACACATATGTGCCACAATGAGGCAGTGTTACCTTGCAGAAATAAACGCAAACATGTGCATTTCTTCCAGCTATTACATTCAGGGACAAAGAAAAAATGTAAACATGCATCCTTATCCCAAAACAGGACTCACATACACCGACCCAAAAGGCCTTTTCATTTGTAGGAGTCATCAAAAATAACAAAACAACAGTATCAAAATGTACACAACACACTGTCTGTATCTCACACTTACATAATGCTTGTATAAGTTGCTTAAAACAGTGACAGCCGTAGCAGGAAACTAAGTAGACTTTTACTGGGGACTAATGCTTATTCAAAGATTGGCGGACACATTTCAGCTCTGCTACAGACTCTTTCAAATAAGCAGAAGAAATCAAACAATATTCAGACATGTTTAGGTAACTGGAGTTGTAGGATAGATAGCTCAGCTGGTGTGTCCCAGACATAATGAGTTCCAGGAGAAATACAAGATCCAGAAAAGAATCGTGCTTACTTTAGTATGCCGCTGGTGAGACTATTGCATGCATGAGAAGGAAAGAAAGAAGTCCATTCAAAAACATAAAAGAGACATGGCAAAAGGATGAATTAGAAGAGTCCATGACTTTATGTGGTAACCAAAATAACTAATACATTCAAAGTCAGTGCAAGTTTGAAGAAAATAAAACAAGAACTAAAGGTGATGTCCTTGGATGGGAAATTGAAATGGAAAATGACAGTTGTGTATAGATATGAGTTATGATCAATAATCTGAATCTGGGTTTATGTGGGTGTGTTCTGTTCTTTAAAAAGACAACAATCAGCTTCAAGTAGATAGTTGTTTTACATTACTCACAGAAAAAGCATTACATGACAGCAATTTTGGTTTTCAAAGTGTTAGTCTGATACTTCACCTCAGCTAATATTTGATAAGACAAGAAGCTCATTAAAGTTCTGTATGCGGTACAATACAATATTTCAAATAATAGTAAAACCTAGTATCCCAATGTGCTATTCAGAATATAAAACAGATTATGTTTGGACCACAAGAGGGCCATGATGCTGTGTTCTATAATATCTGAGGATGTTTCCAAGATAAGCAATGATTTCTAGATAATGATATGAACAATTGTTGGAAATCCTTATTGTGATTTGATGACTTAGATCATAGATATAGACCTTTGTATCATGACTATATCTGCATGAATCCAGCAGTGTGTTTACTGCTGCAGTGAGCTAAGTCCTACAGGACACACTACAAGTGAGAACTTACAGAAAGATGACATGTGATAATTGATGGTTGAAATACTCAGAGTCACATAGGATAACAGGCTGTATGCATCCTGATTATCTAACCATATCATTGGCGGATTCTACAGCTCTACAGTTTTCGGTCTCTGATGTTGTTGTACATGTAGTGTAGTGTAATGTAGTGAAGTACTTTAACTGAAGTACGATTCTTAGGTATTTATAGTAATACTTTACCTGATTATTTTCGATTTACTTCAGTTACTCCACTACATTATGAATGCAAATGCACAACATTGATCTGACATTCCACACTACCGGAGTCCGACCCCTGAACAGCAGCTCAATAACAGTCCAGAACAGCACATCACAAAGAACAGCACATCACAAAGAAAAACGACAGAATCTACAACTTGTGTCCTTCCTCCTGTTACATGCTGTGTACCAAAGTCTGTCATCCACATTGTGAACAGTTCAGCATACTAAGTGTGTCTGAGTGAGGCTCATATAGAGAAGTAAGGCTATCCAGCTTTGCCAGTTCATACCAACAAACACAACACGTTCTTATTCAACCAACAAGCAAATCAACCAGCACCAGCGAATTCAGATTATGATTTTACTAATTTTTGTGTTTTGGATACAACATTTTACTATAGATATTGTTTCCATGTTTAATGGTAATGCCAAAATATATTATTTCTTATAGATTTTACAAGGGCAAAGTTTCTTTATGCCCATCTTGCCCATCTGTATGTGTTAACATTGTGGATCCTGGTTCACTTAGACAAGTGGTATACCTTTGACATCAACAGGAACACATACAGTCAATTAAACCCCCATTTCAACCCTTGGTAGATAATCTGCATGTAAGATCATTATGAGTTTCATTTTGTACCATCAATCTACACCTAAATCACCATAATCAATGCACTGTAGCAATGACCTATTTACTTTGTTACTTTAAGTGAATACTTCTAGCTAAAAAGTAATGACAATATCGTTGCAGTAATGCCAACCTCTCTTGACTTGGAGTAATGCTTTGTGTCAGCAAATTAAAGCACATCTTTGTTAAGCCAATGTCCGCCTCTGTCTGCTCACCTTGGAGTTCTTGCCCCCGCTGCGGCTGCTGCTGTTGGTGGGGTGGAGGGCCTGGGAGGTGGAGCGTTGGTGCTGGATGGTCTGCTCAGTGGTGGGGGAGCGGTCCAAGGCCTGGTCTGAGGAGCCCTTCTCCACCATGCTGCTGTCAGCATCGGGGCTCAGCTGGGGCGTGGAGGTGCGGGAACGCTTTCGCAGCACAGGAGAGCAGGCTGGGGTGCTCCGGTCCGAGGTGGCAGTGGTAGTACTGAAAAAGAGAGAGACACTTTGAATCTTGGATTTTGGAATTACTATGGGACATCCGCAAGGGCCACCACAAGTGAAGTGAATTAGTTAACTGAGGTTTGGGAGCAGGTCCACGCCTAAATCACACCTCTAAACATGCTGAGCTACCAGGTCAACTCTTCCTGCGTTGTTTGTCTCCTATCACGACCCAACTTCTTTTTCCCTTCAATTCATCCATTATTTTTCCTATTTCATTATTACCCACATCCCTTTCATTCCTCCCTCCCTTCATTCATTCATCCACAGAAAAAACTGAAACATTGACTTTAATTAAATGTATTAAGTCAACAGATTTCACATAACTACATTAGGTTAGTTGAAAGCAATACTATTAAGTTTGTATACCATAAATTAGGTTCAACTTAATAGTATTGCTTTCATCTAACCTCATACAGTTATGTTAAATCTGTTGAAATAATTCATTTAATTAAAGTTAACTTTCAGTTTTGCCAGTGTCCCTTCATTCCTCCCTCCAAATATTCCCCTATCTCTTCCTCCCTACAGCCCTAACTACTTCCCTTTGATCATTCCTCCCTTCATCCCTCCCTCCCTATATCCATTTGTTCCATTCATTCCTCCATCATCTGAACATACCTTCACCACTTCTTCCTTTCTGCCCTTTTGTCTCTGCCTGGACTTCAGTCCGTCCTCCAGACCAGCCAACAGACCACATCCCTGATTCCTCTTCACCACTTCCCCTTCCATCAGTGCTTAACATTCAATACCTTCTGTAGTTAAATCTTTAACCCACATATCGTTGTGACCTGGTCCTTATAGGGTTTATATCTACCAACTGATATTCAGTATTGATGCCAACAGAATGAAAGAGCCCTCAGCTGTATTCATCTTTGGTGTCTTTGTGGCAGTGGAACAAACTGAGGACATACTATCTGAATCAGTCACATCATTAAGTCTTAAGCAGACAGTAGCTAATGTACATGTAACCGATGTATAACTTCACTTGTTTATATTTCAGTAAAATCATTGTCCATACTTTATTTGTAAAACTTGTCACTGTCACTTTATTTTTTTGATGCTTTTATTTTGAAAAATACGTTTTATTTTGGTACTCTTGGCACCAGCACATTTCTGCAGACTCGCGCTGCTTTCCTCAGTTAGCTTCAGGCCCCACTGAGGAGAAGTAAGTGGAATGAGTGGTGTCATAAATGTTGTATTTTATATGTTAATAGATTGTTTAATGTTACACTTCACACAAGCCAAACCTATTTGCAGTTAATATCTATATGTTGCCGTGTGTGACTGTAGTTTATATAATGTGCAGCGCTTCAAACAGTGTTTGAGAGTTTTCTAAAGTTTAGCTATATGCTAACCTAGCATGTGATCTGATGAAGCCATTTCCTGCTTTAATTATTATATTCTGTTTTGCACAGGTATGTGGGTATTCTTTTTGTGTTTTGTAACTGTCAATTGTATTGTTTGTTATGTAAGTGTAAATTATTGGTTATATTTGTGTATATTGGTTTACAAAGAAAAGCCAGTTTGCCACCATGGATAGATGTATATCTGTTAATTGTATTATTTAGAACTCTATACTTTCCTGAGTTAGCTTCAGGCCCCACTGAGGAGAAGTGTGAAGTTAGAGAGCTGATGAAGCCATTTCTTGCTTTAATTATTATATTCTGTTTTGCACAGAGAATAAATCCTGGTTGGCAAGAAAGAAGTCGTTCTTATTTACACAACACAACGCAGAGATCACATGTGGCGTCAAACTAGACCGGTTACATACACACCCAGCAGGAACAAAGCAGCATTAGTTTGTTTCCTTTGTGGTGCATGATGTTAGTGTCCACCTGTAAGGGCACTATTCACTACACTTTAAGCTCTGTTATGGGGTTATGTTATCCGTCTTTTAAGCTCATTTTCCATGAAGCTGATACAAAAAAGCAAAATATTGCATCTTCCAAAGAACTGATTAAAAACACCTCTTAAACGCAGAACACTACCACCCGCAATAAGAATAAAATGCTTAAAAAATTCAGAACACTTTAGTTTAAGGACAATTCAAATGTGCAATTTTGTTATGTATTAGTAAAATTGTATCCTCCAACAATTACAACATATGAAATTCTGACACAACTAACACCTGCAGCGATACAGACAAGCTGCCTCTACTACAGCAACAGCATGAGGAATCTTTACTCCAATGTCCCAGTAAACTCTCCTACTTCTGACACAACTAGGTGACCACATAAACAAGACATTGTCACAGTATTGCTTAACTAGTATTGATGAGCACATATACTACATATTATAGGCAACCATAGAGGTACAGTACTAGTACTGTTTCTGTAGTGCAGGTCTAAACAGCTACGCTAATACAAATACACAAACGGATGTATGGCTTTTATGGCAGCAATAAACCGTACGCACTGCCAAATGTTGGCATGCACCCCTAACTGCGCTGCCAAGTAAATAACATGTATGTGCTCCTGTGATATTCGTACATATTCAGATTAGGACATTTGGCAGAAATGGACAAATAAGCGTCACTGCAAAACTCCATTTCCCAAAGATCAGTGCTAACAGCCATGTGAGGTTACAGTGCAATGATTAGTGTGTTCAAAGAGTTGATGGTAACTGAAGCACACATGACACACTTTGATTTTCAATCCCAAGTACAATTTCTTCCTGTTAACTATAAAATCCTTGCCGGCAGTTAGAGGAATGCCTCTTCACATTGGCAGACAGGACCTGTATACTAAAAATACAAACATATAAATTCTCTCTGCCTACACTTATTTGCGAACATTTATACATTTCACATGGAGAATTGTACCAAGTGCATACAATTGGAAAATTGTAATCAACTCTGGAATTGTATTCTGCTAAGTGTTTGCACTGCAATGTCATAAGTGCAATGTCTTTTGTGAATCGGACCTTGAGATGGGGCAGATAGTGGTTTTCAATGATGCACAATTCATGGTGCTATCAGCGGAAGTAATCCATCCTTTGTGAATACGCTCCTCAGCGTCTCACATTTCGACCCATATTAAAGACTAGAAATAGCAGAATCAGTTCTAGGAATAATGAGATTCTCTTGGGGCTCATTCCTAGATCATTCCTAGAGCTTTTCATCTAACACCAGGAACATCACGGCTTCCCCATGTTTTCGCGGGAACTAACCAGGAGAACTGGGGCTGACCGATAAGCTCCTCCCCCTGCATTGCAGCCTCCAGTCAAAGGTCAAATGACAAACAGCACCGAGCTATAGAGGTCAATCTGGGCTTCCTGCAAACATTATGACATCAATAGTCATGTGTTAGCACATGCTGGGATGCCAGTATTGACGACTGTCAGTTTTTACTTCACAGTGAACGCTGACTGACTACGGTAAGCTCTACAGTTATGTAATCCTTCATTTACTCTATAGACTTGTAGATGACAGAAGCCTCCAATCAGACTCAATATTGCATTTTAGATCATCATGTTTTAACTGTGGGCACGTGGGAAAGAACAGCCTATATATTTTTGTATTTCATCTCATTTCAATGCATTCCCCGCTCCGTGCAGCTCAGACACCATGAAACACACTACGATGATCATGCTGTGTGTGGGGTGTAAATCACTGGATGTGGGCTTGTGTTTCTAACCTAGCCTAACCATCGGATGCAGCAGACATGGTTGGATGTAAAATGGTGCAAGGTGACACACCCTCCCTCAGTAACACACGCACACACACACTCCTGTAAGCACAGAGCAACAGGGACACAGGGATGCGTTATAAAAGGCATTATATGGAGAGACCAACCTGGCAGCCATGGAGGAGCTCAGCCCACAGCATCAGACTACCTGCTTCATTCATCCATTCATTCAGATAGCAGAAGAGGAGGAGACAAGGAAGCAGAGAGAAGGAAGAGGAGGAGGAAGAGGAGGTGGAGGATGGGGCTGCCGCTGAGAATCCGTGCCAAAGCGTCCATGCAACGAGGGGTCGGTAGACAGACACGGCCCCTCCAAGAAATGCAGTTCAGAGGGATGAAGAGGCCAATTCTCTATGCTTCCTTTCTGTCTCCTTCCTTTCTTTTTTCCCTCTTTTACTCCCTGCAATGTGATTCAGAGGCTGCTGCTGCTGCCACTCTTTCACTAATCCCGCCCTCTCTGAGCCCCCCACTCCCCCCCTTCCAACCCACTGTGATTGGATGCCAGAGCTTGATACCTGCTTCTGTTGCCGCTCTGCATAGTGGGCTTCAGCATCTTATACACTCCCACTCCTCATTAATGCATGAGCTTCATGAATGAACGCTGATGACGAGGATTAACCCTCACTGTCACACCATTCTGCTGGCCCCTCCCCTTTGAAACATGCACACATAAGCTCTGACATCCAATGAGAGGCACACACACTCTCATAATGTTCATCTGCTCCTTCTCTCCTACGGTGGCTGAGAGGTGCAATCGACAATTACAAAGTGTGAAACACTTTAACAAAGCTTGAGACAAATTTACATTTTATAAAACAAATCTACATTTTATAAAACAAATCTACATTTTATAAAACAATTTTACATTTTAAAAAAAAATGTACATTAGCAAAACACTTACCAAAGAAAAAACTATTTAACATTAACAAAAACAAACAGATGCGAAACACTTATACAAACAGAGACAAATGTACAACTGTCGAAACACTTTAACAAACTAGAGAATCAAACCGGAAAGGGAATGCCCATCATACCAGAAGTGATGTGCAAGTGATTGACACAAACTTACTGCCCCATGCCCCTGCCTCGACGTAAGAGAGACGTAAGCGGCTCCGCCTCTTAGCTCCGGAGTCTTGCTTCTAGACCAGTGCTTCTCAAAGTGTGGTCCGCGGACCACTGGTGGTCCGTGAGCGCCCCCTAGTGGTCCGTGAGTATATTGGTAAAATTTCACATTTGAAATAAATTAATTAATTTAAGTTTTTCGCACTCTCGCGGGAATATCTCCGCAATGGAACGAGCTTAAGTTTCACTTTCGATTGCATGATATAGCCCAGATAAACACCTTCATCACACATGTGGCCACTTGTTTGTACCATTTTCAGGCGATTTGTAAAAAATGATGTTTTTGGATATTTGTGGAGTTAGGTGGTCCGCAAGTGTTTTTTTATTGGTTAAGTGGTCCTTAGGCGCATTCACACCGCAGTACTTTTCCCACAAAGGTTCATGCGAACTTAGTTCATGCGAACTCTTTAGTTCGCATGAACTAAGTACAGATCGCGTTCACACCGGAAAAAGTCACTGGGGGTGGATTAGGCAAATGAAGCCGCTGACGTCACTTCTTCTTCTTCTGCTTTGGGTTTACTGGCAGGCTACAAACAACTTCACGTCGTATACTGCCGCCCGGAGTCCCCGGCCGGAAGTCCCCGGAGTTGGGGACTGGCTTCAGTAGAAGCTGCTGGGACTCCCAGCAGCTTCTACTGAAGCCTTCCGAGTAAATCGCCAGAACGCCGACACCTCCTCATCTCCACCGCTCCCATGTTTTATTTTGTGTTGCCATAAGTTAGTCTCTCTGCGTTTCTGCGCTGGGCTAATGCTAATGCTAATAATGCTAATGCGAGGATAATAAAATGGCGGCTTCACAAAACATTTTGGAAGTTTTACGGGGCGTGGTTTGCAATCCGCCCAGCCAATCAGAAATATAGCTCTTTTCTCACAAAAGAGCCGCTCGAAAGTCCCTGCTCTCTAGCAGGGACTTTCGAGGGGGTAAAAAGGTTCACATGAACTACTTTTAGTACCGGCTCTTTTTGGTGTGAACGCGATAAAAGAGTTCACATGAACTAAGTTCGCATGAACCTTTGTGGGAAAAGTACCGCAGTGTGAATGCGCCTATAGGTATGAAAAAGTTTGAGAAACACTGTTCTAGACCGTCAATTTTTTGGAGCTGGAAACAAACCGGATTCCGGAGCTAAGAGGCGGCCCCTCTGCGTTTTGCTAATGTAATTTTGTTTTATAAAATGTAAATTTGTTTTATAAAATGTAAATTTGTCTCAAGCTTTGTTAAAGTGTTTCACACTTTGTAATTGTCGATTGCACCTCTCAGCCACCGTACTTTTCACATCTGACTCACTTAAATCTCACCTTTCAGTTTCTTATTTTTTAAAGCCGCCTTTACTCTATTTCTCATATCCTCCCTTTGCCATGCATAAACCTAAAAAATCATCTCTTTAATTGAATGACTTTTGTGTTCATTATATTGGCAATGGGCAATATGAAACACCTTATGAGATGCATTCAATGATTCATCCAGTTCCACCAGCCAGTAAACCCACAATACTAAATAAGTGAGTCAGATTTGTATAATAATAGGGATCAGAATCAATCATGTTGGAATTCAATTAATAAAATAAACAAAAATTGAAAAATATATATTTATATTAGGAAAGTAGTTCGAATAAGTAGGAGCGAAATATATATAAAAATAAAGATAATTAGATAAACACAAGATATTACGGTGAAATGTGCAGTAAAATAGAATAACATAGAAAACAGTTATTTAAATAAGTCAAAGTCAACTTTATTGTCAATCTTCCAGAGAGATCGAAATACCGTTTCCCACAATCCCGAATATAACAATACAAATATGTATACAAATATGTATAAGCTTAAGAATTTAAATGTTAAATGTGCTGTACTACAATATATGTGCATTACAATGAATACAATGGTGATTTAGTATTATCAAGGCGACCTGACAGTGGTCCAACCTTTGAAGTGAAACATGTTTAATCTGCTTTGTAGACACACATACAATTGATTTATTATTCCAGCACAGGAAGTCACTTATCTTACTGCTTTAGTCCATTCTCTCCTATTCTATCTAATTGTGCATTGCCTGCAGAGAGTGAGAGAAACACTGACCTCTGGATGACCCACAGCACAACTTCATCTGATTCACCATCGTATTGTCTGGATTTATTATTGGAAGTATTTATTTATTGTAATAAACATAGTTATTCATAGCTATGTAGACATAATCTGTGATAGAGTTTATTAATTCATAATGTCTGAAATCATAACATATCCATTACTTTGAAAAATAAAATGTTTGCATTCATATATGCAGATGTTATTCATGAATACAAATAACACTGTGATTACTTGTGTCTTTATGTATGTTTGTGAAGTGCTCCCTCCCTAGCAGCTAATAATGCTGCTGAATTACTACTGTCATCTTTATAGTGCAGACCTCCGTCCTTTGCATGCATCCGATCCCATTCTGTCGAGTAACCCAGATTCTTCATATCCCTCGGGACAGATCCTTATGATATGGCCTGAGACAGAGGCAGCCAATTGCAACCTTGTGTACCGCCCACTGAGCCATGTAACAGCCAATCACAGAGGGCCTCACTGCTGAGTTGTTTGAGATGCAGCCAATGGAGGTTGCAGTCAGTAAAAGATGGAAAGTGATTTCAGGAGGTAAAGGCAGAAGCTGTGAGTATCGCTCAGGACTGAACGGACACATCTACTTTTATAGAAGGCAGGAGCCAGGGAAGGGCTTATATGTAGGTAGAGATCAAAGTGAGCATGTCATCATGAAATGAGGCCATTAGATCCCAACAAGTGAAGACAATCACCAAACAATGTTTCAAATGTAAAAACTTCACAATGCTAAAGCAACTTTTTAATTGTCATGGTTTAGGATAGTGGATGGGGCTCATTATAATCACAAATAGTATTAAGTCTTATACACAAATATATTTACAAATGTATTCTCTCCTCTTCTTGTCTCTTCGTTCCCTTCTCCTTTAGTTTTGTTATTAGGTGTTGGTTACGTTTTAGAAAAATACTTTTATATATGTAATAATTATAATAATAATCTAATACTAATTTCCTTTTATTATGCTTCCTTTTCTTCCTTTCCTATTTTTATATATTTATTATAATATACTTTATTATTATATTTCTATATTATGTGTAAGTATTATTTATATTTGTAAATGCTTTTGTTATGTAAATGATTTTGCAATGTGAAAAATGATACATAAATATATAATTAAAAACAATGACAAAATAATAAAAATAATAATAATATGATATCCATCTAGTCTATCTATAATAATTAGTCATAATAATACAACAATAAGTCTTATAATTACTACAATAAACCACCTTCAACTTTTGTAAAACGTCTTTGTATGTCTTGAAAAGTGCTTTATAAATTACATGTATTATTACATTACATTACATGTTACATGTTAGACGCTTTTATCCAAAGCGACTAACTTACTCAATACTGTGGGCAATCCCCACAGGAGCACTTTGGGGTGAAGCGTCTCAGGGACACAACGACTGCAGTGGGGTTTGAACCTGGGTTTGAAAACTGATCCGAACACCAACAACCCACTGCACCACACACCATATATGGTCCAGGATTCTTCCCTTATGTTTTCAGCAGTGTTGGTATGAAGGCTGGTGCTGCTACAGGGACCGGATCAGGAAGACTCCTTGAAGCCCTTCACATCAGAACATGGCCGCTCCTCTGACCTGATGGGGTTGTTGTGTCTGCAGTATGCAACCATAGGCGCATTCACACTGCGGTACTTTTCCCACAAAGGTTCATGCGAACTTAGTTCAGTGAACTCTTTTATCGCGTTCACACCAAAAAGAGCCGGTACTAAATATAGCTCTTTTCTCACAAAAGAGCCGCTCGTAAGTCCCTGCTAGAGAGCAGGGACTTACGAGCGGCTCTTTTGTGAGAAAAGAGCTATATTTCTGATTGGCTGGGCGGATTGCAAACCACGCCCCGTAAAACTTCCAAAAAGTTTTGTGAAGCCGCCATTTTATTATCCTCGCATTAGCATTATTAGCATTAGCATTAGCCCAGCGCAGAAATGCAGAGAGACTAACTTATGGCAACACAAAATAAAACATGGGAGCGGTGGAGATGAGGAGGTGTCGGCGTTCTGGCGATTTACTCGGAAGGCTTCAGTAGAAGCTGCTGGGAGTCCCAGCAGCTTCTACTGAAGTCCTCTTACAACTCCGGGGACTTCCGGCCGGGGACTTTGGGCGGCAGTATCCGCCGTGAAGTTGTTTGTAGCCTGCCAGTAAACCCAAAGCAGAAGAAGAAGAAGTGAAGTCAGCGGCTTCATTTGCCTAATCCTCCCCCAGGGACTTTTTCCGGTGTGAACGCGATCTGTACTTAGTTCATGCGAACTAAAGAGTTTGCATGAACTAAGTTCGCATGAACCTTTGTGGGAAAAGTACTGCGGTGTGAATGCGCCTCATGCTCAGCCATAGGTGAGGTGTAGCCGTAGGTCAGTGATTCTCAAAGTATGGTCACTGGTGGTCCGTGAGCGCCCCCTAGTGGTCCGTGAGTATATTGGTAAAATGTCACATTTGAAATAAATAAATGTATTTAAGTTTTCCGCACTCTCGCGGGAATATCTCCGCAATGGAGCGAGCTTAGGTTTCACTTTCGAGTGCATGATATAGCCCAGAAAAACACCTTCATCACACATGTGGCCACTCGTTTGTACCATTTTCAGGCAATTTGTAAAAAAGGATGTGTTTTTGGATATTATTGGAGTTAGGTGGTCCGCGAGTGTTTTTTTATTGGTTAAGTGGTCCTTGGAATGAAAAAGTTTGAGAAACACTGCCGTAGGTGAAGCTTTGTTTAGCAGGAGCACACGTTTAGTGCTGTTTGAGAGACTGTTGCCCACTCTTTTGTTCCTTTCTGTAAACCAACAAGATTGTCCACCTGTACCCACTCCAGAGATGCAATCAGGGAGGCATCAGTTAAAACATGAACTCTTATCCATAGGCAAGATTCTTATTATTGTTGTCTTTCATTAATATCACAGATTGATTAAATAGAGATGTTTAAATGCTTTAGTACCCTTTTGTATTTCCTATCCTAGCAAGTCCTTACACACTGAGGAAAAAAGGATAATTCATATTATATACTTGAGCTTACTGCATATATTGTTTGTCAGGATTTCAAGATGAATCAATAACGTCATATTTTCTTTGCTCCTACAGCTACCACAACGATGTGTTCAATATCCATTAGCAAGATAGAGACCTAATGGCACCATGTACATTTAGGTTCATTCAATAGGTTTCATCTGCCCCAGTTATCACCATGACAGAGGGGTCATTACTATAGCTTCTGTATCTATTATGATAGCCTGCAGACATGATCAAGATGTAGGACAGCGTTAACAAGCTTCCAGTCAGAATGCTGGCTAACCATGGGGCCTTTTGTGCCAAATCAGCAAGAAACAGTCCTTTCCTCTTGCTAATTTTTCACAAATGAAGACAAAAGCCACTTGAAAAGTTATGTTGTGTTAGTGAGCGACCATCACTTGTTAAATGTGATGCTCTCCATGTTTTCCAGGTCATGGCTGTACCCACATTGAGGTCACCGAGGCCGGACCACTGTATTTATTTCGAGGTGTATATAATAAAAGTCTTGAATTAATTGCCTACATTTAAAGCGGCTCTATTAGAGGAAGTAGTTCATCTACTGACGAGTGGCGACTGAAAATGTACCCAGCCTGCCTAAAAGCAAAAAAGTGTGTTTGATTATAACCAACAAATAACCATACATGTATTGGAAGAGTGATACAGGTTATTACAGATTTAGCGGACTGCTTCTGATTCAATGTCATTCATTCCAAGACATCATCTGGCGAATGGGTCAATACGCTGATCAGTGGATCCATCATGGTGCTAAAAGACTTATATTGCCACGTTGATGGTTGGTCGAGTGAATGATCTAGCTAGATAATAGAGATTATTCCCCTCATGTCATGTCAGACTGATACATCTTTAACCAAAGTTTAAATGCTTTTCTTTGAGTTTAGTTTGTGTAAAGGGGTTAAAGAAATAACGTTTAAAGTACATTTTTTTCGCTGATATAGATATAAGGAAAAATTATATATGTCAAAACTAAGCTTTGGGTAGGGAGATAAGGGACAGACTGAGAGTGCAGATACAGCCCAAGCCTCTAGGAAGTGCGCCGGTCGTTGAAGAACATTTGTGTTGTGGCCAAACAATGGTACCACACTCCAGTTCTAGTCATTGACGTTATCGAGCCAAAATACTTATTCCCATTGACTTCAATTGGGAAAGCTGAATATACTATCAAGCATTAATACTTTAGAGCCCTTATTTGAATAGTTATCGTCTAAAAGTTGTAAAATACACTAAAGGCCGAAAACAGAGTTATTTTTCCTCTCCATTCATTTGACTGAGCCAATAGCGGTAGATCGGAGGCGGGGCTTAAAGAAAACTCACTCTGGTGCTCTGTGAGGCAAAAGGCATTTTGGGCCTCATGCGCCACTGATAACCTCTAATAGGAATTATACATCCATTATACATCCCACTGTGCATGTATATCACTTCCTGTTTAGAGCCATGTTCCAGGTGGTAATAATACTGTGTTTGCTAGCTCATTCTGGTGCTGTTTTTCTGTGCTCCAACATCTCTGCAGATTCGGTCTTCTGTGTTCATATAGAAACATTTTCTTTTCATTGTCAGCACAAAACACTCCTTTCTGCTGCTCATGCTTAACAAACCCTGGGGCCACTGTTCTATATATCATCATATTTTTTAGAAGACTTTGATCTACTTTTGAGCTGTGTTGATGAGGTACAATGATGACCAGCTGTCCCAAATGATCCTTTCTTAGTTAGACAGGAAATGCTGCCTTTTAATGTGTGTATCCGTTTTTGCACACACACACTTTCTAATGTTACCAGGCTAAGGGCAGCTGTTACTGAGCGCTATGGGGTTACTTGTGATGTAGTAAGGTCATTTCAGGACTAGAGCCTTACAACAACTCCTTTTGATCAGTTGACCAGGGCAACAATGCTGTTCACTTTGACAGCTCTATTCTATTACCAGCTGGTACATCTGTTACTTTCCAATAGCCAAGTTATCAGAATAATTTGAAATGAAAGAATAATTTCAGAGGACACAGGGTTGTGTAAACTCTGATCTCAGCTTACCTGTCTGTATGTCACATGATTTTGGTTTAATTGTAAAATTACATTGAGATGAATTAACATAATCATATATAACAACAACATTTTTTTAGAAAATTGAGCTGCAGAAAACGGGTTAGTTTGAGGTAAATTAACATTATACTGCACTATTATATTAAAGTAAAATGTCTGACAGTTTGGTCTTTATCATGTCACTTTGGTGGGGAAAGTGTTTCTATGCCCTCCTAAATGTAGCAATTTCAGTAGATGCACATGTCCTAGCTGGAGAGCAGTGGAGTGCCACTGTTGCTAGCTGCTAGCATGGAAGCTGCAGTGAATGAATGAAAGCTGTCCTTCTACTTTCCCTGCAGACAGACATATTTTCATGCACGTGTACCCAGACGCTGGGTGTTTCTGCTGCAATACACAACAGACTAAGATGAATATATCAGGACACCATTATTAACCTATAAGAATATCCTGTTTTGCATTAGTTCCACTTTAACTTCAGCATCTAGCAACTTGAAGTGATGTGCATGCATGCACATTCAGAAAAGAGTATATCAGCAGTCTTACCAGGTAAGCTTGAAGACTTTCATCAGTGCAGAAAAAGCTGTCCCTAAGCCATCACCTGTTCTCCCCCCTCAGTCTGTCAGTCATTCCATACCATGTTTTATTGATGTTGTTGAGGGGAGCTGGCAGAAGGGGTTAGATGTTAAATCCTGGGGCTGGGGGCTTGCAGCAGCTCCCATAGAGGCAGATAGAATACCAAAAAGCCCAGTGCTGCTGTAACGTCAGCCAGCAGCCTCGTCCTGCTGCTCTCAGCCATCGGAGTGTGTGCGAGAGGTGAGCACGGAACGGAAGTGTGTGAGGAGTGTGCGCATGTCTGTGTGCCCAAGGTGAGTGTGTGTGTGAGAGTGTGCAGCAGCAGTAGCAGCAACTGTTCACGTGCACTCTCCCCTATGCAGCAGTCTCTCTGCAGATGAAGGCATTTGCCATGCAAACAGAGAGAAATGGCCATGCTTTGTTTCTCCCTCAGCCAAGCATTTTCCCCATTCCCTTCCCTTCTCTTCGATTAACAGAACACCAGTTCCACTCTGCCAAGGTCTCTCCATTTCTTTATGTCCCTTGCTCTCCCTCATTGTGGCACTGTACACCACACACACTATGCTCACAGGGATTCATGTCAGTGTTGTTGCAGCTGGCCCTCTAAACTCCTAATACGTGTTTGTCTGTGTGTTTGTGTGTGTGTGTGTGTGTGTGTGTTTCTGTGTGTGTGTGACTCAAGAGATGGGCCAAGTTTTGGTCAAAGAGTATGAAGTATGAATCTTGGAAGATAACTTTAGAGGAGAGTGGGGTAAGATCAGCCAGTATAGCAACTGTGCACATTTGTTGGCATGAACTTCCATCTAATTTTTCCTTCAAATTTTTTAGAAGTTGTAAAGTTACAACATTACATTACATGTTACTTGTTAGACGCTGTTACGGCTGCTGCCTTCCTGGTCCTCTTAACTCTGTGTGCAAATGAGCTGTAAGGTTGCCCCGATGCCCCGCCCTCGCCCCATCCGAAGAGGTGATTGGACCGACGTCATCCAATCCCTGCCTGCTTCCGGCACATCTTCCGGGGGAGGAGTACAAAGGCCGGGGAGGGAGATCATTCTGGAGGCTCTGTGTTGTTAGACAGACGCCTCTAGCCTCTTGCTATGCTTACTCATCGTGCTCGTAATACTGTGAAACCCTCTGTGCTTAGTTATACTGCTTAGCAGGGTGTTAAGTAGTGTTCTGTGTTTAGTGTTGTGTGGGTAAAGAAGACCCAGGTTAGCTCAGCGGTTAGCGCCTGTCGGTTTAGCAGCAGCTGTGTTTTTGTGCAGCCTTTTCATTTTACTTGTACCACATTTAATGTGAGGTTTTGTTTCCCCGTTTGGGTAATACTTATTACGCTGGATAAGCTGTAAAACTCTCTTTTGGAGTTCTCTTTGTTGATTTTTAGACAATCCGTATTGGCATTTTTGTTTGTTTCAGTCTGCCTTTTGTTTCATCCTTTTATAATAAAGCCACTTATAATTATTACCAATCCCATTCTGGTTGTGTTGCTTCCCTTTGGTTCCCCTAGCCCAGTAGGGAACGTAACAGACGCTCTTATCCAAAGCGACTTACATACTCAATACTGTGGACAATCCCCACAGGAGCAATTTGGGGTTAAGTCATACTTGCCAACCCTCCCGATTTTCGCGAGACTCCCGATTTCATTGCCCTCTCCCGGTTTCCTCCCGGGGTCATATTTCTCCCGCATTTCTCTTGATTTCTGACCAGAGATGGGGTCGTTACTAAAAAAAAGTAATATATTACATATTACTTTTTAAAAAAGTAATATATTACACTATTTCGTTACTTTACTCGCAGGGCTGCCCGCCCCTCCCTACAGGCAGATCACACAGACTGCTAACGTTTCAAATGTTCTCTTTAGTTCAGTTTGCATTGTCGCATAAGACTGATCCAGATAGCTCCTGAATGTTTTCCTATCTGACCATGGCTGTCCTCTGTCTCCTGCTATCTGTATTTTGCGCAGTATATCTCTGAACGATGGTGATTCCACTGTGCAAATGGGCAACATTTCCTCTACTATGGAGGATGCTTGAAGCCTGTCCATCTCTGCTTTGGTTACCGGTCCTCCAAATTCTAATTTGTGTTGCTTCGGAGTCGGCGGTGGCGCACTCACAACATCCTCACTCTGGGTTCGGGGGTCCTTAGCTATTAGCTTCACCTTAGCATGTGTTCTTTGCAGGTGCTTGTTGAGGTTTGACGTGGTGTTTACAGCAGTGGATAACAGCTTCAGGCCTGGACACAGTTTCCACCTCACCGTCACATTCCTGTCTATTCTTCGGACAAACCCAAAATAATGGGCATAGCTCCACCCCTCGAAGGTTATCGCTGACTCAGACATGTTTATGCAGCACTGTATGGTGGTTATTCCCTATCTTTATTCAAGAGCGTGGTATTTACATTTGAGAGCATACTTTATTGATTTCTTTCCCTCGCACTCAAATAGTGCCTGCTTGCATTTAGATTTGCTCTGCTTCTGCTCAAACTGTACGCTTGTACTCAGACATATTGCTGTTTACAGATTTCCTGTATTCCAGCTTAAAACCTTCTCCTCGCACTCAGGCTGTTTCTGTGCGCTCCTGAAATGTCAACTCTAAGATTTCATCTGTGCGCGCTCGGATCTTTTGCGCAACAACCCTGTCAAAATCCCTCAACCAATAGGAGGCCAGGTGTATATACCAGCACCTTACATAATAGCTACGTTTTCTTTTTGCACGTGGAGATGTGGACGCGTAAATCGCGCAGATTACGTACATATTAACCTGCGGCGGAAAACCTTTTGTCTGTCAGTGTGATTATGACTGATTTATAAAAGTAGCGCGTGTCGGGGCAATGTTAGTAACTGTAGTGTGATTACTGAATTATAAAAGTAGCGTGTTACCGACAAAAGTAATATTATTAAAAATTCTGACAAAATCAGATTTACTCAGGACTGTTTCCACTCTGACTTTAATACAGCTACACCATTGTTTGGTTTCCATGGTAGCGCGTCTCTTTAGTAGTGCGCGCAACTGAAAGTCTGAGAGGGTGAGGAAGATAGTCACAGAAAACAGAACAAGAATCGACTACCCGCTGCTCACTCCTTTCCTATAATACAGGTACAGCCCACACATATGCTCCATCAAGGAGATGGTGCTACAGGCCTCAAGGCAGTGCATTTACAACTACAATAATATGTTAATGTAAAAAAAAGCAAAAAAAAGTCCCAAATGCATAATTCCAGGTTTGTTGTTATTTATTTTTGAATAGTAGTGCAAGTTTCAGTTTAAAAATAAGGAACTCTGACATTTTGAATAATTAACTGTATTAAACAGTTAAAAACAAGCCACAAACAGAACCACACACACTCAGATGGCCAGATTATCTATAATGGCTGATGTCAAACAAAAAGGTTTCATCAAGCTGTAAAACTAAAAAGAATGTCTTGAAAATATTACATCATAAATAATAAGAAAGTGTTTCAAGAGCGCAAAGTCATTGAAAAACATATGCGAAAAGCTTCCGTTATTTATTTTGGTCTCTCGGCTCTCTTGTCTATTGGCTTCTTAAAAACAGCGGGGATCAGCTGTTGAACTGCTGTTGTCTTTTGCCGGGCTCCGGATAAATCTGGGTGATGCCTTCTGATATGATTTAGCATGTTTGGCGTGTGTTACCATTAGCATACCGCACCGCTATCGAACAACGCCGACACACCGTCCTCGTCCGATCCACCACTCGCACACTCCATCGTTATTGTAGTCCACAGGGAACCCGAAATGTTCCCACACAGCTGATTTAAAAGAAGCAGGTGGGCTCTAGCTCCTGTGTGTTATCTGAAATCGCCATACTAACTTTTCTTCTTCTTGTATTTTGTTGGTTTTGTTGTTGTGTTTCTTCTTGTTCTTCATTTGTTGTTTAAGGGCGGCTGGCAAACAGCTTTTAGGCGCAATACCGCCCCCTGGATTATATATAGTGTAGTGGATACTGCCCTGAATGACAGACTTTTTTCCTACTCGTAAAAAAAAGGCGTATTCGTCATGTGACTGCATGTGCCGAACCGCAACGTCCGAACCGTGACGGTACGGGACGAATACGGATACCGTTACACCCCTACTGTGCACTCAAGTTTACATTTTTATTTAAACAACAATTCAAAGGACACTAATAATGAAAACGAGGTTGCTTTCAGAACTTTCAGAGTCTTCACTGTGCGGTTTCCTCGCAGTCTCCAGACCTGTGACTTGTACGTTGACCAAGCCCGCTCAATGTTTTGGGTGTGGGCTCCTGTGTCTGGGTTCACAAATGACCGGCTGTGGTTCACAGAGAAATGGACAAAGCCACTTTCTGCGATGGTGTATGCCCTCCACATGTCCGTTATCACCGTGGTCCCTTGGCGAACGTATTTTGTGACCAGAGGAATTAAGTGGCGCCGTGATCTTTGTTTCACCAGCCTCAGGATAGGTCTTCTCCTTTTTCCTCTGATGCCCAGCATTCCAAAGACCCATTTTCTCCTCCTCCACGTAGGACCGAATCTTCCCCTACCATACTGTAATAAAGCAGTGAAAAAGGACACCACAGTTATATAAAGATAAACATCAGGAATTTCAATTGATAAACAAAGTGAAATGTGTTTGTTATTTGCGTTCTTTTACAATTTAAAAATATTCACTTCCTTTCTCAAAAAAGAAGAGAAAAAAATGTAAATGTAGTGGTACAAACAGAAAACGCTGTTTAATTTTATTAAGTTAAAGTTTGTTTATTTTGCTGCAAGAAACATGAACATGTAAGATAGATATTGGAATTAGATGATATATAAATAGATTATGCACTTTTAAAATGTTAGTAATAAAAAGTAAGAATAAGGATTTATTTCCTTAATGATCTGATAGGATGAGATAATTCTTAGCTTCTAAATTCTTTTTTTCTTGAAGTAACAAATGCATGGACTAGTTTCTCTGCATCGTTTTGAGGCAAGATATGCCTGATTTTTGCAATGTTACGTAGATGGAAGTAGGTGGTCCTTGAAATTGATTTGATGTGGGCGTTAAAGGATAAATCCTGATCAAATATAACACCAAGATTCCTTACAGTCTCACTGGAGGCCAAATTAATGCCATCCATAGTTAGTATATCTTTAGATAATTTGTGTCACGTCGCATGACATCATCCACAACTGTAGTTACTTTATTCTGACCCTAAGTAATCGTGTTGCCTAAACCAAGCAGCAATCATTTCACAAAGTTTACCGCAATTCCTCAACAGTTTCTCAATGTGAATCACGTGTGACCCTTCTTTGTCATATGCTACGCTAAGTGCTGCTAGCTTCTGTCCAAGTGAGTAGGGATGAGCTTAAGTTACTCTGAAAATGTATTTATCACTGAAACTGAAGAGGACTGAATGAAGGCTAAATGACTAGTTTTGCCTCTATCTGACATAATCATTAATTGGATTGTTATTTTAGGTAAGACACATCATTTACACTTACAGGATGCTGTGTCTACAAAATCAACATCTTTGAGCAGATGGTCGGTTTCAAGTTTCAAATGAGCATTATTGAAGGTAAAAACTGCTGTTATAGAGGAAAGAAGATCATGAATAATGTATATGTTCCATTTCCTTGCTGATGTTTGCATTAATGCATCCTTTTCTTGGAAACTATCAATAGATTTGACTTATATTGTTCCCACTGAGTCATATCTCTGAGCCCCAAACATATTGATAGTAATCAAACTTGTAATGGGCATCATCTCCCGTTATCCTTTATCAATCCATCATGTAGTCCAGTAGTCTCTGACACATATATCGTTAATTTTTATAATTAGGGATTTATATTCAATACATTTCTGGTGGCTGAACTGTGCCAAACCCAAGGCAAAACATTTTGTTGTGTAGGGAAATTGAGCATTACGAATTGTTCAAAGAAAAACAATTTTATATCAAAATGATGGACCATTAGTGTTCTAAAATATAATCACCTTCGCTATTAACCAATGCTAATCGTTATGTGACAATTGTGAGGTAAATAGCATAAATGTGTTCATTCAAAAGTAATATATCCAAATGTTTGCATGCAATCATTTGATATACAGCATTTTACACCCCCACTGTGAAGTGGACATAGGTCTCTCTCAACAAAGACACGCCTTGTTCCTATCCTGGCTCCAAAATGGTGGAAGCCACTTCCCATTGATATCAGGGGTCCTTCTCAGGTCGATTAAATGGAATCCTTACGTCCCTCACTTGCGTCGTTTCCCTGCGTCTAGTCCCTCCCACCAGGGAAGCATGGAGAGACGCAAGGAAACCACGAGAAGCAGGGAAATTCTATGGGATGTCCTTTCCTCCGGAGCGTCACGTGAAGCGATGTCCGTTTGTGATGACGCTGCACAGCTGATCGTCTGACAGCAGCCAGCTCTGTCCCCGTTATTTCCACACACACCCCCGCCTCTGTTAGTACACATTTACTGACACAAACATTTGTATCATCTGTTGTAGACCCAATTACATTAAATAAAATAAGAACTCATTCTCAAAAAAGATAAACGCCATTCTTAAAATGTATAAACGAAAAAAGCGATCATGAAATTTTTTCCAATAAATGAATAAAAAATGTTTTGACCACTTTGTTGTTCAGATATATCACATATTTGTAACTAAATGATACATGAATTGAAACAAAACACAGTATAGACTGAGGAATGAGTCCCGTGAGTTTCATGTATTTTCTTCACTCTGCTGGGAAACTGCTCTCATGTCAAGAAGCATCAGATCAGTGCATACACTGCATCGTCCAATCAGTGAGCGATACACAGTAAGGGGGCGGGGCGAGTATCTGTGGATTTCATCGGAGGATGGTCTGGTGATTCCTCGATTATCGCTCCTCCATTATCGCTCCTCGCTCCTCCGGCAGAAATAAGCGCCATGGGACGCTACTCAAGATGGCGCAGACAAATCAACTTCTGGTGATACAGAGGAGCGAGGAAATGAAAATAATCGACCTGAGAAGTATTCCAGGACAGCAGAAAGTCTACACGTCTTCCGTCGCAATCTGAAAACCCACCGGTTCTGGTTGTACCTTGGCTTGAATTCAACACACACATTTTTTTTAGCACAGTTTAAGAAATACATCAGCATTTTTTTGTATAAATCTTTATGGTTTATTGCACTTATTGTAAGTCGCTTTGGATAAAAGTGTCAGCTAAATGAAATGTAAGTAATCTATCAACACCGCGTCTTGTCTGGTTATGATGATAATGATCCCAATGAGCAAAAGCCAGGTATGCGTTTTTTTGCGAGATGACCATGCATTATTTTGTAAGAGCTATGACCAGACTGGACTCATTTAAATGAATAACAGGGCTGTTGGCCTTAACACAGAACAAAACTATCATATGTTGGTGTATGGTGTTTGGGTTCACTTCATGATTGAAAGTTAAATATTCACTTTTCAGCTCTGGTTTAGTCATCAACATGTCCTGTTTCACAACCAACTTGGTGCCAACTGTCTGCTGCTTTCTGTGTGCTTGGTGGCCAGGAAGCTATGCAAACATTGAGTTATTTTAAAATGTTTCGAGTTATTTCATAAATGTTATTTTTTTGTTATGTAAACTGGAAGGTGAGGCCACTACCTCAGCTCCAGAGCAAAAGCAAAGTGCAAATGCTGTGTGTCACTGCAGGTAGTGACTACATGATGCTAATCCTACACCTGGAATCAATAGAGAGCAGTTCCTCTTTCCTGAGCATACAACTGCAGCTTTGCTTCTGAAAGGGAAACACTGTTATATTGCACACTGCAGACTCAAATCAATCTCTTACGAGTCTCTTTGAGGTGGAAACAGAATGAAAGGAGCATCACATCTGGCAAGGTGACTGATATTAGATACCACTAATAGCTGTGGGATCATTTTACTTGTAGCTGTGCATGCTAATAAGTATATCCTGCAGGACGTCTCAGATTTAGGCCCCATTTACATGGAAACGAAAATGAACCGAATTCGATATCAAAAAAGTATTCCGTTCACACGCAATCGGCTCAATAAACGTGTCCGTTCACACGAGACCGCTCGACCCGCTAGACACGTTGTAGTACATATGCCGGGCCTGTAAGTGGCGCTGTACTTCCACCACAAAATACACCAAAAGCAGCGAAGAAGACTTCCCGAGCATTGTTGCCATGGTTGCCCCTCTATTTATTCTCCGCGGTGGATTTAGCAGCAGAGGTGGGGAGAAGCAGGGCTCTGGCTGTTTCTCTTTTTCTCCCTCCCCGAGGCAAGCGTGTGCTCCTGCTGTAATTCTCTCCGGTAGTCCACCAGCAGATGAAAAACACCCACCTCTTCGCCGGATAACATGTCCGTTAAAGTTGAAATCTTCTGGACAAAATTAGAAAAGTGCCGGTCAAAGGTCTTTTTGTTATTTATTGAGCTTTAAAACAAATTAATAACGACTCTCTATAATAATATAAGAATAATACACGGAGACTTTCTTTTCCTCCCCCTCTTCTGCATGTCTCCGTCAGCAGCAGCTGATCTCTGATCTCTCTCTCCAGTCCGATTAGACTTCACTCGCTACCCTTTTCCCTCAACCTATCCTAAGGGAGTGCATGTACGTAGACACGTTGTGCCTCTCCACCTCCATTCCTTACTTCTTACTTGCTACCCCTTTCCCTCAATCTATCCTAAGGGAGTCCATGTACGTAGACATGTTAGTTTAGCTGCTATAGGCTTAGACTGTCGGGGGACACCTGACTTCTTCCTTCTCTCTGTCTGTACCTACTCTCATGTTCCGAATAACCTAGCTTCCCCCAAATCTCTTTTTGGTGTCTACATATACGCCGGGATCCTGAGTCGAGGCTGATCCTGTTGCTGTGATCCTGTGTCCTGGATCCTCTATCCTGAGTTCTGGATCTGAGTCCTGGACTTCAAGTCGTGGCTGAACCTATCACTGTGGTCCTGCTTGACTCTCATCATACTACTTCCCTGATGGCTCCCACAGGATTGTTGACATCCTCGTGGATTCATCTTCTTATTATACACACATGCATTTCCAAACATTTGGACTACCTATGTTGTAAATGTATTATCTTTTCAATTTACACACAGCATCTATTGCACGTCCGTCCGTCCTGGGAGAGGGATCCCTCCTCTGTTGCTCTCCCTGAGGTTTCTCCCATGTTCCCTTTAAACTGTGGGGTTTTCTCTGGAAGTTTTTCCTTGTACGATGTGAGGGTCTAAGGACAGAGGGTGTCGTATTGTCATACTGATATTCTGTACAAACTTTGAAATCCACTGAGACAAATGTAACATTTGTGATATTGGGCTATATAAATAAACATTGCATGCACTGTCCTGCGAGATACCGGGACCTGGCTCGAAACACTCGGTTGTTGTTGTTGGCGAAACACATCAGCAATGACGCGGGTGACACAGGGGTGAGCAGGAGAGGTGGGGAGAGGCGGGGATATAGCGTATAGGGCGTACACACGGAGCCGTTTGACCCCCCCAGCAGGGGTCGGCGAGCCGCATGCGGCTCTTTAAGCCCTCTGCTCTGCTTACCGGTATGTTTGATATGTAGAGAGAAGTTGTCAAAGGTGCTGCAGCCTTTACGTATCGAGGAAAAAAACAGAAGAGGAAGACAGCTGACGATCTTCAGTCATAATTCAATCAGTAAACTCTTTTTAGGGTGCAGCTATGTTTTATTTATTTCAAAGTGGGCCCATTTTAATTGTATTTTCTTCCTTTCAAATGTGCAGAGGACTCCCCAAGTGCTGTGTTTAATTTATTTTAAAGTAGGCCTGTGTATTTTTTGTATTCTCCTTATAAGAGTTCTTTGTTTCTTATTAGAGGTTAACAGTTTTATAATGTAATAAATAATAAATGCAAAAAAACTGTAGTTTTTGTCTATGATATAACAATAAATACATCTTTATAAGCTATCACATTTTTTTTTGTGGCTCCAGACAAAACTAATTGGTGGAAAAGGGGGAAAATGGCTCTTTTGGTCAAAAAGGTTGCAGACCCCTGCCCCAGAGTGTTCCGTCTGCAGATCTACCCACCTTGGGACCCGTTATCGTTTGAGGGGTCCGTTTCCGTGGTTCCGTGCACACAAATACACTTGATGGACTTACTGTAACCAAGGAAATGTTTAAGTAGGACGCACTGGGCATTCAACAAACTTCAATGGTAATCCATCTTTACAGCAGCAGCATAAGATACCTAGTAATGTTAACCCAAACCATATTTATCTGAAACCAAACCAAGTGGTGCCAAAAGTTTCAAGATTAGCCATGATACTCTTGGGCAGGCGGCTTCTGTAGAGACGAGTGGATGACATCATATCTTTAATTAGCACTATCTCTCCTTCTCCTGTTTCACATGGTGTACTGTAGGCTTCACCGATCTCTCACCATTCCACTTCCCCATTTGATATTTTTAGACACAAAAATCAATGATCTTAATTAGTAGGTAGTGACAGGAAGGTCACAGGTGTAAGGGATATGGAGCTTTTGAGATGCCTCTTTTGTGTTTATCAAGTAACACAACATTGTATTGGAAAAGAGTGAATCAACACACAGCTTTCATTATGCTGATTTTAGGAGTTTCTCTGACTTTAAATATTTCTCTCCTCCTCCATTACTGATATAAACAAACATTCATGGCTAAAACAAGACTAGTTGAGCAAGCTTTTTATTTATCCAATATTTTATATATCTGGGGCAAAAAAGTATTTAGTCAGCCACCAATTGTGCAAGTTCTCCCACTTAAAAAGATGAGAGAGGCCTGTAATTGTTATCCTAGGTACACTTCAACTATGAGAGACAGAATGGGGGGAAAGAATCCAGGAAATCACATTGTAGGATTTTTAATGAATTAATTGGTAAATTCCTGAGTAAAATAAGTATTTGGTCACCTACAAACAAACAAGATTTCTGGCTCTCACAGACCTGTAACTTCTTCTTTAAGAGCCTCCTCTGTCCTCCACTTGTTAACTGTATTAATGGCACCTGTTTGAACTCGTTATCAGTATAAAAGACACCTGTCCACAACCTCAAACAGTCACACTCCAAACTCCACTATGGCCTAGACCAGGGGTCGGCAACCCCGGCACCGTAACCAGTGGCACACTAGGAATAAGTGGAATAAGTGTGCAAAAATATTTAAATGGTATTTTCGGATCCTGAACGAGGCCGCCGCCAGAGCACGTCTCCCCGTTACCCGCAGAAGGAAGCCATGCACGCAACTCTTTAACTCCAGGTGACTTTCTGCCGCTTTCCTCCGTGGTGCTGATCGTTTCACCACAGAGGAAAGCACTTCACTAATTGCAGTAGCCTACCCATAAGGAGCTGTACAAATGCCGCAGTTTTTGCGTGGCTGTGTATTTAGTTGAAAGCCCAGTGGCGATCTGATCATCTCTCATCGAAATAATATTCTACAAAGGGGCGGACTGGCCATCTTTTTGTTGAACTTTCCTGTCAGCTCCCAGACCGTTGTCGAGGAGGGCAGAAGCAACAAGCTTCAGGTTCAATAACCCACTTTAGCTTAAATGACTGGAGAGAGGCGAGCTCTTCTTGGGAGGCCGTTGCATTTATTTAGCTATTCTTCTGTTTCACAAAATACATCACAGACCTCTGTTTTTCTGCTGCCTCGTTTCACTTCCAGAAACATACACAGTTCCCTCACTGTCACTCTACCATCCACAAACACACATGCACAAGCCACACCCCTCTCTCTCTCTCTTAAAGGGGCAGCGATCTCATCTCACAGTGTGCATATCGACCGGGTGACGACACGACCTGTTGACGCAGCAACCACTGTAAGTTATATTCTTGTTTAATTAGACTTCTCTGTTTCATTTATTCTCCTCTGTATAATTGTTCTGCAGTTATTGTACCTAAAACGGCGCTTTTCAGAGATTTTACATCTCAGATCTGCTCAAGGGAACCTGTAACACAGGTCTCAGTCGGGCACTCAAGCCTGCATTACAATATAGGCAGGGCCACTCAGCTGTCGCCCATCAGCTGTAGAGAGTTAACTAATTAGAGGGGCGTGGCCCCACAGCTGTGAGAACTCAGCAATCAGGCTCCATTTTAGGTAGCTATTTACTGGAGCGTCAGCTTCAGCGTCAGACAGCCGAAGACCGACAAAGACATTGGAGTCCTGCGGGAGTCTCTAAGACCGACAAAGACATTGGAGTCCTGCGGGAGTCACGAGGGTGGCAAAGAGGAGGCAAATCCTACTTTGATTGAGCTAAGTATCGCTGGTGTTTTATTTCATTTGGTTGTTTAGCCCCTCATGCTATAATCATGTGTATTTGATGGGCCGCCATCACGCCCATACTGAAGAAACCTGGTGCAGACCCCTACAATTTTAATAACTACCGTCCCATATCTAACCTACCATTTCTCTCAAAAATCCTGGAAAAAACTGTTGCATCCCAAATCCATACCCACTTGTCTGACAATAACCTGTACGAACAATTTCAATCTGGTTTACGCCCCCATCACAGCACAGAAACAGCACTGGTGAAAATCACTAACGACCTCCTCATGGCAGCTGACTCCGGACTATTAACTATCCTCATCCTCCTTGACCTTAGTGCAGCTTTTGACACCATTTCCCACAGCATCCTCATTGACAGACTGACCTCCATCGGGATCACTGACACACCCCTCCTCTGGTTTAAATCATCATCATCTGGCCGCACTCAGTTCACCCAACTCAAAACCTTCAAATCACAGGCACTTCCAGTCACGACCGGTGTTCCCCAGGGCTCTGTCCTGGGGCCTCTTCTTTTTATCATCTATTTACTTCCTCTTGGCAATATCTTCCGTAAACACAACATCCACTTTCATTGCTACGCGGATGACACCCAGCTCTACTTTTCCTCCAAACCAACCGCCATCCTCCCTCCATCCTCCCTGTCTGACTGCTTACAGGACATCAAATCCTGGTTCTCCTCTAACTTTCTCAAACTTAACGACAGTAAAACCGAGGTTCTCTTCATTGGCACAAAATCCACCCTAACCAAACCTGACAGTTTCTCCATTACTATAGACAACTCTTCAGTCTCCCCCTCCCCTCAGGTTAAGAGTCTGGGTGTCATCCTCGACGGCACACTTTCATTCAAATCTCACATCAGTAATATCACTCGGTCTGCCTATTTCCATCTACGCAACATCAACCGCCTCCGCCCGTCCCTTAACCCTAAGACCACCGCCATTCTTGTTCACACCCTGGTCACTTCCCGCATCGACTACTGCAACTCCCTTCTTTTTGGTCTCCCTCTCAAATCCATCCACAGACTTCAACTGGTTCAGAACTCTGCCGCCCGCATCATCACCAGAACCCCCTCCATTAACCACATCACTCCTGTTCTTCAGCAGCTTCACTGGCTCCCCGTCAAATCCCGTATCGTTTTTAAGATTCTGCTCCTCGCCTTTAAGGCCATCCATACCCTCACTCCTCTGTACCTCTCCGACCTCCTGCACATCAACACACCCATCCGCACACTCAGATCTTCTGCTTCCCTCAGCCTCACTGCACCCCCCTTCCGTTTAACCACCATGGGGTCTAGAGCCTTCAGCCGCTCTGCACCCCGCCTCTGGAACTCCCTCCCACCTGACATCCGCAACACTGACTCTCCCCATTTTCAAATCACGCCTCAAAACATATCTGTTCACACTCGCATATCCACCCTGATCATTATCCATCACACATCCTGTTTTTATTTATTTGGTTATTTGATCTATTTATTTACTGCAGTGTCTTGTTTATGACTCCTATGCTGGTGTTATGTATTGTGTATCTTGTTTTTTATGTGTTTGTACGGCGACCTTGAGAGCCTTGAAAGGCGCCTATATAAAATAAATGTATTATTATTATTATTATTTTCTCCATTCCTGTTCATGTGTCTTCTCGCAATTATCACTGGCCCCGTGTATCTCGTAATCGATATAACCGGCCTGCTCTCGTCTATCCCACATGCTCCACTGAGATCCAACATCTAGTTTCAGTCGGCCTGTGGAACTGCCAGTCAGCTGTTCCTAAGGCTGACTTCATCTCTGGCTACCCTTCCCTGCAGTCTCTGGATTTCCTTGCTCTCACTGAGACGTGGATTACTCCATCCAACACATCCACCCCAGCAGCTCTCTCCACGGCATATTCCTTCTCCCATACACCCAGACCCACTGGCAGAGGAGGTGGCACTGGTCTCCTGCTCTCTCCCAAATGGAGCTTTTCCCTCTTCAAGCTACCTAACTTCACTCCTTCCACCTTTGAATTCCATGCCGTCACAGTAACCCATCCTATACAATTAACCATTGTTGTTCTCTACCGTCCGCCAGGCGCCTTGGGGGACTTCTTGGAGGAATTAGATCATCTCCTCTCACACATCCCTGAAACTGGCCCTCCGGCTGTACTTCTCGGAGACTTCAACCTCCAGACGGGGAAGATAGACGAACTAACATCTCTGTTAACCGCCTTTGCTTTTTCACTGTCTCCATCCCCACCAACTCATAAAGCTGGCAATGTCCTTGATCTCATATTCTCAAGGAACTGCACTACTTCTAACCTCTCTGTAAACCCGCTCCACACATCCGATCACTTCTTCCTTTCATTCTCTCTACCCCTTTCCAAACATAACAAACTAATCTCTTCTCATCCTTCACCTGTCCGCCGTAACCTTCGTTCCCTCTCCCCCTCTACTTTTGCCTCATCTGTGCTCTCAGCCCTCCCTTCCTCTGACTCGTTCCAACTCCTGCCTCCAAACTCTGCTGCAGAAACTCTCCTCTCTACTCTCTCATCCTCTCTGGACTCTCTCTGTCCTCTCACATCTCTGCAGGCTCGTCAGTCCCCTCCTGCTCCCTGGTTAAATGACGCACTGCGTGCTAATAGAGGGCAGCAGAACGGAAACGATGGAAATCCAAACACCGTGACGACCTCCTAACCTATCAGGCTCTCCTCTCCTCTTTCTCTGCTTCGATCTCTCAGGCAAAGAGCACTTTCTTTCAAGATAAGATCCAATCTTCGTATTCCAATCCCAAAAAACTATTTTCCATCTTCTCCACCCTCTTGGACCCTCCCAAAGCCCCTCCCCCCTCCTCACTTCTGTCAAGCGACTTTGTTAACCATTTTGAAAAAAAGGTTGATGATATTCGCTCTTCTTTTTCTGACTCACCTTTACTCACCGCTGGGTCACCAGATCCTCCTTTCACCCACACACTAACCTCCTTTTCCCCTCTCTCTCCAAGTGAGGTTCTTACCCTCATTACCTCTGCCCGCCCTACCACCTGTCCTCTGGACCCTATCCCTTCAAACCTCCTTCAGACAATCGCTCCTGATATCCTACCGTTTCTCACCCATTTCATCAACACTTCTCTAACTTCTGGTCACTTTCCAAACAGTCTCAAGGAGGCCAGACTAAACCCTCTCCTAAAGAAACCCACTCTCAGACCGTCTGATGTTATAAACTAAAGGCCAGTCTCTCTCCTCCCATTACTGTCTAAAATACTTGAACGCGCTGTCTTTAAACAACTCTCCTGTTATCTCCATCAGAACAACCTTCTGGATCCGCACCAGTCTGGTTTCAAGGCAGGTCACTCCACAGAAACTGCCCTCCTTGCTGTCACTGAGGAACTGCACACTGCCAAAGCAGCATCCCTCTCCTCTGTCATCATCATGTTGGACCTGTCAGCTGCATTCGACACGGTGAACCATCAGACCATCAGAACCTCCTTTCGCACTCTCCAAGAACTTGGAGTTTCAGGCTCTGCAATTTCCCTCCTCACCTCATACCTCAAAGACCGTACCTACAGGGTAACTTGGAGAGGGTCTGGGTCCGACCCTTGTCAATTAACTACAGGGGTCCCTCAGGGCTCTGTTCTTGGTCCCCTCCTCATCTCCCTGTACACAAACTTGCTCGGATCAGTCATTAGCCCGCATGGTTTTTCATACCACTGCTATGCTGACGACACCCAATTAATTCTGTCCTTTCCCCGCTCAGAGACCCAGGTCGTCACACGCATCTCTGCTTGTCTAGCTGACATCTCTCAGTGGATATCTGCTCATCACCTCAAGCTCAACCTTGACAAGACTGAACTGCTTTTCCTTCCGGGAAAAGATTGTCCCACTCTTAACCTGACAATCAACATCGGCACCTCTGTTGTTTCCCCGACTCAGACTGCAAGGAATCTGGGAGTAATCCTAGATAACAACCTGTCCTACACTGCAAACATCGCTGCTACAACCCGTTGCTGCAGATATATACGCTGTACAACATCAGGAAGATTCGTCCCCAGCTGACCCAGAAAGCCACCCAGGTTCTGGTCCAGGCTCTCGTCACCTCACGCCTAGACTACTGCAACTCCCTCCTGGCTGGTCTACCTGCATGTGCCATCCGACCTCTGCAGCTCATCCAGAATGCAGCGGCTCGTCTGGTCTTCAACCTTCCAACATTTTCACACACCACTCCGCTCTTCCGCTCCCTTCACTGGCTCCCGGTAACTGCTAGAATCCACTTCAAGACACTGGTACTTGCATACCATGCTGCGAATGGATCTGGCCCTTCCTACATTCAGGACATGGTTAAACTGTACACCCCAGCGCGTGCACTCCTCTCTGCATCAGCCAAACGACTCGCTGCACCCTCGCTGCGAAGGGGACCCAAGTTCCCATCAGCAAAAACACGTGGGTTTGCTATCCTGGCTCCAAAATGGTGGAATGAGCTCCCCATTGACATCAGGACGGCAGAAAGCCTGCACATCTTCCGGCGCAGACTGAAAACTCATCTCTTTCGACTCCACTTCGAGCGATAGAATTACTAACAAGGCACTTATATACTAATAAAGGATTGGCTTATCTATAGCTAGTTGAGTAGCACTTGAAATGTTTGGCTCTATGATACCTGATGTACTTATACGATTCTGTTTTCTTCAGGGTTGTGTCTTCCTGGTCGTATGTACTTATTGTAAGTCGCTTTGGATAAAAGCGTCAGCTAAATGCAATGTAATGCATGACCCTAATATCTGTGTGTTCTGGAGAATCACAGAACGGACGATCGTCCTTATTATTATGCCGTTTAAACCAATTATTTAAATGTGTTTGTTAATCATGTAAGTTGCGCTGATGGGTCCACACACTGCTTCCCCGCAGCGAGGCTCCCCCGCCCTCCTGCTGATAGTTGACGAGCGTCAAGCTCCTCAACCCCCCCCCCCCCCCCCCCCCTCCCGTTGATAATTCTCGATCGTTGGCACGCTGATTTTTTTTTAATCAGACCAAAGAGCTGTCAAAGGACACCAGAAACAAAATTGTAGACCTGCGCCAGGCTGGGAAGACTGAATCTGCAATAGGTAAGCAGCTTGGTGTGAAGAAATCAACCGTGGGAGCAATTATTAGAAAATGGAAGACATACAAGACTACTGATAATCTCCCTCGATCTGGGGCTCCACGCAAGATCTCACCTTGTGGGGTCAAAATGATCACAAGAACGGTGAGCAAAAATCCCAGAACCACACGGGGGGACCTAGTCAATGACCTGCAGAGAGCTGGGACCAAAGTAACAAAGGCTACCATCAGTAACACACTACGCCGCCAGGGACTCAAATCCTGCAGTGCCAGACGTGTCCCCCTGCTTAAGCCAGTACAGGTCCAGGCCCGTCTGAAGTTTGCTAGAAAGCATTTAGATGATCCAGAAGAGGATTGGGAGAATGTCATATTGTCAGATGAAATCAAAATAGAACTTTTTGGTAAAAACTCAACTGGACGTGTTTGGAGGAGAAAGAATGCTGAGTTGCATTCAAAGAACACCATACCTACTGTGAAACATGGGGGTGGAAACATCATGCTTTGGGGCTGTTTTTCTGCAAAGGGACCAGGACGACTGATCCATGTAAAGGAAAGAATGAATGGGGCCATGTATCGTGAGATTTTGAGTGACAACCTCCTTCCATCAGCAAGGGCATTGAAGATGAAACGTGGCTGGGTCTTTCAGCATGACAATGATCCCAAACACACCGCCCGGGCAACAAAGGAGTGGCTTCGTAAGAAGCATTTCAAGGTCCTGGAGTGGCCTAGCCAGTCTCCAGATCTCAACCCCATAGAAAATCTTTGGAGGGAGTTGAAAGTCTGTGTTGCCCAGCGACAGCCCCAAAACATCACTGCTCTAGAGGAGATCTGCATGGAGGAATGGGCCAAAATACCAGCAACAGTGTGTGAAAACCTTGTGAAGACTTACAGAAAACGTTTGACCTCTGTCATTGCCAACAAAAGATATATAACAAAGTATTGAGATGAACTTTTGTTATTGACCAAATACTTATTTTCCACCATAATTTGCAAATAAATTCTTTAAAAATCAGACAATGTGATTTTCTTTTCATTTTGTCTCTCATAGTTGAGGTATACCTAGGATGAAAATTACAGGCCTCTCATCTTTTTAAGTGAGAGAACTTGCACAATTGGTGGCTGACTAAATACTTTTTTGCCCCACTGTATCTCCTCACACATAACAACTGCTAAAATGAGCGGCACACTACTGTACATAAAAACCACGAGTATGGAATAACAACCAAGACTGACAACCAATGCAACTTGTGCCATTTTGCTAGTTGAAAATACAGATACACATAATAAAGATATCATTTGGTGATGTATCAATCATATCAATCAAATAGCATTTACCCAAGGATGTATTGTCATTATTAAACATAGGGTTGCACCATGAAATGCAGTTGTAGCTTAGCTAATTTGGTTGGAACCTTCCATGGTCATCTACCATTGATATACATGTATAGAAAGCTCTGGAACAGACCTTTTTCTAAGTTAAACTTAATAAGGCAACATTTATGTGCCAAGTTGTTGTTTAATTTTACAGAAAAGCAATAGAATCCTAACCTGACGCTCCAGATGGTTTATTACAAAGGCTATCTGATGAGCCTTCAAAACACACTAGGCAGGAGAAGCATTGATCAGCATCTACCACAAGCTTCAGAACATGTTAACTCTCAGCACACTGCTCTCCTCTCTATACTGCCCCCCTGTGGGCCAACATTCAAAAAGCAAGCATTGCAGACAAAAGCAAAAATATGAACAATGTTTATGTGTTGTATGTTTCTTTAATGGACTCTGACAATTAGGTGAACTGTACTCGTTACTGAATACAGATTACTTAGTCACTTTGATTACTCGATTTATAAGTAAATCCTGGGAAAAATCTGGTTAATCGAAATGCAGTTGAATTAACATATATATATTTCTTTTTAATGATTCCATGCGATCATTTAGATACTGTATTATGCGATGAATATAGATTACCAGCACAGAAACTTTAGATTCCTACACTCTCATCACACACTCACACAGTGACACACAGGTTCAGACTGAGGACAGGGGGGACATTCATCACCTTAACAAGGAAGGTTTTACATCAGCTGTGTCTCTGGAATTCTTCCTTTGAGTTGGTGTAGTCATATAGCTGCATAAAGTACAGATTATTTCAAGATATACTTGAAATAATCTGTACTTTATGCAGCTATATACAACTTTTTGTTTTCCACTATTGCTATAAGTAAGACTGCACCTGGACTGAAGAATATCTCCAAAAACAACAATCTCATCAAAACCAGACAGCTGCTCTCTCCTCAGTAGGAGCATACAGTTGGAAGAGCTAAAGTAGCTTCAGCGCCTCGGAGGAGAACAAACAGCCTGCTTTAGGAAACTTTTATGAGTGATCAGCAGTAATGTGCTGATGAATATTTCTCACCTCAGCTGTACTGTCCCACTAACAGCCCAATGGGGGGAAAGGAGAAGGTATTAACACTAATGAGAGAACATAAAAAAGAAATAAAATGTTCCTAATCTCATCTATAATTAGTTGAGAAATGGTCCTTGCTAAGAAAGGCATTGTGTCACGGTCTGTCTGTGTTGTGTTTTTGTCTGTCTCTGGTTTCCTGTTTTATTTTGAAAAGTGTTCACCACCTGTCTTGTCTGTTGATTCCTGTCTCTGGGTCCTTCTCACTTCGGTTGCTTGCGTCCCTCACTTGCGTCGTTTCCCTGCGTCTAGTCCCACCCACCAGGGAAGCATGGAGAGATGCAAGGAAACCACGAGAAGCAGGGAAATTAGTTTTAAGAGCAATGGGACATCCTTTCCTCCGGAGCGTCACTTGAAGCGATGTCCGTTTGTGATGACGCCGCACAGCTGATCGTCTGACAGCAGCTCTGTCCCCGTTATTTTCACAAACACCCCGCCTCTGTTAGTACACATTTACTGACACAAACATTTGTATCATCTGTTGTAGACCCAAATAAATAAAATAAAATAAGAACTCATTCTCAAAAAAGATAAACGCCATTCTTAAAATGTATAAACGAACAATAGTTTGAATAATATTGATGAGAGTGCACAATAGAAATAAAATAATTGAGAGAAGAAAAAGAGATATGTTATCTATCGAAACCCAGTTAGATTACAATTAATTGGATTGCACACTTTGTTTGTTTGGATATGTAGCAAATTAACATTTTAAATAGCACTTAATGACTGATTGAATGGAAATGACAATAAATTAAAATGTAAAATGAAAAAACCGATCATGAAAATGTTTCCAACAATTGAATAAAATGATTTTTGACCACTTTGTTGTTCAGATATATCACATATTTGTAACTAAATGATACATGAATTGAAACAAAACACGGTATAAACTGAGGAGTGACTCCCGTGAGGTTCATGTATTTTCTTCACTCTGCTCTCATGTCAAGAAGCATCAGATCAGTGCATGCGCTGCATCGTCCAATCAGTGAGCGATACACAGTAAGGGGCTGGGCGAGTGTCTGAGGATTTCATCGGAGGATGGTCTGATGGTTCCTCGGTTATCGCTCCTCCATTATCGCTCCTCGGCCCTCCGGCAAAAATAAGGCCATTGGGACGCTACTCAAGATGGCGCAAACAAATCAACTTCCGGTGAGACCGAGACCGAGGAGCGAGGAAATGAAAAATAAGAGAAGTGAGAAGGGCCCTCCGTGTTTGCCCTCCTGTGTCTGATTTCCTGATTGTGTTCACCTGGTGCCCCTGTGTTTTCTCCTCCCTCCTCACCTGTCTCTTGTTCTTTGATTAGTCCTGTGTGCATTTAGGTTTGTTTTTTCCTGTTAGTCTTTGTGAGAGCCTTGTTTGCCTTGACTGTTTCACGGGGAAGAGTTCTGTTCGTGTCTATTTAGCCTTGAAATAAAGGATTTTTCTGTTTAAATCTGCATTTGGGTCCTGCCTGCTTCACTCTACCCTGACACATTGATTGTGACCCATGCAGTGTCTCTAGCCTATTCATACAAACACGCTAAACTACAGATTGTGAATGTTGTTAATTTAAGTGCTTTTAGCCATTACTCAAAACAATACATTAGAGTCAATGTTGACTCATTTAAAGCCTCTATAGCAGGGCTCTCCAACACATCGGGCAGCTTTTCAGTAGCTCGCCGCTCGATTATCGATTATAGCGTAGTGAGGTTGCTTCTTGATTTTTCATGACTGGACAATATGGGTTTTTTTATTTTCGAATTTTTTCTGTCACACGAATATCAAATTGGTCCGTGACAGTGATCAAGTAACAGACGTGACAGCGGCACAGCGACACCACACACGGACCAGTCTGCTTTCTCCAGCAACACCAGTCCAGAACCAACAGCAGAATGACCCGCTCTGAATCAGCCCGTGTCGCTGCGGCTCAGACCAACACACTCTCACTCCCTAAGCGTCCAGGAGCGACGTTTGGTCAGTGTCCGTGGCGTCCAGTTGTGACGCTCCTAGGCTCCTTCAGCTTCATAAAGGGACGCAAATAGCTTTCAACTGATTGCAATGTATTCCCATCTGCGGCGGGATTTGACGCTCATGGAAGCAAGGCATTCGTTTGTGTCGGCTGCCCTTAAAAGCAATGTGAGCGTCCATTCTCATTGGATAACGGAGAATTGTACACCCGGAAGTAAGTATTCCCCTTACTGTCGATTGATTTTACAGTGATATCTGCACTACTCATCGACTAAAGAACACCAGATTATCCTTGTTAATTACACAACATTGATTGGTTTAAATTGTGTGCAATGCTTTTGTATTTTTCCCCTTCTATTCGGAGAAACACATATTTTTTCGGAGTAAAGGATGGCAGAAGACACTACACTACCCAGAATCCCCAGCTATCATTTAGGACTACACCATGTGCTCTGTTTGACAAACCCCGTGATAGTCCTCAAGCTCTGTGATTGGAGAGTGTGCTCCGAGGGTTACCCGAGCCTCGAACAGCACGTGAAATGGGATGGAGCCACGGCAGACTGTCCAAAACTGGATTTGAACGGGTCCACCGCGTCCCCCCCTTCACCACACCGTCCCCAGAACTACACATGCTGGCTATTGTGTTTCGCAATATGTTCTCTATCTATGGCACGTCTCTACTGGGAGTTGTAGTTTTAAAAGACGTTTTCGTATTTCCCATAATAAGAAGTTGCCGGTATTAAACTGTGTACATCCCTGGAGGTTTAGGGGATAGGAAACACTCAAATGTAAAACATATAATTAATAAATGGGTGAAAATTGCTTCTGCCCATAATGGGCAGCATTAATATTTTACACACATGCCAGCTAAGGTCAGAAGAGCTTTATTTTCCAGCTGGTCTTATGTTTGTGACCCCCTCTGTTGATTAATTGATAACATTACATTACATTAATTGATAAGCCTGAAACATGCACTTGTCAAGGTTCAGAGGCAAATTTTGCAAATATGGCAGTAGCCATCGATCAGCTTAAGATAAGATATACTTTATTGATCCCAAGTTGGAACATTTGCGTTACTTCAGCATGTGTAACAGTTGTAAATATGCAGTGGTGTTTATTTGTAAATCATTTAGTATAATCACACAAATTCTGTGTTTTATATTTAACAATTCTGTGTTCTTTATTTATTGATTGTTCAATACCTGACAAGGCCGGAGATGAAATATCTACATACATCTTATAAGAGTATAATACATTATGTATAATATCAGTTAAAATAAGTGCTTCAACATAGTTAACATTGCTGGAGGTATGCACAAATTGATAGATGTCTTGTAATGCACTATTGAGGAACCTGCGACCCAAGTTTTTCATTCAATGCATACCTACACTATAGTTGTGTAGGCCTATATGATATGTCAATAAACCTTAGAAAATCTTGAAATCTTGAAAGGGATGTGCAAAATAGTCATGATATAGTCTTTAATTAACTATTAGTAGAGAATAACGAGTAATGAATATACTTTATAGGGATCCTATTAATATCTAATAATAAAAATAATGAAATTCAATAACATGCTTTAACCACTAGGTGTCCCTTTATATCAGCTGTGCACCTTTATGGTGTAATTACAGCCTATATACCAATTGAATCAAATATAAAAGTCAGCCGAATTAGTGTTGATACTGCAAGGAGACGTATTGTGTGAAAAGAAATGTAAGATGTTGTTTAATTGCTGATATATTTATGATCCACGTCACATTTTCAGTTCCTCACGTTTGTCTAGAAGTCTTCTCATCAGGGCTCTATAAATACAAAACTACGGCAGATATGTAATATTTAATGCAGCCGAACCGTGTATTACAATGCCGTTATGTGATGACTTTCAAACAGAAAAGCAAGCACACTCGGAATAAAGCATTATTTATTTATTTTTTAAATGTTTTTGGTCTGTTTCCGGTATTTGTTAATGACGATGTGCTATGAGATGTGAGACTGAAATTGCACAGGGGAAAATAACGTATCTTTAGATGCGGATTTAGTTAAACTAATACGTTTGCGCTGTGGACCACCACTATACATTGACGGGGAAGGGGGTAGCAATAAAGATAACACCATTAAACAGTTACACAACATAACAGAAATAATATCGATAGCAGCGTCCCTAGCAACCACCTTGGTAACAATGAAAACGTTCTATGGACGCAATTTCCTGAAGTAATCTTCGTAATAACTAGCACACTAAAGATCATGTACATCCACTGTACACATAATCTGAAATAACAACTCATATTTCTCGCATCAAATGACATCAAAACGCATTTTAATGGCCAAACTAGCTTAAAAATAGGCATTTTCCACCGAGAATAAAACGAAGTTCGGCCATGTTTTTTTTTCTGCAGGGAGAAATTTGAAGATCAGGTGACATAGACGCCAGCCATTGGAATGAATGGTGAAAAAAAACGGGGTTTGTCAAACAGAGCACATGGTGTAGTCCTAAATGATAGCTGGGGATTCTGGGTAGTGTAGTGTCCTCTGCCATCCTTTACCCCGAAATTATATTTGTTTCTCCGAATCGAAGGGGAAAAATACAAAAGCATTGCACACAATTTAAACCAATCAATGTTGTGTAATTAACAAGGATAATCTGGTGTCTTTTAGTCGATGAGTAGTGCAGATATCACTGTAAAATCAATCGACAGTAAGGGGAATACTTACTTCCGGGTGTACAATTCTCCGTTATCCAATGAGAATGGACGCTCACATTGCCTTTAAGGGCAGCCGACACAAACGAATGCCGTGCTTCCATGAGCGTCAAATCCCGCCGCAGATGGGAATACATTGCAATCAGTTGAAAGCTATGTCCCTTTATGAAGCTGAAGGAGCCTAGGAGCGTCACAACTGCACGCCACGGGACCCTGACCAAACGTCGCTCCTGGACGCTTAGGGAGTGAGAGTGTGTTGCTCAGACACACACAGGGAGGGATTTGTGTTTTTTGAAAAACACTCATGACAGTCATGTCAGGTTTTTGGTGGATTTAATCAAGTCTTGGATTGCAGAGTATGAATGTCCTCTTGCTATTTTCAATTGATAAATAAGTTAAATAAAGTTTGTGAAGGCAGGAGGAAAGCTTCCGCGATCACCGTCTCCTCTCCGTTCCACCAAACCCCGCCCACTCCTGAAAATAATGAGTGACAGGCTGATAGTGACCCGATAGAAACTTTATTATTCACTTAATCACTGATTGAGATATGATGAAGCTAACTTAGTCTCATACATTCATGGGATTCATGTAACAGTAAGACAGAGAATGTAAGTGTGCACCCACATGCAGTATTTTTGTTTTTATATGCTGTTGTAAATACTCCTGCTGTTCAGACTCAAGTCATGTGTGTGATGCCTCATTCAGGACATTCAGTGTCCTTTTTTAACAGAAGACCGTAGCTAGAAGCTGCAGCTAGAGTGCAGAAGTATTAGTTTTTTGTTTTTGAGGATGGAACAATTTCACACACAGATATAGGGAGGCTAGACCTATACCCGTTGATTTATTATGGTTTATAATTTCATGTCAAGACGAAGAAGAAGATGAAAAAGATGGCTGAACTGTTCAGTGTCAATCCAGATGGAGATGGAGGTTATACATCTCCAAAATCATGTTCAGCTTAAGTCTCAGCAAAACTCACAACATTTCTGGAGCCTTGTAGCCAGAAAACTATAAGAATATTCACCAAGCAGCACTGAACACGTCTGCTTTATTTGGCTCTACATGACTTTGTGAAGAAGCTTTTTCTGACATGAATGTCATGAAATCTAAATACAGAACAAGATTGACTGATGAACATGTAAATGACTCTATTAGAGCGAACCTAAGTGGGTACACTCCAGCATACACCTCTATGGTGGACTCCATGCAGTGCCATTCATCTCACTAACTGTGAAAAAGAGTGAATGCACTTATTTGACCATAAGTGCATAAGATGCTTGTAAGGTGGTGATTAAGGACATTTATGCAACCAATCGATACACACCGTTACTGTGATTAAAAATCACATCAAATTACAGATTTCTGGTTTGAGATTTAATGATTTCAACCCTGACATGAGGAACTGCAGGATTTAGCAAATCAACACAAGGTATGCCAACTTTAGTTTAAATGCTAATGACATAACACAAGTAAAACGTTCTGAAAGTCAACTGCAGCAATCAATGACAGCACACCATTTTTCTGTTATTATCGTCAATGCACAAGATAAATCACATGTACAGGACAGAGATCCAAAAGACTCAAAAGCTTTTAATGTCATATCATGGACACAACCACACGGTTATCAGAGGTGGGAAGTAACTAAGTACATTTACTCAAGTACTGTACTTAAGTACCATTTTAAAATACTTGTACTATACTTGAGTATTTCCATTGTATGCTACTTTGTGCTTCTGTCCCACTACACTTGTGTACTTTGACTCCCCTACATCTATTTAATACCTTTAGTTACTTTACAGATGTGGATGAATGATGTGAAATATAATCAAGTGTTAAATCAGACTTTAGTTCCACCTGGAGTAAATCCACAAGCTACCCTGCAGTGTACAAAGTCATTCAAACTAGCTGCACCTTTACCAGCTTTGAGAACACTTTAATGATCAATCATTATAAAACATATCAGATATATTATTCTGAAATGGACCAATCTGCACAATGACTACTTTTACTTTTGGTACTTTAACTATATTTTGATGAGAATACTTTTGTACTTTCACTTGAGTAACATTTTGAATGCAGGACTTTTACTGTAACAGTGTATTCCTACACTCTGGTACTTCTACTTTTACTCAAGTCCAAGATCTGAGTACTTAATAAAACACTTGGGTCACAGGTTCCTCCACAATGCAACATTTAAAATATACAACACATAAAACAAACAAAAAAGGTAAAAATAATGCAAGCTCAGGCATCACATACATATCCAGGCAGAGTTAGAGTGAACTCACTTGACCCTGTGGAAGGCCAGCCTCCTCCTCAGAGATGACACCCGAGGGTGACAGCCCCGCTTGACCCCTACTCCGCTCTGCACCATCGTGACCCGTTCATTAACCCCAGTTTCACTTTCTAACGCTCACTGGATGGGCCAGGACAGACAGACATCCTCTTCCTCTGCTTCTTTAAGTGGAATCTCTGGTTTCCTCTCACTCACTTTAATTTGTTTTGTTGTGCACCTCCCTCCTTCCCCTTTCCTCCAACCATACCAAACCCTCTCCCCTCTCCCTCCTCCCTCCTCCTTTTCAAGTGACCCATTATTCGAGGCCGTCCATTTTATTTTCGATTCACACCTGCTCACATTCTGCACAGTTGCAGGTACACTGCTGTCCTCCTGCAGCCCACAGGAGACACTGCATCTGTCACAGGGAACATCATTCATCATGAGCTCTCAACCTGTGTTATGAGCTGTGTGTGTGTGTGTGTGTGTGTGTGTGTGTGTGTGTGTGTGTGTGTGTGTGTGTGTGTGTGTGTGTGAGTGAGTGTGTGTGAATGCATGCATGTTTTAGCTGTAATAGTCCATATGAGGTGTAATGTATGCTGATGATTCCACAATGTACAGTACAGCATCAACATGCAGTGAGTTAAACAATCTACTTAAAATAGAGATTAAAGCCATAGCAGACTGGGTCAACAATAACAAACTGGTACTCAACATTGCAAATGTAATGGTGTTCGGATCCAGACATATGTTAAGCAGCAATCCTCAATTAAGCCTGACACTGGCTGGTCAGCCAGTGGAACAGGTAAACGAGACTAAGTTGCTTGGCATTGTTCTTGATTCTGGTTTACGGTGGACAAAGCAAATACACAGTATCGTAACTAAAATGTGAAGGAGCATAGCTGTGACGAGAAAATGTACAAAGTATTTAACACCAACCACTTTGAAACAAGTCATTCAGTCTCTGGTTTTGTCACATCTGTCCGAGTACTGTCCGGTCATATGGTCATCAGCAGCAAAAACATATACAGAAATTACAAATAGCTCAAAACAAGTCTGCCAGACTAGCTCTCCACTGTTCGAAGCACACTCATATTGGAGTTATGCATAGAAACATATCACGGCTTCCAGTTGAGAAACATCTGCAATCTTGTGTTATCACTTTTCTAAAAAAAAATCCAATTTAGCAAAAGACCACTGTATTTTTATGATCAAATAGTTTACACAAGAGATGAGCATGACCATAGGACTAGCCTCTTAAGCCCCACGGACCCGGTTCCGGGGCCGAAATCGCGTCATTTGCAGGAAACAACGTCTAAGGAACCTTAATATTTAATAAACTATACATATTTCATATCCATATAACGTTTTTCAAAAAAAACACACAATGCTAACAGTGATCCTCTGAATTAGCCCAGAGCAAAAAATGCTAACCTATTACTGCACCGAAAATCACTCCTAGCTCCCTTATTACTTATCCTAGCTGCACATCCAACACATCGTTTATGATCCTAAAGACACAGAATCTAATGGTGCCCACCTCAACACTGAAAGATACAAACTCGCAACGTTACCAACAAAAACGTACATCAAAACTTGTGGCGCTAGGTAGCCTAAAACGCTAACATGGCTTACCTAGGTCTTTGTCTGGTCAAAACTGGTCTTCAATGGCATTAAAACGATAAAAAAACGATGCTCTAGTTAATCCATATCCAATGTGACTGTGTCCCCTTTGAAAAACTGCAATTCCGTTTTCAAATATCAGAGCAGGGCTATTCCTACGCTCTGAAGCAAGATTGCATGCACAAATACGCTACCTTTTTTTTTAACATGAATGTGTGCGGGACGATTTCCCTTCGATTCTATTGGCTCTAACGGTCAGGAAGAAATGTCACATGTCAAAATTGAACAAGGGGGGCCAGATATATGGAAAATCCACCCAAATGGCCCCAGAAGAGGTTTTTTTTTTGCTAAATCTGTCTAAAAAGGTCAAATATCACTTGTTTTGCATCAATCTTGATACAGGGTACTTATTATATGTTGTACTTTGGATTACTAAAGCTTTTAGTCTACTAACGGTTAGTAGACAGTGTGCGAAATACGGGGGGGGTCCGGGGGGGTCCGGGGGAGCTCGACCCCCCCGATTAACACCTGAGCCCCCCTGAAAGCCTCAACAGCAACATTTAGGAGGGGTCTGAAATTATAATATGTATTTGTCACTTGCAATGGTCACAAAAATGTTTTTAAGCTTACTATGTCCAGTATTCATAATTCAAAACATTTATTCACAAATATCTTCTATTTTGGCTGTCAAAAGCAGAGCCAGCCGCCGTGACGCGGGTACGCTGCGTGACGCGGACACAAATTATGAAAATTAGCCACGCACGGCAAAGAGGAGAGAAAGACGTTACATTAGAGAGGACTACAATGTCTAAAAGAAAGCTAAACCAAAGTGTTTCACTCGTGCACTTTGGATTCACATCCAAAAAGGTGACACCACGAGATGACCAAGAGACACCCAGAGATGATGCTGATGATGATGCAGCAGCTAGCACAGCACTCGCTACCAGAACTGTTAGCGAGTCGGGGGCTCCTGTCCCGCCCAGTCACTCCCCAGAAGGAGGTGAAGTTGAGGCAGAGTGCTCAGAAGACGCAGCAGTTGCGGAGGTAGCTGCTACTGCTAGTGACTTTCCGCCGGCTGGTTGGACAACGAAGCAGGTGGGCGAATGGAAAGGCCGCAACCCCTGGCTTGACATTAAGGCTGGAAAGTTAGGATGCTTAGTGTGTAGGAAAGCAAAAACGTTGCTGCTAAAGGGACCGGGTTTACACCTCGCGGAAGAATGGATCAATGGTGATGTTACTAGCCCTGATGCAAAACAGCTACGAAAGAAGATCTACAAACACAGGGACAGCCAGGCCCACGCGAGGTCAGTGGAAATAGTACAGATGAAAGACAAAGAAACCCTCCCAAACTGTTTCATTGATGTACAGTCCGATTTACTCAAGAAAACAACAGTCTCGTTTAGAACAGCTTACACCGTAGCAAAGGAAAGGCTATCTTTTAAAAAGCTCAACCCCCTCATGACAATGCAGGAGCTGAATGGAGCCGAAGTTGGGAATATCCACAAATCTGACCATGCATGCGCAGAGATAATAAGTCACATTGCAAAGGAAATGCGCCGCAAGTTTGTCTCTAATGTGAAATAAATTGATTCAAAGGTATCAATCACAATTGATGAAAGTACCGTTCTCGGTCGTCCCTATCTAATAATTTACATAAGGTGTGATGTCAGTGGTAAGGGGGATGTAGATAATGTGTTCCTGGATATAGTGGAACTTACAGATGGGGTCGATGCTGAATCAATTTATAACTCAATGATGGCAAGTCTATATAAAGCTGGAATGGATGATGACTTTTTGAAGACGCACCTAATAAGCATAGCCACCGATAGGGCTGCAGTGCTCACGGGAAAAGCCAGTGGGCTTGTCGTCAGGCTCAAAAACAAGTTTCCGAACGTGCAGTCTGTACGCTGCCTGGCGCACAGACTAGAACTGTCAGTCAAAGATGCTCTTAAAGAAGTGGGTGGCACTAATCAGTTTGAGATATTTATTTCACATTTATACTCACTCTCCAATCAGACAACCAGGAATTCCAGATTGCTGAAAGAAGCAGCGGTCGAGCTCAACATGGAAATACTGAAAATAGGTCAAATTTCCACCATCAGATGGGTTGCCAGCAGCTTTAAAACAGTAAAAGCTGTATGGAAAGATTTCCCCGCACTAGCACTCCATTTTAAAACATCCAGTGAGAACGCATCACGTAATGATCTTGAGAGGCAAAAATACAAGGGACCTTTCAAGCACCTAACCAACTCAGGATTCGTGGAAGATTTGGCTGTCATGAAAGACATCCTGCCTGAACTCCAGAGCCTGTCTCTCAAGCTGCAGAGAAGAGAAATGACACTTGTGGACTCAAGTATCCACATCAAACAAACCATAAATGTGTTGACTGCCATGAAGACGACCGGGGGGAGATCAATGAAGAAGGCTGAACGTAGAAGGACGTAGAGCTGTCCAACTTGGGGCCCCAAGCGACATTGTGAGATGATAGTTAGTTAGTTAGATTGTTATGATAGGTAGTTCCCTCTGTCAGCAATGTATCAACAACTACACACATTTCTATCAGTATTTCTCTGTGTTGTGGTTGACATGATGATGACTGTTAGGTGTTAAGGGGAGAGGCATCACCATGAAATGTGCAAATTGACATAAAAATGAATAAAAGGGGAAAAAATGCTCCATGTTTTTTAAGCTGTAAACTTTAACTGTTATGTAAGCCAACTAGACAGACAGTGTATATCACTCTTCCTCCTGTACATTAGCAGATAAAAGACATAAAATACTTGAATGAATGGTAAATAAAGAATGCTGGAAATAACTGCATCTCCATTAGCCTATATGCTATGCAGAGACTGCCTTCATCATGTCGTGAATTGCAGCTGATGTTTTAATATGGCAATTGGCAATTTGACTTATACAACATTCGCAAGTTGTACATTTGACTCATACAATAACCCACCTTCGAGTGATGCTCTAGTTTCTTCATGTTTTCTTTTTTGCGCCGGTGTCGGTACCATAACTGCTCGGGGTACCATAACTGCTCGGGTGTATTTCCGTCGCATCCATCATCCGTCATATCCGTCATATTGTACGGCAACTCAAGAGGGCCATCATACACGGTCAAATTCCGAACATTTAAACATAGCCTACACTTCATTCTCTACTTTGTCCGTTATTATATGTAGAAGATATTACTTTTTTCTCCGTCATGTTGTTTCCATAGCAACAACTTCAAACAATAACAACTAACCGCTAGCCGCAAAGCTAGCATCACAGAGACTTTGCACACGTTTTTTACAAACATTTTCACACGCTAGGAGTACTTCCATTCGCTTCGTCTTGATCTGTAGATGTGATTTGATGTGTCGTGTGTCTCCCAACTCCTCTCCAAAGTTCAGATACTATAAAAATACTAAAAGGTAAATAAAACATTAAACATAATGACAAAATAACAACCTGAAAGATATGTATTCTATCTACACATTTCGTAATTATCTAATCTAGTGGCCTTATAAAAGTGTTGGCTAAAGTAACGCAGAATATATATATTTTTTAATTGTAAATAATTAGAAACATTATTTATGTGCACAAGTACATAAATATAAAAAAGGTCCAAATGCCGGAATAACTATAAACAGTGAATGTGTAAATAAATACATGCAAAAATATGAAAAAATAAATGAATAGGGAAAGTAAATGAGATATACTGACAAACAAATAGCTACAGATCAAGAAATAAAAATTAGTACATAAATGGGTCATACTTAAATTAGTATTAATTTCTATTGTATTTCACTGTTCCTATTATTAATATTATTATTATTATTTATTTCTTTTAAATCTATTTCCCGTGTCAGTTTTGGGACCCCACCATAGGACCCCACACATAACGAGCTGTCCCGAGTTCCTCTGGCTGCAGTTCCGCAGACGGCCGGTGTGTGGCAGCAGAGCGCTTGGAGCAGAGGGAGGTGAGTTGCGGTGATTTGCCGTACAATATGACGGATATGACGGATGACGGATGCGACGGAAATACACCCGAGCAGATATGGTACCCCGAGCAGATATGGTTGTCACTACCCGATCCGTCCCCCTGCCCAATCGGTAATGCGCATGTGCGAGATGGTCCGCCATATTGGACAACTCCGGACGGCAACCCAAGTTGGACACTTGACACAGTGGCTTTGAGCAAAGCTCAAAAAGAAAACTCGAGAGAGATGAGTTATTGTTATTACAACGTGACTTCACTATTATTTAACAACTCTTTTATTGGGTTCTTTTATTTGGGGTTAAGTACATTGTCAGAATAAGTGAGATATGGATTTAACTTCTGTTAGACAGCTATCATACTGAATAAATATTAACTATGAATGTATGCAAACATGTATGGAATATGGCTGTCTAACAGAAGTTACATTAACTTCTCACTTATTCTGACAATGTACTTAACCCCAAATAAAAGAACCCAATAAAAAGAGTTGTTAAATAATAGTGAAGTCACGTTGTAATAACAATAACTCATCTCTCTCTCTCGTTTTATTTTTGAGCTTTTCTAAAAGCCACAGTGTCAAGTGTCCATCTTGGGTTGCCGTCCGGAGTTGTCCAATATGGCGGACCATCTCGCACATGCGCAGTACCGATCGGGCAGGGGGACGGATCGGGTAGTGACAATGGTACCTAGCCTACACCGGACTGAAACTGTCTTTTCACCGACATCTCTTCACCTGCACTCGTGGCTGTATCAAAGCCGTGATTGATCAGATGTGGGTTACAGACGTGCTCCCCTTCATGAGAACTTAGTTCATGAGAACTCTTTTGTCGCGTTCACAACAAAAAGAGCCGGTACTAAAATTAGTTCATGAGAACCTTTTTACCCCCACGAAAGTCCCTGCTAGAGAGCAGGGACTTTCGTGCGGCTCTCTTGTGAGAAAAGAGCTATATTTCTGATTGGCTGGGCGGATTGCAAACCACGCCCCGTAAAACTCCCAAAAAGTTTTGTGAAGCCGCCATATTATTATCCTCGCATTAGCATTATTAGCATTATCCCAGCGCAGAAACGCAGAGAGACTAACTTATGGCAACACAAAATAAAACATGGGAGCGGTGGAGATGAGGAGGTGTCGGCGTTCTGGCGATTTACTCGGAAGGCTTCAGTAGAAGCTGCTGGGAGTCCCAGCAAGAAGTGACGTCAGCGGCTTCATTTGCCTAATCCTCCCCCAGGGACTTATTCCGGTGTGATCGCGATCTAAACTTAGTTCATGAGAACTAAAGAATTCTCATGAACTAAGTTCTCATGAACCTTTGTGGGAAAAGTACTGCAGTGTGAATGTGCCTCTTGTCACCTCTCACTCTTGCGTTTCAGCGGGGGGTGCGCGGAGAACTGCGCACAGCAGCTGAGACCCTCTGGGCGGGGCCCCCTGCGCAAGGCGGGGCCCCATGCAGCCTGCGTGATTGGCCTGTAGGGAGGGGCGGCACTGGTTTTCACTATAAGTACAACATATTTTTTGGACGGACACTATAATTTACAGTTTTTTACCATGTTCAATCTGAATTGTCTTTAAAATAAAAAAGGTTGTTATCCCGACGTGGGAACCTTTCTATTGATACAGCAAAGGAACAGTGCAGATACATTATTTAAAAAAATAAAGAAAAAAGATTGCAGCATTACAAAATAGTAAAAATATAAAAGTATTAAATAAATTGTAAACAAAACAAATACATGTATATTGCACATTGCAGTGTCATTATAATTTTACACGAGCAGTGGTATTGCACAATTGTACCTATTTTCTTAGCAATGCTTACCATACTTCACTGATTAAATGTACCTTCATATCAGAAGGTGAACAAATGGTGCAATACAGTATCATTAAATATGTTTGTTTAAAACAAAATTGCAAAAAGTAATTGCGAGGTACTTTCTAAATATCAAATTATAATCATCTGTTCTAGGACCCCTCTTCGCACACACATGCATATTCAAGCAAACAAATAGGGCTGTAGTACACACACACCGTGTGGACGCACAAAACACACTTCAAGAGGCACACAACAGCAGCAGTAAGCACATTTGCATAAACATAAATCATTAACCTACCTTCATTTCCACCAGAGGAGACGTTGAGGGCAGCCATCCCATAAATAAATCAGCTTTAGTGACTGCTGCACACTTGGCACAGCTCAGCAGCACGACATTAAAATCTCTAAGAACCACTGGACTCACTAACTTCCCCTTTAAAATGTTTGGTTGTATTCATATTTTATATAAATGGCCAACCTTTAGAATGGGACAAAGTAAAAGTATAAAATATAACATCATTTCTTTGAAAAGGTAGAATGAATGCCTGAGAGATACTGGGTTTCATTAAATCATAGCATAGATGTTTAGAACTTAATGAAGACTGTTTTAATGTTTGCTCCAGGGGTGTAGTATATGCCTCAGAGTCCTTATTTTTATTGTTGTAGTTATATCTACTTCTTTTAGATATTTAAGATACGTAACCAGGAGTTGCTCCAGATGGCTCCACATCCACACACTGATGGCATGGCCAACTGTGTGTGAATGTGAGTCTCCCTGAGCTGGTGGCACCTTACATGGCTCTGTGTAAATGTGGGAATGCTGAATTGTTAAAAAACACTTGAAATGGTCACAAGACTGGAAACGTGATATATAAATGCAATCCATTTACCCTTTACTGAGAAAAACTACCGGGGACATGACCTCAGTGTCAAATCAAGTTTTATTTATATAGCACATTTGTAAACGATTTTTGGTCGAACAAAGTGCTGTACATATAATAAAATTAGCCTACAGTAGAGACACTTTACAGCAAATACAACAGGACAGATTGTTCAGAATATCAGTATGAGAGAAACGACACCCTCTGTCCTTAGACCCTCACATCGTACAAGGAAAAACTTCCAGAGAAAACCCACAGTTTGAGGGGAAAAAATGGGAGAAACCTCAGGGAGAGCAACAGAGGAGGGATCCCTCTCCCAGGACGGACAGACGTGCAATAGATGCCGTGTGTAAATCCAAGCGATAATACATTTTACAGCATATAGACTGAATGTTAGGAAATGCATGTGTCTGTAATAAGAAGATGAATCCACGAGGATGTCAGCTACAATCCTGAGGAAGCAATCAGGGAAGCAGCATGGCGAGACCCAAGGCAGGACCGCAGAGACAGGTTCAGCCACGACCCGAAACGTCCACGACTTAATCCAGAACTCAGGATAGAGGATCCAAGACACAGGACTACAGCAAGAGGATCAGCCTCGACTCCGGATCCCGGCGTAGATATAGATACAAAACAAGAAAAAGATTTGGCTGGGTTAATCGGAACAAGAGAATACACAGACACAGACAGAGAGGGAAAAGGTCATTGGATAAAAGTTATTCTTGATAACCCTGTGTCCTCAGTAATTCCATCTGTTCAATGATACACGCTCCAGCACTCAGTTCCATGATCCACCTGATCGATGTGTTCCACACACTTATGCTGAATCATTACTGATTACGCATCCGAATCGGTAAAATGCAGCTCTTCATAGTTCACTTTTCCTAAAAAATCCCCCAAATATTTACACAATAGAAGTCAGTGCAGACCAAACATTTCTGATCAACTCTGCTGTGTGATGGTTAGCAAGATCTCTTCCTGCACCCTCTTCCTGTTTTATACCATAAATAAACCTTGTGCTGTCCATGTCCATCGATCCAGTGTCACATTCAGGTGACGGCAGGGCTGAGGGTTAAATAGTTGCGTGTCTTACTCTTTGAACAACACACTCTCACTCCCTAAGCGTCCAGGAGCGACGTTTGGTCAGTGTCCGTGGCGTCCAGTTGTGACGCTGCTAGGCTCCTTCAGCGTCATAAAGGGACGCAAATAGCTTTCAACTGATTGCAATGTATTCCCATCTGCGGCGGGATTTGACGCTCATGGAAGCACGGCATTCGTTTGTGTCGGCTGCCCTTAAAAGCAATGTGAGCGTCCATTCTCATTGGATAACGGAGAATTGTACACCCGGAAGTAAGTATTCCCCTTACTGTCGATTGATTTTACAGTGATATCTGCTTTAATGGTGTTATCTTTATTGCTACCCCCTTCCCCGTCAATGTATAGTGTTGGTCCACAGCGCAACAACAAAAATCCGCATCTAAAGATAGCCTACGTACGTTATTTTCCCTATCCCTTCAAATCTCCTTCAGACTATCGCTCCTGATATTCTACCATTTCTCACCCATTTCTTCAACACTTCTGGTCACTTTTCAAACAGTCTCAAGGAGACAAGAGTAAACCCTCTCCTAAAGAAACCCACTCTAAACCCGTCTGATGTTATAAACTACAGGCCTGTCTCTCTCCTCCCGTTCCTGTCTAAAACACTTGAACGGGCTGTCTTTAAACAACTCTCCTGTTATCTCCATCAGAACAACCTTCTGGATCCGCACCAGTCTGGTTTCAAGGCAGGTCACTCCACAGAAACTGCCCTCCTTGCTGTCACTGAGGAACTGCACACTGCTAAAGCAGCCTCCCTCTCCTCTGTCATCATCCTGTTGGACCTGTCTGCTGCATTCGACACGGTGAACCATCAGATCCTCCTTCGCACTCTCCAAGAACTTGGAGTTTCAGGCTCTGCACTTTCCCTCATCACCTCATACCTCAAAGACCGCACCTACAGGGTTACTTGGAGAGGGTCGGAGTCCGACCCTTATCAATTAACTACAGGGGTCCCTCAGGGCTCTGTTCTTGGTCCCCTCCTCTTCTCCTTGTACACAAACTCGCTCGGATCTGTCATTAGCCCGCAGGGTTTTTCATACCACTGCTACGCTGACGACACCCAACTAATTCTGTCCTTTCCCCGCTCAGACACCCAGGTCGTCGCACGCATCTCTGCTTGTCTAGCTGACATCTCTCAGTGGATGTCTGCTCATCACCTCAAGCTCAAACTTGACAAGACTGAACTGCTTTTCCTTCCGGGAAAAGATTGTCCCACTCTTGACCTAACAATCAACATCGGCACCTCTGTTGTTTCCCCGACTCAGACTGCAAGGAATCTGGGTGTGATCCTAGATAACAACCTGTCCTTCACTGCAAACATCGCTGCTACAACCTGCTGCTGCAGATACACGCTTTACAACATCAGGAAGATTCGTCCCCAGCTGACCCAGAAAGCGACGCAGGTTCTGGTCCAGGCTCTCGTCATCTCACGCCTAGACTACTGCAACTCCCTCCTGGCTGGTCTACCTGCATGTGCCATCCGACCTCTGCAGCTCATCCAGAATGCAGCGGCTCGTCTGGTCTTCAACCTTCCTAAATTCTCCCACACCTCGCCGCTCCTCCGCTCCCTTCAGTGGCTTCCGGTAACTGCTAGAATCCACTTCAAGACAATGGTACTTGCATACCATGCTGCGAATGGATCTGGCCCTTCCTACATCCAGGACATGGTTAAACCGTACACCTGAGCAAGTGCACTCCGCTCTGCATCAACCAAACGGCTCGCTGCACCCTCGCTGCGAGGGGGACCCAAGTTCCCATCAGCAAAAACACGTGGGTTTGCTATCCTGGCTCCAAAATGGTGGAATGAGCTCCCCATTGGGACAGCAGATAGCTTACACACCTTCCGGCGGAGACCGAAAACTCATCTCTTTCGACTCCACTTCGAGCAATAGAACTATTAACAAAGCACGTATATACTAATAAAGGACTGGCTTACCTAAAGCCAGTTGAGTAGCACTTGAAATGTTTTTGCTCTATGAAACCTGATGTACTTATATGATTCTGTTTTCTTCAAGTTTGTATTTTGTTGGTCGAACGCACTTATTGTAAGTCGCTTTGGATAAAAGCGTCAGATAAATGCAATGCAATGTAATGTAATGTAAATTTCCCCTGTGCAATTACAGTCTCACATCTCACAGCACATCGTCATTAACAAATACCGGAAACAGACCGAAAACATTTTTAAAAAATAAAATAATACTTTATTCCGAGTGTGCTTGCTTTTCTCTTTGAAAGTCATCACATAACGGCATTGTAATACACGGTTCGGCTGCATTAAATATTACATATCTGCCGTAGTTCTGTATTTATAGAGCCCTGATGAGAAGACTTCTAGACAAACATGAGGAACTGAAAACGTGACGTTGATCATAAATATATCAGCCATTAAACAACATCTTACATTTCTTTTCACACAATACGTCTCCTTGCAGTATCAACACTAATTTGGCTGATTTTTATATTTGATCCATTTGGTAGATTGGCTGTATTTACACCATAAAGGTGCACAGCTGATATAAAGGGACACCTAGTGGTTAAAGCATGTTATTGAATTTCATTATTTTTATTATTAGATGTTAATAAGATCCCTATAAAGTATATTCATTACTCGTTATTCTCTACTAATAGTTAATTAAAGACTTGTCAGGTATTGAACAATCAATAAATAAAGAACACAGAATTGTTAAATATAAAACACAGAATTTGTGTGATTATACTAAATGATTTACAAATAAACACCACTGCATATTTACAACTGTACACATGCTGATGTAACGCAAATGTTCCAACTTGGGATCAATAAAGTATATCTTATCTTAAGCTGATCGATATTGCCATATTTGCAAAATGTGCCTCTGAACCTTGACAAGTGCATGTTTCAGGCTTATCAATTCATGTAATGTAATGTTATCAATTAACAACAGGAGGGGTCACAAACATAAGACCAGCTGTTAAATAAAGCTCTTCTGACCTTAGCTGGCATGTGTGTATATATATTAATGCTGCCCATTATGGGCACAAGCAATTTTCACCCATTTATTAATTATATGTTTTAAATTTGAGTGTTTCCTATCCCCTAAACCTCCAGGGATGTACACAGTTTAATACTGGCAACTTCTTATTATGGGAAATACGAAAACGTCTTTTAAAACTACAACTCCCAATAGAGACGTGCCATAGATAGAGAACATGTTGCGAAACAGAATAGCCAGCATGTGTAGTTCTGGAGACGGGGTGGGGGAGGGGGGGACGCGGTGGACCCGTTCAAATCCAGTTTTGGACAGTCTGCCGTGATTCCATCCTATTTCAAGTGCTGTTCGAGGCTTGGCGTAACCCTTGGACCACACTCTCCAATCACAGAGCTTCAGGACTATCACTGGGTTTGTCAAACAGAGCACATGGTGTAGTCCAAACGATAGCTGGGGATTCTGGGTAGTGTAGTGTCTTCTGCCATCCTTTATATTTGTTTCTCCGAATCGAAGGGGAAAAATACAAAAGCATTGCACACAATTTAAACCAATCAATGTTGTGTAATTAACAAGGATAATCTGGTGTTTTTTAGTCGATGAGTAGTGCAGATATTACTGTAAAATTAATCGACAGTAAGGGGAATACTTACTTCCGGGTGTACAATTCTCCGTTATCCAATGAGAATGGACGCTCACATTGCCTTTAAGGGCAGCCGACACAAACGAATGCCGTGCTTCCATGAGCGTCAAATCCCGCGCAGATGGGAATACATTGCAATCAGTTGAAAGCTATTTGCGTCCCTTTATGACGCTGAAGGAGCCTAGGAGCGTCACAACTGGACGCCATGGACACTGACCAAACGTCGCTCCTGGACGCTTAGGGAGTGAGAGTGTGTTGCTTTGAAAGTCGTCATGCAATATGTTAAAATTAGTTTGCTTCGTAATATGATAACATAATGTTAACACGCATGTCTCATAGTTTGTACATCTGGGGCAGAAGAGACTTGTCTTCCAATGAAGCGACCATGTTCCTCTGTTTAAATAATTACACTGTTTAGAAATCACTCTGCTGTTGGAGTCCTTTCACCTGGAAACAACTAACATGCTCCTAAAATAAAAGGCTTAATGTGAAGATTACTTCAACGTATTGACAAAGTAAATTATATCTATACTGGCTGTGTTTATTCCAGTTGAAGTATCAATAAAATACCGTCCCTTACAGTTTACTGTAAATATGTCACATAATTCCAACCTGCATGACGTCTTACAGCCTGAGCCGAGAGCCCTGAGGCTCTGTGACACAGAGGAGAGTTTATTGGTCCGGAGCCTTGAACTGCGGCAGGACAGGGACCTAATGAAGCACTGTCTCTTTGGGACAATGATGTTTATGTCCGCAGGAAATCATTCAGATGCTTCTTAAAGAAGGTTTCTCCTTTCAACATTGCTACTGTGAACTGGAACTCATAATCCTGCTCAGAGAAAGAGTCAGTCATGGTGTTATCACGCTGTAGAGGAGGAACACACACCAGGGACCGGCTCACCAGGATGAAAGCACAGGTGTGAGGGAAGATAGTCGCACACTCAATGATTACAGAACTTACAAACGTTCCTTCTTTATCAAGCTGTTAACAGCCAGGCAGCTCTGCACTGAGGGTCTGTCCTCAGGCGGGGATTCATGTCCTGCTTCCTGTTACTGAAGTAACTCATTCCACTGGCTGAATGAGAGGAAAATGGCTGAACCCAGGAGAACATATCTGCCCTCCATGCTGCCATATTGCTAAATGTCAAAAGGTGACTCATGTACATCCACAGTACCTTATAATAATGAACATTTATACAGCCATATTCATAAATGTAAAAACATTTACCCTTGATATAACCTGATTTATCTTTTAGAAACATTACCACATGTGTTACATTGACCCAAAACATCATCACTTGATATCATGTTTTATCTGTGTGTATAACTATTCTTGAGGTTCTGCTTTCTAATTTGAAGACACAACTGTCCTTGTCCATTACATGGTGCAATAGCAGTTCTTCACCACTAGAGACCAACATTGGCTGCACAATGGATATTCAAACTTTAACTTTGGGCAATGAGTATATAACTCAATTTAACAAACCATGGTCAAACAGATGGCTGAAATATCAACACGTTGGAGGGTGTTTAAAGGAGACCTATCATGCTATATTTAAATGATATAGTGTATGACCATACATATATAAGGTATATTTATACATTTTATTTTTCAAAATACCAAACAGATCATTTTTTAGCCATGCCTCGTTTCGCTCATTTTCGCTCTATTCGAAACCTGTCTATGAAAATTCTGAGCAGCAGCTGACCACGCCCCCCTGCAGAAGAGGGGGGCATGAGCCGGCGAGAGTCACGTTACCATGCTTGCTGTGATTACGAGTGTGGAATAAACATGTCATCTCAGAGCAATGCATGTGTTCAAGCATATTATCAATTTGATCCAGAAACTGAAGCAGCGGAGGTTTTGGTGGAGGTGCAAACATCTCGGTTGCAGCAGGACGTTTCTGAATGGTTAGTTGACAAGCTGTTTTCCCTATTTATTTTTACTCTGTTTGTTACGATGCTTGCTACTTATTCCGTTCATATTTTGGCTAATTAGCAAGAATGCAATGTGTACAGTTTGTAACTTATAGTTTGTAACGCAAAAACAGCGATACATATATATATTTATAAAGGAAGACGTTCATATTTTCAGCATATATACAATGGCCTCATTGCGTTTAATAGTTTACAGTCCTTTTCTTCCAATATCGTGCAACAACCGTTGGAAAGTTCAATAACTTAGGGTGATAAAAAGTATAACTCCAACACCTCAGTTGTCAGCAATGTGTGTATCATGTGTTTTAAAAGCTCAGTTATTGACTTCTTTCTACAGGTGTACATGTGCAACTTGCGCCACGATGCCTTCTGAACCGGAGCATGTGTGCTGCATGGAGATACCACAGGTAACATTTTTGATAGCTTCACTAACCTGTGTGGTGGACCATCCTGGATTGGAGCCTGTGTGCCTGAATGTGTTCTCCCTGCAGAATGCATTGAATATTTACAGAGCTGAACATGGTGGACTACAGTTAAATAGAGCAGTGAGTGGTTTGTTTGTTTTGACTGAAATTGTAAAACGAATGCTAATATTGTTCATGGAAATAAATACTGGTGTATATGGCTTTATGCAATCTTTCATTCTGTCATTGTACATGTACGATTATATTATATACTACACAGCAATGGCATAACACACCCATGTGTACGACAAAACAAGTCCACACACAACCTTATGCTTGTGAAATCAGAATATTCTTTACCCATCCAAACATGAATAATCACGACACACTTGATATCAACTCGGAACTCTATTGTCAAAATCAACGGTTATTTGAACCCATAAAAAAAAACTAAATGTACTTGTATTTTGTATAAATGACACTAAATATTTTTTTATGATTTCAGGCGTCACAGGTATCTAGCCTACAGAAGCGTTGTGAGCTGGTGCTGGGGCTTCCTTGGACGCAGGATCAGAGTGGTGATTCCGGCCTGCGTTGTCCTCAGGATTCGCAAGGAGTTTCCTGATCCGTGAAATGTCTATGTTGGGTTCAGACCGCAGCCAAATTGAACCGTGTAGCATACCCGGCGATGATCTCCTCCCTGTCAGGTCGCTCATAATGGTGCAGGGTCCACAAAGACTTGGTCGAAGATGAGGTCCATCAAGTTGGCCATGTAGCCTTTGCAATGTTAAAAAAAAGCACAACAAAAAAAGTGGTTTCGATTAGTATATGCATGTAAAAAACTGAAAGTTCTTTCTATTTTCTATTTGTAAATAATTGTATAATAAATATTTTAAACACTTACGGAATGTGGGGTCAGTCTTTACTGGTTTTGCTCTGCATTCTCCCTTCCTGGCCTTTGGGAACTGCAGTTTATATACAGAGGGTTTCCAGTGGATGTAGTGGCTTGTGCACGCTCAGCGTTTTCATTGTAGTGCAGGGCTGCCAGGTAAAGTCTTTCATTTCCATCATGAGAAAAAAAAAATGTAAATAATAGCAAAGGATGTACAAATTGTCACTAATTAGTAAGTAACTATGGTTTATTTTACCTGCACAACATTCCAAGAAATGGAAACACAACATTCTTTGGAGCAAATCGCAGGATGACGGCATGGCAATGGAAGTGTTTCGACACCAACGCTTCTGCAGGGAATTTTAGCCTGGACAGCTGTAACAATTGTATTTGACATTAAAAACAAAACAAAAGATAAAACAAAAATATTTTACAACAATTAGAAGCACACAAATTAAAGGCTACAACATCAGAATGTCAAGATGTATCCAAAGAACATTTGAAAAACGTGCTTCTAACCTGTACTTCGATGTGAACCAAGAGTCCTCGAGGATAGCTGTGTACGAACAGTATGGTACTTGGGTGGGTCAGTCTGACATGCAGAATCTATCATCACAGGTAATCTGCTGGTAGCATGTGAGGTGCTGGCCTGTAAAGAAGAAAACATAGTTAGAACAAAATCATCTCAATTTAGTATTCAGGATGAGAAAATACAATTTGGATAAATATAGTCTGAAATCCCAAAAGATGGGGCTTAAAACTCTCTATTTAGCAAAGCTCTTTGCTTAGCCTTTTCCAATCTGAGTTAGTTTTGAACCGTAACGTGCATGCTGTGTTTCTGACTCAATACAGATGATGTGCTGGAGAGGGGCTGAGCTCAGTAGACTGACTGTAATGAGTGCTAGCTGCTAATTAGCCTATTGCTAGAGGTAAGGCCTCGTCAACAACAACATACATCGTGGTGTGTGTGTCCCCTCGCATACATACATACAGTGTTGTATCCTAACACACCCCCATTTATATTCATGTGCGCAAACAAGTAAACATACAAAAGCTTTTACATATAATGCTGCAAAAAACGGCATGTCTCATTAGCGTAGCGTAGCTTAGCATAGCTTACAGATCGATGATATCTGATCGTTCTTACAGACTACAATCACAAAAGCTTTTACATATAATGCTGGAAAAAACGGCACTTACCTACAGAAGATTACCTTTGTTATTATAACTTACTCAATATGATTTTAGAGGATACAAAATACTAATACATAGGAGAATAAATACTTGTGTTATCGGCTAGGGCGTGGCTTTACAGCCTTCACACAGATCGCCATTACGGCAGTCTGAACATGTTCGCAAATGCCTGATAATTAAAATAAAAGACAAAGCAAAGACTGCGGAGCGTACAAAATAAAATGTTACAAGAACATATAAACACCTAACCAATTACTATTTGGGTTTGAGGCGACATTGATACGGCGAAGCTACATGCTACATGCTACATATACAAGGTAGAGATAGCTTTATCAGGAAAAACACCGCTAAATAAAAACTTACAGCTTCAAAATGGGATGTGTCCTCACTGGCCTGGTCCCGGATGGTTGGTATTGATCCCGGATTTAGCATTAGTTTGGAGGCATATCCGTGTTGGACTTGAGAGAAGTTCATAAACATGTCCGTGGTAAAATGTTTGGAACACACAACCAGAAATCTGCCGGGGTCTTCTGGCACATGTCCCTTGAAAATGAAGTCTAGCCACAGATTATTTTCTTTTTGCACTGATGGCATTGTATGCAGTCCTCTGTTCCGAGTCTTGCAGCCAACAACAGCACAACGTTTAACTGGCTTAGACATCCTGGCAAGAGCAGGCAAAAACACAGATGTGCCTGGGGTTGATTTAGCCTGCCGATAGCCTATATGCAATGAGAGGTTTGGCAATGCACGTGGCCGTGGCTCATTCCGCTGATAGGTGGAGAGTTGACCAATAAGCGGAGCACGTCTTTGTGACGTAGAAAAGTGTTGGAATCTGGATCCATTTTTTTCAGATCCGTTGAAGCCCCTTTTTTAGAGATTTGGCGAAGGAGGAAAATAGAGAGGGTTGTGTTTTCTGACACTTGGTGAGTTCCCTGGAACACCGGGGACACATAATCATGTATAAAAGACGTACAAAGGTGCATTTTGCATGATAGGTCCCCTTTAAGTAAACTTTACAGATAGTTTCTCTGTTGCCTCCTGCATTACGCCCCTTTAACACTCATCAATGTGAGGTCAACAATCAACCTGTCAACATTACCTTGGATACACCATGGATGTATAATAAGAACTGGAGACAGCGTGGGAGGCCGGGCCTCGTTCATTCCTGTGAGAGTTGCTCATTGGCGCATGAAGACAAAATGGCCCAACTTTTGAGAGAGCGAAACGTCTCGAAAGTATTCATATAATCATATAATCCGTTTTTATTGTGCATCCATGGGTAGCCTAAAGGTAAAACTCATGTAGTAGGCTACTGAACACGTCACATGAATGTTCCGGGCGGCGCGTTCATAATGCCGAGGAAAAAAACTCTCAGAATAACGTTATTAACTTATTTGCACATTTTACAACTTGAGGACCGAATGTTTTAAGGGCTTTACAAATGTTCATACTGGGTAGTTTATTTAGATTCAAAAAAATTATCCAACGATTTACAGACGTCTCTTTCCCAATGTTAGTCAATGGGAAAAAGTGTTTCCGGGCACAGCGACTGATACGCAAGTGTAGTTCCGCCGTCTGGCCACAACAAATATTTTCCTCAGAGTCCAGCGCACTTCCTGAGGGCTTGGGATACACATGCAGCTGTTGAATAATGGCCGCCTTTGACCTTAAACCTGAAAGTTCAATATATCAGGTCCTACTGTTGCTTTATGTCATGTTAATGGTTTCATTTTTAATCATTTTTAATCGACAGTGATTTACAGTGAACGTCATACAGTATGTGAAAGATTTATTATTATTTTTTTCATAATTCAATTAAGTGATCTACTTTGGATATATATATATATGTATATATATATATATATATATATATATATATATATATATATATATATATATTTAAAGGAGATTTTATATAAATGCACTTCTATACATCCGTTTTTAAGAATACAATTTAAGGAAATGTTCAGACGGGATTTTCCAATAGGCCAATATACTTTTTTTTTTTTTAAATGTTATAGAAAGAAATAAAGAAAAAAACATTATAACAACAATATACGTAAGTCTGCTGTTAGATGAAGGAATACCACTTGAAAAACTGAAGTTTGGCGATATCAGCCTGCTATATCAAAATGTTTCATGTGTGATTATGCCACCAAATTACTTGGTTAGATTTAGGAAAAGGATCAGCAATTACTCAAGTTTTAAGGCATACTGTAGGACCAAGCTATTAAAATGGCCTTCCGGTTTCACACAGGTTTTTATTGGTTAAATTCCTTTGTCTTTAGAGAATAAGCCGAATAGAGCCCTTTCACAGCTTCTTGTTAGGTGCAGTACCCTTTGAATCTGTGTCTCAGTGGAGCAGTATGGTTTATATTGCTGGGTGGGGTAAAAATCTAACAAAGATTAAATTGTTTGACCAAGAAAAAAAACTAGGTCCATGTATAGTCTTTAAGATGCAGTTGAAATCTCTGGATGAAACTCAGTAGACCTGCAGTTAAAAGTGTCTCACTATTCAACACTCATCATCAAGTTCAACATTGAATGTCACTCTCAAATTATTGAGTAATTATGGCCAACTTTAATATTCAAGATTTACATGTGGTAATCTGAGTTTAACAGGGCAATTTCCTGTCGTATTCCATCCTGCAGTATTATGTACTCTTATGTAGAAGTATCCATTAATACAGCACAGAGCTGCATGGCTGCTTCTGATAAAACCACAACAGTTTCTCTCACTGCACAGGACTGTTGCTTCCAGTCCAGTAGAAATGCCCATTAAAAAACAAGTCATTGGGAAATTGCTTATTGTCAGAGTATCCTGCCATCCAGAGAAGACTATTCCTGTTAAAAGATGCTGCTACATCAAACTAGCCCAGATGAATCATTTCCAGGATGCTGAAGAGCAGTCAGAATGTATTTTATTTCCATCCAACCATTTGTTTAGGCCCAGTTATTGTCTGATAAGCAGAGCAAGCTCCCTTATTTAATAGTAGTCACTTAAAAACACAAACTAGGCAGACTGTGTTACGGTGTGTGTAGGAAGCAGGACCCAAATGCAGATTATAGTGACAAAAATGACTCCTTTATTTCAAGGCTAAATTAATCACAAAGACAGAACAGAACACTCACCGAAGACCAGGTCATGACACAAGACGAACCGACAAAGACAGACAGAAAAAACAGAACTTAAATACACACAAGACTAATCACACAAACAAGACACAGGTGAGGAGGGAGGAGAAAACACAGGGACACCAGGTGAACACAATCGGGTAAATCAGGGAGGGAAAACAGACAGAAAGCGACAGGCAGGAACGGGGGGTGAACACTTTACAAAATAAAACAGGAAACCAAAGACAGAAACAGACAGACAAAACACAACACGGACAGATCGTGACAGAACCCCCCCCTCAAGGGACGGATCCCAGACGTCCCAAAAAAAACAAACAAAAGTCCAAAACCTCAAGCAGGGTGGGTGGAGGGGGTCCGGAGGACGGGACTGAGCTGACCGCCCAGGGGCACAGCAGAGGACCAGGAAGGGATCTCGGGCGGACGGCCCGGGGCAAGGCAGAGTTAAAAAAAGGGGGATTCGGGCGGACGGCCCGGGGGCAAGGCAGAGTCTAATGTGGGGAACTCGGGCGGACGGCCCGGGGGCAAGGCAGAATCCAAGGTGGGGAACTCAGGCGGACGGCCCGGGGGCAAGGCAGAGACCATGGAGGGGCGAAGGCCACAGCGGGCGAACTCAGGGGGCCGAGCATGAGGGCGAAGACCAGACAGCTCCGGAGGCCAGGCAGGAGCCGGTGTCGACTGGACAGGAACCGGTGGGACAGGTGTCGGCAAGATACCCCACGGAAGAGGACAAGGAGTTGGCAAGACCCCCAACGGGACAGGACATGGGGCCGGCAGGAGAGTAGACGACGGGACCTCCAACGAGACAGGACAAAGGGTTGGCAGGACTCCCGGCAGGAGAGTAGACGACGGGACCTCCAACGAGACAGGACAAAGGGTTGGCAGGACCCCCGGCAGGAGAGTAGTCGGCGGGGCCTCCAACGGGACAGGACACAGGGTTGGCAGGACCCCCGGCAGGAGAGTAGTCGGCGGGGCCTCCAACGAGACAGGACAACGGGTTGGCAGGACCCCCGGCAGGAGAGTAGTCGGCGGGGCCTCCAACGGGACAGGACACAGGGTTGGCAGGACCCCCGGCAGGAGAGTAGTCGGCGGGGCCTCCAACGAGACAGGACAAAGGGTTGGCAGGACCCCCGGCAGGAGAGTAGACGGCGGGACCTCCAACGGGACAGGACATGGGGTTGGCAGGACCCCCGGCAGAAGACTAGTCTGCGGGACCTCCAACGGGACAGGACACAGGGTTGGCAGGACCCCCGGCAGGAGAGTAGTCGGCGGGGCCTCCAACGAGACAGGACAAAGGGTTGGCAGGACCCCCGGCAGGAGAGTAGACGGCGGGACCTCCAACGGGACAGGACATGGGATTGGCAGGACCCCCAGCGGAACCTCCAACGGTACAGGACATGGGGTTGGCAGGACCCCCGGCAGAAGACTAGTCTGCGGGACCTCCAACGAGACAGGACAAAGGGTTGGCAGGACCCCCGGCAGGAGAGTAGACGGCGGGACCTCCAACGGGACAGGACATGGGGTTGGCAGGACCCCCAGCGGAACCTCCAACGGTACAGGACATGGGGTTGGCAGGACCCCCGGCAGAAGACTAGTCTGCGGGACCTCCAACGGGACAGGACACAGGGTTGGCAGGACCCCCGGCAGGAGAGTAGTCGGCGGGGCCTCCAACGAGACAAGACATAGGGTTGGCAGGACCCCCGGCAGGAGAGTAGTCGGCGGGACCTCCAACGGGACAGGACATGGGGTTGGCAGGACCCCCAGCGGAACCTCCAACGGTACAGGACATGGGGTTGGCAGGACCCCCGGCAGAAGACTAGTCTGCGGGACCTCCAACGGCACATGAGTAGGGGCTTGAGTGGGGACTCGAGAGAGGGCTTGAGAGGGAACTCGAGAGGAAACTGGAGAGTTGACTTGAGAGGTGACTCGAGAGGGGACTTGAGAAGGGACTGGAGAGGGGACTCGAGAAGGAACTCGAGAGGTGACTCGAGAGGTAACTCGAGAGGGGACCTGAGAGGGGACTTGAGAGGGAACTCGAGAGGGGACCTGAGAGGGGACTTGAGAGGGAACTTGAGAGGAGACCTGAGGGGAAACTTGAGAGGGGACTCGGGTAGGAACTTGAGAGGTGACTCGAGAGGGGACTTGAGAAGGGACTCGAGAGAGGGCTTGAGAGGGAACTCGAGAGGAAACTGGAGAGTTGACTTGAGAGGTGACTCGAGAGGGGACTTGAGAAGGGACTCGAGAGAGGGCTTGAGAGGGAACTCGAGAGGAGACTCGAGAGGGAATTCGAGAGGGGACTCCGGTAGGAACTTGAGAAGTGTCTGGAGGGGAGACTTGAGAGAGTTGGTTCGCCAACAGAACACGGGGTGCTGGAGTTGGCCGGTACGCCGACAGGACACGGGGAGCTGGTGTTGGCTGGGGAGCCAACAAGAGACGAGGTGCTGGAGTCGGCCGGTACGCCGACAGGACTCGAGGAGCTGGCGTCGGCTGGAGAGCCAGCAGCAGACGAGGTGCTGGAGTCGGCCGGTACGCCGACAGGACACGGGGAGCTGGTGTTGGCTGGGGAGCCAACAAGAGACGAGGTGCTGGAGTCGGCCGGTGACGAGGAGCTGGAGTCGGGGCCATGACTGATGGGGCTGGTACTTGAGCCGGAACTATGGCTGGAACTGGGGCCGGAACCATGGCTGCTGGAGCCAGAACTGGGGCTGGAACCCTGGCTGTTGGGCGCGGAGCGGAAGCCTGGACCCTGGCTGTGTAAGCCAGGTAATGGAGTATGGAATTAAAGCTGCGTGGGCCGGTACTGGAGCATGAAGCCATGGCTGCTGGGGCCTGTACTGGGGCTGGAATCATGGCTGCTGGGGCTCGGGCTAACCTGGCCTTGCGACGACTCCTCTTAGCAGCCGCCTGAATACTCCGTGGACCTCCATAAGCCAGACGAGTTCCGTAATACAACTCCTGGACAGGAGCAGGAACTGGGGCAGAAGCACGGGTTGACTTCAGGCGGAACCCACCAAGGCGTATGGTGCCAGGTTGGGAATTGGGAGACATGGAGTTAGCATGCCTGGGGCTAGCAGGCAGGGATAACACACCGAGAGGAAATCCAAAATCCAGCCAGGTAAGAATTTCACCAAGCCTGGCTTCTCCTTAGCCATCTGGCGAGCCTCTGCCAGAGCTGCCTCTCGCTGCTGAACCCCGGACGCTCCCCTCCATTCACCATAGCTGCAAGCCAGCAAGTAGGTGAATGAAAGCAGCTCCCTTTCAAAAGGATCATCTGCTGGGTCCATATTTGGTCGGTTCGTAATGTTACGGTGTGTGTAGGAAGCAGGACCCAAATGCAGATTATAGTGACAAAAATGACTCCTTTATTTCAAGGCTAAATTAATCACAAAGACAGAACAGAACACTCACCGAAGACCAGGTCATGACACAAGACGAACCGACAAAGACAGACAGAAAAACCAGAACTTAAATACACACAAGACTAATCACACAAACAAGACACAGGTGAGGAGGGAGGAGAAAACACAGGGACACCAGGTGAACACAATCGGGTAAATCAGGGAGGGAAAACAGACAGAAAGCGACAGGCAGGAACGGGGGGTGAACACTTTACAAAATAAAACAGGAAACCAAAGACAGAAACAGACAGACAAAACACAACACGGACAGATCGTGACAGACTGTTAAAAGGAAAAGTTTGTTGTTGTGCCAGGAATAAAGACAGTAACTCTCTGTGTATCCCCATTAAAAGTTTTATTTGTTATAAAAGAACAAAAGAAACAAAAAAACAGCACTGAGTTTCTGTACAAATATTACTCTTTCACCCAAGCAGAGGACTATATAAATGGCTTTTTTGTTCAAGCCCACATCAAAATAAAAGCCTGATATTAATATCATAAGAGACAGGGTCCCCTCTCCTGCGGTGTGTTCACTGTACAGTGAGGACTTTCATATTTACATAAAGAAGTTTCAAGAGGGTACAAAGAACTGTGTGGTGAATGCATACAATAAACAAATCCAGAAATGGAAACCAAAAAATATAGATTTATGAATTTACAGATGAAATTCTATGACCATTATAATGTATATCTAAAGGAGTATCATTTATATTCTATATAAGCATTGAGGCAACAAAATAATACAATTATTCCTATAGTTTAGTATCTGTAACATGCATATAACCATCATTCCTCAGCTTTTATTGGTGGATTTTACCCCATAGATTTCTAATAACTTTACATTGTATGTATCGTAGAGGCCCCGGAGGCCCCATTGCATTGATAATGGTGCTTCTTTCCAGTTAAAATGAACATGAGCCTGTAGGTTTTCAACAGAACAAAAGACTATCACTGAAAATGTGACGAATTCCTAACCTGAAGGACAAAAAGAGAGAAGTTGAAAAGTTTAATCTGTCGGACCCCTGCACAGCTAAATGTAGGATTGTCTGTTTGTGAAAAGACATTTTTTCACAAACAGACAATCCTACATTTAGTAAAACACAGTAAATAGTCATACACATCCCCCTAATATAACATCAAACAGGTGTGTTGGGGGGTTCTGTGGCTATTCAACCCTCTGACAAGCCGTTCTCATGGAGTGTACTGGCCCCTTAACAAGTATAATTGTAGATAAGCAAAATAATATCCACAGAGACAAATTGACATCTCTATCTAGCTTCCTTTTAATGGCCGATGTCTGGAGTGATGAGTCGGAGTTTATCCAGTTAGGATGAAACATCTTATTCTTGGTAGGTTTTATCCAAATGTGGTACTCCCAGTACATCTTCACTAAATGTGTGTTGATAGGGAAAGATGGAAATAATACCTCCTTGAAGATCTATGAAAAGTAGAGAAAAAGTATTATTTCTGTGTGAATATCCTTGAAACTTTAAAAGAGCTAACACAGCCTCCAGTTCAGGCTTCCAGTTGTTGATGTATGTGTGTATGAATATGTTGAGTACAATTACAAAATATTCTGTGAAATAGAAGTGATGTACATCCGTTTCATTCAATGACATTTTTCTGCTTTTGAGGTGTTTAACTTCAGTGAATGCAATCCTTTGGTTATGGAAAAAGGCTTTTTTTGTTCCTAAATATTGATTGAATTGCTTTCTCACGAAAAAAGCTAATGTTTAATCTTAAACCTTACTGAATGCAGTGGAATGTTATAAATACTTTCAGTGATCACATGCACTGAAGTTGGAAAAAGCAGTAGACGCTACTAAAAGCAGTATTCCTATGCTCATCAGTCTTCAGGTGGGCTACGTTTAAACAATCACTCTACAGTCAGAGGTGTGGTAACACCAGCATAGTCTGATATTAGGTCAAATGGAATCATACGTGTCTAAGGCCCCGTCCACACAGAGACGAAACAGGTGTTATCCGCTATAGTTCTTTATCGTATGGACGGTTCATCCACACGAGGCCGTACGGAACCGTGGAAACGGAGCCCTCAAACGATAATGCATCCCAAAGTGGGAAGGTCTGGTAACGTAACGCTTGCGGCACCGTGTGTACGCCCCAAACGATCATAGCCCCGCCTCTCCCCACCTCTCCTGCTCACCCCCACGTCATTGCTGATGCGTTTCACAACAACAATGGCGGATCACAGGGTTGCGTTCGAGCTCCAGACGCTACTGACCATGATACAGATTTTAGTGCAACATTTACAGCCGTGTGGACGGGGCCTAAGTCATTAGACAATAACTTTGGCTTGGAACTCTACAGTTACAAAGCTCTGTCCTTGGATGAAGCTTATCTATAACTTCCCCCACCATGCAAATAATCAAGAATAGCGTCATGGGAGAAGAGCAAGAAGGTGGTGAGAATCACAAGACTGGTTGAAAGGGGAAAAGGGATAAAAGGCAGATTACGTATTGAAGGGAAGGAATGTGATTGAAGAATGAGGAACGGAGAAGGATCAGTATTGTCCTCTGCTGAATGGAAGATGAGGCACAAGGGCGGGATATATATATATTCTATGTGCGGCTGTCTGTCTGCGGGCTGTGGCTGGAATGCAGGAGGTCAGATATAAATGCAGCTCTCCCAGCTAACGTACATTAACTGATTAGTGTTATCCTCCCTGTGAAGGATTTGCAATGTACTGTCAAAAGAACTGTTTGATCATCACAACGAGCATGGACATGACCAAAGGCACTCTTTAGAGATCATTATGTTAGTTATGTATTAAGAGTGCACAAGGTAATTTACTCTCAATATAAATGATTCAATTAGTGATATAATACCCAACTGAATTCAAAGCAAACATTTTAACATGGGACTAACTTAATGCTGAGAAAAAACACAGTATATAACACATATCATATAGCATCACATTCATACAGTTTTCTACTCTTGGATTAAAAAAGAAGGTATACTTCACACAAAAATGAGCAAATAAAACATAAACCATCACAATGTGGCACTTTCACAGTCAGGCCTTTACCTAACCCTGTAACATTCAAAAATATAAGTGCTCAATTATCCTGAACATTTACTTCCCCCAAAAAACTCACACACTTCTCTGAACTCTCTCTGACATGGAGGGTATGAATAGTGTCCCATATGAATCTACACTTAAACTACACTGAAACTGGGAGATGTGCAAGTACATGATTCATCAGAGGAGGCGGTGAAGTAGGGAATCATGTATGTCCTTACTACAATATGTGTCACATGTATGGATGGATATATGAAATGTCCACATAAAGTCTGTTTATACAATCAGAGACATTCATCCGGTTTATATAATGTAACAAGGTACGGTTAAACTACTTTCATCAGTTCAGTCACTTGCAACAGGTGTAAAGTGGTGTATTGTATGTAAGAAGGTCTTCAAGGTTGTTCCTTTTTTCTATTCCCTTTGGAACTAACCTTGTCATGTGTATCTGTGAGTAGTTGACTGCAAAAAGAATGAAGTAGTAATCTAATAATTTTATCAAATGTCACTCTGGCTCACGGTTTTGACTTCACCTTATTTCATTAACTCATCCCATTTGTTCGTGGTTCGATCCTCTAATTTAATAAGAAACCAACTGCTGCTTCAGTTTCAATACCTTCTTGTCAATACCACAGTCCATAAAACAGTACCTTCATCACAGTTCCCACTTGTTCCTATGTCATTAGTGTAAAGCAGAGATTCTTCAAGAGTTAAATTGCTGAAAGTATCCACCAGAAAGCAAACGGTGAGAATTAAATATTAAATTATGAGAGTCTAACTCTTGGGTTCAGCTAGTGGCAGTGTCCTGAGGCTGCCATGGTCTTTTCTTCTGTGTCACATCTTCGACACAGTCTGGAAGGCCTTGCTTTGGGCAGGGATCATGACAGGAGTGGCTCCCATGCGGCTCAGGTTTGCAGGACTCAGTTTAGGGGGGGGGCTGGGCTTGCTGTTGGAGGTAGAAATGGAGGTTGGTGTTGAACGGGGTTCGGGAGTCTTGAGAACGGACTGAGTGTAGCCAGGTGGAGACTGTGGGAAGTTTGAGGCATGGCAGTTTTCTTTGAGCGCCGCTACAGCAGGAACACAGGCTCGCTGGCCTCGGAGCCCCATGTTGTGCACCATGGACTGAGTGGAGGAGGTGCCTGAGCGAGAGCTGCCAGAGCGGGATGAAGACAGGGAGTTGGGCTTCACCAGTTTGGCTTTGGGAGCCTCTGCATCCTCCCTGAAATGACCACATGATTTCCAGTTATCACATGCACAATCTCAAGTTATGTATTTACTACTCAGATGAAGACAATAGCAGTTTGTTTGCTTTCAACCCTCTTTTGGCTGGCTACATTATTGATAGGGAGAGACCCCCAGCAGCCTGCATTATTCATCCGGACACTTGCAAATTGCTAACAGTGATTGCTAAGGTTGTGTATGCAAACAAAGAAATATCTAATTGAAAACTAATTATGTTTTAACAAATGGTGCTAACATTTCATGCAGAATTTAGGGAATCATCTCCATGAAGTTCTGGTGGCCCACTTTTGGAACATGGGCAGTCAGACACTTCACTACTCCAGTACTTTGATGATAGTACTAAAAGAGTATACCTGATTTCATTTGGGGTTTCTTCTTCTTCATATTTCTTGTTATCCTTTTTTCGGAACACCAACCAGATGATGAGGATGATTAGGAGGACCCCAAAAGACACGCCAACCACCGCCCCTGCTACCACACCCATTCCCCTTATATCTACACACATAGAATCACACAAAACACACACAGAAAGTTCGATTAGAAAGAGTATACTGACATTAGGCCTACTGTAGAAGGAACATTGATATTTCTATATCCGCCTTGTATAAATAATGCTTGCAATTGTTCTGTGTTGCTATATTTACAGATCTAACCAAGGCATTTGATACACTAAATGGGCCCATGTTAACTAACTTCCTGAATAAGGTTGGAACCAGTTGTAAAGTTGCTAGTTGTTTTCAGAGTTGTTTAACTGATTACATGAAATTTGATCGGTTTTGTTTCTGATCCTGTTGTGATACAGAAGGGGGTTCCCCAAGGATCTATCGTGGGGCATCTAGTTTTTCCATAATGCATACATATTTGTGTCTACATAAAACACTCAATGTAGCATATGTATTCTGATGATACAGTGCCACATTGCAGCATGCTTTGAATAATTTGAAACTGCTTTTAATGCAAACTAAATTAATGCTATGTTAATTTTTTACACCTAGGCATACTAAGGAATATTCCCTCTCTATTAGCACCCTACATTTAAGACAGGAATAAACCTGTAATCAGACTACAGTGATAACATTTAAAGAATTGCTTGTCACACTACTTTGACTTTACTTTACCCTCTTTCTCATGCTGCTTGTGATATATGTTAAACTCAATCTACAGGATGTATCACTGTCCATTGGTTGGATGGTCTTTACTTACTACGCACAGGTCTTTACTTACTACGCACAGGTCTTTACTTACTACGCACAGGATGCAACACTGGTATCATTCTTAAGTAAAGGCCATTTTGGGCAGGTTATTAATCACATTACGAACGAAATACCTATGATCTTCAATCCAATAAATGGCTGGGCTTGAAAGTTCTATGTGTGGACTGACAATGAAGAAGGGGTCTTCCTTAGCCCTTTGTCTCAGAATGACCTCCAGGATACACTCACACTAGAAACCCTCATCTCTCTGGACACTTTTAAGTGAAGGTTGGCTGAGGTTTTTGTCACAGAGTGTTTTTATTCTCTTCTTAATGCATTATCTATGCATGTGAAATGTTTTACTTTTCTGTCTTCTTCGTCAGATCGCTATTGTAAGAGAGATTTCATCAAAATCAGTTTTGTGTTCAGGTCCTAAACTTTTAAAGAATCCTTTTTCCCAGAATTGTAAAAAGCAGAAACAGATTGGACCTCATGTCCCAATAAATACACTTTTATTTGCTGGTGCTTTACTTCCTGACATCCCACTTTTAGAGGTCTTTGGGCTTAGTGTCGTGCCACTTGGGGTAAACTGGTGATTGAGTTGGTGATTGATGGATCTAATCTATAGTGAGGGCAGTAAGTCATGCAGGTGACAGCAGCAGTTTGCAATATAGCTGTTGTTTATGGCGAGTGGTCGCCAGTCGTATACAGTACTATATTTACAAGACTACCCTTGAGGGTCCTAAAATGATAAAAAAAAAAAGTCCTTTTGTAAGATATTGTTAGATTAGAGCGTGTTCAAAACAAACCCGCTATTTCCTTAAATAGGATTTAATCAGGTTTGCTGATTAAATCCTATGCGATCCATCCAAAACAATCTTGGATTTTACATTCCATTGATTATTTCAGTAGCTTTGATCAGTTTACCATTGTTAAAGTTATTATTGTCTATGGGGTTTTAGATTAATTTCAGTCGTCACAGGTCCATATCTTCCAAATTTGTTGAGATCAGCCTGGAAGATAAGCTCCTGAAGTTTCATGAAAACAAATCAAATCTTCAAATCATAGTGTAGCTACATTGTCTAGAAATGATTAAAAAACATATAATAGAACAATACACTGGGTGACATGTTCATTCATTACCACAAACACACACCACTGTAGTTTATTTTAACTTTCCTGCTGTCTGACTAGATCATTACACCTGTATTATTCCACCACAGAAAAGAGATCCCACAAATAACTCTTTTGAGAAATAAACTAAATATTTGTGAGGTATTTTAAATTATTTATTTATGTCTTTCCCTGGCCTTTCTTGACAATAAGAAAAAATATCCTCGCCCTTATTTTTGAAATGTCATTGTATGTACGACTAAATATGGTGGGGCGTAAAGTTTACAGTGCTTCCAAAACCTGACTTTTAGTCAGCTACACATTGATTTGGTGAAATCGCAGGTGATCATCATTTGTAAAAATCATTTGTTGGTTTTCAGATGCTGCGTGAACAATGGGTGTGAAAGCTGCATCCTTTTCTGAATGCACATTTGTGGATGTATTGTTGTTTCAGTGTTCACTAGGGTTTCCACTCACAGTGCAGCTTGACCTCCACCGTGCAGCTGTTCTTCTCCCACATCGTTGCTGGCCGTGCACTTGTAGACCCCGGTGCTCTCCTTCGTCAAGTTCTTCAACGTCACAATCTCTGGTTTTTTCAAATCTGATTGTACCCAAAAAGGAAAAAAAAGTATTCATGGCGTGTATTCATTTCCTGTCTAAAACACGGAATGTGTTTTAGAATATAATGCTTATTGAGTTAACAGAGCTGTCTGACTGATTCTGACTGGTTTTGTCCCCTTTTGAAGATATATACTGTATGTTAATGACTAGCCAGAAGAACCATCAATTCAAAAAGAAAAAAAATGAAGGGTCAGAACCTCTATTTAACCTATAACAGTTGACTGCCCGAGACAGCAGAAAAAGCAAAAAAGTCAAAGAGCTGAAATATGTCCGCACAGTCCAGCGATCTCAAACTGAATCCCTGTCCACCAGTGTTTCTGCCTTCAAAGCTGATAAAGAGACACTCCACACTCAGCTGATAAATCACAAACCCTTTCACTACTACAAATCTGTCACATTGCCTAGTGTTCTCTCTTTCTTTTTCTTTTTTGCTGAAGCATTTAGTTTGGATTGAACTCTGAGATTTTAAACAATGCAAAATGAAATACAATTTCTGTTACAAAAATAAATTCCAGAAATAATATTAATGTTAATGTTAGTTCAAGTGCTGGCTTATAGCAAACCAGGGCTGTGCCAATATATTTTCCCAACATTTCTGGCATGTATGTTTGTTTATTTAGTTGTTGTAGTATTGTGTGGTCAGTAGTTTATTGTGTGTAAAATGTATGTGTTTTGGTGTCGTGCATTCCTATATTATACATTTAAAAGCCCAACTTGGTACAGGAGTTGAAAATAGAATAAAACGGTCTGTGGTTGACATTACAGAGCTGCTGCACATTGTCCAAATCAAATCAAAATACCGTCAAATAGAACCTACAGACGTGTGAGCAGACTTACCCACTAGGGCCATTGAAGGCAGCTTCCCACCATATTTGCCCTTGTCCATAACCCTCTCCCATTTGTAGTGGAGGGGATCAGAGCCGTCCGCAGACTTGCAGCTCATCTTGACATCCCCCCCCTCCAACAGTTTCCCCTCCATCCAGCACCGCGGCTTGGACGGCTTTACTGCGGAGAGACAATCAGATACAAGCACAGATATTCTTACACAATGTCTCCTCAGCTCGTTTCCAAACAAGATTGGTGCTCTCCACAGGGGGCTGAAGCATAATGAGACTGTATGTAAATGGTGATTTGTGTTTATTAGATTTGTGTTGCACTACATCCTTGTATATTATGTTTGATGCTAGATGTATACTTGGACTTCTGTTCATAGTGGGAAATACATAACTAATAGTCCTGTTAGCCATACAGGGTTTCCCTCAGCTGATCAGTTTGTACAAGCAGCAACAGGGTAAGCGTGAAAAACAGGACAGCAAAGATTCACACAGATTAATAAAATAAAAATAAAATCAAGAAAACAAATTAAAATAATAATGATAATAATAATAAAAGACTATGAAATAGGAGATGAGTAAAATAACTGTCAGCATATATACATATTTGATCATATAAATTATGAAGTACGAAATGAGTTAAAGTGACAAGTGAAAGTGAAAATGGACATCTACACATAGTGACATATCTATCTACATATTTGGTCTACTACTAATATATTAACATGGGTTGTGGAAAACAGTGTATATTTATGTCCAGTGATTTTTTTTTTTTTTCTTTTTACATTATTGACCCCTTGTTGTGCAGCCTGATGGCTACAGGCACAAAGGACTGTCCGAGGCGCTTCGTGGCTGTGTCGTGGAGCGATGAGTCTGTGGCTGAACGTACTCCTCATCTTCACTAATACGATCTTCAGTGTTGACATCAAGAGGTTGTTACCTAATAATGTTGGTCTCAAAGTGGAACTTAAGGTAGTTTTCTCCAACGTGTCAAGGCAACATGGGTAGCATTGGAGGTCTTACCATCATTCTTTTTTGAAGCGTTTTATTGTTGAGTTAAGTGAATACATCTGAGCAATGTTGCAGTGGTGAGGATCAGAATCAGAGGGGCTTTGCTTGTGACAAGGACAACAATAAAGATTTGATTTGATATACTTTATTAATCCCCGTGGGGAAATTGTTTCTCTGCATTTGACCCATCCTAGTGTTAGGAGCAGTGTGCTGCCATTTTGAACGGCGCCCGGGGAGCAGTGTAGGGAACAGTGCCTTGCTCAGGGACACCTCGGTAGCACTTGGTCTTGCCAGGACTTGAACTGGTGACCTTCCAGTTGCCAAGCCAAGTCTTTATCGACTTCGCCACCACCGCCACCAAAGGATGTTTTACAAGTCCATTTACAGCAGTGGAATTGGTTTATTTAAAGAAGGTCAGGTGGTCAGGTGGTTCAGAGGACTTACAGTACAAACTGTATATGTACCAGTGAAGCATTGAGGTTGAATTCATTGTAAAGGATAGTTGATTTGCTGCTGCCCCTCGGGATCATGTGATGATTCCCTGTAAATGCAGTAACGTCTGCTCTATTTGAACTTTGTTTGTCTACTTTCTCTTAAAAAGGACGACAACTGTGGCTGGGCCATATGACATATATCTTCTTTTACGATATACGGAATTACACAATTTACAGTATATCACAATATAGCATTTTTTCAGGTAACTCATTTATTATTGACTTTATAGAAAAAGAATTTGTAAATGTAGCCCTAGTCTAGAAACGAAAATGAAAATGATATGTATGATAGACATTTCTACATGGTTTTGACAATATGATGTGTACAGTATGATTTCATATACACAGCCCTAACCAAGACCAACTATTTGTTTTCTAGAATGTATCTTTCAGACAGACAGTTCATATAAACTCACGATGCACCTAGCAGCACATTTCATCTAGTTCTTAAAAATTATGATTTTCAAGATTTTCTTGAAGTGACTATAACATGAAATCATAACTAGCCGGCAGGACAAAAAGAAGTGTTAGCATCAACAAGTGGTTGTGGATAAAAAAGAGAGAGGGGGGAGATTTCCCTTCAGGGAGGGCGGCTCTATTGTGGAACTTTCTGACCTTGTGTGATTGCAGTCAACCATTTGAATCTTGAGCTGTTGTGACATATTCAGGATGAGAGGGGAGAACTGCGACAGCCTCTCAGAACAGTGTTGTTGGCTTTCTTTGCCTTCAGTGTCACACTTCATCTGCTCAAAACACAAGAAAACCCACTCTGACAATTCCAATATTCAATCAGCGAAGCGATTTCATGGCTGTCACCTGCGTCACTGCTCCAATGTTAATCTGACTGCTAGAATGTACTGCAGCTGTAAGTGTCTGAATCACGTTTAATATATAGGAAGCAGATTTGAATTAAAGCACTGCAGACACGGCTGAACTTAATACAAATGCCTTTAGTGCTTTTAGTAACTTTTTCCATTTAAAAAAGGATATACTGTGGGGTGGAATGGCACGGCTGTGAGAAGTGACTTGATGCATAATGTGTGAAGGTTAAGCTGCCTCTGGGAAACGCAGACTTGAAGGGGATGCAATAAATAATTTAAAAAGGGATAGCAGGACAATCTTCTGGGGTTTGTTTATTCCAGTGATGTATTGGATAGTAAAGATGTGTTCTCTTCTTATGGAACTGTATGCATTATAGATGTACTGCAATCTTTTTTCAGATTTAATACCAACAGTTTGTGCAATCAATGAGAGGCCGCTGATTGAGGAAGGGTTCTCCCCACAGGATGCTGCACTCAAAGAAACACAACGTGAGCAGATCATATGTGTACAGAACAACAAGCTGAATACTCTGACATGCCTATGCAGTGTGTAGGATCAAACCACTGCCCCTCTGATTGATCGATTAGCGATCAACCCCTCTGTGCCACCACATACACACAATGTATATTTTACATAGGTGAAGGTAGAATGTAAAAAAGTACATTTACTTAGTGAGTACTATTTTGATACTTTATTTACGAATTTCCACGTTATCCTACTTTATTATTTTCTCCACTACATTTCTATAGCCTTAGCTTTAGTTACTCATTACTTTCCAGGTTCAGATTATAAACTAATACATCATATAAATAAACTCATAAAATAACCAGCAGAATTGTATAAAGTAATACAAATTAGCTCCACGTTTACCAACTGCGATTAACACATTTATGCATCAATATTCATATTCCAGTGATTTCATATATGTGATTCTAAAATGGGCTATTATACTGTAGGTACATAAGTATATATCTTGATGCCAAAACTTTTACTTAATTAAGATTTGTAAAAAGCTTTTACTTGTTTCAGAGTATTTTTACAATTGAGTGTCATAACTTTCACTTAAGTAAAGAATCTGAGCACTTCTTCCATCTTTAGTTCTTTCACAGATAGATGAGTGTCACGGGCCAAATCATCATCTACTGTATTCTCCAAATCACATTACTTTGGTCGATTGGAATACTTCATGTACTACATGTACATGTGCTGCACTACATTTAATGCTGTGATTCTAAGAGCTTTCTGCAGTGGCCTAGTGTTGTTCTGTGTTCTCACACCCTTTTTCTCATTTAATGGAAGCTGTCTGACACATACCCAGCACTATGAGGCTGATGGTGCTCCAGTGGTACTGAGCTCCGGTCTTCACTTTGCAGCTGTACTCTCCTGAGTCTATGAGGGACAGGTCGCTGATCACCAGGGACGCGTCCCCCTTTAAGTACTCTCCAGCAAAGGATACCCGACTGCGCTCCACCTTATTGGGGTCGAACACCCGTCCAGCGAAGAAGGTGATCACCTGGTGGGGGGAGGGAGGGAGGGGGGTGGGGGGAGGGAGGGGGAGGAAATAATGAGACAAAATATGGTGACTTTATGCAAATGTGTGTATATTTTTTGTCTCAAAACTAATTAACACACAAAACAATTACAGAAATGGTTCAGAATTCTACCAATGTCATGGTTATTCTAAAAAAGTGATGTTTAAAAGAATAACTTTTTTTTTATTTAGAATTGAAAATTGAAAAAAATATTTGTTTTTGTTTGTTTATTTTATAAATACAGATAACAAATAATCAGAAGGTGCTGCGAGTTTTAGATTTGTATAAAGCTATCTGATGCTATCTTTAGCAATTTAGCAGCTACCTTTCACTTGAACTGCTGATGACAAGTAATTCTCAAGTACTATCTCAATAAAAGTTAAAATAAATGTTTAGGAATTTAACACCCACGGAATACACACATGTATTCTCCCTTTGAGACTTAATAAGAAATATGTTCTTGTTTCTTTCTTATGTTTCTTTCATATTTATTTTAAGAGGTGTAGTAGATTTGAGTAATTGGATTACTCACACATTTTAGGAGCTACGCTTTCTGCCCCCCTACTTCAACTAACTTTGTTTTACTGTAACATGACTGTAGATATCAACAATGAATTACTTTAATACAAAATTATAAAAACCTACATCAATGGCACAACCATTTTTTATATGGATTTCCAAACTACAGATTCCATTATTTCAACTTTGGACAGACACTCACCACTCTCTGCCTGTTGGTGGGCTTGAGCAGCAGCCACTCAATATCCAGCGTGGGGTCGTCCCCCACCCAGAACTGATGGTGGCAGGGCAGCGTGGCGTTGTCCCCAACTACCCTCTTCATCTCCGTCTGGGCGCATGTCCCCAGCACACCAGCAGAACTGCAGAGAGACCAACACAAGATTAATGTTCACTGCATCAGATATAGTATAGAACGTCAATTCATCAAGTATTCATCAGACAAGAAACAGCACAACACAGTTCTGGGTTTTTAAAATTCTCAAATGAAAATATTTTTGACTAAAGCAGTCACTTTGAAACTAGGAATGGCAATGTCTGAGCTCATGAGTTGCTCTTGAAGGCCACATCATAGGAATTTTCAATTTGCAGCAAATCAGCACTGTTCTCTTTCACACCAACACACATGTAACAGACATGTTATTATTGTAAAGTACATTTAGTTCTAAGCTGTGCTATTGATAATGCAAAGTAAATATAATCCAATACTATAATGAGATCTCACTCGGTGTTTTCTTCTTCACTCTCCCACACAAAGAAGAGTTGACTCCAACTCAATGGTCTCTTTAGACTCCAGTACAGTCAGGGCAGCCAAGATAACAGAAACAGAGTTAATAATCATTCCTAACTCGATCAGAACATATTGGGTATAGGATTATCTTGCAGATGCTACTGTTTCAAATGAGTCCAACCCCTTGAAAAAGGCCAAAATGTTTCTTTGCAGAAGTACTTTTTTCTAAAAATGTTTCCTGGCAAAGATGATCAATGTTCACAATAATTGTATTTACCAGTACAACTATTGCCAATATGTCCATGCAATTCATTTGTACATATCAGGAGAATGATAACAAACGAATGCCCTGGATTGAAGATGAAAATGAGGAATCCGTTTACTTCAAATCTTTAAAGGTGACCTATCATGCTATATTTAAATGATATAGTGTATGACCATACCTATATAAGGTATATTTATACATTTTATTTTTCAAAATACCAAACAGATCATTTTTTTAGCCATGCCTCGTTTCGCTCATTTTCGCTTTATTCCAAACCTGCCTATGAAAATTCTGAGCAGCAGCTGACCACGCCCCCCTGCAGAAGAGCCGGCGAGAGTCACGTTACCATGCTTGCTGTGTTTACGAGTGTGGAATACACATGTCATCTCAGAGCAATGCATGTGTTCAAGCATATTATCAATTTGATCCAGAAACTGAAGCAGCGGAGGTTTTGGTGGAAGGTGCAAACATCTCGGTTGCAGCAGGACCGTTTCTGAATGGTTAGTTGACAAGCTGTTGTCCCTATTTATTTTTACTCTGTTTGTTACGATGCTTGCTACTTATTCCATTCATATTTTGGCTAATTAGCAAGAATGCAATGTGTACAGTTTGTAACTTAGAGTTTGGAACGCAAACACAGCGATACATATATATATTTATAAAGGGAGACATTCATATTTTCAGCATATATACAATGGCCCTCATTGCGTTTAATAGTTTACAGTCCTTTTCTTCCAACATCGTGCAACAAACCGTTGGAAAGTTCAATAACTTAGGGTGATAAAAAGTATAACTCCAACACCTCAGTTGTCAGCAATGTGTGTTTCATGTGTTTTAAAGCTCAGTTATTGACTTCTTTCTAAAGGGGTACATGTGCCAACTTGCGCCACGATGCCTTCTGAACCGGAGCATGTGCTGCATGGAGATACCACACGTAACATTAGCTTCACTAAGTTGTCTGTTTAGAGAATACATTTTTCACATGTCATTCAATATATGTTTATCACACTAGGTGTAAAGACGGATGCAGGAAACTTGAGGACTCTAACCTGTGTGGTGGACCATCCTGGATTGTGTGCCTAAATGTGTTGTCCCTGCAGAATGCATTGAATATTTACAGAGCTGAACACAGTTGGACTACAGTTGAGGCAAATAGAGCACTGAGTGGTTTGTTTTGACTGAAATTGTAAAACGAATGCTAATATTGTTCATGGAAATAAATACTGGTGTATATGGCTTTATGCAATCTTTCATTCTGTCATTGTACATGTACTATTATATACTACACAGCAATGGCATAACGCCCCCATGTGTATGACAAAAAAAGTCCACACACAACCTTATGCTTTTGAAATCAGAATATTCTTTACCCATCCAAACATGAATAATCACGACACATTTGATATCAACTCGGAACTTTATTGTCAAATCAACGGTTATTTGAACCCATAAAAAACAGGAGCTTTGTGAGCTGGTGCTGGGGCTTCCATGGACACAGGATCAGAGTGGTGATTCCGGCCTGCGTTGTCCTCTGATCCGTGAAATGTCTATGTTAGGTTCAGACAGCAGCCAAATTGAACCGTTGTAGCATACCCGGCGATGACCTCCTCCCTGTCAGGTTGCTCATAATGGTGCAGGGTCCACAAAGACTTGGTCGAAGATGAGGTCCATCAAGTTGGCCACGTAGCCTGTGCAATGTTAAAAAAAGCACAACAAAAAAAGTGGTTTAGATTAGTAAATGCATGTCGTCAACAACAACATACCAGGGCTTTAGCTCCGTTTTACTCGTGTGTGTGTCCCCTCGCATACATACATACAGTGTTGTATCCTAACACACCCCCCATTTATATTCATGTGCGCAAACAAGTAAACACACAAAAGCTTTTACATAACGCTGCAAAAAACGGCATGTCTCATTAGCGTAGCGTAGCTTAGCTTACAGATCGATGATATATGATCGTTCTTACAGACTACAATCACAAAAGCTTTTACATAACGCTGGAAAAAAACGGCACTTACCTCCAGAAGATTACGTTTGTTATTATAACTTACTCAATATGATTTTTTAGAGGATACAAAATACTAATACATAGGAGAATAAATACTTTGTGTTATCGGCTAGGCTAGGCGTGGCTTTACAGCCTTTCACACAGATCGCCATTACGGCAGTCTGAACATGTTCGCAAATGCCTGATAATTAAAATAAAAGGACAAAGCAAAGACTGCGGAGCGTACAAATAAAAATGTTACAAGAACATATAAACACCTAACCGATTACTAGTTGGGGTTGAGGCGACATTGATACGGCTAAGCTACATGCTACATGCTACATACTACAAGCTAGATATAGCTTATCAGGAAAAACACCGCCTAAATAAAAACTTACAGCTTCAGAATTGGATGTGTCCTCACTGGCCTGGTCCCGGATGGTTGGTATTGATCCCGGGTGTTGTAGCATTAGTTTGGAGGCATATCCGTGTTGGACTTGAGAGAAGTTCATAAACATGTCCGTGGTTTAACTGGCTTAGACATCCTGGCAATAGCAGGAAAAACACAGATGTGACTGGGGTAGCCTGCCGATAGCCTATATGCGAATGAGAGGTTTGGCAATGCACGTGGCCGTGGCTCATTCCCCTGATAGGTGGAGAGTTGACCAATAAGCGGAGTACGTCTTTGTGACGTAGAAAAGTGTCGGAGTGTGGATCAATTTTTTTCAGATCCGTTGCAGCCCCTTTTTTAGAGATTTGGCGAAGGAGGAAAATAGAGAGGGTTGTGTTTTCTGACACTTGGTGAGTTCCCCGGAACACCGGGGACACATAATCATGTATAAAAGACGTACAAAGGTGCATTTTGCATGATAGGTGCCCTTTAAATAAAGAATCAGGTGTCGTTGCCATATTCTGATGATCATCAAAGGAGGAAACAAATGCACAGTTCAGGAGATCAAAGCAGTGTTCGTGTGATCGGAGGACATTTCAACTACAGTAAATATTTAATAGCCAAACACTTTTCCAGGACAGAGTGCCACCACAGATGCATTTAAAACCCACCCACATTCATACATCTACTTTCAACCATATGTAATGGAGAACTATTTAACACATGCAGACACACGTGCACACACACCACACTACACACACACACACAATCCCACAGTATGGCGTAGGTTACACTAATAATAACACAAGAAGGATCCACGGGACAATGGGTAAGATCCAGAGGGGATCTCAGCTTACGGAGCGCAGCAGCAGAGTTATACTGGCACTGCTGCTGGGATGGAATTACCAAGAGCTGAGGATGAAAGCCTGAGCTTCCAATTGTTTCCTCTTTCATTTATTTATCCTTCCTTGGACACTGATCAACTGTAGGGACTGTGATGTCCCGCTGGCTGGACACATTTGTTGGAGAGCAAAAAATAGAACAGGGGAACGTGTGTGCGTGTGTGTGTTTTGCATTGGCCTGGGTTACAATTGTTTCTCTGTGTGTGTATCAGTTTTAAATCATGTCTGTGGTGTGTTATTAGCAGTTTGATCTACATGTTGTCTTATGTTGTGTGCAGTATGTCAAGGTGTGTTACAGCATCTGTGCAAAATTAAGTTACACTGACAAATCTTAAACGTTGAATTTAGTTAATATGACATCTGTTGACATAATACATTGATTTAAAGTCAACATTTCAGTTTTTTTAGTGTAATATTTACATTCTTGTATGTTGATGTGTACGTGCGTGGAGGTGTTTGAACATCGGAATGCATGACGTCTAAAAATATGTCCATAAGCTGAAGAATGCGTAGATAAGATACAAACAAGCATGTGTCTCTCGAAGTCTGCATGATTATGAGCTCAACGTGTCTGAGTGTGTGCTTCTGAATATCAGTGTGTGTGATTGTGGCCCACGTGCAGGCACACTGCTGTCTGCGATTATCGCCGCAAAATGTCCGGAGCCTGTTGGCGATAGTGTCATGGAGAGCTTTGTTTTCATGAAGAAGCCCTGGGGTGAGTTGTGCTCCAGTAAACTCTCTCCTGCTCCTCCCACCGGAGTTCTCGCCGACCAATTATAGTGTCAGTGGGAGCCAGCGGGACGCAGAGGGCCCAGTTACCACTTCAAACCGTTGCATATCACCCGCCTTCCTGCCTGCTTGCTCATATGCAAGTCAGCACATCTACTGAACTCTGAGGCTGGTACCACACAATGCTCTGATCTTAGGAAACACAATTAAAATAGAAAGAATAACAAAAGAAAGGAGGGCAAACTCCCTCCAAGATGTCTCCTGGTTCTTTGAATTGTTCCCTTTTTCATCCGGTTGTCGGTATAGCGGAAGAAAGAAGTGTCTTCTTATCTTTCATGTATGTATGATATGGGGTGTGATTAAATGTGTTTGTAATATGTGTTCAGACTGGAAGCTCAGCTCTGGAATTATGGTTTGATGCAAAGTGTAAAGTGGAACATGTTTTATATTAAAGATGGGGGATTTACATACATATGCCAGGGCTAAAACATTATTGTAACACACTGGTTATGTCTGAATCCATCTCAATGCCAATTGAAATGCTTGCTTTGCTGGCCTATCTGTTTTTAAGAGTACGCTTCCTTGTTGATAAAGCTTATAGTTGATAAAATAATCTAATAAGAGTGCATTGACGTAGACACCTTGTGCCTCTTCACCTATACATCTTAGTTCTTACTCTTTTTCCTTACTGATGGTCAGAGGTGGGACCAAGTCATTGTTTTGCAAGTCCGAGTCAAGTCTCAAGTCTTTGCGCTCAAGTCCAAGTCAAGTCTCAAGTCAGGATGGGCAAGTTCAAGTCAAGTCCAAGTCCTAAACTTTGACAAAACGAGTCTTAAAGCCCTACCTGATGCTTAAGTGAAATTACTTGAGGCATTTTCTTAATAAGACTTATATTTGCATCAACTCTGACCTAAATATGTATTTCAGGCTATCAAGAACACATGACTTTGTTTGTATTTCAGTTTTATATAAGAATTTACCCAGCAGAGACTGACAGGAAACATGAACAGAGATAACAGGCAGCAAAGGCCCTCAGCTGTATTTGATACCCTTATGTCATAAACACACTTTAAAAGCTGATTGAATAACCATAGTTGATTGTGATGGGCCTTAACACTGAATATTTGAATGAGCATACATCTGAGCAGACACCAAAGCATAAAGCTAAAGTTCCACATTTCACAAAGAGTCCATTTTCCCACTCTTTCAGACAGCTGGTCGAATCCTCCCACGCTTGCAAGTTCCTCTTTATCTGATTTGTCTTTACATGTTCTACCCATACACGTCAACTCAGCCATTGCTCAAAAAGCTCCCTTGGCTCACATCTAGTGCGTCAACAAAAGTGGGCTGACGTATCTTTCATTAAAGTGGGAGGAAGGAATAACTTAAAACCGTTAAAGTTGCAATATCTTAAACTGTTGTTTCCTTCACACACGTTCCTTCTGCACGATCACCCACTCTTGGGCGATTGCCTTAACAACCCCACTCAACATGTATTAAGGATATATCTAAGAGCTCAAAACGTTGATAAACATAAATGCTCTCATTTCGACCCTACAACTACCAGTTGGTCTGTTTTTTGGCATTGGTAAACTGCTGGCCCAATAACAAGGAAGGCTTAATAATGTCTTAGTTTACTTGTCATATATTCCCGACACGGCACCACTGGCATTGCCACCAGAAGCTCATCAATCTTACATGTTGTCTCATTTCACGAGCATCTTCAAATTCTGGACAATTCTGATTTCTAGAGATCCTTTGGAATTTTCTTGAAAGGTTCCTAGATTTGTTATGTTTGTCTGACCTAATTATAAAAGAGCAACCCTCAAATATTGAACTACCTTTCAAAAGTAATGATCTAGATACTAATTTAAATAATACCAGCATCATACATATCATTCACCTTCTGGATCACCTTTCTTTTTTTTTTTTGGCACTGACACCAATCAACAGTTGTGCGTCGACTCGGCAGGGATCAAGACACGTATATGCCTCTCCCTGCTTTCCACCATCTACACCACAGCCACATTACATACTGTACCATCAGCCGAGGTGTGGACTCGAGTCACATGACTTGGACTCGAGTCAGACTCGAGTCACAAATTTGATGACTTGAGACTCGACTTGACAAAATCACAAAACACTTGCGACTCGACTTGGACGAACACCAATGACTCAGGACTTGACTCGGACTTGAGCCTTCTGACTTGATGGTGACCTTGATACTTTAATTCAGAGGTCTCCAACACGCCGATCGCGAGCTGCCGTTAGAAGAGCAGCCTCCCGTCGGGGGAGAGCACAATCTTCAGCAGCTCCTACTCTTGCTGAGAATCCTTGCAGGCAGAGGCGGGGGACTTTATTTAGCTGGGCCACATGCGGCCGATCATATGCGAGGACACACCAGGATCATACCATTATGTGAAAGAAGGGTGGGGGGCAAAGCATGTGTAGTAGTACAGGCCAGCTGCACAGAGCGACGGGGAGGACGGATTTAAATGCAAGCACGTCGGAAAAAAGTCAAGAAATGAGCGAAAACCGAAAAAAAGAAGCAGGCATCTGGCTGCTTTTCAATGCTATTGGAGAAAGCAAAGCTGAGTGCACGATTTGTAAAATGAAAAATAACCTTCAGAGCAGGTTTTTTTTTGGTAAACCACTCAGGATTATTGTCAGAGGTGGGAGAAGTTCAGACAATTAAAAAAAGTTACAATCAGGGTTCCGCGGGGGTCTTAACAAGTCTTAAAAGTCTCTAAATGTGATAATCTGAATTTAAGGCCTTAAAAAGGTCTTAAATATGATTTAGAAGGTCTTAAAATGTATCGGATTTGAAAGGTACTTCTGTGTTGCGATCGCGTCTAAATGTGTTTTTGGGTAAATGTCCGGGCTGCAAAGTAACCAGTACGGTAATAGCCTTTCAGTTCCCCCCAACAATTTGTATTGAAATAAATGAATATGGAACCAGTAATCACTAACTTTGTTTCCCCCGGCCCCTTATTGGAGAACACCCAGCTAGTAACCTAGCAACCAAGCTTCAGCTCATGTAGCCTATCTTCGAATCTACTTACAAAATGAATATGGGGAAGTGTCAGTTCAAACCGTATTTGGTTGGAAAACATCTAATTTATAGTGCTTGGTTGAAACCAGTGGAGGGGCAAGTGTTTGAAGCCCGCTGCACCTTTGCAAAAATAAATGAGCGTTTGTTTTGCTAATTAGCGTTAGCAGCAGCTCCCGCAACAACTCCGGGGGGACTCCGGCCCGAAAGTTTGGGTCTACGTCAACCCTAAAAGCGGAAGTGCTGTAGACGCTAAATACCGTAGCTAACACCAATCATACAACAGCAAAGATGAATAGATGTAGCCAAGGCAGCATAGCTCTGATATAGAGCTCTAGCTCTGTCTCTCTCGCCACACACACACACACACACACACACAAACACCACACACACACACACACACACACACATCACACACACACACACACACACACACACCCACACACACACACACAACACACACACACACACCACACACACACACACACACACCCCCCCCCAACACACACACACACACACACACACACACACACACACACACACCACACACACCCACACACAACACACACACACACACACACACCACTAGGTGCTTGCTCGATTATGGCAATAATCAAGATTATGTTGGTCAATAATTAATATCATGATTATTAAATACGATTATTCATTGACTTGAAAACATCCATGCAGGAACCCTGTACAATAAAAAGTCCTGCATTCAAAATGTTACAAGTAAAGTAGAAAAGTATTAGCATCAAAATATACTTAAAGTACCACCTGCAGAGGGATCTAGATTCAGGTGTTCTTTATAGAGACGCCTCGCTGCACATTACCCCTTGCATAAAGATAGATTGTGGATCCCTACAACATGTTGTACACAGTGGAAATAAACATTCTGGTCACCTCAACATCAGGGATCTTATACATGAAACTCCTTCTGAATAAAACCGTCACGGTAGCCTTACCTTACTGATCCCTCTTAAATTGGAAAAAACACCGTTACCAGCAGAGAGAAAATGGATTATTAAATTATTAATGTGACTAATAAAGTTAAGTATTATTCTGTTGATCAATGTCATTACATTTGGTGAAAAGCACATAATGACTTGTTTAAGGCCCGGACACGCCAAGCTGACACCAAGAACTGACACAGACGGACCCCGACTGTTGTGTCGCCTCACGTCTCGTGCGTCTTGGCCATGTGTCGCACTGGAACACACCGCAAAGACTTCAGCCGACGGCCAAGTAGCACGTACGAACTGTGCATGTGTGAGTGGCAATAGCTCTCCTTACCAGCAGGCGGCGGTAGTGTGTATTCGTCATTCAAAAGAGGCAACAACCGGAAGACAGAGAAGAACAACAGACTGCGTGATATAAACAAACAACAAATAGCGTGTGCGTTCCATTTTCCCTCTACAGCAAGAAGCTCACGGGCTTTCCCGAACCTTTGTCGAGAGCTGGAGTTAAATGAAATCTCACATTTGCCATCATTTGTTTGGGTCCCTCACTTCCGCTTCGCTTCTCATGCACTGATTCGCTAAGCTGAACAGCCAATCAGTAGTGATTTATTTGACCGACAGCCTTTGGCCGACCTGCCCGCCGGATCGACATGTCGAATCGGTTGGGTAAAAGACACGATGGTGCGGGACACACCAAGCTGAGTAGGGCGACAGGGACGCTCATCGTCGGCCTGACGCCCATCGACGGCCACAATCGGCTTGGTGTGTCCGGGGGCTTTAGACTACACGTTTGAAAAAGAATAAAATATTTTGAAAGTTTAAAGTGAAAAAGAAGAACGTTTTACCAATCCCTTTAGCTCACTGCTCATCTTTGCTACAGGCTAGATGCTGCAGGCAACGTTAGCTGCTATGAGAAAAGTACGCACACAATTGTCTGAAAATGCTCTTGAGTTGCATTATGGGAAATGTAGGCGCAAGGTTTTGACAAGGAATAAATAAATGCAGGGAATAGAAAAGATGATATCTGGTTTTCATAATAATGATATTTCCTGATTGAACTGTAGCTGATTATCACTGTTACAGTATGTATATAACCTATACATTACAGTATGTATATAACCTATACATTACAGTATGTATATAACCTATACATTTCACGTTCAGAAAAAGAATGAAAACATACAGCCGATGTGCATAAAGTAGCATCTCTGTACTTTGGTAAAGCAGACTCAGCAAACATTGAAATACCAAGTATGCTTAGTTAACAAGATCAAGAACAGCCTGGATGTTTTTCATTAAACAGGGTCAACAAAAACAGCACATAGTGTCTTTATGTTCAGCGGACTGCACCACGGCTCTCCTGCCAGCATTGAACCAACAGGTTCCTGGCAGCCTGCCCTCAGTACAGTGCAGAGAGCTTCTGCTACACTGCACCACTGCACAGGACCATGAGGGACAGAAAGTAAATGTTGCATCTTAATGAAACAAAGATTAGATGCAACCAAAACAAAAAAACCTCTGCCAACACCAACACATCTGCAGCCTCTGGAATAATCCCTCAAACTCTTCTAACATCACCTTCTAAATAAATCTGCCTGCTTCATTTCAGAGAAATCCAAGAAAGAGTGAGAATACAACGACAATAGAATTACTTTTTCATTCACTTCAACAACCTGCATAGCCTGATGCCAAACATGGGTAGTGCACGGGAAACAACTGACATGTTGACTTTAATGAATGTATTAGACAGATTTCACATAACTGTATCAGGTTAGTTGAAAGCAATAATATTAAGTTTGAATAGAAACCTATTAAGTTCAACTTAATATAATTGCTTTTCAACTTACCTAATACAGTTATGTGAATGTATTGACATAATACATTTAATTGAGTCAATGTTTCAGTTTCTTTCAGTGTGTGAATGTTTGCCACACAGTTTTCTCTGACACCAGTGTGTAATGTATGTATATGTTGTGTTTTGTGGCGTGCCGCCACCCTCCTGTACCTGTTTCTCTGCACATTAGCTGCTCTGTGAGGCATGCAATCATTCCTCTGCAGCCTTGAACACTTGAGGATGAGCAGGGGAACTGGCACTCACAATGATTCATCCTTTATGTCTGTTGCTACGACTGCTATTGCTCTGGCCACTGAGAATGAAACACTCCCCAGTTTATTGCATTATCTGTGCAACAATGGAACACTAAACTGGTGCTTTCGTGTAATTTAAGGATTGGTGGGAGGCTTAACAGAACAATAAAATGAGTGTGAACTCACTTATGTATAACGTCATTATGGGAACAGGGAGAATATCATTTATATCCATCCTGCACTGTAAGTTGTTATGGGAAAATCGAATGCTTACACTCCAATCGTACTTCCGCTTTCTCTGCTTTTAAAACTGCATCATGCTTGATCTATGCTGATGTCTACATATTTCACCTCACCGCGACGAGAGAAGAATCCCTTAACGCCCATAAACCAGACTCAGGGGCTTCTTGCTTTCTGTTTCTCTCTTTCCAAACTCAAGATGAACAATTTCTCCTCATCAGTAATGTATTCAATGCAATGTGTTATATATATATTCATCTTCTTCCGTTTATAAGGGACTGTTTTTATAAATGTACTGTTGTGCCTTTTTATGTATGCCTCTTAAAGTGTGTATATGTAAACATGTGTCTATGTTTGATGTAAGTGTATATACAGTATATAAGTGGGTGTACAGTAGGGATGGGTATCGTTTGAAATGTATCGATTCCGATTCTGCTTATCGATTCCCATTTCGATTCCAAAATTGTTAAAAGAAAGAGGTAAAATGTTAGATAGCAAAAATATCTTTATTCTTTCAAGCTTTTAACTGCCTACGGCCTACGTCCGTGCAGATATGTAGGCTTTCTTTGCAATACTAAAGGGTTAGTCTACCGCGTTTAGGAACCGTTTAAGCAGAACCGAAACTGTGTATTTTGTATGGGTACCCGGTACCCGGAATTTTCTTATCGGTTCTCATCATAATCATAATCTATCGTACATACATAAAGGTTGACACAGTATGCGCCTGACAAATCTTAAGCCTATCAAATATGATATTACACTGTCAGCTATATCTCTTAGCCACTGTAAGATAGGACTTGCATGTCTTCATCTCCAGGCAGCCTGACTTGATACCTGCATATTCTGATTCATCTGAAATGTGACACTCAGAAAACAGCAGGAAAGCAGTCGGCCATGTTCCAGCAGTTCCTCCAGCAGCGCTGCAGAAATGTGGTGAGTTTCACTTTGCACCGCCTGGAAGATATTTAGTGTGCTACAACCATTGCACCCAACTCATCCTTTAAAATTCAAAAAATAATAACCTGTCTAACAAGCAAATATAATAAAAAATGACGTTTCAATATTTATTCTAAATAGAGTTGACATGTATTTGTCTGTTCAATGAACATGTGTTGAAAATGTTTGACAACATAGTCATATTAAGGTGGGGAAGGTCATTTTGGAGGAACCAGCTGGAATGCGCTAGAATTTGAAAATACACAGCCGGAAGAATCTGCCATTTCCTTACAGAGCCCCTCCTCCAACACACACGAACGTGCACATGACCAATGAGGGCACGAGATAAGTTTGTGCACAGATGGAAGGCTGACAGGCAGGTAGGCTATCCAGTTATTTTAGCCGGGCCGGCTCAGATGATTGGTCGTGCTTTCTACAGTACTACGGCTTCCACAGATGACTTTTTATTATGGATTTTTTGTCAAAGCACTTCAGATATTCATTGCTATCGGGATGTTAAGAGCATTCCATGGAATATAACAAAAAGTGTATCTCGAGCCGGTTTCTCAAACTTACCTACCCCACCTTTTAAAGGCACATGCTGTACATAATTCAATACTGTATGAACCCGGAAATGAGCATAGACCCAAAACAATGTTCAGTAAAGCTAATCAAATCAGACATAGACTGGTAAAAAGCTATTTGAATTGGCCTTCCATAAAATAAATTTTTTATAAACTGTGAATTTGATCCAATATTTGCTTCTGACTCTTGCATCCAAGGAAACTTCTTTGACTGTCACCAGGTCTTTGTTTAACTTTGTTTGTACTAGGTGGTGAGCCCTGCAGTAGAGCCTGCATTGTCATCACCACTGTGACTTGATTATTCCATTAAATTATTTCTGACAGAACATTGATTTTTGCGTTTGTGAGCAAAAACGTACAAACCCAGCAAATCGAATACATAATTGATTACTCGTGATAGCCTTGAACAGAGTTGCACTGAATTAAACACATACAAATGTTCTCCTGGTAGCAGACCCAGATACCATCTCTTGTTTTGCTTCATTCAGAGATCTTTTATACCCAGGTCTTTAAAAAAATCCAGAGAAGAACATGAAGTTTGAAACTTGATTCAGTATGTGTGTATGTCATGTCTCAAAAATGTATTCTGACAGTAAAATCTAATGTTTCTGATGATGTTTTAAATTGATAAAATCCACTGCAGCTGTACGATAACACATTTAATATAAGGAATCATACAATCAATGACTGTGGCCTCAATACATTCTACTTTTCAAACCAATGTTTTCACTCACATTCATTCTACTTTAACATTCATATATTCACATCTTCTTTTAAACACTTATGGTGACAAAATCATATGTGTTGTTTGAGGATGGACTGTCTGATAGCTAGCCTCAAGATGGGGACATCGTTGACATTACAATACATATTTGGACAAGGTAAAAAGGATCACACTGTATACAAATAGTGACAAATGATTGTTCCAGTGAACAGAGTATTGTTATAGCCGTTCGACAGCCCTAGTTTCTACAGAATTTCAAAGCTCTCGTTCACAAACTAATATAAATTAGATGCAACGTTTTGACAACTGGAATTGAGCTTTAAAGTAACGTTTAAAGCTACAATGTTTCTAATTAGTGTTATTTTCTCGGCAAGTGGAGCAGGAGAGTGAATGCACAGGAATGCTAAGAGAAAATGCTTTATTTTAAGGCTTGTTCCAAACAAGGCAAAACAGAACAGAACTTCAAATTACAAAACAAGCAGTGGCGTTTTTCTCCTGGAGGCCAAGGAAGCCAGGCTTCCCCTCTTTTTTCGGATCGTAGTTATAATTTTAATAAATAAATAAAAACACTTTGTTTTAGTTTCGGAAATTCTTTGTTGTGTGTTGCTGCCGGCCCGTCTCCTCCCCCATTCTCATTGAGTATTTTACAAAGAGTGATGAAACAGCGCCCCCTCTAGAGTTATGGTGAAACAAAGTAGACTTGCACTCACTGCCTGCGAGAGGAGGCCAGCCGAAAATTGGCTTCCCTGGTGAAAAAAAAGGGAGGGATGACAATCAGACGAGGTTCACGTCATGCCCCTGGGAACCTGTGATTAGTCAGGGCCATGCCAAGGGAAGCCAGAGGCGGCTGGCTTCCCTTGCCTCACAATCCAATTCTCAAATCGCAATCAACTTAGTGTTGCAGGACGCGTCCTAAAACCCGGGGAAGTAAGCTGCGCTCGGTTTCCCTCGACAAAATAGCAATGGGAGTTCTCCATAGGATTAGGAAATATAGCTGGAAAAAGGTCAGTGGAAAACTAACCTGTCAGAAAATGCACGTTTTGTTCAGTCGGATACTATCCACATGTCTACCCTACTTTTATAATTTTTCGAATCATACATCTAATCGATAGAAGATAGATCGCGTCTCTGCCCCACTCTCACCACGGTTAGAAAGTAGCAAGCAACTGAAGCAAGTGCAATTATGGAGGGTGGAGGATTTGGAGTATTTAATCAAAATAATTTTACTAAAACTTCCGCTACAGCAGCAACAACAAATACAATCTGATGACAGGCCGATGCCCAAACTGGAGCTGTGTACAGCGAGGAAAACAGGAGCGAATCGGACGTAAACATTACAGGTTCCCTGATTTAGTTTGTGAAGAATGCTTATTAGAGTTTCGGCTGGAGAGTGCGTGCGGACATGTCGGTTAGATAACAGGCTAACAGTCCTGCAATTTGTATGATACAAATGTGTGTAAAATGATACCGGGTGCTGTAATCACTCATCTGGTTACGTTATTACATTGACCACCCCGACCCAAAAGAAAGGACGTATTACTGGCTTCCCCTAGTTTTTGTCACCCACGCCACGCTACTGAAAACAAGCAAGAATCGAACAACAACTAAACAGAAAACCAATACCTAAATACAAGCTGAACTAATGAGGAGCTAAAGAGCGGGGCTGGTGGGGAACAGGTGCCACTAATACTGTAAGAGCAGGACAGACTATCAGAACAGGCTTGAAAACACACAAAGACAGGAAGTTAAAACAGACACGAAAGGGTGATAATTATTTTCAAAGTAAAACAGGAAACACAAAAACAAAGAACATGACAGTTCAGGCAAATACAATCAGATCTCATCCACCTTCCTTAGACCCTACTTATTCATGCTATCAGGCAAAAAACAAGAAATATTTGAATCAATTATATTGTAAGTTATTTCTAATGATGCTAAGAGTAATCAGAGTCAACCGCTTTTCATTTCAACACCAATATGTTAACGCTGGTGCTAACTACTTTCAATAGGAAACAGTTGGTTACTCTGCATAGGACACATTGATTTCATTTAATGATCATCATGAAGAATATAAACATCTAAAAGTATGGTGGTGCAATTATTCTTTAGCTATTACTGTGCAAACGTTCACTTCATAATAATAAATTAAGAGCATAGGCATTAACGTGTCTGTTGCCACTTTAACAAACAAACAGAAGAGGTCAAGTTACGCATTACTCCTGTGTCATGTGAATGACATCGGGAGGTAAAAACAGACTGCTGTTACGTAGATATTGATAAATACATTAGCTGTCATTTCAATTGAATTGTATTCATTACACTTACTGACAGACAGACACTGTCCGTTACCATCTCTCCATGCTAAAGTGAGGTTATAGGCCCCTCACGACACACTTATCCACAGTCAATAAGAAGTTGTCATTAGAAGATTAAGAGCCATTCTGATTCTTGTGCCAAACGATCATTAGACTCTATGTCTTGATTACATCATTTATTTTATTTTTCAGCATTGCCAAAGTATGACCAGATGTCCTTAAAAGCATTAACATGCTACACCATGTTTTATATCTGTTTTGCTGACTGTGCAGCCTGTCCAGATAAAACGATGAAAATGAGTTTTAGTTATGATCAATATGATCTGGTTGTGAAAAGTTACACCATTTGGCATCACTGATTGTGTGATGCACGGTTTCCATAAAATCTCCCCCCAAATTGTAAACACTAAATACAAATGCTATTAAATGTACTGTCAGTGCTTCTCAGTATGATGCCCAGCTGCTTTAGGGCAGCGTGTCCCTTAGCATTGACCCGCTCCAATCAATGTGCCTAATACACTTTTGGAATGAAAAGTAATTTTTTCTGCAATTTGTAACTTTCCAACTTGCTGAGAAGTTTAATTGGAAACGCTGACTGTGTGTATATGAAAATGTGTGTGACCCTGACACACTATAACTCTAAATTGCCAATGAACATCCTTTTGAGTCTGGAAGAGACACAACATCAAAAAGCACTATAATGGAATGTGGCTGACACTTATTTTACTGGATTTTGCAGATTCTTATTTTAGGTGTCACATTCCATGTAAAGTTATTTACCGTCACAGCAAGATTTAATGTGTTTATAACTAAGGATATATTTGATTGCAGGTAATTTGATTCAGTTTAACAAAAAGAATGCAGTGAATTTTGAGAGAATTTTAAAAGCAACAGATGTGACTAAATTAGAAAACTAAATGCAATCAGGGGTGACGTTAAGTCTTGCACCTGTGATATGCATCTGGTTCGTTTATCACATTTTTGCATTTACACTTCAACTGATATAAAAGGGAAGTTCATTTGTGAATATTATCGTACTGATCAAATCTTATTTTCTGCAATATTCCAAAATCCAAATGTAAAAATTCAAATTTTGTCGAGGGGGCTTTTGCGATCGTCCGGGGTCAGCCTATATAAGAATAAGTCATCACCGCACCCCTCTATAGGCAATCAGTTTAGGGATACTATAACTTCCTTAAACTTTGTTCATATAGAGCAGTGGTCGCCAACCGTTCGATCGCGAGTGTGGTGCGGGTAGATCGCGGACCGTTAAAAAAGTAACAAAAGAAAGAAAATAAAATAAAAATAATAATGTTTGAAAAATACGTTTTTAGATGTAAACCTATCATCCACCACCCGTTAGCAGGTGCCACTTGATTGACGTATTTTGAGACACCTCAATAATATAATACACTAACCGTGCTTTACGTGAACCTCATCATGACACAAGAGGGGACGGTAGGACTGTAATTTCCCGTGTTCAGTGAATGCAACAGAGGCAAGTCACCAGAACAATCAGAGAGTTGCATGGAAATGTGTGCTTGTGTCATTCAAACTCGGCTCTGTATGTGTGTGGCAATAGCGCATTTAGTGTGATAGAGAGGGAGAGGGAGAGAGGGAGAGAGAGGGACCGGGTCTAGCGGGGACCGTGATGTTAGCATCTGGTTAGCTAGCTGCACTAACGGACATAAGGAGCTGTTTCCACAACAAGCTGGAGGAGAGTCCTCCCCTGTCAGACTGAGGGGCTCAGGTGAGCTAAACCTTAGCTCACCTGAGCCACCTAAAGGACTCTCTGAGTGTTTAGAACGGTTTTGTCACAAATTATTCAAAGGATTATTTCCGCGGCACACCTTCATATGATCATTATAGTTATACAAACAATAAGAGAATAAATGAAAAACAGGTATGAAATACTATATGGCAGTAAAACAAGAATACAGTTTAAATGGGGAGTGATTTGTAAAATGTCCATAAAAAAAAAGAAAATCTGTTTACAGTTCTGTTTCATATGGGTGCTGAGAGAGGTATCCATAGATCTCTCCATGTTGCTCTCAAAGTGCACCAGATTGATGCTTTGAACTTCAATATTTAAAAAAAATCTTCCCGGGGAGCATCCCCCCGGACCCCCCTAGAGGAGGTGAGGACCTAGAGGAGGTGAGGACCCCCCTAGAGGAGGTGAGGTCCGCCCCCCACTCATAAAAAATAGCACTTTACCCCTGCCTATATGCCGTGAGCTGATAATGGAGCCTTCATTTGTAACAGTAATTCAGATGCAATTTAGCCTATTAAAAGGCCTCAAATTTGAAGCACTGTCTGGGCAGTCTTTTTCACTCAATTCTGCAATAGGTAGATCTCGCCTTTCACCTAGACCGAGGTCGGTGTGATCTTGGGCTTTAAAAGGTTGGTGACCATGATATAGGAGTGATATCCAGTTAATGAAACTTTCTTATGTTGGGCTTGAGTAAGTGATGTTGTTACCTTGAGACACAGTCAATTCAGACTGGAGTCATATCCGTGTGTTGCAGCAGGAACTCCTGGGATCACAAGCAGCCGTGCTCATTCAGCCATATATAGGCACATTGTGAGTTTGTCTTGTGTGTTCGTGACATCACAGGTTCAAACAAAGTTGAGCTTACGGTTTCAAATCACTGAACATCAATTGTTCAGTTTAGCTTTCTAAATCCTCAGAGAGAGGCAAGGGAACACTTTTTATTTAGATTTATTTTTTTAAATGATCAGCGGGCTACTGTCTTATACTAAAGTGAATGTTGACATTTTCAATATCCCACATAAACAGAATTTATTTACACTTACTTCAACTTTGAGTTACCTAAATATAATGTGAATAGAGTAAATGTAATATATATGAATTCATCTAAGTTTTTGCAGACAAAAATGATGAGACCGTCACCAACACATTTGATGTAGCAATGATTCAGATGTATTCTCAATACACCAGATTGAAAGAAAGAGTTCCTCCTTCTTGGCCTTTAATTGAAACGTGACTCTTCACATTTAGTGACAAAATGAGAGGTCTTGACTTGCACATGTCAGGGGTCTTTGTGTGCTGATGATGACTTTTTACAGGAAAAGGTTTGCTGTCAGGAGAGCTTTTCCAAAAGGTTTAAAAATGTGCTCACTAATGTGCTCACTGGTGCACATGTGTATATTAACTGTGTAATACTTAAAATTGTATGAACTTTCATCGCAAACATAGTATTATAAATGATGCATTTCATATGGTTATTTCTGTTCTCAAAAACCACATTTAGTTTTGGTTTTCATTAAATGTGGTGCAACAGCCCTGGGGCAGCACTAAGACATTCTTTGACCATTTGCATAAAGCCTTTAAAATAGAGCGAAACTCTGAGGACAGTGTGGGGGTAAAAATATAACCAATTAGAGAAGTTCGCTGGATGGCACCCCAACCAACCGTGAAGTGCACCATACATGGCAGTAAAAGAGAACACAGCAATTAGAGAAACACACACTGACCTGGGGTGACTCTTTGATGAGATGTTGCTTACGCAGCCACCATGAAGAAAACTATTCTGGCTCACTAATCCACATCCTAACTACTTTTTTGACCCGTCCACACATACTGAAAACTGTTTTTCTTTTAATGTGAGAATAAGTATCATGTAGTCACACTCAAAACACACACACACACATCCTTGTCTTTGTAGCATTGTGGGAGTACCAGACAAGAGCATCCATTTTGGGGACCACCCCTCTGAAGGTTGTATAGCACTAAAAATGATCAGGCAGTATCCTGGAGTGGACATAAACAGAGGAGTCACCTCAAATTATGAATCAGTCAAAGTGGAGGTCACTGACCGGAGTAGAACAGCTTTCTGTTCTAGGATCCATATGTACACAATCTCGTTTTTTGTGAATACTTGGAGTACTTTACACACTGTCTCACACACACACACACACACCACACACACACACACACCACACACCACACACACACACACAACACACACACACACACACACACACACACACACACACACCACACACACACACACACAACACACACATACAACACACAAACACATTCCTTCTGGCCTCTTTACTTGGCAGATGGATTAAGCCCCGGTGTGTCTGGACCTTGTTCCCCCTTCACAGAGAGATACAGCAGGACAGGAAGTAGACTCAGCGGGGTGTGAACAGGGTCTTACCCAGTGGCCCCTCACTAGCTGGATGCAATAAGGAATATACCAGCCATGAGTTAATGCCAGTTAATTGCAAGAGGCAAAAACAAGACACGGTGTGAAGCTGTAACTACTGGACAGGAAACACAAAGTGGTTTGAAGCTGCTAAAGTAGATGTGTTTTTGAGTTTTCAGCAGCTAGGACTTTAGTTAGTTGACTACTAAGACATGTAACAGACACTCTTCTCATCCCCGGTAAATTATCTGCTTCACTGCTACATGACACTTTTAGCATTTAAAGTCAGATGATGAAGCAGCATAAAGATTAAGGTACTGGAGCTGAAGGCAATACTACTTACCAAGCACATGCTGTCTGTTTATCATGCTATGTGTTAAATAGTTAGCATGTTATCATGCCACCATAAGCAGCCAATTCCATTCTCATGTAATTATAGAAGTTACTGTTGATTATTTATACATACCATCCTAATGCTCCTGGGAATCTGCTATCATGCATTTTAACTTATAAATACAGAATATGCAATTTCTGAGAAAGTGCGCTGTGATAGCTGTAGGCTGAAGAGCTCATGTTAAACTGAAATGATGGCTTGAAGGTCTAAGAGAAGATGAAGAAGCAGTAATGTTCGGATGAGGAATAGGTTAACCATGAATGAATGCTGGCTACATGTGTAAAGATGTTGAACATTTTAGATTTTAGCTTAAAAAGCTGACAATGTACATTGCCAGATTTAAAGATAAAATCATATAGGAAATAAAGAAAGGGAATCAAAGCAAAAAACGCTGCCGATAACAACAATAAAAACAAGTTGTGCAGCAGAAGAACAGGTTGTGAATGCTGACTTAGCATTCACACATTTACATGTGTTAGCACTTCAGGAGCAACTCTGTCTGTTAAAGTGTAACAACCTTTACAGATAAATAACTGATATGATTTGGAGTGTTAATTCCACTCACTCATTAGTATGGCAATCGCCATATTTGATATGTGCAAAGATGAATGTGATTTTTTTCTATAGAATTGCTCTGTTGGCAATAGGCTACTTAATGACAACATTGGAAATGTTTGCTTCATTGATGTTAAAGATTTTAGCAAGGTAATTCTAAACCTGATGGATTTTCACTGTTGCCTTTGTCTTATTACACAGCCTGACTTCTGCCCTGTAGATATCTCTGGCATACAGACAGCACCAACATTTGGAGGCCGCTATGCTTGCATACACAACACATTGTGCAAGTTGGCTCACCGAAAGACTTCCTACCATGTGAACACACACAGAACACACATCCCCATGGCAGACGACCATCCTTCTCACTCCCCAAACGACACACACACACATCCCTACACACACACATGAATGGTTAGACTGAAGCCTTCCAACACTACACACACCGAAAATCTCTCTTATCCCGTCACTTCCTTTGCTTTCACATCTCAAAGCCCCTACAGCTGATTAAAACAATGTGTGAGATGATGCCATACCAAAACCTTATCGTCAATGGGCGGTGTGCGTAAGAGAGAGAAAGGTGAAAGACACAGGCTGACAGTTTGTGTGTACGTGCATGAATTTGATAAAAGCAATACACGAGCAGAATTGGCCGAAGAAGAGCCAGAAAGAAAACACCGTCAAGACTTTCTGTGTGGATTTGGAGATAAATCACACAGCAGACATACTTTCAAAACCTACCTAGACATATCTATCAACAACGGAGAAACTGAGAGGACTTTCTCCACCCATATCGTACCAAATGATTAGAAACAGATGGGTTTAAGCTACGCCATTAAAACGAAACAGTGATGCATTTGTTAAAAATGAAGGAGTGTGACGAAAGAATAATGAGGGATTGTACCAATGGAAGCCAAACTCTTTCATTAAACGTCCATGTTATGGGAAGCAGTTTGAATATCCAAATTAGTTCCACCTATTCTTTTCATCTCAATCCCCCCTCTGTGGCTCGGTCCCTTCCTCCTGTGATTAAAATGCATACCTGATCTATTTTCATTAAACTCTGAAGAGGGGAGGGACTTCCCTGTGCCATCCAAGCACTTAGGGTATTATAGCACTGGAATGTGATCAATACATCAGCCCCTTTTAGCTGGAGACGACACTTTGGAGTCCAAAGTAAATGGATTTTCCTTCAGCACCAGGAAGTAAAATCTCATCGCTTGGCTTCATGGCGACTTTCTTTCTGTAGCACTTAAGAGAAGAGGAACGAGTACAGTGCCAACAAAGATGGATGAAAATGAAGAGCCATTTGAGGTAAGATCGGCACACGGGTTGAGATAATCAAACAATAGAATTTCTGTCCTAAATGTTAACCATATAGATGACAGACGACCAAACACAGCCTCATGTCCATCTATTTCATTTTAGCTTCCCTAAAGAATTGTTGAAACTTTGGTCAATTGTAAAAAATGTTGCATTGTGATTACGTTTCCAGCTTCTTCCTACACAATGTTGGTACAAAAACATCAGATCTTTCTGGTTCCTTATCAACTTAATACCAATCAAATAAAACAAACTAAAGACAATAGGGGGTAGCAATGATCAAACTGTTCTGCTTACGAACAAAGAGGGTACGAATGAGAGCCTGACAAGAATGTTAAATGAATTGGAGTGTGGGGGGAGATTAAAGACTGAATAAGGAGATCAGTGGTGGGTGAGAGAGGGAGGGCAGTACAAAACAAACCGAGGGGCGCCAGAAACAGAATCCCATCAGTAGTGATCCATCAGTTGGACTTGAGGGGAGACAGAAGAGAAAGTTGGAGCGGGCACACAATCTGCCACACGATGGCTGTGAGACTGCTTCCTGCTTCTATTCTATCCATTCAGCTGCACACACACCCTCAACAATTACCATGGGCTCACCTGGGATGTGGGAAGTGTCTATCTTGCAGACTGTGCCAAATCTTTTGTTGCGTCTGTTTTGGTAGTCCCCTGCAGTGTCAACTTATATCAGTATCAACAAATCACAGTGCAGGCTAAGCATAAAACAAAGCTGGGGGGTTAGAAATGTGCAGCTTGGTCTTTTAAAATGACGTTCCCATACAACAAAACCTGCATCGTCAATAACGTTTCGAAATGTAAACTTTAACTTTGATTACATGTATTATGTCAACAAATTACACATAATTAATTGACAGCAATACCATTAGGTTTCAATAAAAACAATGATGTGTCATTTGTTGACATGATATATTGAATTAAAGCCATTGTTTGAGTTGTTTCAGTGTATGTATCCCTCGAAACATCATTGAGAAAGCAGTTTAATGTTTAATAATGTTTAGCTGTAGGAGATTTGTTGGCAGATGACATTTTGACAGTATCCATATCCATAGTATCCCTATGAGATGTTACACTTCTCCTTGAAGAACAGAGGGTTGTTGTATTACAATCAGAGTATGAATCTTGTCAACATCATAGTTTCCTAGGCGAGATGATATACTGTAAGTCTTATAAAAGTATACCATGTGTTAGCCTCCTTCATATCAGTGTAAACCCTTTGAAACAATATCATCTGTCTGCTGACAGTGTATTTATTCTCAGGAGCTCCCAGCAACCCTTTGCAGGGCGTCCGGCAGTGTGCAGTGACAAGCAGCAGTCACTGGTGTGTTTAAAACAAGTTCTTAAGGTCAGACCAGGGGCCAAACACCCTGAGAGGGTCAAACATCCACCAGAGATACTTAATGAGCTGACAAGCATGTCCATTCACTGCTCCTCTGATAGTTGGCAACAGCCTCAAATAAAAAAGAGCCTAAACAAAGGCCTGAAGCAGAGACAGTGAGGCAGAAAATAAAATGTGTATCGACTTCTTCTGCTCAAACTGTGACCTACTGCCAACCAGGAGGTAAATAAAGGGTTTCATCCATGTGATTTCTTTTCAAATATTTATTGTTGTTTGCAACATGCTACATTTTCAATGTTACATTTTATAATTAAAAAAATACCAGAGAAAACAGTCATATACATTTCCATAGTGTTTGTAACATTGTAAGTTTGGGTTGCATTACGCTATATCCAAAGGGTCTTCCATAGGATCAATACAGTAGACGTTTATTACGGGACTTTGGGGTTAGGTATCCTGCCCAAGTATACGCCATGTTGACTGGATAGATCCACTGACCCTCCGATTGGTGGGTCAGTGATTGGTGGATCAGTGCAACAACCTTAGCCACAGCTTCCCCAACCTCAAATGATTGTCCAACCTCTAGACTCTTGGAGACAAGATTAGGCTTGTTAAAGTGTGTGAAATCCAAAAACACATGATGACCAGTAGTTGTTAGCACCATATGGATTTACAGGGAATGAGTAAAGCATGTCCAACCCTGACATGATACTGTATCTCTGACCTGATAACTGTTTCCAAGCCAAGGTATTAATTGCAGTGAAAAAACGCAGGATTTTCAGGAGATAAGAGCATCGACTTTTAGGTTTTACCGCAAAGCGTTTGCAAAGAATCTGGCTGTAGCTCTCACTGCAGTTCTTAGTAAGGATTGTTGGGTCACACATCTTTCAGGCTTTGAATCATTTTTAGTAATCTTGCAATAATATTTTTGTGACAGTGTGTTCACCTGATGCTGTAAAGGGAAACAGATGAAGCCCAGAGACAGGCGGAGATGTCTCAGACTGCCACTAAAATGTGCCGTGACCCTGTGAATGACCCATACATCCACTATATACACTGTTCTTATCTTCCCCCCGCCACCTCAGATCCTTTCTCCTCCAGGCATTTCCCCCTTCTCAGAGTTCCACTTACTCAATCTTCTCCCCCTCATCCATGCTCCAGGTTTCCGTGGATCAACCTTTGTTCTAAACACATGTTACCTGTTCACTTTGATTACCAATCATCTAAGCTCATGGGAAGAAATGCTGTGGAATGTGGGGACAGGATTATTTTTCTTAAAGATCAAAAGATTGACCTGATGAACCTGTGAGCTTCTGCCATCTGGAAAGTCCTTTCCATCAGGGCCACTCCATGACACCTTTCTGTGCTTTGCCCTTTTGGTTATTTATCCAACATTTGAGTATTAAATGCTCACCCCCTCGGCTTCAAAGTGGGACATTTCTAGTTCACTCCTTTTACAGGACAATGCTAATGGGTGGCATAGTAACTTGGTTTGACCTATATGGTCCAATTATAATTAATCAATGAAGGAAGGGGTATGGCCAGAACTGTAGATGTTATATCAAACACTTTCTTTGATCATAGAACTGTTAGCAATAGCTGGGCTAATTGAACTTCAACACCAACACACTCTTCACTCCATGAACGTCCAGGAGCGACGCTTGGTCAGGGTCCCCTGGGCGTCCAGCTGTGACGCGCCGAGTCTCCTTCAGCTTCATAAACGGACACAAAGAGCTTTCAACTGATGCAATATATTCCATCGGCGGCGGTATTTGACGCTCAGGAAGCACCGCATCCATTTATGTCGGCAGCTCTAAAGGCAATGTGAGCGTCCATTCCCATTGGATGACGGAGGATTTTACACCCGGAAGTAAGTATTCTCTTTACTGTCGATTGATTTGACAGTGATATCTGCACTACTCATCAACTCAAAAACACCAGATCATCCTTGTTAATTACACAATATTGATTGGTTTAAATGGTGTACAATACTTTTGTGTTTTTAACCTTCGATTCGGGGAAACAAATATTTTTTCGGAGTTTAGATACTACAGAGTTTCCGAAGACACTACACTACCCAGAATCCCCAGTTGTCGTTTGGGACTACAACATCCGCCTTGCTTTACAAACCCCGTGATTAGCCCTCAAGTTCTGTGATTGGATGTTGGAGTGGCAGTGCAACAAGGTTACGCCGAGTGTCAAACAGCTCTTTGAAATGGAATGGAACCACGCCAGACTATCCAAAACTGGACTTGGACGGGTCCAGCCAGGGGTGGACTGGCCATCTGGCATACCGGGCATCGTCCCGGTGGGCCGTTGACCCAATGTGGGCCGTTGACCCAATGTGGGCCGGTCCTGTCCGGTTTCTTTTCTTTTTTCTCTCTAAATTCCCTCCAATTGGGCCGGCCAATTAGATACAGAGGGCTAGCAGTGTGTTTTGCCAGCATCGACATATATTATTGGTCTATTGTTTGTCATTGTCAATCAATCATGGGCTGACAGGTTCAGAGAGCCCTGACAGTGCTGTCAATCACAAAACCAGGGTGGGGCGGGACCTCATGGCATGGGCAGGAGTCGCGGGACGGGCTGCTGCTGAGCAGAAAATGGAATAAGCGGAAGAAACGCCCGTGTGGCGCTGAAAAACTGCGACTTAAAAGCTGAAGTCTCTGGAGGTGGAGGCTGCTAAATATTCTAAATTGACGGACCTATTTGGTGCCGGGGTCACCACCCCAGCATGTGATGCTGCGCCGGGAGACGAGCGAGTGGAGGCATACATGGTAAGTACTAGGCTACATTTTTGAGACATGTCCAAAAAAAAAGTAGAAAACGTTTTTACATTGAATGTGATGTGACCTAATTAACTGCATAGTCCTACTTGTGACAACATATTAGCCCAGAGTTGACGACGCTGAAGTTGGCTTCCGATTCAGAGCATCCGATTCGGCAGTTAAGGGGAAAGTTAAGGGACATTTAATTTACAGCGCTGAGCGAACAATCCTCCGTGTTTGAACCTCTTAAATCGCTGCATAGCCGATTTATTTGGACTGGATTATCCCAGAGAGTCTAAAGATTCTTTATAACCCTGTTTGAATTTGTGAAACCTTTATTCTATTTGTGAAAATACAAACAAGGGAGATTTCAGTGCTTTTTTTGCATCCTGACCACATTAGACCAGGTCCTGATCTCAAACCACTAGACCTAGACTCATCAAATCTGGACTGGATTATCCCACGGAGGCTAAAGATTCTTTATAACCCAGTTTGAGATTTTTTTTCACAACCTGATCAGAAAAATGTCCAGTCATTTTTAAATTACCATCCTCAGCTAAAAAGTAGCAATCCAGTGGTGCAGAAAGTGTTCTGTAGCAGAGACGGCACCAGTAGAAGGTGGCTGACGTACTGTCCAGAGCGTCACATGCTGTATTGTTTCATCTGCATGGCATTCGGTAAGAGAACTGATAGCAGTCTGTTCAGCAGTGGAATGTCAGATTGGAGGCATAGACACCAGCGCACAGAGGAGCATGAGAGAAGCAGTGCACACAGAAACTGTGCTGAAGCTTACTTCTTGAAATCCGCCAGTGCTGATATCAGCAGTGTGTTTGGTGGTAGTCAGATGTCGGCGCACAGAGAGCAGGTCAGAAAGAGATGGCAAGTTTTGGAGCGCATCATAGATGTCATCAAGGTTCTTGGGAAGAAGGGGCTTGCATACAGGAGGTCAGAAAATGAGGCAGCATATACTATACCACACAGTTGATCATAGTAATTTCTTGGAACTCATACTTCTACTGGGGAAGTATGATTTCTGTTTAATAGAGCAACAGGACAGCTGCATTGAGAACAGCAAAAGTTGCATTTGTCTGGTGGCACGAGAGGCAGAGGCTCCCTTGTAACTTTACTCTCCAAAACCACAGTCAACTCAGTTATAGATGCAATTCACCATCTGATTCAAGAAAACATCTCCAGTGATATCAAGAAAGCAGGAATGTTTTCAGTGCAGCTGGACACAACGCAGGACATCATCTCTCAGGATCAATGCTCTATAATGATGAGGTATGTTACTGATGTTGTTCATGAGAGGCTTGTTGCAGTGCTGAAGTGCAGGTCATCCACTGGACAGGCCTTTGTCAACATACTGTCAGAAGTTCTGGACAAAATGGGCCTCAGCAAGACCATGTGCATTGGAAATGCGACTGATGGGGTATCAAACATGCAAGGCCAATACAAAGGATTCTCCTCACTGTTGTCTGCACAATCTCCAAACCAGGTGCATGTATGGTGCTACGCACATGTACTAAATCTGGTGCTTGCAAACACAACCCAGATTGTTATTGAGAGTGGGTCCCTGTTTGCGCTCCTCAATGGCATTGCGGTATTCATCAAAGAGTCATATAAAAGGATGAATGTGTGGGAAGAGTCAGGCCGAAACAAGAGACGTAGACGCCTTGCTCCTATTGGCGAGACACGCTGGTGGGCCAAGCATGAGGCCCTAAAGAAGGTGTTTGGCTCCTTTGGAAAACCGGAAGATGGTCTGTACGTTGATGTGCTGTTGACATTATCAGCTATACAGAAACAGGCAACAGTGAAACCATGTATCCGTGTCATGGCCAGAGGATATGCAGAGTCATTGCTCAAGTATGAGACGATCTTGATGGCTCAAATCTTCCTCCGCATATTTGAACATACCTCTCCATTGTCTAAATACCTTCAGATGGCAGGATTGGACATCCTCTCTGCTCACAGAATGGTGGCATCGACACAGAATACGCTGAAAAGCTTGGGAAGAGATTTTGAATCTGTAAAAAGCAGCAGACACATTTGTCAACTGAACAAACACAGAAATCCAAGAGATAGATGACACGGACATTGAAGTGGAGGCCACACTGCCACAAAAGAGGAGGAGGATGAAGAAAGTCTTGCCTGGAGAGATTGATCAGGATGAGACCCTGGATGATGCAGAAAAATCCTATTGAGGTGAATGTGCATAACCGGATCATGGACACAGCAATTGAAGCCATTCATTGGTGCTTTTTAACACACGGCAATCTATATGCTGACTTGGCATGTCTGGATCCCAGAAATTTCCCTCAGCTCAGCACCAGTGCTCTTCCCCAGTCTGCCCTTCAAGAGTTAAGCAAGTGCTTGCAAGGATTTGACAGCAGGGCAACCAAGGAAAATATGCAGGCCGAGTTGAAAAGCTTTGCACTCCAGTGGAACAGGCTGAAGGCATCCCCAGTGGCTGATGCAGTAGAATATTTGAATGTATTCATGTTAGCTCCAAATGTATAAGCTTAAAAATGGGAATTGTTTGGGTAAAACTGTGAACTGTACTTTGGGCAAGCACATGTGACTTCAGAGAGACCATATGGACCTTGACGCAATCACATGTGACTTTGAGAGACCATGTGGTTTTTGAGGACAAAGGGCCATGGGGAGGGTGGCAGCATGTGTGACTTGCACTGTATGCAAATGCTCTCGTCACCTGTGAGTGGGGGAATTTAAGATTGGGAGAAGGTGATAGCAGGGGATATTTGGAGGATGTCAGCAGAACATCAGAGACCCCTCCCATTGCTAGAGAGTATAAATGAAGAGACGCAGCGGTGTTCAGTCTCTTTCTGCTGGCCGGCTGACGTGATCACCAGGTTGTATGTATGTTGTGTTGTATGTATGTTGTGTTGTATGTATGTTGTGTTGTAAGTATACTGTATTGTGTGTATTATTGTATTGAATGTAATGATTTCTGGTGCATTGTAATATTGCCATTAAAGTAGAGTATGGTTGACTTGGTGGCACTGAATTCCTTCCATATAACACAGCTCTAGAAGGACGCGGAGATATTTGAAACGTGGAGCGTAAATCCATTATAATATCTAACAATATGGTGCCCCGACGTGCAAGATAACGAGCGGAGGAGGGATTCAGACGACCGGATTGGGTCGAGAATAAGCGCTTTTAAACACCTCAGACAATCGCGCAGGGCCCTGCACAACTCAAAGGTACTTACAGACGCCTGTTATGATAATCGATTGTCTGTGATTGAATACACTAAAATGTTAGGATTGTCTGAAGGCGTTTCACAGTGTTTTTAAAGTTTAAATGGAATATACAATGCATATTTAAACATAGTCGTTGATCGCAGGTAGATATAGTCCTGCGTAGCGTACATAGACAGTTACATATTGATTACAGTTTGGCGCGGATCTACAGGTAGATAAAGTCCTGAGTCGCGTACATAAGAACGGTTTAGCGCGGATCTGTGGTATTTTAGTCCACAGTGGCGTAAAGACGGTGCAGTCTGTGGGTGGCGTGTTTTGAGTACTGCACGACAGAACCTGGAAACCCGATATTTCAGATCGGGTCGCCGGCTAGAACTGAGGAGTTTTACAGCACAGACGAACGCTCTAAAGCTAAGAGCCGGAGGTCTGTGTTATGGTAATTACTCAATATTTGTGGATCTCCAAGAAGCACTCGGATGAGTGAGGCTCATTGGTGGTCTGCTGCTGCCATCTAGTGGCTGAAAGGGGGTAGTACACCTTTGACATTTTTATATGAATTTAGCTTCAAGCGCTGAGTTTAAACATTACATTGCTGACCGGTATTGAAGACGGGAAGCGTGTTAATAGTCAGATAAATAAAAGCGAAGTGCACATATTAATTGAGTCAGATAAATAAAAGCGAAGTGAATATGGAACGACAGAATGCTAAAAACGATTCTGAAATTCCAGGTAGTTACCGGGAGCAATGGGAACAGATTAAGAGATTGATTTTCAGAGAATTAAGTACATTCAAATTAAATATAATAGTGGATTATTCTACCTAGATTAGACATACAAAGAGGACAATTTGTGTGTTATGAACTGGCCTTGTCTGGTTACATTTTATTGAAGCCAGACTACATAGTCGTATGGTTTAATTTTTATTGAACTCAGTCTCCAAGCAGTGTGATTTCTCTCTGCACATGGTTGAGTCTTCTTTTCCCTTCCCCCGGTCATCCAAGTTATTTGACCCCATGAGGTCAACAGTCATTCTGTTAGACTACAATCTTGTGTAAGACAAATCATTGTTCTTTTGTCACATTTTTGAATCACATAAGAGTTCATTTTGCTAAATCAATTTATCTTTAATTTGTAGTTGGTGTTTGTTAACATTTTTACGACCGACACTTGGGTCAAATTACATAACTGTAATCAGATTACTTGTTTTTCAAATATAGCGCTAAATACAGTTAGTTTTGTATTCTGTTACAAATCTAACCATGCTTGTAACACAACATGGATAGATTTAACTTAGATGAAAGACAGATTGTAAAGCAAATTACACACCTAAACGAACAGAAACCCAGATGGTTTGCTCGTAGCAAATGGAACAAACAGACGCAGGCACTAGATAGATTGAGGAGGGTTTGTCACAATGCTGCCCTCGCAATGAGTGGAATTACAATTCCTCCCGTCACAGACCAAAATCTCCCGGGTGCAATGGCAATCCACAGCCCGATAAAAACAGATGAATTTAACACTCTTCTGTTCCCTCATGGTGTTAAAGTCACGGAGGTGCCTACAGATGGCGACATTCTGGACTATGTCGCAGAACGAGTCGAATATTTTAGAACAATGCAAAATAATGTTGTCTCTAACTCAGACCACAAATCTCAGACTAAAAGTTAAAAAAACACAAGTTTCCTCCTCGTTAGACAGAATACACAGCAAGCCATGAAACTGAGGAGTTTTACGATAAAACAGGACAGGAAGAGAAAGACAGCAGGAGGGCGAGGTGCAAAGTTAAGCAGATATCTATGACAGGAACAATCAGTGAACAATCCAGAGGTAGATCAGTTAAACACACAGACGTGGGAACGTCATTTAGCCCATCATTTGAGTAGATTTTAACTGACAACACACAGCATTGTCTCTTTTGTGAACTCAAGTGCATTCACAATGACTTCAACGAGACAAACAAGGCTGGAGAAAACTCTGACAAAGGCACACATCACATACACACACGAAGGAGTGAACAGCGCAGACACCATAGGTAGCGGAGAGCCCCACAGGTGTGAGGAAAGGATCATCCAAGATGTGAAGCTAAGAATAGATCTCAGAGACGAGCCCATCCCACAGGCAGAAAACCTGTTCACAGACGGCTGTTGTTTTAGACACCCCCAAAACGGCCTCCAAGCAGCCAGTGTAGTAAAACAAAAACCTGAGGACACTTTGAAGCAGGACGCCAGGGTCGTAAAGTTCCCAGGTCACGGCATTTGCCTCTGCCTCCTATGCATTACCATTCTTTCTTCATGTTTCTGAAAATGAAAACACAGTAAATGGGATTCTTTTTCAGAAAAGGGGGAGTAGTTGTTAGACAATAGGAATTTGATATTTACATTTTTATAGTCTAAAATCTATTGTAGTATTTTTTTAGGTATCATAAAACAACACTGTTTTAGCTTTTTAGGTCAAGTTAATTGAAGATTTGAGAATGTTAATTAGGCGTCCCTAAAAATGGGGGGATGTACGACACAAATTATCTGTTAAATTCTGATTTTAGATTAATCAGATGACATGTCTTATTTTTATACAGTCCTTTAATGACAGAGGTAAAAAACCTGGACACTTATTTTTATTTTTATGCATATACTGCCATCAGGCATATATTTAAATCCAGAGACAGATGCAGTCTCTGTTTGAACAAATATCACAATGAAAAATAGTGGTAGCAAATCATCTTTATGTCAAATCATGTCGGGAAGAGATGAGGAGTTTTGTTTTGAAACAAAAGTTTGAACTGAGCCATGTTGGTTTTCAAAAAGCTGACTTTTCAAAATGAAACAGATCACTTTTGAGTGTACAGTAGCAGTTTGCATGGAGATTTATTTGTGAACACTACAGTAGCAGGATGTATTTACCTGTCCTAGGAAAGGGACAGATATAAGTAAAAGACTGGTTAGAAATGGAAATAAGAAAAGGTTGTTGAAGGCTGAAGAGAAAAGAGAACAGATGGATAGAAGAAGACTGAAATAGATGGACAGGGCAAGATATTAAATGTGTTGAAGTGATATATTGCTCAGAAGGATAAAAGGTGGTTAAAATACCACGAGTGAAGTTGGAAAAAGTATGTAGGAGAGAGAGAGAGAGAGACAAGACAATTAAGATGTTTGAAAAGATTAGAAAGAGTAAAAGTTATATAAAGTTAACTACTATTCTGGACAATGTCATATTGTTTTATGAGTAAAAAAACATGAAATAAAATATATTACTAAGATATAAGAAAACATGTGAAGAGACAGGCATGAAATGGTTAGACGCATGGCCCCTAGCTCTTATGTCAATCAGGAGCTCAATTAACAAAGGGACAGGTTTCTCTCCAGTTGAGCTCACTCATGGTCACCAGTTCCCAGGAGCCCTGAGCGTAGGCTTGAGGGATTTGTATCAGATTTCTCCACACAGATTACAGAGGCAAAAGGGGGACATCAAACCCAGTGCCGGGGACCCAGGTTCTCTGGACCCCATCGGGCGATGCAGAGGACATCTCACGCTGTCCGCTTGGAAGGGAAAGGAGACATCTGGTACCACTGGAATCAGTGCGCAGTGGGCAAACCTCCAGGAAGGATCCAAGACAACATCATCCCGGACGTGGGCCGCACAGAGGAGGAGGAACCAGAGGGCGTCGAAGAACGGCACTGAGGGAACGAGCCAGAGCGGGGTGGATCAACACTTCCAGATGGCGTCTGTCTCCTCCACCGGAGGCTGGCGTGTGAAAGCTGCCATCATCTTCCGCGTGCTGGGCCTGCTGTACCTGACCAAGCAAGGGTGGCGACTCCACGGTGTGGGAAGCGTATCCAAGGACGCAGTATCAGGAGTTCCGGGTCTCGCCACGGATGGAAGTACCTGACACTACGCAGACAGTGAAATCAGGAGAGTGAGTGTTCACCAGAGCGATAAAGAGGAAGAGCAGGCACTCGCCAAAGGGGGAGGGTCCCTACCAAACACTCCTGTCTACATCGACTGCAGTTAGACTGGCGGAGAGACCATCCTGGATACATCTGACTGTGAAGCTGTTTAAACCTAAAACACAGAAACTCGCCTCTACTGTGGGGAAGTCTGGCTACAAAGGGAGGTGGTTCCAATAAGGGCACTTGTCTCAAACCAGTGAAGAAACCAACAGAACCCAGTAGAATTTAAAGAGTGGACGTGAGCAGGGAAACAGTAACGGGTCTGAGGGGTAGAAACTGACGATGTACAGAGAAAGAATTAGACCATGGGGATTACATTAAAACATGTGCCTATACAATTTACCTACCTCAGCCGTTTGGGTACTTTTGTATATGAATTTGACCTTGCAGCTGCCTCTCCTTATGATAGGAGGCAGGGCATTTCAGGTTGTTCATATTTATGAGAAGACAGACTTGCTGTCTCCTAAATATCTCATTTTGACTAAAGCGGAAGGAAGTATACATGAAGTAATGTTAAAGCTTGAAGACCCTGCAATCTTGCAGATTACAGATTAATTGAATCACCACTGTGAAGGTTATACCTTATGACGATTGACTATACTCAATCAGAATGATTGAAGGGTTTTAACTTTGTTGTTACTAAGTGATGTAATTGATGTATGGAGTTATTTACATATTTTGGTATTTCTAACACGGTCGTATGAAGTTGATATGTGGAGCCATTTCTGAACGTTTAAATAGTCTGAATCCCAGAACGAATGTGAATGTCTTGAAAGTAGTTGATTTATTAAATTTAAATCAAAAGGGGGATTGCAGTAGAATATTTGAATGTATTCATGTTAGCTCCAAATGTATAAGCTTAAAAATGGGAATTGTTTGGGTAAAACTGTGAACTGTACTTTGGGCAAGCACATGTGACTTCAGAGAGACCATATGGACCTTGACGCAATCACATGTGACTTTTGAGAGACCATGTGGTTTTTGAGGACAAAGGGCCATGGGGAGGTGGCAGCATGTGTGACTTGCACTGTATGCAAATGCTCTCGTCACCTGTGAGTGGGGGAATTTAAGATTGGGAGAAGGTGATAGCAGGGGATATTTGGAGGATGTCAGCAGAACATCAGAGACCCCTCCCATTGCTAGAGAGTATAAATGAAGAGACGCAGCGGTGTTCAGTCTCTTTCTGCTGGCCGGCTGACGTGATCACCAGGTTGTATGTATGTTGTGTTGTATGTATGTTGTGTTGTATGTATGTTGTGTTGTAAGTATACTGTATTGTGTGTATTATTGTATTGAATGTAATGATTTCTGGTGCATTGTAATATTGCCATTAAAGTAGAGTATGGTTGACTTGGTGGCACTGAATTCCTTCCATATAACACAGCTCTAGAAGGACGCGGAGATATTTGAAACGTGGAGCGTAAATCCATTATAATATCTAACACTGAGTACAAAGCAAGAACAGTAGAAAATGGATCAGGTGGTGAGGAGGACAACACAGAAGAGGTTGAGATAACTCCCATAAGCTGTTGCTCCGGCAAAGAATGCCCTCTGTGCTGCTACCAGATACTTCGCCGTTTCAACATGCTAACAGATGCATACCCTGTCCTAGGCCTTGCTTATAAATACCTGCAGTGCTTACATTATCCCTCACACAGGTGGCTTGTGAGCGCACATTTTCAATTTTGAAGTTTATTAAAAACAGACTCAGAAGCACCCTCTCATCTGAGAAATTGGAGGCATTTATGTTGATGACCACAGAGAAAGACATCCTCATGGCCTTGGACTCTGACTCTGTGATAGACAGACTTGCAGAGAAGAGTGAGCTGCTTAAAAAGCTGCTCCACGGATAAGGCGAGAAATATTTAATATTATTGTTATTATCACACATCACACATTATAGATGTAGTAATTCATTATTTGTCATATTAATGATGCTTTTCAGAAGTTTTATTGTGCTTATGTGTTGATCCCATAGACTGTATATATAAATGGACGTAGGGTCCGTGACGTCACCCATAGGATTCTGCAGAGTTGCCGTGAAGCCCTAAGTAGGCGGAGTCGGCTACTAACGGCTCGACAGTGATGTCAAAGTCTAACTCCCGCCTTCTCCAGCCTGCTCCAAATAAGGGCAAAGAGGCGGAGCTGAGGCCGAGCCGAGGCGGGACAGGGCGGGACCTGCTGCCAACGAGCGTGACGTTCCAGACCTAGCTCAGGTTAAGAAGCTAAGCTAACATGCTCTCAGTATTAAGCTAACAACCTATCCTGGTCAGATTTGACACGAAGACAACAGGAGGGTTAATGCCATATTCACTTAGTAACGAACAACTTTTACAAATATTTCTATATAGTCTATGTTGGTAAATGTCATCTAGGTTGCACATTTCCTGCTGAAATACATGCATACCAAGTCACTGCGTGGCACTTTGGTTTTTGATAAAACAGTGTAGTTCCACTATATAAACGTTACATTCATAATCAAACGAGACAATCTGCAAGAGAATTAGCTATTTGGTATTATTCTTAATGCTTGTCATTCACACGTTAATAAAATAAAATAAGTACCGATACATAGCAGAATAATTGTGGCGGTGTTCAGCTTAATAAACCTTGCTCAACATCATTTATTTAGCTAATACTACAGCGGGCTACAGGCGAACCAAGTCCGCGTTTTGATGCATTCCTTGATCTCCAGTTATAACGCCGGACTCCGCCGCTGGCCGAAGCTAACGGAGCCCCAGGGGGCTAGCTACGGCCGCCGGGACCTACGGCCGGGACGCGCTAGCGAGCTAGCCCCCTGCAGCTGAAGGTGGAATCTAATTATATCGATAATAAAAATGTATGGAGCCAGGGGTAGAAACATGTTTTTTTCTGCTGTAAAGTTGGGCATTTTAACATGGGGGTCTATGGAAATTGCTCTTTTCTGCAGCCATCGCCTATCGGCCAATATATGAACTGCAGTGTGTGGCACTTCCGTATTGGCTTCACGGCTCTACCCCACAGTTTGCCGCTTGGTTGATCCTTAATGGTGTGATGATGTACACTAAATTATCAATTATTCTCCATTACAGGTTTTTCTGATATATTTGAGGAGTCGTTCTCCCTCTGTTCTATATGTGGACTTGTTATCTCATCTGTTAGAATTTGGTAAGTTTATCATGTATTTTTTAATGTTGTATAAATGTATACTTCATAATTTAAAAAAAGTTTTGAAAGAAACACACATCCCAAAAGTTTTCAACTCTACTCTCAACTTGCTCTCTCTCTGCCTCCACTCTCTGCCTTCACTGCACCAAAGTTTGGCTGTTGAGTCTCCTCTAGTATGGTGAGTTTATCATTTTTTATGTTTTATGAAATCATACTTAATTTGTGATGATTAGAGACTTAATAATGTATCCAATTCCCTCTCAGGTTGACCACTTGACATGTGAGAGCTTGAGGAGTTGTTCCCCCTCCGTCCATTTTCAAGGATTTGCTCCACTTCACCACTTTTTGGCTACTGAGAAGTTTATGATTTTTTGAGTATGTCATGTGTCTTATAATGTTATATGAATTCATACTTGATTTGTGATGATGAGAGACTTAATAATGTTTCCATGTCTCTTTTAGGTTGACCACCCTATATATGAGAGCCTACGGAGTTGTTTTCCCTCTATCCCCTTTTGAGGACCTGCTTTGTCTCCTCCATCATTCACTGCGCCACTTTTGGGTTCCTGAGCTTATTTCATGTGGTGAGAGGATTGCAATATGTGTATGTTTAAAGGTTTATGTGAAGAAACATACTATATGTGTGATAAAATTACAATTGGTAATTCATAAATGTCTCTTTATATTCTCTGCTACCATTATCTCCTGTCAAACAGGTTTTCCTGACCTGCTAGAAGTTCTTCTATGATGCTTGAGTCATCCATCATATCTGAGAGCTTCGTCTTGACTTTGTGAGTTTATTATTTAACTTGTTTTGTCTCAGATTGAAACAAAAGGTTTGATTATGATTATTTCCTGGCTGAAGATTTTCATATTGATGGTTTTAATTTCAAACATCTGCATATCTTTTAAATTCAATTAACAGTTATGCAGGTAGGCCTTAGGGCTCTTTTGAGACTTAAGTCATCCTTCATGACAGATACATTTGTTCACTAAGTGTCACAAAAAGGCTACATGTCTACATATACTTGTCAGTACACAGATACTGAGTACAAGTTCTGTTTGCTGTTTCTTGCAGGTCACGAATTTGGTGAGGAGTGGAGCTGGCTGGCTGCAGACGAGGAAGTAGAGCAATACATACTTGTGCACATACACGTATATGAGAATGCATATCTATTCAGACCTGTAACCCATGTCTTAGACTTTTCACACAGCTATATATATATATTTTTTCCAATTCTCTATTTATGGTTTCATAATGACTGAGTCACCGTTGAGTGAGTGAGTTTCAGCTCTAATGCTGCTACTGTCTGTAATATGTTTCTATTTAGATTATTTGTCAGGATATTTTTTTGTTATTATTGTCCGAGTCTGGTTTTAACTAATACTGGGCTTACACCAAAAGATTTTCACAGTCACAGACTAAAAACTGAAAGGGAAGCATAATGGTTATTCCCTCTAGTCTTGTCCCACCCCTAGTCATGACATAACTTCTGTTGTGATTTGACACTATAATGAATAAAGATTGATTTATTGATTGCTATAGCTGTCAATGTTAGTCCTTGAGTTCATAGTTAAGTGCTTTATTTGTTAACTGCTATCAAGGAATATGACTCCTTTGTAGTATGCATGAGAGAAGATGCCGCGAGATTAGTGGACTTCTATGTAGTGTCCGCTGATAATGTAGTGGGCTCGTATTTCCCACAATTAGAAGTTGCCAGTATTAAACTGTATACATCCCTGGAGGTTTAGGGGATATGAAACACATTGGTGTTATCAAATTTAAAACATATAATTAATACATGGGTGAAAATTGCTTGTGTCCATAATGGGCAGCATTAATATACCTGACAGCTAAGGTCAGAAGAGCTTTATTTAACAGCTGGTCTTATGTCTGTGACCCCTCCTGTTGTTAATTGATAAGCCTGAAACATGCACTTGTCAACGTTCAGATGCACATTTAGCAAATATGGCAGTAGCCATCGATCATCTTAAAATAAGATTTTAAGATTTCAACTTTATTGATCCCAAGTTGGGAAATGTTTTTGTTACAGCAGCATGTACTTCTATTCCACTACAATTCAGAGGTTAACCTGGTATTTTTACTCTACTACATTTATTTTTGTTACTTTGCAGATTATGATTAATGATGTGAAATATAAACAACCCTTAAATCAGACTTAAGTTACACCTGAGTAAGATTCAGCCTTATCAGTTTGTCTGTTTTGCACATCGTCCTGCACTAAACTGTTTTACTGTAGAGATCACTACAGTATCTTCTTGATATTTTCTATTCTATATTTCTATCATTGACCCCTATTTTGTATGTAGGCTACTCTTAATATTTAAATGTTTTCATCAAATATAACTTATTCAACAACTAAATGTAATAACGTGCTTTAACCACTAGGCGGTGTGGGTTAAAAAAACAGTGGTCTAGTTAATAAAAACATAATAATATCAAACATAATATGACTATTCACTTTATTGTGAAATTAAAACGGAACGGTAAAGGAAAATACAGTTTCAGTCTCTCGATGTGAAGCTTATGCATTGTACCATGAACCTGTATAGACCTGTAACAGTCAACTGCATGAGGAGTTGGAAAGGTAGTTCAGAAAATCAGTAATATCTTTAAAAACTACAAAAAAGTCCCTTTCTATCAGCTGTGCACCGTTATGGTGTGAATACAGACTATCTACTAATTGGATCAAATATAAAAGTCAGCCGAATTAGTGTCAATACTGCAAGGAGACGTATTGTGTGAAAATAAATGGAAGATGTTGTTTAATTGTTGATATATTTATGATCCACGTCACGTATTCAGTTTTGGAGGCATCTCTTCCAGTTTGTCAAAAGGTCTTCTGATCAAGGCTCTATAAATAAATATCTACGGCAGATATGTAATATTTAATGCATGCCGTTATGTGATGACTTTCAAAGAGAAAAGCAAGAACACTTGGAATAAAGTATTATTTTATTTTTTAAAAATGTTTTCCGATTTCATATCACATAAACACCATCTCCCGATGTGCATTTCGGCGCGATTTTAGCCTATCAAAACCTCTGAAAAAATAAATGTGTCTCTCAGAATCGATTGAGAAAAACCTATGGGAAAAACACAAAAGCATTGTACACAATTTAAACCAATTAATCGTATAATTAACAAGAATAAACTGATGTTTTTTAGTTGATGAGTACTGCAGATATCACTGTTAAATCATTTGATCATTGGTTTTATTATGAAAACGTCGAGACCGGAAATATTGTTTTCAACCCGTAACTTTACATGGAAGCTTGCCGCATATACACGTTCTCCTGACGAAACCTCAAATCATCTTTGTAATATCTATCAAACTATAGATCCTACATATCGACTGGACGTGGATTCTAAAAGTACAATATATACTTCTTGCTAGAAATCTAATCATAAAGCATTTTAATGGCCAAACTATCCTACAATTTAGGATTTTACAGAGAGGGTTATTTGTGAATAAACAACCCTCTGTAACGTTTGCATTCAACGGGAGCCCTAGAGGCCGACAACTTTAAAACGTAATTATAAGTCGTAATAAGGGCTTGAACAATCGACCCATTTGGTCGTATGAGTTGGAGGACTTGTTGTGTTAAGACCATCTTTTCTGTGTTGCTGTGATCCTCTCTGGACTCTCTCTGTCCTCTCACATCTCGGCAGGCTCGTCAGTCCCCTCCTGCTCCCTGGCTAAATGACGCACTGCGTGCTAATAGAACCGTCCTTAGGGCAGCAGAGCGGAAACGGTGGAAATCCAAACACCGTGACGACCTCCTAACCTATCAGGCTCTCCTCTCCTCTTTCTCTGCTTCCATCTCTCAGGCAAAAAGCACTTTCTTTCAAGATAAGATCCAATCTTCCTATTCCAATCCCAAAAAACTATTTTCCATCTTTTCCTCCCTCCTGGACCCCCCCCAAAGCCCCTTCCCCCTCCTCCCTTCTGTCAAGCGACTTTGTTAACCATTTTGAAAAAAAGGTTGATGATATTCGCTCTTCTTTTTCTGACTCACCTTTACTCACCACTGGGTCACCAGACCCTCCTTTCACCCACACACTGACCTCCTTTTCCCCTCTCTCTCCAAGTGATGTTCTTACCCTCATTACCTCTGCCCGCCCTACCACCTGTCCTCTGGACCCTATCCCTTCAAAGGAGGCAAGAGTAAATCCTCTCCTAAAGAAACCCACTCTCAACCCGTCTGATGTTATAAACTACAGGCCTGTCTCTCTCCTCCCGTTCCTGTCTAAAACACTTGAACGGGCTGTCTTTAAACAACTCTCCTGTTATCTCCATCAGAACAACCTTCTGGATCCGCACCAGTCTGGTTTCAAGGCAGGTCACTCCACAGAAACTGCCCTCCTTGCTGTCACTGAGGAACTGCACACTGCTAAAGCAGCCTCCCTCTCCTCTGTCATCATCCTGTTGGACCTGTCAGCTGCATTCGACATGGTGAACCATCAGATCCTCCTTCGCACTCTCCAAGAACTTGGAGTTTCAGGCTCTGCACTTTCCCTCATCACCTCATACCTCAAAGACCGCACCTACAGGGTTACTTGGAGAGGGTCGGAGTCCGACCCTTGTCAATTAACTACAGGGGTCCCTCAGGGCTCTGTTCTTGGTCCCCTCCTCTTCTCCTTGTACACAAACTCGCTCGGATCTGTCATTAGCCTGCATGGTTTTTCATACCACTGCTACGCTGACGACACCCAATTAATTCTGTCCTTTCCCCGCTCAGAGACCCAGGTCGTCGCACGCATCTCTGCTTGTCTAGCTGACATCTCTCAGTGGATGTCTGCTCATCACCTCAAGCTCAACCTTGACAAGACTGAACTGCTTTTCCTTCCGGGAAAAGATTGTCCCACTCTTGACCTAACAATCAACATCGGCACCTCTGTTGTTTCCCCGACTCAGACTGCAAGGAATCTCGAAGTGATCCTAGATAACAACCTGTCCTTCACTGCAAACATAGCTGCTACAACCCGCTGCTGCAGATACACGCTTTACAACATCAGGAAGATTCGTCCCCAGCTGACCCAGAAAGCGACGCAGGTTCTGGTCCAGGCTCTCGTCATCTCACGCCTAGACTACTGCAACTCAGCAGAAAAAACAGAGCTCATGGTTGTGGCACCCAAGGCCCTGCTCCAGAAGGTTGGTGACTTCGTCCTTGAGGTTGACGGCTGCTCCATCTCCCCATCTCCTGAAGCCCGCAACCTGGGTGTCATCCTTGATTCCACCCTTTCCTTCCATTCCCACGTCAAGTCTGTGACCAAATCGGCATTTTTCCACCTGAGGAACATTGCCAGACTCCGACCGTCACTCTCGGAGTCGGTTGCCGAAACCCTGGTGCATGCGTTTGTCACCACACGCTTGGACTACTGCAATGGTGTCCTGTTCGGGGTTCCCAACAAAACCCTGGACAGGCTCCAGTATGTCCAAAACTGTGCTGCTAGGGTACTCACACACACAAAGCCGTGGCAGCACATCACTCCCACCCTCATCCACCTACACTGGTTGCCGGTCAAGTCCCGCATCACCTACAAAATCCTCCTCCTCACCTACAAGTCCCTCCATGCCCTTGCCCCCCAGTACCTATCGGACATCCTTCACCCACATGCCCCACCCCGGAACCTGCGGTCCTCAGACTCTGGCCTGCTTACCACCCCCCGCACCAAACTGCGAACCTTCGGGGACAGAGCCTTCAGCGTGGCAGCCCCCACCCTCTGGAACGCTCTCCCTGCGGAGATTCGCAACATCCCCACACTCGATGCCTTCAAAGGGGCCCTCAAGACCCATCTGTTTGCCAAGGCTTTCGGCCCCTAAATCGATCTGTTGTTTTGTCTGTCTGACTTTTGTTTTGTTATGTTTGTTTTTTGCCCTATTACTTGTAAAGCGACCTTGGGTCCCTTGAAAGGCGCTATATAAATCCAAGCTATTATTATTATTATAACTCCCTCCTGGCTGGTCTACCTGCAGCTGCAGCTCATCCAGAATGCAGCAGCTCGTCTGGTCTTCAACCTTCCTAAATTCTCCCACACCACGCCGCTCCTCCGCTCCCTCCACTGGCTTCCGGTAACTGCTAGAATCCACTTCAAGACAATGGTCCTTGCGTACCATGCTGCGAATGGATCTGGCCCTTCCTACATCCAGGACATGGTTAAACCGTACACCCCAGCACGTGCACTCCGCTCTGCATCAACCAAATGGCTCGCTGCACCCTCGCTGCCAAGGGGACCCAAGTTCCCATCAGCAAAAACACGTGGGTTTGCTATCCTGGCTCCAAAATGGTGGAATGAGCTCCCCATTGACATCAGGACAGCAGATAGCTTACACACCTTCCGGCGCAGACTGAAAACTCATCTCTTTCGACTCCACTTCGAGCAATAGAACTATTAACAAAGCACTTATATACTAATAAAGGACTGGCTTACCTAAAGCCAGTTGAGTAGCACTTGAAATGTTTTTGCTCTATGAAACCTGATGTACTTATATGATTCTGTTTTCTTCAAGTTTGTATTTTGTTGGTCGAACGCACTTATTGTAAGTCGCTTTGGATAAAAGCGTCAGCTAAATGCAATGTAATGTGATGTAATACTGTGGGTTTTTTCCATCGCTTTTGTGTTACAAATATCAAAACAATAACAAAATATATCCGTCGTAAACTAAACCGGAAACATATTTTATTTTGTTAACACTGTAAACTTGACAGCTTTTTAACCCAAACCACCTACTGGTTAAAGCACGTTATTACACGTTTAGAGTAATTGCAATGCAGTTAGATTGTGTTGCTTTTTAATGACCGTTTAAAATGCCTTTTTCTAAATGTCTTTCATTTTTGCAAAGCACTTTTGAATGTGTTATATTTTATGAAAACATTTAAATATTAAAGAGTACATACAAAATAGGAGGAAAGTAGAAGGTCAATGATATAAATATAGAATAGAAAATATCAAGAAGATACTGTAAATGATATCTAGAATAAAACAGGTTAGTGCCGGATGTACAAAGATATTATTAGGAGGATGTGCAAAACAGACAAACTAATTAGGCTTTATTTAAACATTAAATAATACTTTAGGTTAAGGTCTTCTTTTAAATACATGTAAGCAAAAATATTTGGGGGTATCTGATAAATATTAAGCCTGACAAAGTACTTAAAGTTTAATATATTGCATGGTTTGTTTTGGGACTTGCCAATTATTACATTGCATTTAGCTGACGCTTTTATCCAAAGCGACTTACAATAAGTACATACGACCAGGAAGACACAACCTTGAAGAAAACAGAATCATATAAGTACATCAGGTATCATAGAGCCAAACATTTCAAGTGCTACTCAACTGGCTATAGATAAGCCATTCCTTTATTATTCTTTATGGAATTCAAAGGCGGAAGGAGTGAAGTTAGGTAGCTTGAAGAGGGAAAAGCTCCATTTGGGAGAGAGCAGGAGACCAGTGCCACCTCCTCTGCCAGTGGGTCTAGGTGTATGGGAGAAGGAATATGCCGTGGAGAGAGCTGCTGGGGTGGATGTGTTGGATGGAGTAATCCACGTCTCAGTGAGAGCAAGGAAATCCAGAGACTGCAGGGAAGCGTAGCCAGAGATGAAGTCAGCCTTAGGAACAGCTGACTGGCAGTTCCACAGGCCACCTGAAACTAGATGTTGGATGTCAGTGGAGCATGTGGGATAGACGAGAGCAGGGCGGTTATATCGATTAGGAGATACACGGGGCCAGCGATAATTGCGAGACGACACATGAACAGGAATGGAGAAAATACACATGATTATAGCATGAGGGGCTAAACAACCAAATGAAGTAAAACACCAGCGATACTTAGCTCAATCAAAGTAGGATTTGCCTCCTCTTTCCTCCTGCCAATCAACTTTAACTATGTTGAAGCACTTATTTTAACCGATATTATACATATTTATTATACTCTTATAAGATGTATGTAGATAGAATAAGAAATGTGCACAATATAACAAGTAATGAATATGCTTTATAGGGATCTTCAGATAAATGTTTAGTCTTCTCAAGCACCAACTATCAAATATCTCTCCTGATTGTTGGCACTTAACAATCACCTTCCCTGAATTTTACTCAGGTGTAACTAAAGTCTGATTTAAGGGTTGTTTATATTTCACATCATTAATCAGAATCTGCAAAGTAACAAAAATAAATGTAATGGAGTAAAAATACCAGGTTAACCTTAAGGCCGCTACACACCAACCTGAGACCAAAGAACGCGTACCGAAGGCGTCCCGACTTTTACGTCCGCTACGTCGCCTGCGTCGGCTATGCCGCCCGCCTACGAACACACCGCAAAGACTTCAGTTGACGAGTGGCAATGACTGTCCTTACCAGCAGGCAGCGGTAGTGTGTATTCGTCATTCAAAAGAGGTAACAGCCAATCAGAGTGATTTCTTTGGCCGACTTTCTTTGGCCGATTCAACATGTTGAATCGGCCGCGGGAGGTGTGAAAATGTGCCGTAAAGCAACAACAGTGCGGGACACACCAACCTGAGTAGGGTGCCGCGAATACCCGACTGCCTCTGACGACCTCTGACTCCCAAAATCGGGTAGGTGTGTCAGGGCCTTTAAAAAAAGCCCTCAGGATTATAAAAGACCCCATCACCCCAGCCACAAACTGTTCTGACTCAGACTCTTTTATTGTGGCCAGCCTAAGGCACACCTGTGCAATAATCATGCTGTCTAATCAGCATCTTGATATGCCACACCTGTGAGGTGGGATGGATTATCTCGGCAAAGGAGAAGTGCTCACTATCACAGATTTTTTCAGATTTGTGAACAATATTTGAGAGAAATGGTTATTTTGTGTATATAGAAAATGTTTTAGATCTTTGAGTTCATCTCATGAAAAATGGGAGCAAAAACAAAAGTGTTGCATTTATATTTTTGTTCAGTGTATTTACGTCTAAAACTCGGAAATTCTAATGTTACTCCTATTTTGTTTTTTCCATACATTCACACATAATGAAGAGCACAAAGGATCATATTTGCATCAAAGCTGGTGTTACATGCAGTCTGTGAATAATCTAATATTGGGTCTCATAGGATTTGTTAGAACATATAATCTTCTTTACATTAACCTGTTAAAACATATTTTTTTGCCAGATCTCATCCTCCAGATATTTCTGTTTTTAAAGAGTAGTAGGCACATTGGAAGGTGAGAACTGAGGAGGAATTACAGAAACTCAACGGCCTTGATGGCATCAGAACCAGAAAGCTAGTGACACAAATTGAAAATACTCAGCTTGAACACACTATTTAACAAAATAAGACCTCCATTCACATTTATATGAAAAACATCCTCCCATTCAGGTCCTTTTGAATCAATGTCTCAGACTTGAGACTTCTCAAGTCTGTGGACCTCTGATTGTATTTAATTGATCCAAGTATTTGGTAATTATCTGATCTGGCAGCAGAACCAGCTGTAAGGTCTGCTTAGGATTCAGAGGCTTTTAATGAGGACAGCTGTGGCATGTCAGCCCCTCATTGATGTCCCCATCATCCCTGCAATCATCACCACTGCCTTCTCCCAGCAGACTTACTCACAGCCTTGTCACGCGACCCGACAGGAACTGGCCCTCGGTCAGGGTTCTGAAGGTGGGACGAGGCGCCTTCCATGACTTGATAGGCTGACATGATGTGCACACGCTCAGGCTTGGTGATAATAATGGAGGGAGATGGATCCTTTGAGTAGGCAATTCGTTCTGAATCACTGGGTATTGTGTCCACAGCTCAATAAGAAAGTAGGTTGTTGCTTTGTTAGAAGACCGATCACAGTATAGATGAGTTTTCCTTTGAGTAAGCAGCTGATTGGCTGCATAGAACGATGCAATCACTCACACTGAAATTAGATATGTAAAAATATATCGTTAAGATGTGTAACCAAAAATATTTATGAATAAAAAGTATTTTAAGAAATACAAATAAAAAACGTTCCCTTTACCTCCTCCTGTTTCCCTTTCCTATCTGTTAACTGCCTTCAGGAGTTGGACGTGCACTCTGGCAGCGCCTCCAGACAAGAGACTGAGTCATTCCCTTCACCAAGAGAGCATTCACACTGAGACACTTAGATCATTGCAATCAGACACAAAAAAAGGCAAATTGAACTCAGCTGCAAAACGTTATCGTTGTGTGTTAGGTTTAATAAATGTAATTAAAGTCAATGTTTCAGTTTATTCAGTGTATATTTCTATTCTGCTTAACCCTCTTTAGCTGTAACTGACCTCTCACCAACTGGACTTCACGATGGTCAAACACCTTTTAACCTATGGGCCAAACAGAATAACAAAGTTTAACCTACACACAGCAAGATCCTCTGCAGTACATTACCTGTAAAACAGCTGGTCTATACCGGCATTGACCTCACCTTATAACTTCTGAGAGAAAACCAACGTTGTAATTATATCAGAATTCATGTTGTGTGTTCCCTGCATTGTCAATATGGAGAAAACACTCGATATGATTTTGTCCACCTGAAGAGGAGGGAGCTCGTTTCTCACAGGAGTCAAGACTCTCTGTCAGCATGAATAATGTCAATGTGGGCTGAACATGCTGGTGCTCAGGGAGTCATTTGACATTGGAGCAGTGGGTGGTGTGTTCATGAGCCGTTTGACATGAAGGGGAACAAACGTGAAGCGACTCATCTCAAAGCATCTTAATGATGTGGCTGCGAGGTGGCCTGCCCTGCCTTCTGCCTCTCACTGCTATCAGGACAATAAAGGTTTGAAAGGACAACCCCCCCTGCTACACATTTCCCATAATGAGCTAGAACTCATATTACACCTTCTGAGCAAAAATGAGACACGATTAGATAAATAGCAAATGGCTCCCAATGATAGACATGTTCCACTCTTCCTCTCCTATTTATGATCTCACTCAGATCACAGTTATATAACTGGATCAGATTCAAGATCTTCCACAGAATACATTTCAAATAGTTTCCTTGAAGCAACACAATACATTTCTGTAACAAAGATGCACCTGAAAAACGGAAGCTTTGATTTTGACCTTAATTAAATGTATAATATCGACACATTTTAGATCAATCTAACACAGTTATGTGAAATCTGTTGACATAATTAATTTAATTAAAGTCAACATTTCAGTTTTTTCAGTGTGTTCTGCAGAGCTGATGCTATTTCCGTGTGAAATAAATGTTTCAGAGGGAAATGCTATCCAGTCAAAGATGATTTGGACGGACATGGCTCTCTTTTACTCGGATATAATTGACTAAAAGGACAGACAAAAGGATGAATCCCATCTCCATGTCCATGACCAGAGAGTGCTCAGTGGAACAGTGATTGAACTTGTGTGCTGCAACATGGAGCTGATAGGCTTTGGCTTCTCTTTAGGGAAAAGATAAGTCTGTTTCAAAGGTGACCACATTTTAGGGAGTCGCATACTTTACATTTTTTAACAAGACAATATGTGTAGGGGGGAAAGTTCTCTGTCGTGAACTCTTCATAAGGAGCAGCCATGAAACAACAGTTAAATCTGGGCATTAAATGTTCAAAGGAAAAGACCAAATCCAACAATGTGTCAGTCTGTCTCACAAACACACTGGGTCCTACTGAAGATGAAAATATAAAAAAATATAAAATTGAAAAGAACACAGCTGATCTTTAGTGTTAAGCAGAAATGACTCAAACAAAAGTAGAAGTTAATTTGTTTGGAACAATTTTTAGCTGCACATGAATATGAATGTAATTCTCAAGTATGTATTTCTGGTGTATAGGGGATTTAGTAGAAAAAACACAGTGTTTGTTCATTGTAATGGAGGAATTGTCACCCAGTGCAATAGTGTAGCCATAGCAAATGTCTGACCTTTTCTCATTTATTGTTTGGACTCAGCAGGACGCTTTATGCTAGCTGGAGGCTTAATTTTTTCTCCAGCGGCTGTATAATAGCACCTTCCCTCTCTCTCCTCCTCCTCCTGCTCCTCACTCCGCATTGACCCCATCATTCCTCCCCCCCCATCCAGCCGTCCCTGTAGCAATCCTTCTTCCCCTCCCTCCTCCTTCGCTCTGGCACGCTGCTGAGTTATAGACCCATGAATCGCTCTGTTTCCAAGTCTCAGCATTTCTCGCTTGGCCCGCTGACCCTTCTTTATTACCGTGAACCCCCGTCAGTAAATTTGATCAGCCACACCCTGACCGATGATGATTTATTTCTCACCCCCAGTGAAGATCAATCTAAAGGCTTTCAATAATTCAATAAAGAGACGTTCTTTGAAAAAAAAAAGGTGTACAGTATCAATGTTGATAAAAAAGCTAAATTATTTAATAATCTATATTTGAAAACGACAAATTATTTTCTCTGTCTTTTACTCTCATACACACACATTTAATCTCTTTCATATTTTCTGCCAAGCCCAAAGTTTAGAGTGAACAAGAGTCCGGCTTAATGCTGCAATGCAGTCTGGGAGGTGGGGACATAGAGAGGAGAGGGGGAAAAAAGGAAAAATGTGAGTGGAGTCAAATTAAAGTTGCAAAAAGAGTGGGTGGTGGACAGCTTTTGTGTGTGTGTGTGTGTGTGTGTGTGTGTGTGTGTGTGTGTGTGTGTGTGTGTGTGTGTATGTGTGGATTCCCCTTAAGTGTGACCCAGTGACAGACATTAGTGTTCAACACAAAAACACATCTGGCTCTCCGCCAGGTCAGCTATGCTGTTGTATGCATGCTGCAAGAAGTATGGTCAAGTCATTTCAAGGCTGTATGTATGACATTCAGGATGTTATTGAGACAGAAATGTAGCCTTTAACCACAAGGTACACACCAGAGAATTTCCCAGTGTTATAATAATGATTCTTAAAAAGTGTAATATAATCTTAACTGTGTGACAGTCGATGATAGGACATACTGTTCATGCTTATGGCCACTGCATTACTGCAATCACCAAACAGCTCAGAGGAATACACCCTGGGGCTGCTAGCATAACAATATATTATTGTTGGAAGCAGTGAACTATAGAGTGGGGGCAGGAATGAGTCTTAAACCCTGGAATGAGTCAGCATTTGACCAATTCTGGGTACCCTTGTCTCCAAGTGAATACATTTTTAATGTGTTTTTTTGTTAGATGCCTGATATAGTGTCATAACAAGCTGAAGAGATGTACACGTTTTGATATACAACATGACCCATCCTTCATGACCATAGGTGAGGGTAGGAACGAAAATGTCCCGGAAGACAGAGAGCTTTGCCTTCTGGCTCAGCTCTCTTTTCGTCACAACGGTGCGGTAAAGCGACTGCAGTACCGCTCCCGCTGCTTCGATTCTCCGGCCCATCCCATGCTCCATTGTTCCCTCACTCGAGAACAAGACCCTGAGATACTTGAACTCCTTCAAACCACCACTCCGATTCAGATCAGGGGGGCCGTTCCTCCCAATCACGCCCCTCCAAGTGTCTCCGTCATTGCCCACATGTGCGCAGTGGCGTTTTCTCGTGGAGGCCAAGGGAAGCCAGGCTTCCCCTGTTTATTCGGATCGCAGTTATAATTTTAATAAATAAATAAAAACACTTCGTTTAGTTTCGGAAATTCTTTGTTGTGTGTTGCTGCCGGCCCGTCTCTCCACCATTCTCATTGAGTATTTTACAAAGAGTGAAACAGCGCCCCTCTAGATGTTATGGTGAAACAGTAGATTGCACTCTCTGTTGCGAGAGGAGGCCAGCCGAAATTGGCTTCCCTTGGTAAAAAAAATGGAGTTATTAACCAATCAGACCAGGTTCACGTCATGCCCCTGCCAACCTGTGATTAGTCAGGGCCATGCCAAGGGAAGCCAGAGGTGGCTGGCTTCCCTTGCCTCACAATCCAATCAAATCGCATCAACTTAGTGTTGCAGTGACGCGTCCTAAAACCCGGAAGTAAGCTGCGCTTGGTTTCCCTCGACAAAATAGCAATGGGAGTTCTCCATAGGATTTTGGAAAATAGCTGGAAATAAGGTCAGTGGAAAACGAACCTGTTAGATAAATGCACGTTTTGTTCAGTCGGATAATATCCACATGTCTACCCTACCTTTATAATTTTCAAATCATAAATCTAATCGATAGAAGATAGATAGTGTCTCTGCACCACTCTCACCACGGTTAGAAAGTAGCAAGCAACTGAAGCAAGTGCAATTATGGAGGGTGGAGATTTGGAGTGTTCAATAATTGTCCTAAACTTCCGCTACAGCAGCAACAACAAATACAATCTGATGACAGGCCGATGCCCAAACTGGAGCTGTGTACAGCGAGGAAAAAAGGAGCGAATCGGACGTAAAACGTTAAAGGTCTCCTGATTTAGTTTGTGAATGAATGCTTATTAGAGTTTGGGCTGGAGAGTGTGTGCGGACCTGTCGGTTAGATAACAGGCATGTGTAAGTCATGCATCTGTATGATCAACACGTTCTCACTCCCAACCTGTCACATGTTGACGGACGGTCAGGGCCCCTCCCTGTCACTCTATTACGGACAGGGTACCCCTTGAGCGTCAGTTTTCAACGGGCAGGGCGTCCCATTGACTTGCATAGAGCTCCCTGAACGTTGGTAATAGACGAGTTGGGATCGCGGCGAAATGCTCTCCGCAGATCCATTCTCAAACCTTTTCTCAACCTTTTTCTTACTCAATATCAAGCCACACTTATTGTTTTTACTTCTTTATTTTAATTGAATAATGTAGAACTTTTGTTGCCGTCAGTTATGGGGAGAGTAGGGGCTCAGAAAACTGAAATCTGTATTGTTTCATCGTTTTTCCCTTCTAATTTTGTATTCTTTTCTAAACCACACATTGTTATTTACTCAACAATCACACATAATTATCCTTGTGTTTATTTATTTGTTTGATTAATAAACACAAGTTGAAGTCCGTCAGGACCGAGGGTCGGAGCAGCTCATTTGCTTTAGAGAATTTTACACCCGGAAGTAAGTATTCTCTCCGCTTCGCTTGACAAACCCCGTGATAGTCCTCAAGCTCTGTGATAGGATGTTTGAGTGTGCGCCGAGAGTTACGCTGAGCGTCGAACAGCACTTTGAAATGGGATGGAACCACGGCAGACTGTCCAAGACTGGATTTGAACGGGTCCACCCCGTCCCCCCCTCCTCCACCCCGTCCCCAGAACTACACGTGCTGGCTATTGTGTGTTTCGCAACATGTTCTCTATCTATGGCACGTCTCTACTGGGAATTGTAGTTTTAAAAAATGTTTTCATATTTCCCATAATAAGAAGTTGCCAGTATTAAACTGTGTACATCCCCGGAGGTTTAGGGGATAGGAACACTCAAATGTAAAACATATAATTAATAAATGGGTGAAAATTGCTTGTGCCCATAATGGGCAGCATTAATATATACCCACATGCCAGCTAAGGTCAGAAGATCTTTATTTAACAGCTGGTCTTATGTCTGTGACCCCTCCTGTTGTTAATTGATAAGCCTGAAACATGCACTTGTCAAGGTTCAGAGGCAAATTTTGCAAATATGGCAGTAGCCATCGATCATCTTAAAATAAGATATACTTTATTGATCCCAAGTTAGAAACATTTGCATTACATCAGCATGTGTAATAGTTGTAAATATGCAGTGGTGTTTATTTGTAAATCATTTAATATAATCACACAAATTCTGTGTTTTATATTTAATAATTCTGTGTTCTTTATTTATTGAATGTTCAATACCTGACAAGGCCGGAGATGAAAGACTTGGGTCACAGGTTCCTCAACAGTGACATCTATCAATATGTGTGTATACCACCACCATTAAACTGTCTCTTATACTATCTACATACATCTTATAAGAGTATAATACATATGTATAATATCAGTTAAAATAAGTGCTTAAACATACAGTAGTTAGCATTGCAGGAAAGCAATATATTAGTACTTTGTCAGGCTTAATATGTATACCCCCAAAGCTTTTTTCTTATTCAAAATAAGACCTTAACCTAAAGTATTCTTTAATGTTTAAATAAAGCCTTATTAGTTTGTCTGTCTGTGTCTCCTATTAATATCTAATAATACAAATAATACATTTCAATAACGTGCTTTAACCACCAGGTGTCCCTTTCTATCAGCTGTGCACCGTTATGGTGTACATATACCAATATACCGATTGGATCAAATATAAAAGTCAGCCGAATTAGTATTGTTACTGCAAGGAGACTTATATTGTGAAGAGAAATTAAAGATTTTGTTTAATTGATATATTTATGATACACGTCACATATTCAGTTTCGGCGGCAGTTCCTCATGTTTGTCTAGAAGTCCTCTCATCAGGGCTCTATAAATGGCGAACTACGGCAGATATGTAATATTTAATGCAGCCGAACCGTGTATTACAATGCCGTTATGTGATGACCTCCAAAGAGAAAAGCAAGCAAACTCGGAATAAAGTATTATTTTATTTTTACAAAATGTTTTCGGATTTCACATCAACAGGAAGTCCGGTTCACTAAAATGTCCGTGCGGAACAATACCCCAACCCATAGATCCGTGGGTGAATAATGTCAATCACCACATTACACACATCCCTTCACATTTACATTTGAATTTACATTAAAGGTCCCATGTCATGGCCATTTCCACTGATCATAATTCCATTGTTGAGGTCTACTAGAATAGATTTATACAGTGCAATTTTCCAAACTCACATTGGTTTCGCATACAGCATCTCTGTAAAGTATGTGTATTCAGCAGTATTCACTCTCTCCACTAAACGGCTCGTTGCAGCTCTTGCCCTCCCCTCCCTGTGAGCCCAGTGTGCTCCGATTGGTCGGGACCAGTTGGGACGTTTTGAATCGCGCTGAGCTCCGTGTAGGTGTGATTTCCTTGTTTAGCGATACACAGCGAAACACAGCCAAACTCATCCTGAGCACACACAAACTCACAGCCGAAGTAAAAACAATAAGTGTGGAAAAAGGTTGATAAACGCTGTGAGAATGGGTCTGCAGAGAGAATTTTGCCGCGATCCCAACTGTCTGTTATCAGCCTGCAGCCAGGGAGGAGAAATCAGCAGAGCTGCTTGCACTGAGTGTGTGTGTGTGTGAGGAAGTCCGTGGATTGGTCAATTTGGACCAATCAGCGGGGGCTTAACGTAACGGCTCCGCGGACGTAACGGCTCCACGGATTGGAGCCGTTACGGGGACGACATGACATCATGATGTATCCGGAAGAATCAAATGGACAGTGACGTATCTCCAACGAGGCATTTTGGGGAGGTATTTTCTGTGTTAGAGTTTACTCGCTACATGGTGTACTTTGAGGGTTTTGACTCTGCACACCATTTACATGCATAAAAACCTCCATAACACACAAGGGGACGGGTAATAACCTGAAAAGCATGACATGTCACCTTTAAAGTATTTCGTGAAGCCTTCTAAAATGTTTTTAAATATAATTAGGGTTGTAGTTGAAGCACAACGGCACGTCCATTAATTTCACAACCACACACATGCATTAACATTGATTTAATACATTAAATGTAGCCTTTCAAGAAAATCTGCGAAATCGAGTGTGACTGTAAAAAAAATAAAAATTATTATATTAATATTGACAATAACAACCGACCGTCGGGGTAGAGCATTTGCCGGGGAGAGTTCTCATGGCGTCTATTATCAACGCTATGGGAGGTCTATGAAGGTCTATGGGATGCCCTGCCCGTTGAAAACTGACTCTCAAGGGGTACCCTGTGCGTAACAGAGTGACGGGGAGGGGCCCTGACCGACCGTCAACATGTGACGGGTTGGGAGTGAGAACGTGTTGGTAGGATACAAATGTGTGTAAAATGATACCTTGTGCTGTAATCACTCATCTGGTTACATTATTACATTGACCACCACACCCCCGACCAAAATAAAGGACGTATTATTGGCTTCCCCTAATTTTTTCCCTACGCCACGCTACTGCATGTGCGTTGAAGTCTCCCAGCAAGATTGAAGAGTCCCCTTCAGGAGCCCCAAACAGGACTCTTTCCAGGGTCTCCAAGAAGGCAGAATAATCTGAACTGCTGTTTGGTGCATAAGCACACACAACAGTCAGAGTTCCCCCCCCCATAAACCGCAGGCCTAGGGAGGCGACCCTCTTGTCCACTTGGGTAAACTCCAACAAAGAAGCATCCTTGTGAGTATCCCCACACTCGCCCTCACACCTTGGGCAACTTCGGAGAAGAATAGAGTCCAACCCCTATCCAGAAGTAAGGTTCCAGAGCCGACGCTGTGCGTAGAGGTGAGCCCAACCAGATCCACCTCCTGCACAAGCTCCGGCTCCTTCCCCCCCAGAGAGGTGACGTTCCACGTCCCCAAAGCCAGCTTCTGTCGCCCGGGTCTGGCCCGTCGAGACCCTCTGCTTTCACTGCCACCCTTCTGGCAGCGCATCCGACCCCATCGTTGTTTCCCGTAGGTGGTGGGCCAGCGGGACGGAGAAGCGGAGGTGTTGCCCACTTTGCCTTTTCAGGCTGTGCCCGGCCGGGCTCCGTGCCAAGCCCGGCCACCAGACACTCGCCGACGAGTCCTTCTACTGGGCCTGCCTCCAGAAGGGGACCCCGGGCTTCCTCACCTCTTAGTTCGTCTTTCATGAGGTCTTCGAACCAATCTTAGTCTGGCCCCTTGCCTGAGACCAATTTGCCATGGGAGACCCTACCAGGAACACAAGGTTCCAGACAACACAGCCCCCAGGTTCATCAGGGCACACAAACCTCTCCACCACAGTAAGGTGCTGGTTCTTCAGAGAGAAAGAACGAGATTGCGGATACAAGCGGCCGAGATGGGTTTTCTCCGCAGGGTGGCTGGTGTCTCCCTTAGGGATAAGGTGAGAAGTTCGGTCATCCGGGAGGGACTCGGAGTTGAACCGCTCCTCCTTCGCGTCGAAAGGAGCCAGTTGTGGTGGTTCGGGCACCTAGTAAGGATGCCACCTGGGCACCTCCCTAGGGAGGTGTTCCAGGCACGTCCGGCTGGGAAGAGACCGAGGGGTAGACCTAGGACCAGTTGGAGGGATTATATCTCTTCGCTGGCCTGGGAGCGCCTTGGAATCCCTCAGTCAGAGCTGGTTGATGTGGCCAGGGAAAGGAACATTTGGGGCTGCTACCTCCGCGACCCGACCACGGATAAGCGGGAGAAGATGGATGGATGGATGATATACAACATGAAATACGTCAGCAATACCCCCCGCAGTCAACTGAATCTTTTAGGTGTCTTAAAAACGAAAATGGTCGAAATGAGAATACTAAACGGCATCACTCCAAACATTAACTTTAGCTTAGCAGTGCTAACACAAAGTCTTGACTGTAATGTATTTAGATTTTGGAGCATAACCTCATGTACTTCTTGCTGTTGCATTAATCCTCCAAAAATGACAAAAGTGGTGTTGATATGTAAAGATTATTCTGATGAATTAAACATGCAATTATTATGAATGTGTGTTTTATGAATAACCTATATTCCGCAATATTGCTTTTTGTCTGGGAGCCCTTGAGATGCTAACATTTATGTTGCTCCCACAAAAATACATCATCTGTGCACCACTCTAGAGAGAGCATCTTGTCATATTGTACAATCATTTTCTCTCAAGTTGCAGAAATATCTACAAGGAAAGTTCGTAGCTCCTGCACCATCACTCTCCATATTTCTCTCTTGTTAAATACCCTTGTAAACTTCACTTTGAAGCGTGTCATTTGAAGCTTTGCTGCAGTTTCAGTCATTTTTAATAAGGTGACATTGAATTCTCAATACAGTTAAGCATATATATCTGGAACCCTACAGTCCCCAGCAGAAACTGTTTTAAACCCAGACATCTATGAATCTCCATCAAATGGAATGTGCATTATCAAAGTATTTACCATACAGTTATCATTGTTGGCTTTGTGCTATTGAAGAGGCTTCCTTCAGGGTGCTCTGTCCCCTGGATGTGTACATATTCCCCATCACTGTGTATTTTAATCAGGCTGCTGAAGATGGATCCCTGCAGCTCCTCATGTTAACTGTGGGCATCCATCAAAAAGGCCACAGCATTTTGCTCCTGTCAGCACTGGGCCACTCACACACGTATGCGATGTCTGTGGATTGATGTACACACACACTCACACACTCTCCATTGATAGACATGCCAATAGATCAGAGCCACCCCCCTGCTAGGCTATCCCAAGAGAGAGAGAGAGAGAGAGAGAGAGAGAGAGAGAGAGAGAGAGAGAGAGAGAGAGAGAGAGAGAGAGAGAGAGAGAGAGAGAGAGAGAGAGAGAGATATCTAAAGGATATGGAGGTGGATCAGAGTTGATCATATTTTGAGGAAGTACCATGCTGAAGTAGAGGTATATGTTGGTCTTATTTTTACTCAGGTTTGTCAATGGATGGCAGAAACCTGACATTATGTTTTTGTTTAGCTTTTCATATGTATTGTTCTGTCAATGTATCTGTTCTTCTTCATTTCCTATAGTTTTGATATAAAAACATTGATTTATTATTATAGCAACAATGCCCATGAGAGTATTTATTCCTGTGAAATATGAGATGAAGGCTTCTTTTAGCTTTCCGTCTGATCCATTAAGCATGGGCTCAAAAGGTGTGGTGGTTTAAAACGTCGGAATATGCAGATTGATCTTATCTTTGTGTGCCAAGGATGTAAAATAGTTATCAGTGGAGTCAAACGCTAATGCTCCCAAATATCCACAAGGTGATTAATTTTAATAATGCATGAGAGAGGAAGTGCATGTGGTCACAGGAGTGTTTGCTTCATGTCTCATTATGGTCTGTCGGGGTACCACATGTATCTGTCCCCTCCCCACTCTGGTCTGTTGATAGTCAGAAGAGTGATATTTTCTGAGTAGAGTCTTTTAGGGTTAGGGTTACACATAAATTCAAAATAATGTGAATTTGAACAGAAATGTTAAGTGTATAACCTTGTGTAGTCCAGAAATCAATAACTGATTACACTGTCCGAACGCTTCATCTTAAAGCATTAGTTTGCAATTCTGCAGGTCTGTTCTAAACAATAAAGTGGTGTAGGATTGAGTCCAAAAACCCAGAAATGACATTTCAGAACTTCCTGTTCCCTTGTCTCGAAATCAATGTTTTTTGTTTTTTTTAAAGGTCCCATGTCATGCTTTTCAGGTTATTACCCGTCCCCTTGTGTGTTATTAAGGTTTGTATGCATGTAAACGGTGTGCAGAGTCAAAACCCTCAAAGTACACCCTGTAGCGAGTAAAACTCTAACACGGAAAAGACCTCCCCAAAACGTCTCGTTGAAGATACGTCATTGTCCATTGTTTACTTCCTGGGTATTGTGACGTAGGAATCGCCAGTAGCCGCGCCCAGAACAATGACACGATACGGTTATGCTTTACCCGGAACCAAATGGACCAATCCGTGGAGCCGTTATGTTACGTCCACGGAGCCGTTACGTTAAGCCCCCGCTGATTGGTCCAAATTGACCAATACACGGACTTCTTCACACACACACTCAGTGCAGGCAGCTCTGCTGATTTCTCCTCCCTGGCTGCAGGCTGATAACAGACAGTTGGGATCGCGTCTGAAATTCTCTCTGCAGACCCATTCTCACAGCGTTTATCAACCTTTTTCTTATCAAGCCACACTTATTGTTTTTACTTCGGCTGTGAGTTTGTGTGTGCTCAGGATGAGTTTGGCTGTGTTTCGATGTGTATCGCTAAACAAGGAAACCACACCTCTACGGAGCTCAGCGTGATTCACAACGTCCCGACCAATCAGAGCACACTGTGCTCACAGGGAGGGTGGGGGCTGGAGCTATTGGAGCTACAACGAGCCGTTAAAGGCAGAGGTGAAATTCAGTGAATACAGGTAGTTTACAGAGATGCTGTTTGAGAAACCAATGTGAGTTTGGAAAATTGCACAATATAAATCTATTCTAGTAGACCTCAACAATGGAATTATGATCAGTGGAAATGGCCATGACATGGGACCTTTAACTTGATTTTGAAGTCTGAAATGAGGTCAGTGTAAACACAAGTTTACGCGTTTTGTTCTACGAGATATACGTCAGTAAATACCACACTGGTGAATGTCACATTTTCCATGTCATGAAAAACTTCATCACAGTGAACATTAGCAGCCTTTAGCTTAGCGGTGTTGAAGCGAAGCCATGCAACTGTGATGTAGTTGGTTTATGGCATGATGTTACCTTTATGTTTCTGACGGCATTTATGCTTAAAAAAATTACAAAGTGGATGAATATGTGGAGATTATCCTGCTGAACAAAACGTCTTAAGTATCATAAACTTATGTTTGCCATATAGCTAACTTTCTTCAATATATCGAAATCCAAAGGGTAGATCCCATTGCTTTTTGTCGAGGGAGCCCATGCAATGGTTACTTCCGAGTTGGCCTACAAAAATACATCACTGCACCGCTCTATAGTTCGGACTCCTTATGAACATTAAAACTTCCTGCATGGCTTGATTCTCAATCAATTCATTCATCATGATCAAATTGGGCGTTAAATAATCCCTATGTATGTGTTGTGAGTGTTACTAAATGTATCGGAAGCTAAATGGGGCTTCCACATCTAAGTAAGAAAAATAAAGTGGGTTGATACATGAAGAGGGAATTTTATTCCTAAAAGTTACATTGGAAGATATCCACTAACTTATTTTAGCTATAGGACTTCCTTTTTTGTACTAACCATTGATTCAAGAGTGACTTTACATATTGTGAACTTATCCTTTAATGGTTAATCATGTTAAAGGAATGATGTATTTGAAAGTTCTCGGATACAAACTGGTGCCGTATCATTGTAGGCCTATGCTTAATCGTCCAAAATGCTAGCCAGTTTTTTCCTAATTTATAGCAATAGAGGGATACGCTCATAGAAAAGGACATTTTTATTCTAAGATGTTTAGCACCTGACATGGAATTAAGTGTAAATCTATTTTAATCCTCATAATCAGTTGTTTCCATTTTATGATTTTATTAGATAAGTGCCGAGAGATGACATAAAATGATGAGAGAGACAAAGAGGTTCATGGTAAGCGCCAAAACCACTTGACCATCAGGGAGTGAGATCACATAAAGTTTTACAATATTTTGTTAATCTATTTGTCGAAGCATTTCCTGATATGCAATTTGCATTAGTTATCCAACATGTAGGCTCTAGAATCTTGCATACAATTGTGCACTTATTTTCTTTTGATCTCCAAATTCACTCTTTATTCCTTTTTCCCTGTCTTTAAAAAGGCAACACTTTTCAGAACTGCAGCACCGCAAGGATAAATGAAAAACAGTATAAGGGCAGGAACAGTGAGAGGTATGCATATTCCGGAGAAAAACCTATTTTGGCGCAAAGCCCAGAATTCAAAGTAATGACTGTTTCTTCCAAAAAGCCAAATAAAGTAAAAACCACAGCTGAACCACAATCCTTGTTTATAACCGAGCAAACAAAGAGAGGCAGGATGACGCAGATGCACGCTCACTCTCTCGGAATATGCAGAGTAAAAGAAAAACACGACTCCAAAGATGAAATGGTGCAGTGCGTTGGTTACCAATTTATAATGAGGCGCCCATCAGGGGTTTGCAAGATGTAACTTATGGCTTTATTAATGTGGATACATAAGTTGACATGTACTTTAGTCAGTAATAAGCCAGTAGTAAGGAAAACATTGCGTGTTGAGAAGCTGCTGTTTATCCTATACAAGCAGAGTATTTGCTTTAGCCTTTTAGCTCTTCTGTTAATTAGGGAGACCTCATCATTTACATGAATATGCACATTTCTTTTTCATCTTGCATGCCAATGTAGCCAATACTGTGTCCAATAGTCAGTCTGACATCCCTGCCTTATAGCAAAACTAAAAATAGATCAGTTACAGGACAACACTAGGAGAACAATTTATTTTAGTTTTTGAATTCTTATTCATCATTTCCATCTTGGTTTTCTCTGTTGGGTTGCTTGAATTGCATTTTTCTTTTCTTTTTTTACCATTTGTTGCTTTTCTGTCTTTCTTTTTGACGGAGAATGGAGGCGCACGTACTGAAATGTAGTTAATCTGTTCGTATTCAGTATTTGAGAGTATAGTGCTAAGCTTCATCAATGATTTAACCTGCTTTGTGTTCACAGTTGTCAGCGTTCATTGGAGACACTTATCAAAAGTAAGCAGACATATGATTCTGTTATCCAGAAACATTTGAAAGCTCCTTTCGGCTTCTAACAGACTCTGCCAAACCTGCTTGCAAACTTTACTGAGCAGCACAATAAGAGATTATAGCCTGATTGTAATGACCAAACCTTAATTTCATCAAACAAAGAAGGAACTTAGAGGAAGCTTTAACTAACCCTCCTATTGTCTTCGTTTCCCCCCCCTTACTTTGGTGTTTTTGACCGGTCCTGTTTTAACTGCTATTACATTAACACAAAAAACATGAATCATCACCAAATGTAATTTAACACCCTTTCAAACTGTAAATATTGTATCAGACTACTGGTATACATGAAACGCTGCAGTAAATATACAAAGAATAGACATTGAAGATTGAAGACGGTAGCAAACAAGGCACGTGCATTGTTTTTGTTTTTGGTAATGATGTCAGAGAAGAAAGACTGTCGTGCGTTTTTCAATTCCAAATTATAAAGGCCAAGTCTCTCATATTATTCCAACAGGATTTTTCAAAGATGTTTTTCGTTGCATGGCCTCAGATCTACTTCATATAGTAAACAAATCTCTTCACTCAGGTATTTTTCAACAGGCCCTGAAAACTGCAGTCTTTAAACCGCTCTTAAAAAAGAATAATCTAGATGCTTCAGTAATGAACAATTACAGGCCCATATCAAACCTGCCATTTCTAGGTAAAATCATTGAAAAAGTTGTTTTTCAGCAGTTGAGTAATTTCTTGCATTTAAATAGTTGTTTCGATGTGTTCCAGTCAGGCTTTCGTCCAAACCACAGCACTGAGACTGCTCTTGTAAAGGTCTTCAATGACATCCACTTAAACACAGACAGTGGCAGAACTTCAGTGTTAGTATTATTAGATCTCAGTGCTGCGTTTGACACTGTTGACCACAACATATTACTCGACCGACTAGAAAACTGGGTGGGGCCTTCGAAAACAGTTCTAAATTGGTTTGAATCCTACTTAAATTACAGAAACCACTTTGTTTCTATAGGTAAATACACATCTGAGTTGACAAATATGACATGTGGGGTACCTCAAGGCTCCATCTTGGGGCCTCTTCTCTTTAACATCTACATGCTACCACTGGCTCAGATAATGAAAAACAACAACATAAGTTACCATAGCTATGCGGATGACACACACATTTACTTAACAATTTCACCAGGAGACTGCTCCAATTCAAACACTGAGTAAGTGCATTGAACAAATCAATGACTGGATGTGTCAGAACTTTCTCCAATTAAACAAAGATAAAACTGAGATAATGGTTTTTGGAGCCAAGGCAGAACGTATAAAAGTTAGCGCTGAGCTTCAGTCTGCAATGTTCAAAACAACAGATAAAGCCAGAAATCTAGGTGTAGTCATGGACTCTGACCTTAGTTTCAACAGTCACATTAAAACAGTTACTAAATCAGCCTACTATCACCTAAAGAATATATCTAGGATTAAAAGACTAATGTCACAGCAGGATTTGGAAACACTTGTCCATGCTTTTATCTTCAGTAGACTGGACTAACTGCAATGGTGTCTTCACAGGTCTCACTAAAAAATCTATTAGAAAGCTGCAGCTAATTCAGAACGCTGCTGCTCGAGTCCTCACTAACACTAAGAAAGTGGATCACATCACTCCTGTTCTGAAGTCTTTACACTGGCTTCCTGTGTGTCAAATAATATATTTCAAAATACTGCTGCTGGTTTATAAAGCTTTGAATGGTTTAGGCCCAAAATACATTTCTGACCTACTGTTAAATTATGAACCATCCAGATCTCTCAGGTCTTCAGGGACTGGTCAGCTTTCTGTCCCCAGAGTCAGAACTAAACATGGTAAAGCAGCGTTCAGTTATTATGCTCCAAATATCTGGAACAAACTCCCTGAAAACTGCAGGTCCGCTGCAACTCTGACTACTTTTAAATCCAGACTAAAGACTTTTCTTTTTGCCGCTGCTTTTAATTGAACTATTCACATCTTAAACTGCACTGTAACTTTTATCCATGTTTTTTTATTATTTTTTTTATTTTAATGTTTATTTTATTATCTTTTCTTTTTAATGACTGATTTTAAATGCCATTTTCTTAATGTCTTTCATTTTGTGTAAAGCACTTTGAATTGCCTTGTGATAAACTTGCCTTGCCTTGCCTTGTCTTACATCGATCAGATTTGACCCGAAGACAACAGGAGGGTTAGAGGACCTTGATGAACCAGATCAAACATGTTTTGAATTCAAAACCAAGCTTATTGAGAATCAGAATAAGAATACCTATTCCCACAGAGCCAAATGCTTTATATAATAAGGTCTGTGGTTAGCATAAGCTAGCATTAGCATTTCAGCACATCAGGTTTGTTTGTCATAATGGACTTTTGAACAGGCTTTTGGTTAGATACCTAAAATAAAGTCTGTGGTTAGCACAAGCTAAGAGATTTTCACGTTTTGTAATAAAATACATCAGATGTTCTGAGTTCTCAGGATAAGACCAAAGTGTTGAGGTCACACAGTTATTTTGAAATATAAATTCATGTAGTCAAATATTTGATAAAATGTGTTCCTGTCTCAGTGAAAACTCAATAGCTCCAGCAGACTGTGCTTCAGACTGTTTATATACCACATCACTCTGCTGGACCAAATATTCAACAGCAACGAGTCTTTCCACCCAACCCAGTCTCACGGCATTTCGTGTTATAGTCATTTGACATTTGATCTATAGATTCGTGTTCACCAACACGATTTTCCCCTTTTTTTCGTGTCACACAGAACAATTTTAAAAGTAATGTATTTGTATTGTGTTTCGTGCCTGCTACAAAAAAATAAATCCTGTTCGAGTTCAGTTTTGGATAGTCTGCCGTGGTTTCGTTCCATTTCAAAGAGCTGGAACCACTATTTAGACACTCCGGGCCAGCATAACGTACTTTCCACTTGCCCGATCAGGCCACTAAAAATATTGCTTTAAAATAATTGTCCTGTCGTATTGGTATTTTGACTAGCATTGTTGTTAAATTGTTTCGTTTATCAATGCTACAACATAGCGTTCCGTGAGTCGGTTGTCGTTGTTGGGTGAAAAGCAAACAGCTGTTTGCTACGGAGCGCAGCGCGAGCAGGCTCCCGTGAGCCTTCACTACAGACTATCGCGCCACCTAACCATTCGCCAAAATGTTTTTAATACCAGCAGTAACCGGCCAAGCGCCGGGAAAAAAACAATCTTCAAATAAAAGAAAGTCACCGGAGGAGTTAATGGAGAGTGACAGGGAGCATGAGAAGAAGAGGGAGAGAAAGTTTCAGCTTGATCGATGGAGTTGGCTTCGAGTGGTGCAGTGACGCGTCCTAAAACCTTTATCGATTACATTTATAATTCGAAAATTATAAAAGTAGGGTAGACATGTGGAGATTATCCGGCTGAACAAAACGTGCATTTATCAAACAGGTTTGTTTTCCACAGACCTTATTTCCAGCTATTTTCCAAAACCCTGTGGAGAAATCCCATTGCTTTTTGTCGAGGGAACCAGCAGCTTACTTCCTGGGTTTAGGACGCGTCACTGGCTGCACATCTCAATATGATGCCAATATAAACAAGGTCTTCTGTCTGCTCTGTACATCAATGCCGACCTATGCTGACAAGTAAGTGAAGAGTAGACAATATAAAGGTATTGGCTATAGGGAAATGGCCCAGCAGTTTAGGATAATGAAGGATCTAATCAAATCAATTACATAGCCATTACATGTCTAACTCCTAATGACAGGAAGGCAGAAAGCGCATTATACAAATAATAATACTCATAATAATAGCAGACATTTTTTAACAATGACCACAATATCATTATTTTAATTAACCAAATATGAACAATTGAGGAAAATGAGGAAGAACTGATGATTCATATGTTGTAGTACAAGTAGTAATGTAGTTAGTGCATACATTACTATTGCAACAAATGTGTTAATTTTTTTTTTTGGATGAATGCTCCGGGCCAGTGGTTACAAAGGTGGGGCCAGTGATAATATAATGCCAGTAGCATTTTACCCTTAATGTCTACCTCTGCGGTAAGCAGTGGCGAGCAGTGACTTTTATACCTAGGCCCTCTGACCCCCACCCCTTCTCTCGAGTTATTACGTCACAGTGTATACTTAAGCGGAATATCAAAACAACGGCCCGGGGTGCAAAACGCATCAATGAAAGCGACCCTCTACCACACAAAACAACACCTGAAAATAACTCTATTTGTGTTCTTTGAAATTGAAAAGGATATTGCATTGTGTTTGTTACTTTCGTTGCAGTTGTATGTCTTAAGTGTAATTTGGCATGCTTTTATTTTGAAGGCGAGTTAACGCTATTGACAGGAAGTTGTTGTTGTTGTTATAGAAACAAGAAAAGTTTCACAGCGGGCGGAATTTGTTTGTTAAGTCCGCGATAATAACACCCACCCATTTAGAGGGAAGATATGATTGGTCAATTGTACTGTCATTTGACATTACTCTCTCGTTCAGTTACTATAGCTGGCCCTCTGTGAATTCATAGCTGGACCGCCTGGACGTCCAACAGCTCCTCTCTTCACAGTAACTCGCAGAGACGAGCTTCTTTCATTTAACCCTTCACATTCCAACAGAAACTGAATAGGCAGATTCGAAGGATTTATTTCTTTGGAAATGTTATTTTAAATACAATTAAATCAAGTTATTTTGGTAAAACAAAAGTGGGTCGCGGACCCGTTTGAAGTGGGTCGCGGATGTGTGAGTGAAGAAAATAAATTTGACAAAAAAAAATTTGGAAATGTATTTTGTTTTTTTTGGGTAAAAAGTCTAACTTTTATTTTGAAGGCCGGATTTTCTAACGCTGTGCATGCAGTCGGCGTTAGACTGGAAGTACCGGAGACCATAAACGGTTTTGAAAACTTCTGTCACATAGTGATCATCTTCTCAATAAAATATCTTTGCTGCTTTTTTTTTTTCGAGTCTTCTGGCCAATCAGAATCAAGATTGTTGCCGGACGTCCCCACGGAGAATAACTTTGCGGTAGAACTCTTCTTTATACATCCATGGTTACAACTTCAGATAGAAATGAACACATAATGAAATATGACCCCCGGTCTGATGACTGACAGGTCACAGAACAATGGGAGCTATCTACCCTTACCCACAATTTAAAGTAAGTCACACAGACTATCTCCTCTTTAGTCTTCTCGCAGTAAGATGTCAGAACAAAGTCAAAAACAAACAATGGCATAAAATATTATTAATATGTCGGGTAGTAATAGATTTATTTATTTTCTTCTCAGTGTACCAGAATGCATAGTTTATGTTAGTATTTCTAAAAATCTCCTGGGGGAGAATCCCCCCAGACCCCCCAGCTGGGGTTGGGTTTTCAGCATGTGGGCCTTTTTATATAGTTCAGCTTTGATTCCATCATCTCATTAAACCTTTTTTAAAAGCATACTTTAGTTCTGTGAAGGGATACATGCACTGTACTTCACTTTTATTAATATTGTATGCTGAAAAGCGTATATATTACAGCACGATTTTTTGTTGAATAGATTTGAGTGCTTCAAAATGTTGGGTCGCGATGTATTGACCAAGTAAGAAGTGGGTCCCGAGGCCTGACCAGTTGTGAACCACTGCATTAGAGGACTCCAAAGAACAGCATTGAGATATCTCTCTCTGGTATCCACATCATAATGCAAACAAAGCAGTGTAAGAGGATTTGAACCGAATCCTAATCCTCTAATTGCATAATGAACACAAAATAAATAATCACAGTCATCATCCCATTCGACATATTTACTGTATTTTCCCTAATAGGATTCTGCAAACAAATAGATAATCAAGCAAATGCATTCAGTGCAGCTCCTGCACATAAAGTCCTTTGATTAATACAACTGTAGCTTTTCATTAAGATCACACTGAATATAAATTGAATAGGGGATTTAACAAATGTAGAGCATCAGTAAGCATATAATGCATTCTCAAGGAGCAAAGAGAGTGTGAGGGATGCACAACTCGCCAATTACGCTGGAGCGATACAAAATAATGTTTGATGATGTAAGTAATACTTAGCTTTCTTTTAGCATGTTTTATTTGCATGAGTAATGTGAAGAATATATGTCAAAGTTACAAATGTAGGATTCGGAAGGAAATACATATAAAAAGACTCAAATATAAATCCTTGCAATAAACATTGGATTTGTATTCAAAGACGAGGCTTCCAGAAGTTATCTAAAAACGGCATCTCCTTCAAATGTAAAATAATTATTCGTAGCAGAGCGGTAAATTAGCATCCCTATTTCTAAACAAACAACAGCACGTTAATTGGAATCAGAAAACAAGAGGATCTTCAAAGGACTGCCTGCCGAGTCGCTGGAGAGACGGAGGAAACACAATCCCCACCGACTAACTCAGAAACAACGAGGTTTGCATATCTTAGGACTCAGGGACAGAAGTGCTACTCCATTAAATCTAGCATTCTCTATACATGTAAATTATTGAAATTATTAGACTAAAAATAAAAGATAAATTCCTTGGAACAGGTTCAAAAATGCAAACCCTTGGTGAGCCACGGCCTCAGCCTCTCTTTGATGATTGTTGGCAGATCTGCTGATAATGAGCTGCATCCTTCGCTGTACAGCGGCCTGGATAAACATTTCAAATTCAACAAATTAGCTCATTAGCTAACAGAGAGAGAGGCAGCAGTGACAGAACAGCAGGAGAAGCAGAGTGTTCCCTGCAGGGCCGGCCCTAGACATTTTGTTGCCTTAGGCGAGATTATGATTTGGTGCCCCCGCCCCTCCAAGCAATACACAATAGAATATATAAAGAATAAATAAAAAATCTCTACAAAAGACCAATGCACTACAACAACTGCACATCCTCTAGGGGGGTCCAGGGGTATGCCCCCCCGGAAAGATTGTTTTTAACATTTTAAAGTAAAATGCTTCAATCTGGTGCACTTTGAGCAGAATTACTAGAGACTAGATCTAGGGGGTACAACTCTAAACACCCATATGAAAAAGATCGGTTTACATTTTAATAATCAAATAAGTATGTGAACATAACCAATAACCTACTATAGCCAATAATAATTACACGTTAAACGTATTTTATTGTTGTTGTTCATTAATATCTTTTTTTTGTTTTGTTTCTTTTTGGCTTTGTCTTTGTTTTTGTTTTTGTTTTGTTTGTCTACCCTCCCTCCCAAATGTAAAGCGTCTTTGAGTTCAAGAAAAGCGCTATAGAAATAAAATATATCATTGTTATTATTATATCTTATTTTACCTAGTATTTATTTATTCATGCATTTATTTTTATATCTCCAGTTTTAAACGATATTTGTGGTTACTGTCCTATAGTAAACTCAAATTAAGTTAAAGAGACAAACAAGAGACAAACAACAAAATGAGTGCGGGACCGAGCAAAAAGCTAAAGACAAACCACTTCCATCCAGAATGGGAGGAAGAATATTTTGTTGTGATGTCACATTCAAAGGTTATTTGCCTTATTTATAAAGCAAGCGTCGCTCTGCCAAAGAAAGGTAACGTGGAGAGGCATTATCGGAGTGTTCACAAGGCATATGACAGCGACTTCCCTCCGAGTATCGAGTTTAGAAAGAGAAAGGTCATGTATTATTGCTACACAAACATTATATTGCCGTCTTAGTCTCGCCAACTCGTTTCTATCATGCAAAAAGACAAACAAATGCATCTATGGTCGGTGTATATTCAACCTTTCCAATCCAGACGAGATCTCTCTCCCGTCTGTGCGAGGAGGCGGGGCAGTTTACACACACGTGGCTGCTACATGCAGCAACACACGGCGGGGATGGCGGAGAGAAGCGCTCCAAGGTGTGGTTAAATGTTACCCGTCTTGAGGTGGACAATGCTCGTTGCCAAGAGTGTTTAGCATGTAAGGGCGGTAACACGAGCAATTTCTCGAAACATTTAGCAAAAGTGCTCCACATTCAGACGGAGGAATGCACCGGGTTCGACTGTCTTTCTAGCAGCTCTGTAGCCCCATCCACGAGTAACGTTTCCACGTCAGGTGTTATGTATGCTAGCAGCAACACACGGAGTTAACTCCATTATACAAACATGGGTTAATGATTAGAGGTAACTGTGTTATTTATTTTGATAAAGTTTCAGCTATTCTGTTCACAGTTCTGTCATCAGATTATTTAATACGATTTGTTAAAACACTGTTGTTTCTTTTGATGTGAAATATTATTTTTTTTTTTTAAATAAAAAGCAATGTTAATTCTGTTCACAATTTGTTAAGTTCATTTAATAATATATATATTTTTGAATCAAGTATTCATCTTTATTGTCTTCATTGTTAGTTTCCACATGCATAAAACAACCTCAAGCTAAATCTAAAAGTTGATGGCTAAATAAGAGCACTTGAGAAATTGTGCAAGTCATACAGTAATAGTCCGAATAGTCGATTAATCGTTTCATTAATCAATAGATTAATCGATTATCAAATTAGTCGTTTGTTGCAGCCCATTGTAGTCATCCCATATATAAATAAAACGTGTTATTCAGCAACCTTTGCAATTTGGGATTTTATTTTTGGTTGGTAGACCTCGGTGAGCTGGTCATTTCAAAAGTGGCTCACCAGCCAAAAAAGTGTGGGCACCCCTGATCTAAACACTCAAGAGTCCTTTACCTCACTGAGCTGTAGTTATCAGCCTCAATCCAACAACAATCCGCGGTACCAATGCGCGCCCTCTCTCTCTTGCTCGCTGAAGCTGCAGAACGCCGACACCTCCTCATCTCCACCGCTCCCATGTTTTTTTTTGTGTTGCCATAAGTTAGTCTCTCTGCGTTTGTGCGCTAGGCTAATGCTAATAATGCTAATCCGAGGATAATAAAATGGCGGCTCTACAAAACATTTCAGAGTTTTACGGGATGTGGTTTGCAATTCACCCAGCCAATCAGAACTGGGGCACTTTTTTCCCCCAGGAGATTACCATCTCTTAGCAGGCACTAAAAATGGGGGTAAAAGTTCCCGGCACTAAGTACTCTTTTTGGTGTGAACGCGACATAAGGGGTACTAACGGAACCAAACAGGAAAAGTACGGGGAAAAGTACTCCGGTGTGAACGTGCCTATTGATAAACCTAATTCTGATCAGTTGGGTTCAGAAGCTGTCACTTTGGGCCATGCATGGTCTGATCAAATAAATGTGAAAAAGCAAGACAAAATTGGGTATGTTCCCTGAATGCATCAGCCCCATGTTAGCGTGTTCCTGCAGTTAGCCTGCAGAACAACTGAATCACAAACCGCTGAGGGTGCTCTCAAGTCTGTATCAGCAAGGGAAACAATACAGGTGGGCAACATGAATGAATAAGGATGAGGAGAAACAAATTGAGGTTATAAATAGCTCAAACAGCGAGACAACAGCGCTTCAAATGAATGCACAGAACAAGCGAAGGAGCGCAGGGACTCCGCTGCGTTGCTCTCGGCTGCTTGGAACATCTGTCACTCACTTGATGCTGCTTTAATTGAAGCGCTCACATGCTGGAGGAGAGTAACTAATGATCAAGCTCCAGTAATTAATCAAGTGTAAAGAACACCTAACGTGGACTAACACTGTGTCGCACAATTACGTGACCCTGTCTAATATACTGATCCTATGATAGTAGATGACTATGGAAACATGTGACCTCTGACCCCCTGCTGTATGTACGCTGCTGTGTTTATTAAGACTGAGATAAAGATATTCATGATTAATAATAACTGGATACTGACATTTGAGATGGCCGTGTTCACTTGAGTAAAAATCGCCCACTAAGCGCATAAACCCCCAAAAGTTAACGAGCTCCTCGCTGCACATTGGCTCTGACGGACCCCAATCCTCTTTACACAGTTTTAACATTTGGATGACATCACATGCATTAAAGTGGCTTTGCTTGACTTCTCTTGCAAACATAAAATTGATTGAAAACTTTAAATGTTCAGAGTTCTTAGTCACCTGGATTGCAGTTCCAGGTGTCTTGTTAAATGGTGGACTACAGGAAACATTATTTTTGGGATAGATGTTAGAACTGTTTTTTTTTTACATATTACTTAACTTAGTTAAGTTAGTAACATGTCAGCATAGGGAGGATTCAGGTAGAAAACATCAGACAGGAGATTTCTGTTCCTTCCCATTTCAAAGCCTTGACCGTTGACCTAAATCTATTCCTAAACTTAACAAACCTCAATGTCACATCATAAACCTTAATTTGTTTTCAGATTTAACGCCATTCTGTAAAGGCCACGGACATATTTGGTAGCAAACTTCAGTATTTGCAAATGCAATGGTTTTTAGACGTTACATTTTAAACATATCAACATATCAGTTTGCGAGTAACACCCAGAAGGCAGCACAATAGCACACTGTCATTACATTTAAATCATCTACTAAAAGAGAGTGCATGTAGTTATCCCGGAACACCTTTTAAACAGGGAGCAGAAGATCAATAAAAAAATTGCTGACAAGCCATGATACCTTACTGTGTGTGTGTGTGTGTGTGTGTGTGTGTGTGTGTGTGTGTGTGTGTGTGTGTGTGTGTGTGTGTGTGTGTGTGTGTGTGTGTGTGTTTACATGTGTTCCTATTCGAGAGAGGAAGGGAGGCTCTGGACTGCTGCCAATGTCGCCCATGAAGAAGTATTAACGTTCCGCCAGTCAGTAAAAAGGGTCTTAATGCTGGATGAAACCCTGGTGGGCACTGCTTGCTTTTGGTTTTTCACAATGCATAAAATGTTTTACAATGCACCTTAAATAAAAAAGAAAGTCTAAAAAAGAGTCACTGAAATATATGCTTTGGTTTTAAAACAGGCAGGTGCTGGCTTATTTGCTGCTGAAGCATTTTCACTGCGTATGCATCTAAATGCCTTCAATATAGATTCATTGGTATGCTGATGATAAATGAGGCCCATTATTATACTGCAAGGACTGCAGATGAAAATGATCCTGTATGGCAAACTCTGGCACATCTACATGATGGACTCAAGTGCTCATGTTAATTAATGTGCATCTTCTTACAAACAAACATATAATTCCCCTTTAAATCAAAAGATATGCATTTAGTCTTCACCCAACGCACATACACAAAGTTAGTGCATTTATGTATATATTTGAACAAGGATCATGCATACAAATATATTAATTTCAGAAAAGAGAAGAGATGATTTATGCCAGATTTGAGCTAATAGCTAATTGTAGTCGTCGTGTAGTGTGCACAGGTTTGCTCAATGTGCTGAGAGAAAGGTGCTCACTGGGTGCCACTATTGACTCGAAGTAAGAACTATGACGATGTGTGTGTGTGTGTGTGTGTGTGTGTGTGTGTGTGTGTTTTTGTGTATACACTGAAAAAACTGAAACATTGAATTCAATTAAATGTATTATGTGTACATATTTCACATCAGGTTAGTTGCAAGCAATAATAATAAGTTTAAATAAAAAACAATAGATTCAACTTAATATTATTGCTTTTTAACTAACCTGACACAGTTATGTTACATTTTTAGACATATTACATTTAATCAGAGTTACCGTTTCAGTTTCTTCAGAGTGTGTGTGTAGGAGAGGTCCTCCCTACTGACGGTGCAGAACAGGTGGGTGCTACAGAGGAGTGTGCCAGCACTGCAGAGGCTGCATAGACGGAGGGGCAGGGGGGGGTTCAGTGAGAGGAGGGAGCAGAGAGCAGGAAGCACCGCACCGCTAAGGTAGAATGCAAAACACCTTTCTATCTGTTCTTCAATTCCTCCTGTAATGTGTTATTGTTCTCCCTTCATGTTGCCACTCTCCCCCTCTCCTCTCTGAGGTGGGGGGTGGGGGGGGGGGGGGGTAGAGTGATGAAGCTCTGTGGACACGCAGGGCCCGGTGGGCCGGGGACTGTCCCTGTTACACACCCCTCCACCTCCAAAAATACATTCTCAAGGCAATTAACAATTGGTGCGCCCACTGCAATACTAGAAAAGACTAAGTGAGTAATGAGGAAAGTTTTCAGCTACCACTTTTAATTGATGCACCGCACGTAGGGGGTCCTGAGAGATCCACCACCGAGACACTGTGAGGGGGGGGCTGCAGCAACAACCAGCACCAGGTGACTGTATCGTTACATAGTAGTTTTGTATTGGTCCCTGCTACCCACAATATGATTAGTGAAAATAGTTTTTGAGCAGTGTAAGCTTCATCCTGTAATCGTGGGGGGTTCTAGGGGGGGCCAACAGGGGCCAGTGCCCCTGTATCACAGATCTAGGGCACCCCTGTGGCCCCCCTCCAAAATAATACATCTATGATTTTTGCAGCCAATACTGAGCTGTGAGGTAACAGGAGTGCAGTTTTTTTCAGTAATGTTATTAAATAAATTGAAACTATGTTACTGAAACTAATTATGTGACTAAAATGAATACCAATACAAATTAAGAAATAAAATAAAAACAATGTTTAGCTGCATAAATAATGTATTTATTACCCCAAACTGCATTAAGGTTAATGGTAAAGTAAGTAACTAAAATAAAATTGTAACTAAGTCATTGACACAAACCCTGTCATTTTGTGTCCTTTGACTTCATACTGAACTGAGAAAGTTTAAATGTTGAACCATGTCTTTGTCTTCTTTGTTCCACATGAAATGTGCCCCTCTCAATTAATAACTGGCCCATCATGGCCCCCCAGTAATATTGTCTAGAAACGCCGTTGCCTATATAATATTAAGTAGCGTCCTTTTGTTTTGTCTGTATTGATCTGTTGTGGCAGGAGGACTCAGCAGAAGAGATGCAGCTCTGAAACAACAGAATCTCTTAGAAAGCACTTCCTCGTGTGTGACTGTCATTTGTAAACTGTCATATTGTTTCGATGTCATGGTGCAGTTATGATGAATCCCAAATGTGTTAGAGGCATACATTAGTTCAGCAAAGGAATTTACTCTGAAGAAATTCTGTGGATCCTGCATAGGATCACTGTAACACCCTTTCACACAATTTCAATAACCCTATTCATCAGTCAACTCCTGAACTCAGTACAACAATGTTGTTGAGCTTACATTTAAAAATTATCTTTAGACAACATGTCTTACAATGTTGGATAATTAACACACACGGACCCCATGCTGTGATTATGCTATTATGTTGTGAGCCCCATATTATGATGAAGACAAACATACATACACACACACACACACACACACACACACGTACACACGTTTCATTTCTTGTTCTGACATATTCTGCATCATTTTTAATGTGAAAAAGCTGAAGTGAACTACAACCAGGTGCTCTTTGTTGAGTTGCTCTCCTGAAGGTGCCCTGCTGAGTCTTCTTGCACACAACACATTTGTTTAAATTAATTGTTCTACTCCTTGCATTTCCTTCCCCATAAAACATTTGCAAACTGTTCTTTTTATTAATCCTGCATTGTTTACATGTTTCTTACAGACCTAATTGCAGTCTTCTCCTTTACTGCCTTTCTTGGAGCGTTGCTTTATCTGTTTCCCGCCTGCCTTCAGGTCCCCTCCTCTTAGATTCTTACTCCTACTTTATTCAAATGTATTCCCCCTGCATATTCTCTTCTCACCCAACCCCTACACATGTACTAACATTAATCACATTTTTAAAAAGTAAACAATAAATAGTGAAGTTAACGAAATGACAAAAGGCAAAAAGACATCGTGCTTCCTCTTGGCTGTTGATCCATATATTCATTAATGAATAATCATGTCGTCTGCCATTTTCCATACTTTTTTGTGAGTTGCATTTCCTTTACTACGTTTGGTAAGATAGCTAAATTAAACTAAATAAATTATTTTCATTTTGATAACTGCTCTTGTTTGAAGCAGTGTCATACTCGACATGCGTCCAGTAGCTGTGGGAACAGAGAGCTGATCTCTGCTCTGTTTACACCTGATTTCTATTCTGCTCTGTGCACACTGGTTTGACAAACATTGTTCAGACAGCATACGTATACTGATAGTCCTGCATGTGCAACACCTCAGAGGAAGGTCTGTGTAGGTTTAATAGGGGCTAACATTTATGCTGTTACATCAATTTATGAGGAAGTATTACACTTAATGCTGGTGAATATGGTACAGTGCATTCTGACAGAAGGTGTAAACTTCAACATTACAGCAGGCAGCGCACACCGCCCCCTGACATCAAGCTCTTTTCCACATCTTCCAAGTGATGTGGAAAGGGAAATGTATCTGCACAACAAGTTGCTCATTTACTCATTCATTCATTCCAATAAACGTTACCGGGCTGAAGTCACTCCCAGTATGCTCTCGGTGGAATCCACACTACAGTCATGTCAATTCTGATATTTTTTGTCAGAACTCACACATTAGTTTATGGAAATGTATAATATATATTTAGTCACGGTGTCCCAGTTCTCAGATATTAATTTGAAGAGTACAATAGTAATCAAGTAAAAACAAAAAAAATACATGGGGAAAGAGAGAGGAAGAGCCATAAACAGCTGATCAAGGTACTAGATATTACAGAGAAGAATCAACACGCTGTTTGTATGTTCTTATTGTTAACAATTGAGTTATTTAACAGCTATTAAACACATCAGCGATATATCACTGATTATTCATGTTCTTGCTCAGGTTTTGTATCGTTATTAATTAGTGGACTCTTTTTTGGATGGCTCTTTACGTGGTTCTCACTGTTTGTTAAAATGAAATTCGAGCCAAATCTGCAGCAAAGAGGATATAATAGGCAAATATAATTTTTCAAAGAGCATACATGTGTTCTTGGTGTCTCTAGAGACTCTCGAAGTGAAAACTGAGGAAAGACCAACCTCTTTCTTTTCTCCTTCTCCTTCAGGAAACACATGTGACTACAAGATAGTCGGATTTGATTTTAAACATATATGTATTCAAAGTATATTAGAATTAACACTTGTAGTCAAATTGTAGTCCAATATCTGCAATAAACTGATTTTTTATCATTGATGTTTGCAGTGGCGTTTTTATATGTACAAAAGTGGTGGAGCACAAAAAACTTAGATGTCTATATATAAGCTTCTGCAGTTAGGTTCATGGCTGGTGAGGCACTGGCACTGACTCTTTAGGTTTACAAATATTATATTTTGACCTAAATCGAAATATAATATTATTTTCAAAAGCTTTTTTTGTCTGATGCTTCAATTAATTTTAAACAGTTCAACAGAAGGATACCCAAAAAATGTAATTTTATCATTTAAATATTGAATTGTTCTCTCTTAGTAAGATCCCATTTTCAATAAAATTGTGGTCTTACCTTGACTTGAAGATGAAGTCCATTTTCCTATCCTTCTGGACAAAAATCTCTATTACTTTTTTGTAAAAGTCCTCCTTATCTTCTTGTAGTTTCAAAAGTCTATCATAAATATAATCAATAGATTTATGATTAGAAAATTATAAAAGTAGGGTAGACATGTGGATATTATCCGGCTGAACAAAACGTGCATTTAACTAACAGGTACGTTTCCCACAGATCTTATTTTGAGCTATTTTCTAAAATCCTATGGAGAAATCTCATTGCTTTTTTGTGGAGGGAAACCATGCGCAGCTTACTTCCGGGTTTTAAGACGCATCTCTCGTCTGCTCTTCACACACCACACGTTTCACGGCACACATACTTACAGCCAATCAGCTCTGAAGTATGTGAGATGCCGTATGGTGGGGATGGCAGCTCAATGCCCCTATGGTCATTATTTGTTTGCCACACACATTAAATAGGACAATACTCTGAGCATGCGCAGTGTAGTTTTTACAGTCACCGTTCACTTAGACAGTGAGAGGGAGGGGCATGATCGGGTTTTGTCCCACATGGCTCTAAACAGGCACACACTGTAGACACTAATTAGAAGAACACAGACTAAAACAGCAATGTACAGACAAATCAGATGATTAAACACGATCTTAAAATATATTTTGTATATATTTTTATTTATTTTTTGCATTTTGTTGTAATCATTATTTGTAATACTTTCTGCTGACACTAGGTGGGGCTGTGCCCCACCTGCCCCTAATGACCAGTCGCCACTGGTTGTTTGTAAATGTTGATATCTCTACATATTTAGGCAAAGGCAAGTTTATTTATATAGCACCTTTCAACACAAGGCAATTCAAGGTGCTTTACGAAAATGAAAGACATTCAGACAAAGGCATTTAAAAACAGTCATTAAAAAAGAAAAGATGATAAAAGAAACATTAAAAGAAAAATTACATGAATAAAAAGTTACAGTGGCGTTTAAGATATGAATAGTTCACACAGAAGTTCCACTTTACTGATGAACACAACGGCTCAGTTTCAATTAAAAGCAGCGACAAAAAGAAAAGTCTTCAGCCTGGATTTAAAAGTAGTCAGAGTTGCAGCGGACCTGCAGGTTTCTGGGAGTTTGTTCCAGATATTTGGTGCATAATAACTGAACGCTGCTTTACCATGTTTAGTTCTGAACATTTAAGATGATGTACTACAAAATGTAGCTTTTTCGTCTTACCATATTCTAATAACCCTGAGGAAAACCTGTTATTAGGGCTGAGCACGAAGTGTGCGAAGACCTATTGTAATGCATAGAATTATTATTATAATTCTTCATAGTCTGGGGATTGGACCTGTTTTTGAGGGGGTTACGACACTATTCATATAACGACATTTGGCAACGCCGCCAGGACGGGTGAACATTTTTACATTCCGGAGTCGATGGGTGCAACATTTCCAACATGCTCGCTAGCGCCACCTGTGAAAATTCAGTTTTCTAAAAATGTACAGAGTCGCAGCGTAGGTCTGACAGACCTGAAATTTGGCACACTTATCCGGGTGGAGCTGCTCTACATATTATCCTTTCGTATACCGAAGCTCCGCCTAATTTGATTTTTTTTATTAGCATAATGTGAAAACCAGTGAAATATTAACTTAAATTTCAATTTTTTGATTTTCATCACCAAACTTAGTGTACAGCATCATTGGAGGGTCGGACACATTACCGTAGAAAATGAGCACGAGGTGTGGAAAATTGTGGCCGACATCAATCGAAACGTATTAGCAAAAAGGTGTGGCCTAGACATAAATGCTCACAATTCATCCGAAATGTATCCAAATATCACAGATTTCGGTGGATAGGTTTAGTCTGTCTTGGGGAATAGGCACGACAAAGCATGTTCATTTTGGACAATAGGGGGCGCCAAAAACACAACAAATGTATACCTCAAGAACGGATGGACGAAATAAATATATTTTGTCATAGATATACTGGCAGGATGAGTATAAACTGAGATGTATAGTGTCGCAACCAATGATGAATGTGGGTGTGTCCTATTCAGTTTTTTCTCGAAATCGAAGGGTTAAAAACACTTACGGACACAACTTTGTGTTAAAATTTGAACACACATTTTTTTTAGAGTTACGGCCTTCAAACTCGGAACACACGTGACAACCCACAACCTTTTCCAGACTGTACAAACAAATTGTACGTTTTAGCAAATACGGCTCAGTTGCGCCCCATATTGTGCGGTAGTCACATATAGTTTCTCCGAACTACCCGAAACTTGGCACAGACATTCCTCATGGAATTGTGGACATATTTCAAAATGGCTTCCATTGTCCCCGCCCCCCATAAAGTCGGCCATTTTGAAAGATGTGCGTTTTAAGTGCGTTTTCGCACACTTCTCCTAGGGAAATGGCCGGAAAACTTCCATTCCAGGACAAGTTCAGCCCATATCCAATGCGATGCTACATTGCGAATGAATAGTCAGTCGCTCGAACGGGGAGCTCACAGGCTAGAATGTACCATGTTCCTACATTTAGATGTCAGATAAGTTACTCTGCCTTCCACATCATCTGTCTCTTTCTCACACACACACACACACACACACACACACACACACACATACACTCACACATACACACTCAAACACACTCACACACTGCTGGCAATGATGTTGAGTGTTAGTCCAGCAGCTCCCTCTGCTGGCGGCACATTTAATTTCAACAGACACATATACACTCCATAACACACACATACAGCTCTTAAAGCATATAATACATATCAGGCTACAGCCCATGTATATGTTATGATGTGAAGCACTATTTGGTTTCATGAAAAATATCAACTGTTTATTTGTAGATATCTACTAAAGCATACAAATAAAGTGTGTAATGTCGGCCTGTTACTTATATTATTGAGTGATATATATTATACACACTGTTCTGCTTTCTGCACTGGCCTCAGCAGCTGTTCTCACTGTAAATGTCGGCTCACAATTAAAGCAGTTGTATTAAAAACATACATAGCCTAATATCCAGAGGAGATGCGTTTATTGCAGGGGTAGCCAACACGGTGCCCGCGGGCACTTAGTCGCCCGCAGGGGCAACGTCAGTCGCCCGCGGGGCATGTTCTAAACTCGCCAAGCAAATCCAAAATGTATAAAATATACAAAACAAAAAAGGAAATGTAATTAAAAGAATCTACCCTATGCATAAAGGAAACCCAAATCATAGCGAACTCTATCTACTTACTACAACTCTATATCTATCTAACACCCCTCTTCCGCCACCCCCACAATGAATATCGATAACGTTCTTGCTTGATTTGCAGAACCAGCGTTGCAGTCGGGAAGAAAAGCAATGTGGCACCTCCCCGCTGATTTCCCTTCTGGCAGAATCGACACAACACATCAGCCCCATTGAACACAGCCTAGTCGTGCCAGCCTATACAGCACATGAGGGGCAGAGTTTTACTGTGTGTGTTGCAACTTGCATATATATTTATTGCACTTGACGCACACACACGCATGGCGTAATTTCCACTGGGGACAGGGGGGACATGCCCCCCGCTCTTTTCGATACCGCGTTTGTGTCCCCCCACTTTACAAATATGTTTATTATTATTTTTTAATGGAAGCCGTCATCGCCACGGAGGAGCACACAGCCTCTGTGAGCGAGCGAGACAGGGAGAGAGAGCGACCGCGAGAGCTAGGGAGGGAGAGAGAGAGAGAGCACAATTCCAATGTGTACTATAGTACAGTAAAAAGAACAGTTTAAAAGGGGAGTGATTAGTGAAATATGCATAAATAAAAAGAAAGAATGCTAACTAGGTAACATAAGATAAGAATAAACAAGTTTAAATGATTTATTATTGGTTGTGATCATATTCTAAAGATGTTTGGATTATTGAAAAGTATACAGCTCCCTTTCATATGAGCTGTATCCATCAATTCATTTTGTGCTCAAAGTGCACCAGATTGATGCTATGCCCCCGGACCCCCCTAGAGGAGGTGAGGCCCGTCCACCCCCAAATAAAGCAGGTTAACATAATTAAATTCCATACATCTTCTTTTAGTAAACACTGAAAACGGGTCCCACAGACCCAAACAGCACACAAAGGTTAAAGGTAAGCATATAATAATGTTAAAATGTGCCAAATATATACACTGCAAAAAACAAAAAAAAGAGGAGTAAAAGTAGCCCCCGACTTGTTATATTTTTTGAAAGTAGCCCTCACCCTAAAAAAGGTTGGTGACCCCTGGTTTATTGAGTAAACAAATGGTAAAGGGCAGAAAGTCTGCACAACCCACTGCACCACACGGTTACTGCTCCTCCAGACAGCCTCCGCGATAATCGATCCTCGACGAGCGTTTACAGAAATTTGTTTTCCTTCGAGGCAGAGCACCCACATCTGTTTCCGGGTCGCTGCCGGAGGACCGAGGAGTCCGGGACGCGAACATTTGAGAAATTACGAACGGCTCATTTCGGAGGACTCGCGAGCGTCTGCTTGACGGCGGGACAAACGGCGACCCTCCCGACAGGCGCTCGGACGCGAAGGCCCGCCCACAACTGCGTGCACATCTGTGACCGCAGTTTTAGCATAGGTTTGTTCATCTTTAAAAGGCAGAAATTGGGCTATATAACTTTGATTTGATAGAAGTTGGAGGGGTTGTTCATTTTTCTCGTATTAGATTTCTAGTGATTTTGTGTTACCGGTTTCAAAGAGGCTGCACAGCCCACCGCTGCAGTTACACCGACAATCATTGTACGGAAACCTAAAGTAAGAACATGACGTACAAATAAGCTTAGTATCAGGATGTAGCTTTTTAGTGGTCCTTAATTCTGCAGTCAGACCACCTTCTCTGTTCTTCTCCACAGCCTGCCCTCTTCTTAATGCTAACGAAAAGGTCAGCAACTTCCTGCATGACCTTAGGCCCTTCCTGATGCCAAACACCAGGTCATTCAGACGTTTCTCCTCTGGTAAAGCAGAAGCTTATTGGACAAATCAGTCACCCCTTCAGCACATTGACAACCAGAGAAATCAAATGGCTGAGCTGCGAGGGCGCGGCAGAATGAAATCCTGTTTGTAAGCTCTGATCTGCTTTTTAAAGACTGTTTTCACTCCACTATGCTGTGGAATTTCAGGACAGCTAACCAATTAATTTCTAGCCACTGGTATGTCAGGCCTATTACTGTTGACATGTTGGAGAGTGCTTCTGGAACCACGCTTCACCCAGCGCAGCGGACGATAAGCCCTGTGCGTTTTGGTGGACAGAAATCCATATTCCACATATGTGTTGCCCTGTGCACACGGAATCCACACATAACACATTCCTCTCTGTAATAACGCTCTCGACAAAGGAAGCACAAATGCTCAAGGTTGTGCTCGGCTGTCAGTTATTTTCTCCTTGGACGAGATTACAGCTTCTTAGAAGAAGAAAATTACCTTCAAATATCTGGCGGGGGAAGATTACCTGGAACTGAATTATTCAAATGTGTGAATGCAATTTGAGATAAGGCAACAAGAATCTTCCAAATGTCCTTTGGAACAGGTTGAACATGCTAAAGAGATGTTTATTATAACGTCTAAGAGGAACAGTCAGCTGCACTACAAGATGTCAACTGATGAAACCAAAGCTTATTCTCAAACACAGTTTTTGATTTCTGCTCTAAATACCTCAAAGCATGTCAGTTACAGTGGGGCAAAAAAGTATTTAGTCAGCCACCAATTGTGCAAGTTCTCCCACTTAAAAAGATGAGAGAGGCCTGTAATTTTCATCCTAGGTATACCTCAACTATGAGAGACAAAATGAGAAAAAAAAATCAGGAAAATCACATTGTCTGATTTTTAAAGAATTTATTTGCAAATTATGGTGGAAAATAAGTATTTGGTCAATAACAAAAGTTCATCTCAATACTTTGTTATATACCCTTTGTTGGCAATGACAGAGGTCAAACGTTTTCTGTAAGTCTTCACAAGGTTTTCACACACTGTTGCTGGTATTTTGGCCCATTCCTCCATGCAGATCTCCTCTAGAGCAGTGATGTTTTGGGGCTGTCGCTGGGCAACACGGACTTTCAACTCCCTCCAAAGATTTTCTATGGGGTTGAGATCTGGAGACTGGCTAGGCCACTCCAGGACCTTGAAATTCTTCTTACGAAGCCACTCCTTCGTTGTCCGGGCAGTGTGTTTGGGATCATTGTCATGCTGAAAGACCCAGCCACATTTCATCTTCAATGCCCTTGCTGATGGAAGGAGGTTGTCACTCAAAATATCACGATACATGGCCCTATTCATTCTTTCCTTTACACGGATCAGTCGTCCTGGTCCCTTTGCAGAAAAACAGCCCCAAAGCATGATGTTTCCACCTCCATGTTTCACAGTAGGTATGGTGTTCTTTGGATGCAACTCAGCATTATTTCTCCTCCAAACACGTCTAGTTGAGTTTTTACCAAAAAGTTCTATTTTGTTTTCATCTGACCATATGACATTCTCCCAATCCTCTTCTGGATCATCTAAATGCTTTCTAGCAAACTTCAGACGGGCCTGGACATGTACTGGCTTAAGCAGGGGGACACGTCTGGCACTGCAGGATTTGAGTCACTGGCGGCATAGTGTGTTAGGGATGGTAGCCTTTGTTACTTTGGTCCCAGCTCTCTGCAGGTCATTGACTAGGTCCCCCCGTGTGGTTCTGGGATTTTTGCTCACCGTTCTTGTGATCATTTTGACCCCACGGGGTCAAATCTTGCGTGGAGCCCCAGATCGAGGGAGATTATCAGTGGTCTTGTATGTCTTCCATTTTCTAATACTTGCTCCCACAGTTGATTTCTTCACACCAAGCTGCTTACCTATTGCAGATTCAGTCTTCCCAGCCTGGTGCAGGTCTACAATTTTGTTTCTGGTGTGCTTTGACAGCTCTTTGATCTTGGCCATAGTGGAGTTTGGAGTGTGACTGTTTGAGGTTGTGGACAGGTGTCTTTTATACTGATAACTAGTTCAAACAGGTGCCGAGGAATTTACCAATTAATTCATTAAAAATCCTAAAATGTGATTTCCTGGATTCTTTCCCCCCATTCTGTCTCTCATAGTTGAAGTGTACCTAGGATGAAAATTACAGTTCTCTCTCATCTTTTTAAGTGGAAGAACTTTCACAATTGGTGGCTGACTAAATACTTTTTTGCCCCACTGTATAATGAGTCTTTGATCTTGCTTTTCTTTACTGACGCTATTTGATCCATTCATTAGGAAGATATAAACGGGAAAAAGCTGGAGTTGACAACTTCTGAAGTTAAAAGGACAAAACTACAGTTTATGTTAAGATTCTCATGAGACACATTTGGTATCTTCTGAAAAAATGTGGATTCAATCAAAGTGGAAATATCAGTCATGTATGACCTACAAAGAAACAATTAAACTCCAAAATAGAAAGGAAGGTACATTATTTTAAAAGATCAATTTTGGTCATTAAGGTCTAATTTTTCAATCAGTTTTTTCCAATCAGAGATAAAACCCATTAAACTAATAACCTTAGATTCGGGAACTGTTTGACTGGTAACTGATCAAGAAACGCAACCACCCTGAAATCACAGCATGTCATTAAAATGAGAAATTCCACTGTACAGGAAAACAGCCTGAGTGCAACTGAAGTGTAATTGGTAAGCTTCTCCATTCTGTAGCTGTCAAGCCTTTTAACCTAATGTTGTATTTTTTAAAGCTTCAAACTAACTGTCATGACATAAAGGTTGGTGTTAAATAATATCCCCTCACAGCTTTAACTCTCTCCAACCCTAACCCTAAGTTTCTAAAACACATACGATATATCGCATCCGAGACCTGTAATTTGGTTGTTTGCCTATTCTATTTTGGTCCTTCCTCCAGCTCTTCTATATTGTCTTCTCCCAAATAACATGACACCACACACAAAGCCAAGGTAGGTATCAGAGCAGATAAGGTAGCATTTCGTGTTGTTTTTTTATATTGTAGCCTGGCACACTGCAGTTAGGCTGTCAGCCTGCATGAGCACCAAGGTACAAAGGCCAAGAATAGACAGAAGAGAGACAGCTGGTGACAAAAACACCAGCCAATAGGAAGGGACTTTAGCCTTCCATCCCTCAAAGCACTTTCACACAACAGGAAGGAAACACATCTGCATTACGACCCTTCCGCAGTATCTTCACGTACAATTTTATTCTGTTGTTAAAGTTTTTACTACATTTAAATGAACCTGCATTAGTGTATATTTTTTGCCAAAATCGACCAAAATCACGCCCTGTTTTGAAGCATGAATACTCTAATGGCAAACATTGGTCTTACCTCAGTGGCTGTTTCTGCTATATCAAGCAGAAGCAGGGCAGATAAGGAAGAGAAACTAAATGTGTGATCAGTGAAACTCTTACTTATATGCTCACTATCAACATGTTCTTGGTTAACAATGCAAATTAGTCTAAAAGAGTGTAATTCCCTGAATCCCCCATAATTATTTTTTCACTTACCCGAATGAACATCAGTTTATTTTTACTGCATTTATATTCGGAAATATATTATTCTTGAGTGGAAACCGACCAAATCACTCTATGAATTAATGAAAGACTTGCATAAATTAAACATTGAATGTTCACACACTAAGACAGCTACCTGAAGCATGAAGTCAGACCCTCACACGTCAGTGCTTCTCTCTGGAGAAACGTGTCATGCCACCTGGAACAGAACTGATGGGGATCAGGTGGTCTCAAAGTTTAGCAAGAAATAAAGGCATTCCTTTTTCTTAGCCACTGCTTTCTGCTTTGCATGACTAACATTAGATGGTTACAGGATGTCCAGCACCTGGAAAATGTGATGCTGCCATGAGACTAAGGTGCTGTTTACACGAGAACGCAAACGGTTGTATCCGCTACTTTTCTCTTTCATATAGCCCGTTCGTTCACACGAGGCCGTAACGGAAACGGACCCCGCAAACGATAACAGGTCCAAGGTGGATAGATCTACAAACGGAACGTTCTGGGGGGCCAAACGGCTCAGTGTGTACGCCCTATACGATAATTTCCTGATAACAATGAAGCCATAGCCCCACCTCTCCCCACCTCTGCTGCTCACTGCTGTAGCATGGTCACTAGCTACTGCTACTGACCATGCTACAGATGTTAGTGCAAAATCTACAGCTCGACCATGCTACAGATGTTAGTGCAAAATCTACAGTTCCTCTACCACAGTGCTTCTCAAAGTGTGATCCGCGTACCACTGGTGGTCCGTGAGCGCCCCCTAGTGGTCCGTGAGTATATTGGTAACATTTCACATTTGAAATAAATAAATTAATTTGGGTTTTCCGCACTCCCCCGGGAATATCTCCGCAATGGAGCGAGCTTAGGTTTCACTTTCGATTGCATGATATAGCCCCGAGCAACACCTTCATCACACATGTGGCCACTTGTTTGTACCATTTTCAGGCAATTTGTAATCTGTTCTAGAAAAACGATGTGATTTTGGAGTGTTTTTTTATTGGTTAAGTGGTCCTTGGTATGAAAAAGTATGCGAAACACTGCTCTACCACAACCATCAGCAACAAATGGACATGGAGAATTACATGAACTTGTAGGCATATGTACTACAGTGTCTGCAGCGAATTTCGTATTCGGTTTGTTTGCGTTTCGTATGCGTTTGCGTGTAAATGGGGTCTAAGAATCAGGTTTAATGCAGTGAAAAAACTGAAATGTTGACATTAATTAAATGTATGAGGTCAAAATATTTCATATAACTATATTAGGTGAGTTGAAAGTGATAATATTAAGTTTAAGTAAAAAAATATTAGGTTAAACCTAATATTATTGCTTTCAACTAGTACACTTATATGAAATGTGTTGACATAATACATTTAATTAAAGTCAAAGTTTTGTTTCTAAAGTAGATTTAGAATACAGTGAATTATCTATGGTGTATAGGGGGGCATATATAAACATAGTACGAGGAAATAGGTAGAAAAAACTGAATTACAAACAAAAGAAGATCAAAGAGAATGCACCACAACACCGAGGCAGCCATAAGCATCTTGGCATCTATGATACGTCCGCACTTTACATGTTGAACCATTCTGTTGCCTGATAGCACTATTTTAACCATGGACCGACATGCATTATGGGATACTGAGGGATGAGGATACAGGAGTTTAAGGGGAGACAGAAGCATTTCTCTGAGTCTTATGTTTGCAGGTATGTCAGCCTTCCGGTTCTGACATAACTGCAAAACTGAAAATGTCAAAGCAGGCAGGCCATCATCCGGAGACAGTTTACGTTGAGGTGTGATATATTGAGATCAGATTAAGATAAAACTCTAACAGATGTATCGTTAACGTCTGGCTGCATTGGGCTTTATTTTATTCTACTGATTCACAGAGGATGTCTATGAGCAAAATGAAAGGAGAAAACAAAGAGGGACTGCAGGAATGAAAGTCAGGACGTGTGAGTATGGTCCAGAGATTAAGCATATTGCTTCATAAGCATAGTTCCCTGACCTCAGCTGATTGGGTGATTTGAAATCTTTTGCAAACAGGGATCAATTTACTTTATTTGCTTTTCATTTCCAGAAGAAATGTGTGCTTCATTCCTGAAACGTTCCAGCCAGAGGATGTAGGGGGAAACTCTGGCCTTCATATCACTCAGCCATCATTCAGTCACTGCAGACATGACTAAGCCTATTAATTAAATCTGCAACACCAACCGTATTACCTACATCTGCACCACCAACCAATTCATGTTAATGTCTGAATGTGTTTGGTTGTATAGGGATAAGGCTGCTAGACTCAGAGTGTTTGTCTCACAGTTCCTTGAAGTGTGAGGATATGAGCAGCTTTCATCCCGCACAGATAATCTGTTTGATTAAAATTAACAGTAAAGACTAATTAGCTAATTAGCTTGTTGGTCCGTCAATCAGCCAGAGCAGATTAAAAAAAATAAAAAACTCTCGCCAAAGCACGCTGCAGGTGTACACAGTATATTCCATACCACAGCTTTTTAAAGCCGCACGGAAAAAACTGAAACGTTGACTTGATGTGTGGTGTTCGGGTCAAATTGACCCGATTTCCATTTTCAATGACTAAAAAAAAAATAAGGATATTTGTGTTCAACCTGAAACTCAATGGCCGGGGCTTATTTATTGTGAAGGACATGTGGAATTGTTTTGTTTTTTTCCACTTATGAAAAAATGCCCTCCCGCATTTATGTCCTTCATAAGAGGTTCGGGTCAATCTGACCCGGATACAATACCAGGACAGACAGACAGAGAAAAACACATAGAAACACACAAACTAAAGACACACACATATACACAATTGTATGCATATAGCTGTTTGATCCTGTTTTCCCTTGATCTTTACCCTTTCTAGTACACACAACTATCCTAGAACAGTAAAAACATTTTAGATCTTCCAGAAATGTATAAACATTTTACATTTTCTCGCACTGTCCCCCCTCGCACCTGCATGCCGGAGGAGGGACTAAATAGAGACATAACCTCAGTGTAGTAACAGTGTAGTGCAGAACTACAATTATCTACCAGCAAAATGGCCAAAAGATATTCTGCCCAGAGAGCCTTGGAGCTAATAATGGATGAGAGTGAGTGGAATGCATTAGAAGAACATGGTGAAGTGGAACAGGAAGACATTTCTGAAGATGAGGATAATGTGGAGGTAAACTCAGAATTTGACAGCAAATTTGGAAGATGAACTTGACTCAGGGCCAGCTGCCGGAACACCCCCACAGCCAGCTGCAAGAAGACCCCCACAGTCAGCTTCTGGGAGACCCCCACAGCCAGCTGTGAGGTCTGTGGACCCTCAAAGGACTCCAAGACACAGACTACATGCAGCAACTGCAACAAGTACATCTGTGCTATACACACGAAGAAGATCTGTACATCATGTGTTTCCTAAACGGACTTGCCCATTGACTCACATGATATTCTGCAGCATCACTTCATCAATATATTCTTCGGATATACTGTATTTTATGAATAGGCAAGGCAAGGCAAGGCAAGTTTATTTATATAGCAATTTTCAACACAAGGCAATTCAAAGTGCTTTACAAAAAATGAAAGACATTAAGTAAATGGCATTTAAAATCAGTCATTAAAAAGAAAAGCTTATAAAATAAACATTAAAAGAAGAAATACATGGATAAACATTAAAAGAAAAAATACATGGATAAAAGTTACAGTGCAGTCTAAGATATGAATAGTTAATTAAAAGCAGCGACAAAAAGAAAAGTCTTCAGCCTGGATTTAAAAGTAGTCAGAGTTGCAGCGGACCTGCAGGTTTCTGGGAGTTTGTTCCAGATATTTGGAGGATAATAACTGAACGCTGCTTTACCATGTTTAGTTCTGACTCTGGGGACAGAAAGCTGACCAGTCCCTGAAGATCTGAGAGATCCGGATGGTTCATAATTTAGCAGTAGATCAGAAATGTATTTTGGGCCTAAACCATTCAAAGCTTTATAAACCAGCAGCAGTATTTTGAAATCTATTCTTTGACACACAGGAAGCCAGTGTAAAGACTTCAGAACAGGAGAGATGTGATCCACTTTCTTAGTGTTAGTGAGGACTCGAGCAGCGGCGTTCTGAATCAGCTGCAGCTTCCTAATAGATTTTTTAGTGAGACCTGTGAAGACACCATTGCAGTAGTCGAGTCTACTGAAGATAAAAGCATGGACAAGTTTTTCCAAATCTTGCTGTGACATTAGTCTTTTAATCCTAGATATGTTCTTTAGGTGATAGTAGGCTGATTTAGTAACTGTTTTAATGTGACTGTTGAAACTCAGGTCAGAGTCCATGACTACACCTAGATTTCTGGCTTTATCTGTTGTTTTGAACATTGCAGACTGAAGCTCAGCGCTAACTTTTATACGTTCTGCCTTGGCTCCAAAAACCATTACCTCAGTTTTATCTTTGTTTAATTGGAGAAAGTTCTGACACATCCAGTCATTGATTTGTTCAATGCACTTACTCAGTGTTTGAATTGGAGCATAGTCTCCTGGTGAAACTGTTACGTACATTTGTGTGTCATCTGCATAGCTATGGTAACTTATTGTGTTGTTTTTCATTATCTGAGCCAGTGGTAGCATGTAGATGTTAAAGAGAAGAGGCCCCAAGATGGAGCCTTGAGGAACCCCACATGTCATATTTGTCAACTCAGATGTGTATTTACCTATAGAAACAAAGTTGTTTCTGTCCTTTAAGTAGGATTCAAACCAATTTAGGACTGTTTCCGAAAGTCCCACCCAGTTTTCCAGTCGGTCTAGTAATATGCTGTGGTCAACAGTGTCAAAGCAGCACTGAGATCTAATAATACTAACACTGAAGTTCTGCCACTGTCTGTGTTTAAGTGGATGTCATTAAAGACCTTTACAAGAGCAGTCTCAGTGCTGTGGTTTGGACGAAAGCCTAACTGGAACACATCTAAACAGTTATTTAAATGCAAAAAATTACTCAACTGTTGAAAAACAACTTTTTCAATGATTTTACCTAGAAATGGGAGGTTTGATATGGGCCTATAATTGTTCATTACTGAAGCATCTTGATTATTCTTTTTTAAGAGCGGTTTAATGACTGCAGTTTTCAGGGCCTGTGGAAAAATACCTGAGTGAAGAGATTTGTTTACTATATGAAGTAGATCTGAGGCCATGCAAGGCAAAACATCTTTGAAAAATCCCGTTGGAATAATATCAAGGCAGCAGGAGGAGGATTTCAGAAGTTGTATAATGTCCTCTAGGGTTTTATCATTAATCTGATGGAATTGTGTCATGGTGTTTGAATTGATGTTAAGTGGACACAGAGACAACACATTTGCTGTTCCTGATGCAGAGGCACTGACTGCTTGTCTGATTTTCTGAATTTTGTCAGTGAAAAAGGAGGCAAAATCATTGCACGCCCTGGTGGATAGAAATTCAGAGGCTACTGACACTGGGGGGTTAGTTAGTCTGTCGACTGTAGCAAACAAGGCACGTGCGTGAACCTGGAGATTTGTTTTTCGCCACCTACGTTCAGCTTTTCGACACTCTCTTTTTTCTGTTTTCACCGTCATGGCCTTTCTCCATGGAGATATTTTCTTGCCAGACACTTCCTTTACCTTAGTTGGAGCAATGGCATCTATAATATTTTTAATTTTTGAATTAAAATGATCTACTAGCTCATTTACTGAGATGTTAGCAGGGGCAAGTGTGGAAGAAAAATTCTGAGTAAACATTTCCCTAGTATTTTCAGTTAAATATCGCTTTGTGGTTACCTCTTTTTGAACATTTTTGTGAACAGAAATAGAGCTCTCAAAGAAAACACAGGAATGGTCAGAGAGTGCAACATCAGTCACCACAACCTTAGAGATATTCAGACCCTTTGAGATAATTAAGTCCAAAGTGTGTCCCTTATTGTGTGTGGGCTCCGTCACATGCTAAGTCAGTCCATAGTTATCAAGAACACAAAACAGTTATTTTGCCCCTCTGTCCTGGGGGTTGTCAACATAGATGTTAAAATCACCAACAATGACTAGACGATCAAAGTCAATACACACTATAGACAGTAGTTCATTAAAGTCATCAAAAAAGCTTGCACAGTATTTGGGTGGTCTATAGATATTTAGGAACAGAGCTCGAGAGGAGCATTTCAGCTGAAGGGCCACATATTCAAAAGAAGCAAAGTTCCCATAAGATGTCTTCCTGCATTGAAGAGAATCATTGAACAGAATAGCAACTTCAGCCCCTTTCTTATGCATTCTTTCCTGACTCATAAAACTAAAGTTGGGAGGGGTTGATTCGATAAGAACAGCTGCACTGTTATTTTGTTCAATCCAAGTTTCTGTTAAAAACATAAAATCGAGATTGTGCTCAGTGATAAAATCATTGATTAAAAATGTTTTTCCCGCCAAAGACCTGACATTTAATAAAGCTAGTTTAAGTTTGTTAAACACACTATCAGTCAGGTTTTTTTTGTAACAAGCTGTGGCTGACATGGAATCACTGCTAAATTAGATAAACTCACACAAACGTTTGAGCGCTTCCTGTATCTACGATGATTCACCGCTCTTAATCTATTACCTGTCAACACAGATATCGGCAAAGCTATAGGCAGGCAGGGTCCCAGCATGTCCTGGAAAGAGTTGAGAGTGCCATACGCCCTTGAGCCTGGACCCAGCACACATCAGTAAGAGTTTGTTGCATTTTGTACACACACATCCTTATCAGGCTTCGGAGACTGCAGATGCTTTCTTGAAGGGAGGGGCGGTGGTTGACGTAGGCACGGTGATGGAGACGGGGGAGATGGTGCGGGGGTAGAAGACATGCTGCCATTGGGGGGAGGTGGTTGACGTAGGCATGGTGATGAAGACGGGGAAGATGGTGCGCGTCTCTGCGGTGATTTTGGTGGGCGTCGTTGAGGAGCGGGGGTAAAGGACATGCTGCCAACCCTGCGTATCGCCTTAGTTTTGTCTTTGGACTCCAGGAAGGAATCGGTGCCAACCCTCTGTATCGCCTTCATGTGTTCAGGGGGGGGGGGGGGGGGATAACTCCTCCATGTGTCTCCCATAATCAGAACATTCCTCAGGTGGGTGCAGTGATAATTCTTCATGGTTTTCTGCGCGATGTGTTGTGTCTTTCTCCTGTTTTGATTCCTCTTGCCGCTTGTCCTTGGCAGAGGGAACAGATTGATGACGCAGGCAGTTGAAAATGTTAGAGATAAACAATTTCACTCCTGACTTGTTCAGGCAAACTCCATTTACCTTGAAAAGATGTCTGCGATCCCAGAAAAAGTTAAAATTGTCAATAAAATGGACAGAATGGTCAGTACAGGCATTGGAAAGCCAGGTGTTCAGTGCAAACAATCTACTGAATCTCTCCACTCCTCTTCTGACTGGCGGTAGAGGGCCACCCTATGAACACCTCCACATTTAGAGAGCTGACAGTTTCCAACAAACATGTAAAGTCTTCTTTCAGCACTTCTGACTCTTGTTTCACAACATCATTTGTTCCAATGTGTAGTATTACATTCTTCACAGTTGGATGTTCAGCCCCAATATGCAGGATCTTCTCAGTCAAGTCAGAGACCACATCCTTGGGAAAACAGAGTACTTTGGTGTTGTTCTTATTACACAGACCTTTTACATCTCTTACAGCAGAGTCACCCACAATCAGAGTTTCAGGCCTAGTCGTTAGCTTTCCCTCTAGCCTTTTACTTTTGGAGAAGCTATTAGTCCTTACCCTGCTGTGTGAAGAGGACAGGTTATCCAGGTCATCAGAGAGAGATCTCCGGTTCTCGGTCAGCGGAGCGTATCTGTTCTAGATTGACACACTTGGTGGTTTAGGAGGATTGTTTGTAATTCTCCCTTTAGCAGCTGTCCACTGCGGTTTCCTAGTAGGAACAGGGGTTGAAGAGGCGCTCTTCCTGGGTGATAACAATGCAGGCCAGCCGGTCGCATCACAGATTTCAGAGCGCTGGGCTCTGCCTGTTATCCGTCCTCCCAAATCCCATGGAAATGATTTACTCTTCGGCTTTGCACCCAGAGAGTTCCAGGGAGGACTACCACTTGTAGATTTATTACCCAGTACACAGCCCTCCTGTTCCTTGGAATCCTTGTAGCTGCTAACTAGCTGTGAGTGAGCATACCCTTCTCCATTATTTTGCAACACTGGTAAAGTGGTGTCATTCCCACGACATAGTCCATTCACTTCCACGTTAACTTCCAACCGTTGCATTTTCATTTCCAACACATCGATCTTCTGTATAAGTTTGTACAGAAGAGTTTGTCATCTGTAGAGAACGGAGGCATTTTGCTACCAACTAGCATGCAGTAGCCTACCAGGCTTTAGCTGTTGCTAGGCCACGCTATTGTAAGACTGAGGTCGTCGTAAAAATGTTGAAATATGGCTGAAACCCTCCGTCTATTTACGAAGATGAACTGTCCCAGTGATAAGTTAATGTCCAGGAGCCGCTGCTCGAAGTTTTCAGAGAATAAGAATAGGAAAATCAGCATAAAAAGTAAGCAGAGGCAGGAGCAAGCAGAAAAGCGTCTGCACTGTAAGAAAGATAAGCACTTCATGGATAGTACTTATCTGGAATAGTGACTGTTAATTGTTTTTATTTGCTTTGTGTTTATATCTGTTCTATGTCATTTATATGGATGTTTCATTCTCTCTATATTTCACAGCCAAATACTTTTGGATGTGTGGTTCTTCAATTGCAGCTAAATTGCTTTATTTCCTTCAGTGCTTTGATTATTATATGACAGATTAAAAATAATAAACATTAATAAAAAAATGTTTCATTTACATTTGTCCTAGAAAAGCATGAGCAAAATTTAAACCTAGTTGTTATTACAGCGTATTTTTTTTTTAACATAAATTACATTTTTATCACAAAAAACGATGGACACTTCCATTGTTAAATTTGATCTAGCAAAGAGTATTTTCAAAAACTAATCATATATTTCATTTATATTGTTGGGCAATGAGTTAAAGACAATATATATATAAGGAATTGTGCATGTTGAATTTAGTTCTGTATTTTTTTTAAACCCTGAAATATGTCCCGGGTCAATTTGACCCGAACATTACCAAAGGGTGCGAAATGTGAACATAACACAAGGGTTAAATGTATGTGTTAATTCTAACAGTAGATAAGGATCTAAATCACAGGGCAAATGCATTCTAAAGGGTCATTGAGCATATTTCTCTCAGTGATCGTGATGTGCTGTTAAATGTTTGTTCTTCTTGTATCGTGTCTTAATATCTGTCCTTTCCGTTTCAGTTTTTTCAGTGCAGGCCCCCCCTGTCCTCGTGTGGACCCCACTTTGAGAAAAACTTGTCAGACAGCAGACATGCCCTGCAGCAGCAGTGTCACATTGATCAGATATGTTTGATTCCCAGTGTCAGATTGAAACACTCTGCATCAGTGAAGCCTGCACACACAAACAGGAACACATTTTATTTACTGCAGTACTGCTGCCTTACATTCAAGGTTCAAGGTGCTTTATTGTCAAACTAACGTAGCTACAGAGTAATTATGTCGTTGAAAATCTTAGGTCACAGGCTTCTCCAACAATGCAACACAATAATACAGATAAGCAGACAATAATACAGATAAGCAGAAGAGCAAAGATCAGATTGTTGGTCTTGACATGAATGCAGCATCTGATCCAGAGAAACCCCGATCTATCCTCAGATGTTCCTGACGGCTCCAGATGAGCCACCAGCCTGATCGCTGCCTCTCATGGATGTTGACTTCTCACAAACAACTCTGTTCTCATTGACGAGCCGTCATGAGCACAGCGCTACATCACTGCACAGGAAAACGCACCCACATGACAGCCCATAAATCTGCGGGGTAGGTGGAATTAATATCGCAAGACAAATAATTGGGAAATAAGTATTAACCTCATTCTCACAGTGAAAACATGGAGAACATAATGGTCTCCATTACAGGAGGAGTCAAACAAAAGCTCCTCTCAGGGGATGCTTCCTGTCCTCCATCCAGGGAGGCTTTTAAATTCTCAAAAGCATTTCAAGGTGTGAAGTCAGCAACAGAATGACTTTTTGGAAGACAATTCATTCAGAAATCTTAAAAATATTTAATCCTGTTGCAATAAATACAACGCCTGAAGTTCAAAGCTGATTTTAGAAATAGCCACCGGCTCATTTGTTGCATTGCTGCGCCCCATCGTCTCGTGCCATGCTTTGAGTGATAAAGAGAGATGTTTTGGTTTGTTTTGATGGATGGAGTGAAGGCAGCCAGGGAGGGAGAGAAGGGATGAGATGTGAAGGGGGGTGAGAGGGGATAGAGACAATGTTGTCACTGTGATTTTTGTCAGCTGGCTGAAATTATGCGAGCAGTAAGGGGAAGTTCCCCCCTGCTGCTGCGCTCAGCTAATTAAAACTCACCCTTCACACATGCCTGCGCACACATACAATGTATACATCACTTCAGGGGACATTGCATTGACTTACATGCATTTCCTGGAGACTTATCCTAACCTTAACCATAACCAACACATGCCTAACCCTAACCATAATCCTTAACCTTAACCTTACCCTAACCAAGTCTTCACCATAAAATTAATGATTCCCCTCATGGGGACCTCCATTTTGTCCCCATAAGGGAGGCGAGTCCCCACACGTGACTGTGTAAACAAATGTAGGTCCCCACAACTATAGTAATGCTAGGCCACACACACACACACACACACACACACACACCCCCACACACCCCCCCCCCCCCCCACACACACACACACACACACACACACACACACACACACACACACACACACACACACACATGAAGCTCCAGTGACTTCCACAGGATCCTGTCATGCATCTGCTTTTCAGAGGGATCTTTACTGGTAATTTTGTTACAGCTCATGAAGTATCACTCGTTGTAGTAAATCCACAGAAAATGTCTTAATACCAAAATTAAAAGTCACAGCGGCTTCCTGTTATTAGTAACAGCTCTGCAGTCATTCTGGTTAAAGATGAACACTTGAAAAAACACTTGAAAATAAAAACAATCTAATAACTGAATAACTGAAACCAACACAGGCTTTATATTGAAACCTTATGTGCGCGACGCTAAGCTAATGCTTTAGTAAATACACTTGGTCCTGTCTAGAGCCCTCTAGGGTTGGGTGACTGCACAAATATCTTCTGGCCATTGACACTTATTTTGCTAATTTAGCTGTCTGCATTCCATCAAAGAAAGAGTAAAAAAAACATGTAGGCATGGTTTCACACCTAACTCGATGTATCATTGTACATGTGGGTAATGTTGGTACAGTGTAAACCACAACTTGAATTGAAGAAAATCCGTACATTTTGAAACTTTGTGAATGTGTACATTGAACTAGTGCCTTCTATTTTTGTATTCTCTTTGCTGCTATTACTGTTTGTATTACTGTTTCGATGTATTTGTTTCTATTTGGAATTGCATAGATGGAAGCCTGCAAAATGTTGTGTTACAGGAGTATAACAACAATAAAGATCTTCTGATTCTGATTCTAACATATCCTTTTCTCACTAGTTCTCACATGTTGTTCACCAAAGTGAAAGTGCTTCCCTGTCCTCCCAGGTCAGACCAGAAGTTGTCATGATAAAGGCATTTGGCCAAACTTACCCTGCCCGATAGTATCTCAGAGAGTGATATCTCAAATAAAACAAAAACCTGCATGGCTAGACAAAGTTGTATTTGGGTGCAACAACCCTTCAGCTTGTATGCTTTAATTTTGCCTTGTGAGTGTAAGTTGCGTACGACAGCTCTGACTAACCTAGAGTGTCTGAAGTGACTGGCACAGAGCGAGAGGCTGGCAAACACACAGAGAGCAGAGCCAAGGTGAATGTGGACTGAGACAAAGAAGAGATGGCATGTGCATCACAGAGAGAGAGATAGAGAGGAGGAGTGAAGTCCATGGACACTCTGGTCGCAAAGAACAACAACAAATCTGACCATCTACCTATTTGGGTCTCTGGACTGTCAAAGTCACCTAAGACACACAGGGGAGGCGGACAGAGGAGAGAGATGGAGGAAGGGGAGACATGGGTGGGCGGCTGCCAGAGATTTGAGGCCAGAGCCTGGCAAGATGTCACATCCTAACCTCTGGCTCTGGAGACTTCTCTACACTTGACAGATCCTTCGGCCTGCCGCCGGTGATCTCCTCTATATTTAGAGACAGGGGACAGATAGGGCTCAGCACTGTTTGTGACTCACTGCAATGCATGTCAGGTGACACGGAGGTTCTGGCTCCAGCTGCTCTAAGAGGATATCTGTGATATTTCTCTGTGCTGCGCGGGACAGCAGCCACAAAAAATTAGTATCCGAAAGGTCACTTTAAAAGTGTGCTAAAAATACAGTGTGAAAGAGACTAATCCAAGGGAGGAGATGGAGAGAACATGTCCGGCACAAATGCCTCATCATCCCTCTGGCACATCAGTCATTCATTCAGTCTCTGACAATTAATAAAACAATTCCTTTTCATCAGGCTAGTTTCCAGCATGAATGACGGATAAAAATGATCCTGTAAAAAAAAGCTTTTAATTGTGCCATACTAGCGGGGACGCTGTATTACTACCTTCATTCTCAAGGTCACAGGAATAGACAGTGGGATGATAATAGCATGCCTCTGAAATCTTCATAGCTGGGGTGTGAGCTGTACTTCGATGAGGTCAAAGTCAGAGTCAGCACAGAAACGCAGACCACCCTCAAATATGTTAATGATTATGTAGAGCTTAGTGGCTACACTCTCCCAGAGAAAACACTGTGTTCATTAAAAACTAAAAACTAATTGAGGCTCCATCAGATTTATTCAGCTGCATTTAATTTGTGGCGAAAACGAGGACAAGTTTCCCAGAGTGAAGAGGCAGTGCCATGAGGAAGAATCTGCTGCTCCGCCATGGCCTGTCCAACCACGCTCCCATAATGCAACTAATGAAAGCTCCCATCACCCCATGGACAACTGCACTAATTGTGATGTCACGGCCGTGCGCTGTTGTTACGGCCGGGCGCGGGCCGTGTGCTCACACGTGTGTACAAACACACACACTGGGACGCAACAACGTGCATTTCACGATGATACTACACATCATATGCTTTGTCAACAAAGTATGGTAAAACAAAAAGAGATTAATTTTTCCTTCACACCAAACAAAAGTATGTACTGTGTATTTATACTGACATATAACACTTTATGCAATATATTTGTATCATTTGGTGAGGAAAATACAACTAACGCAAGAAAGAATACTGCACAACCAGCACATTGTAAATAATTCACCTTCACCCTAGTTTTGAGTGAAAACTTCAATCTTCTAGACAAAAAAACATCTCTAGAATGGGGAAGGGGGTTGACTTGAAGAAGTAAAGAATTAAAAGAACGTCCTCGAACAGAATGTGTCATTCATTCATTCAGAAAGCATAATCGCGATGAAAGTCAGCACGAACTCCAGTTAACAAGGGAACTGCCATTGCTTGTTGTAATAATACAATTATAAATTCAAACCCCATTGTGGAGTTACGTTCCACAACCTAAAATGCCAGAACCACAGTACGATTTTAGGTGATGCTTATTCCTCTTAATAATAACACTTAATTTAGATTTATAAAACACACTATAATACAACAATAATATTTCTATATCGATGTGTGTGGGGACTGTGGTACTCAATAAGAAAGCTCCTGCTACTCACAACTCAAAAGTACAATCACTATAATATTCCTATGATAACACACACATGGGAATCTTACTCAGGTTGTAGTGACCTATAGTAGTTCATGGTGAGGTTATGTTCATTTTCAAAATTCTTCAACATTGCCATTTGGACCCCTCGTCCTCCAAAGTGTGTGAACAATAACCTTACTGTATTAGGTGGCATTAACAACACATATGGATCCATGCCAGTACTGCATGTCGTATATTAAATGTACATTACTTTTTGAAACTGCATTAAATAAGCTCCAACACGGATTACAGTTATTTTCATAAGGTTGTACTGAGCAAACAATACAACAGCACACAGCAAAAACGGTCTCTGAAAACACAGCTGAGAGTACACGCACACACACATACACATACACACACACACACTAATTATTTCTTCACAACTGCAGCGGGACTGTGAATTGAACTTACCCAAGAACAGTGTGAGGAGAGTCCCAGGCATCCCGGCATCCAGCGAGGACATATCCCAGCAGGAGAGGCGAGCAGAGGATCTGTGTGTGAGTGAGTGTGTGTGTGTGAGGACAGGCAGGACTTTACAGTAACTACAGTGAGAGCTGGTGGAGGAGTGGACAGATCCGCATGTCTCCGGCACGCAGCGCAGCGTCACTCTCTCACTGATCCGGGAACAGCAGCATCCTGCTCCGGTGCACCGATCAGCAACTCCTCTCCTTCCGATCACAGCTCGCGGGTCTCCCTGACGGACACGAGCCTCTATGTGCGTCCTGTCCCGTGGCACGCTGCGTGGAGGAGAAGAGGAGGTGCAGCAAAGGTGTGCCTGCAGCAGCGAGGAGGACCTCTACAGTCCACAGGGGCGTATACCTCTGTTAGTACAGGATACTGCACCCCCACACAGGCATCCTGCTACGGGACACACACGAGCCCCACTGTTTTATTATATCCATATATCATGGTGTGTAATAATATACAAATACGTGATATTCAAGGCTACATAAAAAGGCAGTGCCTCCAGTATATTTTGAATATACAGTATCCTATAGTGATGGAATGTAAAAGTGCATTAAGATTATTAAATCAGATTATTGATCCTAATTTGCATTGCACAGAAAAACATAAAATAATCATAATCAGTTGATGTATTCATATTAAAAGGCGAAAGAGACATACAGTATACACAATAATATACACATAATATGTTTGCATAAACTAGACCAACATAACAAAGGATATTGTAGTGCCGAGAGAAGGGAGTCGGAGGCGATGCATCGAAGGTGCAAAGTTGGCTTTATTAAGCAGGAGAAAAGCACATGTGGTCGGCTTGAAGACCGGCAAGCAAAGAGAAAGAAGAAAGGGGGACACACAATAAGTAGTCAACATCATATGTGTCCGTGTGGAAACAATACCCCCAACCCGTAGTTTCATGAGTGAATTATATATAGGTAATTAGTGATCACTACACAAGCCCCACCAGAATTCAACCATGGACACAATCCTCACGTCTGGGAGGAAGCACCACAGGGGCCGAGGAGGGTGGGGCCGCAGGCGAGGGCATCCCCACCGGGGGGTTGGGGGCGGGCCATGGAACGGGCCGTCGAAAGGGGGCCGCAGAGGGCCGTGGTAGGCGCCGTGACGGATGAAGACAACATCCGCCTGCCGTAGAAAGCTGGGTCGCTGTGCTGCAACGTGGGGACGGGCGTGAATATCCCGGTGGTCTCCAGCAGGAAGATTCACAGCCCGGCCGCAGGCGAGCGCACAGCGGCGGTGGGCACAAAATCCTCGGGAGGAAGAAGCCGGGGAGAGGCGAGACGGAGTTCAGAAGTGCGCCTCTCAGGCGGCGATGAAAGCGTGGACGACGTCCGATGCCGCCGTCGAGGCGAACCGTGAGCTGCGGTTAGAGGAGAGGCCAGGCAGGGTCCAGTAGTGCGCCATCCAGGCGCCGATGAAAGCGTGGGCGACGTCCGAAGCCGCTGCAGAGGCGAGGGAAGAGGCCAGAAAGGGTCCCGAAGCGCGCCACCCATGAGCCGATAAAAGCATGGGCGTCGAGTGGCCCATGGTGGTGGTGGAGTTATGGTATGGGCAGGCGTATGTTATGGACGACGAACACAGGCCACTTGATTCACAACATTACCCTAACCCTAACCGTATCCTCACATCAGATACTGACTGGTTTTTTCGGACCCCCCCAATAAAGCAAAACTGCACGTTTCAGAGTGGTCTTTTATTGTGGCCAGCCTAAGGCACACCTGTACAATAATCATGCTGTCTAATCAGCATCTTGATATGCCACACCTGTGAGGTGGGATGGATTATCTCGGCAAAGGAGAAGTGCTCACTATCACAGATTTTTTCAGATTTGTGAACAATATTTGAGAGAAATGGTTATTTTTTGTATATAGAAAATGTTTTAGATCTTTGAGTTCATCTCATGAAAAAAGGGGGCAAAAACAAAAGTGTTGCGTTTATATTTTTGTTCATTGTATATGATTATATAGAGTCTTTATTCATTTGTTTTAAAGCTCAATACCGGCACTTTTCTAATTTTGTCCGTAAGATTTCAACTTTAACGGACATGTTGACCGGCGGAAAAAAATCTAACTGAAACTCTGCCGCACGGTCCCCTCGTCCCTTGGAAGAGGCGGAGAGGTGGGTGTTTTTCATCTGCTGGTGGACTACCGGAGAGCAGCAGGAGCAAACGCTTGCCTCGGGGAGGGAGAAAAAGAGCCAGAGTGTCCACAGCGGAGAGAATAAACAGAAGGGCAACCACAGCAACCATGCGTGGGAAGTATTCTTCGCTGCTTTTGTGGCAGACTACAGCGCCACAAAAAAGCGGTTTTATTTTCTGACGCTGCGTGAGTTCCCCGACGCGCCGGGGACACATATTTATGTATAAAAGACATCACAAAGTGCATTTTGCATGATAGGTCCCCTTTAAATATAGTTGGGGACAGGGGCGGCGCCAGGGGGGAGCTAGTGGGTGCTGAAGCACCCCCCAGGATTGCCAAAGCAGCCCCTAAGCACCCCCAAGAAATATGTGGGTTTTTTTCGAAAACTATTATTATTTTTATTAAATTAATTTAGAAAAATTATTGATTACATCAATGCAAACAAATAAATGTTTGACCAAAAACATAAAGCCAACACAGGTGATACAGATGTAGCGCTTCATTTCAGACGCCAACCCGTGCGGGTCCGTGATCTGCACGGGGTGGGCCCCTGCTGAAAAGGAAAACCCCCCCGCAGGACTTGATACGCCCCCTTGATAAATAAATGTAATTTTAATGAAACCAGCTGCAAAAGATCATGGATCCACCAGGGGGAGCCGTGAAAAGCTGCCACACTGGAACTCATGTGAAATAAACAGCTGATAGATCTACAGGTATCTGATCGGATATTTGTTAAGATCCATATGTCACGGATAGGATCATATTCTGTGCTAAATAAGAGACATGTAATCATTTACAAAACTGTCACCATGTTTTTATTTAACATAATAATGTTGTTTAATTCACGTTGGCGTAAGTAGGCCTACAGGTGTTCTCTTATCTTTCTTACAGTGCAGACGCTTTTCTGCTTGCTCCTGCCTCTGCTTACTTTTTATGCTGATTTTCCTATTCTTATTCTCTGAAAACTTCGAGCAGCGGCTCCTGGACATTAACTTATAACTGGGACAGTTCATCTTCGTAAATAGACGGAGGGTTTCAGCCATATTTCAACATTTTTACGACGACCTCAGTCTTACAATAGCGTGGCCTAGCAACAGCTAAAGCCTGGTAGGCTACTGCATGCTAGTTGGTAGCAAAATGCCTCCGTTCTCAACAGATGACTTCCACAAACTTATACAGAAGATGGCTGTGTTGGAAATGAAAATGCAACGGTTGGAAGTTAACGTGGAAGTGAATGGACTATGTCATGGGAATGACACCACTTTACCAGTGTTGCAAAATAATGGAGAAGGGTATGCTAACTCACAGCTAGTTAGCAGCTACAAGGATTCCAAGGAACAGGGGGCCTGTGTACTGGGTAATAAATCTACAAGTGGTAGACCTGAACGCAGGTGGCGAAAAACAAATCTCCAGGTTCACTTTGAAATCTATAAAGAGAGACTTGGCCTTTATAATTTGGAATTGAAAAACGCACGACAATCGTTCTTCTCTGACATCATTACCAAAAACAAAAACAATGCACGTGTCTTGTTTGCTACCGTCGACAGACTAACTAACCCCCCAGTGTCAGTAGCCTCTGAATTTCTATCCACCAGGGCGTGCAATAATTTTGCCTCCTTTTTCACTGACAAAATTCAGAAAATAAGACAAGCAGTCAGTGCCTCTGCATCAGGAACAGCAAATGTGTTTTCTCTGTGTCCACTTAACATCAATTCAAACACCATGACACAATTCCATCAGATTAATGATAAAAACCTAGAGGACATTATTCAACTTCTGAAATCCTCCTCCTGCTGCCTTGATATTATTCCAACGGGATTTTTTAAAGATGTTTTGCCTTGCATGGCCTCAGATCTACTTCATATAGTAAACAAATCTCTTCACTCAGGTATTTTTCCACAGGCCCTGAAAACTGCAGTCATTAAACCGCTCTTAAAAAAGAATAATCTAGATCAGTGACCACCAACTGGCGGCCCGCGGGCCACATCCGGCCCGCCAGACATTCTCATCCGGCCCGCACGACGGGGTGACTGTGGCGTTGGCGGAGTGGTTACTGCGTTCGCCCCCCACCCATTTTTATTTTTACAACGTCTCGTGAGTAAGGTGCAGTACCGGAGTCCAACAGAGAGGCAGCAGCTGCGGGACAGTAGACTGCGTACTGCGAAACCTTCCCTTCCTTGAAGAAGAAGAAGTGATTCTTCGTTGTGAAGAGTCTGCTTTGTGTACTCCGCACCACAGCAGCAGCCCGGCTGCGACAGAGTCCAACAGAGAGGCAGGAGCTGCGGGACAGTAGCCTAGAAGCAGGGTTGGGTTGTAACGGAATATATGTAACGGCGTTACGTAATCAGAATACAAAAATCAAGTAGGCTAACTGTATTCAGCTGGCGTTACATTTGAAAAACGAGTAATCTGATTACAGTTACTTTCGTAAACCTGAAGTGAATACATTTTGGATTACTTATTGGAATTATTGGTGGAAAAGTTTCCTCACAACATGTAATATTCATTACCGGCAGAACTGTGTGCACACTGCACAACGCTGCAGCGTGTCTGTGAGCGAGAAAGAGATGCAGCGTGTCTGTGAGGCCCCGCCCCCGCACGCAGATGAGAGAGAGAGAGATCTCTTTTAAAATATATTGAAAGTTAGAAACGGAGATGGTTAGATAAAATGTGCAAGATAATGTTGATGTAGCATTTCTTTATTGTCGAAATTATGACATTTATAACGGGATAAAATCAAAGTGAATGGCTGCTGCTGCTGAATGCATGGGGCAAGTGACTGGAACAAGTTTTAAAAGTTATTACATCGTTTCAGATAATAATAATAATAATAATAAATAATGATAATTAATAATGACAATTCATTCTATTTAGGGGCGCCTTTCAAAGCACCCAAGGACACCTTACAATTCATAACATATTCTAAGGAAAGGTTTACAGTAGGAGAATGCAGTCCGGGTGATGTTTTTTATGTGGGGAGCAGATGAGAGGGAGCTGTCCAGAATGACACCAAGATGTTGTGTTTGAGTTCTTGATAAGCCATTAAAACAGTAAAACAAGTGTCTCCTGTTTAACAAAACATACCCATCTGTTATGGAAAAAGAAAGTATTCCAAAAGTATTCTACAAGTAACCTGAACACGTTACTTTTTTAAGACACGTAACTGTAACTGTATTCTGATTACTTTCAGAGCATGTATTCAGTAATCAGTAACTGATTACATTTACAAAGTAACCCTCCCCACCCTGCCTAGAAGTGATCCTTCGTTAGCGTGAAGAGTCCCCCCCGTCCCCCCCCCCCCCCGCTGGCCCGCGATAGTGTCTATTGGATACATTTTGGCCCTTGGACAAATGTAGTTGGTGATCCCTGATCTAGATGCTTCAGTAATGAACAATTACAGGCCCATATCAAACCTGCCATTTCTAGGTAAAATCATTGAAAAAGTTGTTTTTCAACAGTTGAGTAATTTTTTGCATTTAAATGACTGTTTCGATGTGTTCCAGTCAGGCTTTCGTCCAAACCACAGTACTGAGACAGCTCTTGTAAAGGTCTTTAATGACATCCACTTAAACACAGACAGTGGCAGAACTTCAGTGTTAGTATTATTAGATCTCAGTGCTGCATTTGACACTGTTGACCACAGCATATTACTAGACCGACTGGAAAACTGGGTGGGACTTTCGGAAACCGTCCTAAATTGGTTTGAATCCTACTTAAAGGACAGAAACAACTTTGTTTCTATTGGTAAATACACATCTGAGTTGACAAATATGACATGTGGGGTTCCTCAAGGCTCCATCCTGGGGCCGCTTCTCTTTAACATCTACATGCTACCACTGGCTCAGATAATGAAAAACAACAAAATAAGTTACCATAGCTATGCAGATGACACACAAATGTACATAACAGTTTCAACAGGAGACTATGCTCCAATTCAAACACTGAGTAAGTGCATTGAACAAATCAATGACTGGATGTGTCAGAACTTTCTCCAATTAAACAAAGATAAAACTGAGGTAATGGTTTTTGGAGCCAAGGCAGAACGTATAAAAGTTAGCGCTGAGCTTCAGTCTGCAATGTTCAAAACAACAGATAAAGCCAGAAATCTAGGTGTAGTCATGGACTCTGACCTGAGTTTCAACAGCCACATTAAAACAGTTACTAAATCAGCCTACTATCACCTAAAGAACATATCTAGGATTAAAAGACTAATGTCGCAGCAGGATTTGGAAAAACTTGTCCATGCTTTTATCTTCAGTAGACTCGACTACTGCAATGGTGTCTTCACAGGTCTCACTAAAAAGTCTATTCGGAAGCTGCAGTTGATTCAGAACGCCGCTGCTCGAGTCCTCACTAACACTAAGAAAGTGGATCACATCACTCCTGTTCTGAAGTCTTTACACTGGCTTCCTGTGTGTCAAAGAATAGATTTCAAAATACTGCTGCTGGTTTATAAAGCTTTGAATGGTTTAGGCCCAAAATACATTTCTGATCTCCTGCTAAATTATGAACCATCCAGATATCTCAGGTCTTCAGGGACTGGTCAGCTTTCTGTCCCCAGAGTCAGAACTAAACATGGAGAAGCAGCGTTCAGTTATTATGCTCCAAATATCTGGAACAAACTCCCAGAAACCTGCAGGTCCGCTGCAACTCTGACTACTTTTAAATCCAGACTAAAGACTTTTCTTTTTGTCGCTGCTTTTAATTGAACTATTCATATCTTAGACTGCACTGTAACTTTTATCCATGTATTTTTTCTTTTAGTGTTTATCCATGTATTTCTTCTTTTAATGTTTATTTTATTAGCTTTTCTTTTTAATGACTGATTTTAAATGCCATTTTCTTAATGTCTTTCATTTGTTGTAAAGCACTTTGAATTGCCTTGTGTTGAAAAGTGCTCTATAAATAAACTTGCCTTGCCTTGCCTTGCCTTACAAAACCATCGCTATGTTTTTAGATCAGGAAATGCAGCCCGGCTCAAACAAACAATGTTCAATCATCATCCTCACGATCATTTAATGTATCATATGTTCGCGAATTGAAATGAATGCACTAATACATGTAGTTACCTATTCCCATTCAGTAACGCCGTTATAGTTACTGTGATTTAAATGGGTGCGTTACTGCGTTACATTATGTGATGGAACTGAACCGAATCTCCCTGCGGTTGTAGCTTACAGGCGAATACAGCGATGTCCTCTCACAGTACCATGGAAAAGTGAAAGTGACCAGAGAGGAGTGATGATTGGTTAACGCGGGGTAACATTTCAGGGTAAGCCAATCAGAGACAGAGTTGGGCAGGTCTTGCCTTATGGGGAAAATACACAGACACACAAACACTTGCTAACACACACACATACACAGCAACGCCCACCACCAGCACACACACACACACACACATATACCATATATACATCACTTCAGGGGACAATACATTGACTTATATGCATTTCCTGGAGACTTATCCTAACCTTAACCATAACCAACACATGCCTAACCCTTACCCTTACCCTTTTCCGTACCCTTACCCTAACCCTAATCCTAAACCTAACCAAGTCTTCACCCTAAAATGAATGATTCCCCTCATGGGGGCCTCCAATTTGTCCCCATAAGAGAGGCGAGTCCCCACACGTGACTGTCTAAACAGATTTAGGTCCCCACAAGTATAGTAATGCTAGGCCACACACACACGCACACACGCACACACACACTATGGCAGATGCAAGTATCAGCGAGAGCAGCAGCGCATTTACAACTTGGAGATATAACCACTATTTTCAATTTGTGGGGATTTAGGACGCACTAAATATTATGGTCAAATGTAAACTGTGTGCAGGACAAAAAGCATTGTCCACATCGAATAACAGCAATGCCAATCTCCTGAAGCACCTAACTAATGTACATGAGGCTATAAAACTAGTCGCCCCACCACCACCAAGACCCCACCATCTCAACCACCGGTAGTGACCCAGATGGAGCAACACCATCTAAACAGCCAAACAACGATTTTTTTAAATCGCCACATGTCACCCAGAGTCAACTAAACAGATTGATTGCTGAAAATAGTTTGTTTGTCTTCAGTGTCACTCTGACAGTTTATTATTTATCTAAGTGTTACTGCCAAAAGAGTGTAGTTCTTGTTTAATTGTTACACTGCCAAAATAGTGTAGTTGTTTTTAATGTGTACACTGTGGTGATTGACATTATTCACCCACGGATCTATGGGTTGGGGTATTGTTCTGCACGGACATTTTAGTGAACCGGACTTCCTGTTTCCGCCGGTCTTCGCTTCCCGGGAATGAAGTTGTTTACAATGGTTTTCAGATGCTAAATAAAAGTCTAGCTTGTACCTTTGATACCCCGCCTCCGACTCCCATCTCTCGGCACCACAACACTGCCAAAAGAGTGTAGTTGTTTTTATTTCGTATTGCACTACCTAGAACTTGATTGTTGAGGCTACAATAAAGATGCCTGCTTTATTGTTATTGCACAGATTACAGGTACTGAGGTACTGAGACAACGAAATGCAGTTTAGCTTCTAACGGTGCAACAAGCAGTAAAGTGAAAAGTAATGTACACAATCTACAGAATAAAATATAGAATGAATTGAATGATGAATAAACAGTGAGGGGTATGAATACACTAGCAGCCTGTGAGCAGTATTAACAGTGTGTATGAATATGCTAAGATATATAAAGTATGAAAACAGTAAGCAGTGCAAGTATAGTATAAAATATATGGATATTAATTTCATGATAAACATTGTGGAACAATGATGAAAAATGTGAATGGAAGTGGCGACGTAAAACTGATCGGTTCGCAACCGAGTGTGAAGCGGCTGGGATGAGGATCAGCACATCCAAATCTGAGGCCATGGTTCTCAGCAGGAAACCGATGGACTGTCCACTCCAAGTATGGAATGAATCCTTACCCCAAGTGAAGGAGTTCAAGTATCTCGGGGTCTTGTTCTCGAGTGAGGGAAAAATGGAGCGTGAGATGGGCCGGAGAATTGGAGCAGCGGGAGCGGTACTGCAGTCGCTTTACCGCCATGTTTTGTGTCGAAAAGGGAGCTGAGCCAGAAGGCAAAGCTCTCTGTCTACCGGGCCATTTTCGTTCCTACCCTCACCTATAGTCATGAAGGATGGGTCATGACCGAAAGAACGAGATCGCGGATACAAGCGGCCGAGATGGGTTTTCTCCGCAGGGTGGCTGGTGTCTCCCTTAGGGATAAGGTGAGAAGTTCGGTCATCCGGGAGGGACTTGGAGTTGAGCCGCTCCTCCTTCGTGTCGAAAGGAGCCAGTTGAGGTGGTTCGGGCACCTAGTTAGGATGCCACCTGGGCGCCTCCCTAGGGAGGTGTTCCAGGCACGTCCAGCTGGGAAGAGACCGAGGGGTAGACCTAGGACCAGGTGGAGGGATTACATCTCTTCGCTGGCCTGGGAGGGCCTTGGGATCCCCCAGTCAGAGCTGGTTGATGTCGCCAGGGAAAAGGAAGTTTGGGGCTCTCTGCTGGAACTGCTACCCCCGCGACCCGACCACGGATAAGCGGAAGAAGATGGATGGATGGATGGCTCGCTAGCGCCACCTATCAAAATCCCATTTTGGAATACATTTACAAAGTCGCACCGTAACTCCGAATGACCTGAAATTTCGCACACATATCCGGGTGGACCTGCTCTACAAATAATCGTCTTGGAACCCTAAGCTCCGCCTACATTTGTTTTTATTTAAATTTGCATAAAACAGTTAAATATTCACTTAAATTTCAATTTTCAGTTTTTCAACACCAAACTTCGTATACAGCATCGGTGGAGGGTCATACACATTACCCTAGGAGATGAGCATATTCAAACGATAAATATTTCCGCCATGAATTAAAACGTACTCGCAAAAAGGCGGGGCTTAGAAATAAATGCTCATAACTCATCAACAATGTATCCATTCAGCACAGATTTCGGTGGAAAGGTTCAGTCTGTTTTGGGAAATAGGCACACCAAATAATTTCCATTTAGGACTATAGGGGGCGCCAAAAACACCACCAATTTATAACTCAAGAGCGGATGGACGAATTATTATTATTTTGTGTTACACATACTCACGGGGTGACTACGAACTCAGATTTAAAGTGTCGCAACAAATTCAGAATGTGGGCGTGGCCTATACAGATTTTTAAAATTGCGATAGCATAAAATGAGCTTTGGACGCAAAACATTTCAAAAAAACTCATTTTCAAAAAAACTCACTAGCGCCCCCTATTGTGTGTTAGTCACATATAGTTTCTCAGAACTTCACGAATTTTGGCACAGCCATTCCTCATGGAATTGCAGACATATTTGTAAATAGATTGTATTAGCCCCGCCCCCCAGGAAGTCGGCCATTTTGAAAAATGTGCGTTTTTCAGCCATTTTAAATACATTCTTGCAAACTCCTCCTAGGGGAATGACCGGAAAAATTCCAATCCAAGACACGTTCAGCCCCTATCCAATATGATACTTAATTGAGAAGAACATTTTTGATAGCTCAATCGTGGAGGTCGTAAGCTAACAGCGAATACACCATTTTTGACGATTTACACGTCACAAATTAATCCAAACTACTACATTTCCATTTTTGGAAACCTTTACAAAGTGGCACCGTAACTCCGAATGACCTGAAAGTATGCCCACTTATTCGGGTGGACCTACTCTACATATTATGTCCTTGAACCCCAAAGCTCCACCTACTTCATTTTTTAAAATTAGCATAATGTTAAAAACAGTGAAATATTACCTTACATTTCCATCTTTTCTTTTTCAACGCCAAACTTAGTATACAGCATCAGTGGAGGGTCAGACACATTACCGTTGAAAATGAGCATGTTCAGTCGATAAATATGCCGTCATTAATCTAAATGCGGGGCTTAGAATGAAATGCTCATAACTCCTAAACGACACACACACACCGGCTCTGCTGGTGGCAAAATCAATTACAACAGACACCTATGCACTCCACAACAGACACCTACTAACTGTACAACACACACATACAGCTCCTAAAGCATATAATGTATATCAGGCTACAGCCCTTGTATATTTTATTATGTGAAGCACTATATGGTTTCATGAAAAATATCTACTGTTTACTTGTAGATATCTACTAAAGCATACAAATAAAGTGTGTAATGTAGGCCTGTTACATATATTATTGATGTTCTCACTGTAAACATCGCGTCACAATGAAAGCGGTTGTATTAAAAAAACGTAGCCTAACATCCAGGGGAGATGTGATTAGTGAGTAAACAAACGGTAAAGCGCAGAAAGTCTGATGCACATTTGATCATCTTCAATAACTTATAATCACAACGGGAACAGTTTGCAGAGCTGTGCTTCGCTGACAAAAGTCCAGCCATGCGTCACGCCTCTTTTAAACATCACTGTTGGCTGAAATCGACTCCCGAGAACTCATCAGTGTACCCTCGGTTATAGCTCCTCCAGAGAGACTCCTCTCTCCTCTACATCTTTGTATCCTCGGTTATAGCTCCTCCAGAGAGACTCCTCTCTCCTCTGCATCAGTGTACCCTCGGTTATAGCTCCTCTAGAGACACTCCTCTCTCCTCTCTCCTCTCTCCTCTCTCCTCTAAATCAGTGTATCCTCGGTTACGGCTCCTCCAGACAGCCTCCTCAATAATCGATCCTCGACGAGCCTTTCGAGAAATTTGTTTTCCTTGGAGACGGCGCGCCGACATCCGTTTCCGGGTCGCTGCCGGAGGACCTGGGAGTCTGGGACGTGAAAATTAGAGAAATGAGAAACGGCTCATTTCCCAGGACTCACGCGCCTCTGCTTGACGCCAGGACGACAGGCCGCCCTCCCCGACAGGCGCACGGACGCGAGGGCCTGCTCATCACTGCGCGCACAAGTACGACCGCAGTTTTAATTATTATTATTTTTATCGCTCATCTTATTTTTGATTTTATTAATCTGTGTGAATCTGTGCTATCCTGTTTTTCACTCTTCCCCTGTTGCTGTTTGAACTACTGAATTTCCCCACGGGGATTAATAAAGGTCCATCTTATCTTATCTTAATGTATAAGTTGATTTACTTCAATCTACTAAAATATACTGCATAAAGCAAACTATATACTTTATTTGATCTAAAACTGATGTTTTTTCATTATAGTAGCCTGTGAAAACCATAACAAATAAGTGATTAAATGCTACAGTATTCAACAAACACAACTGCAGAGCTGCAAACATTGCAAACACACTTCTACAAAGTTCTACAACACCCAGTTGTCTTTGTGTATTTGTGAATGAAGCGCCATCTCATCGTTAAATCCTGTAATTGAACAAATGGGGAAATTTGGCAACGCCCTCTAGCAATTTGGCAACACCCCCAGCCACTGGGATCCGCTGGGCTTTTGACTGGAACACACCCATGTGAGTCCTACCTGGAGTGCTACATCTGTATGATTCGGCCAATGGCCAGCACCCATTCGATTTTTGACCTACCCATAGGCTAAATGTCCTTTGTGACACTTGAGTGACTTCCTGTTAGCTGGAGCCCCAAATGATTTGCTAACAGCAAAGTGACAAATGGATAGTTTTTTAGTCCTTAAACGTCCACGTGTGGACACTCAATCAAAACCACCTGAAAGCGAGAGGGATTCTGCACATAATAGGCCTTGTGAGTACAAGTAGCTTACTTCTGGGTCTGTTTCATTCAAGCTCTGCTCTGTGTGTGTGTGACACGAGCCATTTTGTGTGCGTGCGCAAGCGAGCGAGAGAGAGAGCTCCCGCACCGGTGGGTATCTACCGGAGATCGTTGTGGTTAGCATCTGGTGCTAGCTAGCCAAGCTAACGGATATAAGGAGCCTTTTCAACAACAAATCAAATCAAATCAAATCAAGTTTTATTTATATAGCACATTTAAAAGCGATTTTTGGTCGAGCCAAAGTGCTGTACATGCAATAAAAAACACTTATAATCACAATAAAAGACAATAATTTACAACAGATATATAACAAACACAGGGAATAGTCAGGAGTCGTGCTCCGCTCTGACTAGAAGGCCAGAGAGAAGAAGTGAGTTTTTAGTGAGGATTTAAAAACCCCTAGGGTCTGGGCCGACCTCACGTGGAGGGGCAGAGTGTTCCAGAGCCTGGGGCCAGCTGCTGCGAAGGCTCGGTGCCCTCGACAAGGTGGAGGGAGAACTCTCTCAGACTGAGAGTCTCAGATAACCTCAGCTCAGGTGAAGTAAAGGACTCTCAGTGTTTAGATAGTTAACTTTAGTCTAGTTATCTCAGTGGGTCTCAAACAGTTTGTTTTAAAAGGGGAGTGATTTGTAAAATATCTATAAAGAAATAGAAAATCTGTTTACAGTTCTGTTTCATATGTATGTTGAGAGATACTGTATATCCATAGATCTCTTCATTTTGGCTCTCAAAGTGCACCAGATTGATGCTTTTAACTTCAATATTTAAAAAAAAATCTTCCCGGGGAGCTTGCCCCACTAGAGGAGGTGATGTCCACTCCCCACTTGTAAAAATAACACTTTACCCCTGCTCATATGCCGTGAGCTGATTACCGAGCCTTCATTGTAACAGTCGCGGGTACACTGTGTGTGTGTGTCGGGAGTGTTGCAGTAGAACATTCAACTGTAGCGCTGGTGCATTAATGGGAAACCCTTAATGTTTGAGCACCCTCTATGAAACGTCAAGCTACCCCACAGCACCCCCTAGAGAAAATCTCTGGCGCCGCCACTGGTTGGGGAAAGTATATTTTAGCATAATCTTGATTAAAACAAACAGATGCTATTCAAGTGCACTTGAATATCCATGCCATAGCACACTGCTTACTGCATGGCTATTGAGACCACACAAAGGTTCGCAACCTTTGCAACCTTCGCAACAGGCTCACAAATGTGAGAGTGGAAAAACTGGTTGGCATTCGGGCAAACCTAACCCCTAGATTCCACCGGGTCCGTCTGCGTCGCGTTATGGCTGCGCCGCGGTTTTGGTCCGGCCTCCTCCGGTATCATACCCTACCGGGCGCGTTTCAGAAGCATTTCAGAAGTATTTCAGAAGCATTTCAGAAGCGGCGCGTCTTGCCTGCCGGCTCGCAGTTTTTGTTGATTTGGGTATATTTGGGCAACGGTTACTTTGTACAGACAAAGTTAATAATAATTCTAATATTCCAGTTATAAACGACATGAATCAAAGATGTGTTGCTGTATTTTAGTGATAAAAAAATGCATTCATCATCATAATTATTCTATATATATAATTTACACAGTGCCTGTAAACCGGAGGAGAATGCTGGCATTTCTCCCCCTACTTGAAAGACTTCGGAGGGATAGGGTTAAAATTAGTATATGCTATATATGCTCTGAACATTTCACTTCCTGCCTGCCCGACATTACCTTACGGCTGCGTTGTGTCAAAAATAGGATTCATCCTAATTTTAGAGGAGCCCTGCGCCGAGACGCTTCTGGAACGCTTCTGAGCCGTAACACGCCGCGTGTGGTGGAATAGCACCCATTGACTAGAGTGGCCGCGATCGCCGTGAGCGGCGCGGCCGTAACATGCCGCAGGCGGACCCCGGTGGAGGGGTAACGGCCCGTCCACACTACAGCTTAAAAAAAAGCTTGGAGCTGTGCGTGGGATTTTATTCGAGCACTGCGACCAACAACCAATCACATGAATGTCCCGCCCCGGACATACAAAGCAAAAAAAAAACGGTTCTTCTCCACTATTATTAAAATGGATGTTGTAGCAAGGGTAAGAAGGGCAAGAAGGGTAACACGTGTTTGTGCAAGGTTGCATAAAGTGTATACATTGTCTCGCAGGAAGCCATTTAGTGTGCGTCGCTGTTGGGTACATCCTATACTCCGAAAACGTTTGCAACGTGGGGAATACCACGTTCTGGTCCAAGAGCTCCGTCTGGATGACAACCTCTTTCAGAAGTAATTCAGGATGAGCAAAGACGTGTTCGACGAGTTGCTCGGAAAAGTGGGTCCACTGATTACAAAGGCTGACACCCATCTGCGTTTGTCAATCGGACCCGCCGAGCGACTCGCCATATGCCTACGGTACGTTTTGTGTATTTCTACTTCTTTCATCTGACTCTGTATAGAAGGAGAGAGAATGCATGAATGAAGTCTTTGATTTAGTTCAGATGGATAACATTAATTAAGATAGCTAGGTAAACACAGTATGTGTGGGGGGGGGGGTTCTGTGTGTGTCTGTGATCAATGTGTGTCTGTGATCTGTGTGTGTGTCTGTGGTCTGTGTGTGTGATCAATGTGTGATCTGTGTGTGGGGGGTGGATCTGTGTGTCTGTGGTCTGTGTGTGTGTGGGGTCTGAATAAATATATTTTGTAATCATGTATATTTTTTCTTTCTAAAATACCTGGCAACCGGTGACTCGTACAGGACCATAGCATTCATCTATCGGGTCGGGCATGCAACAGTGGCTGTTATCATGAAGGAGGTTGCGGGTGCCATCTGGACCGCCCTGGTTGAGGAGACCATGCCGGTACCACAGATGGAGGACTGGAGAGCCATCGCTGCTGGGTTCCAAGAGCGTTGGGACTTTCCCAATTGTGTTGGTGCCATTGATGGGAAGCACGTGGTGATCCAGACTCCGGGAACAGTTCTGGGTCCCTCTACTTCAACTACAAGTGCACCTACTCCTTGGTACTGCTGGCTGTCGTGGATGCTGAGTACCTCTTCAGGGTAGTGGATGTCGGAGGCTTTGTAAGGAGCAGCGACAGTGGGAGCCTGAGGAATTCCGCTTTTGGAGAGAGCCTCAGAGATGGCAGTCTGCAGCTACCACCTGACACCGTCATCCCAGTCTTCGTTGGAGATGAGGCTTTTCCGCTGCTGGACAACCTGCTGCGTCCATTCCCTGGACGTCACCTCACCCGTGAAAGGAGGTTGTTCAACTACCGCCTCAGCCGTGCCAGGTTGGTGGTTGAATGTGCGTTTGGCATCCTCTCATCCCAGTGGAGAATGCTCAGGCGTATCATCACCACCAGCCCCGAGGTAACAGAGTTGTGTGTGAAGGTACTTATTGTAAGTCGCTTTGGATAAAAGCGTCAGCTAAATGCAATGTAATGAAGGCCGCCTGTGTGTTGCACAACTTCCTCCGCAGGAGGACGATAGGAAGACCATCACGCATACCTATCGGGTGAAGCTACTCCAACCCTGTGTGATGCTCCGAGGATGGGCTCCAACAATGCCACGCGCAGATCCATCCAACTGCGGGAGACCTTCAGCTCCTATTTGAATGAGGAGGGTGCAGTGCGATGGCAGCATAGAGTGGTGTAGGGTCACCATTGTCTCCAAATCAAAAGCTCTTTTAAGAGCTACCCATATTTTCTTTAAAAAGCAAATATTCCAAATGAGCCATTTTAAAATCAACCATTCCTAATTAACATGTTTCCTGAATTGATATTATGATATGACTAACAACCTTTTTCCTTCAGTCTTGTTTTTAGTGATAAAAATTACAACAGGTTTTCACCTGAACAATTACAGAAGACAGCAGATTATATATCGACATACATGAAGCTTCTGGTATGTTGCAACTGACAAACCACATGAACAAGTCAAGACACAATATAGCCATAACATGCTTTAAATAACTTTTATTTATGTAATGTTGTGAGTGAAGTGTGTGATGAGTGATGAGTGATGAGTGTAAAAACATGTCATGTGGATCAGTATCAGTATGTAATTAATTAATTATCCAGCTCTGCTGCCTCCAGGACCGCCTCGTGTATGGTCAATCTGAGCCTCAGCCTATTTCTCCTGCTGATCAGCCTCATGGTGGGCAAGAGACTCCGGAAAAAGAGCAGGTCTTCGTCCTCCTCCACCACTGGTGGTGGTGGCATATCCAGCATTGGACCTACGGTCAAAAGCAGATTCTCCTCAAAGGGGGACATCTCCCTTCCCCTTATCTTTTTCCCCCGGAATGCGACTCTCGCCTGTGCTGGCTGACTTCCCGGCTGACTGCCCGGCTGACTGGCTAGCTGACTGCCTGGCTGACTGGCTGGCTGACTAGCAGGCTGACTGGCACCTGGTTGGCTTTCCATGCTGTCATCCAGGCTCTCTTCCAGGCTGTCTTCCTCTTCCTCTTCTATGGATGTGGATGGAGGCAGGGCTTGCCGGGGGAAATTGCTGGACGTCTCGCGGTCAAGCATGAATGGCTTTAAAAAGCTCATGATTCCCGCAAGACGCCAGAGTTTAGATCCCTCGGAAGACCCTGCCCCACTCCTTTTCCCTTCCTTCTCTAATATCCTCTCCTTCCTGTATTTGTCCCTGAGGGACTTCCACCGCTTTTTGCACACTTCCTCTAATAAAATGAAATGAAAGAAGACAGTTAATTTCTTGAATTTAAGAAAATGATTCCTCCATTAATGAAAACCAAATCCCTTTATCACTGTCAATTGCATAAAAGGTTTTACATGTCACACTTTATCAGAATCAAAATCAGAAACAGGTTTATTGCCAGGTAGCTTTGCACATACTAGGAATTTGACTTGATGTCATGGTGCATATATAAAAAATATATGTATATATATACATATATATATAAAAAACAAGAAATCTAATATAAAACACAAAATGCTTTACATCGTAATAAAATACAGTTAAATTGCAAAAAGATAAAAATTAAATAAAGCAGTAATTTACATGGAAATAGAATGCATTTTTGCATATATATATTTATAACTAAGAAATGTGAAAGCAGAATATGAGCAGAAAGGAGTATGACATTGTGTAATGTAATGTAATGCAATATAGTCTATGATGTGGCAGAGGTAAAGTGTCAGCGGATGATGAACATTTCTGTGATTAATGGCTATGGTGCTATTTTATGCTAAATATAGTGGCTAATGGCTATGCTTGCTAGCTATGTTAACACTACGTAAACTGGATATACAATCCCCAAACAGGCGAAAACCTACCAGTTTCACCCAGTGTCTCTGCCACCTCCCTCCATGACTGGTTCTTCCGGTTTGTATCCCGGTAGGTGAAGAGGGTCTGGTCATACAAAACCGGGTGATTCCCTACGGCGATAATTAGTTTCTCCTCCATCTTTTTTTGAAATATAGAAATGAACGGCGGGATATCTCTCCCAGCTTAGACGCGGTTTGATTGGCTAGGGCTTGAGCTGTCAGTTTTTCAGAAACGGGATTTGATTGGCTGGCGCTGGCTACTCCGGCATCTCCGGCGTCAGAAGTTGAACATTGTTCAACTTCTGACGCCGGAGACGGACCACTATGCTACCCACAATTCAGTTCGGCAAAAAGCGAGGCAACGTGACGTCACCCCATTCAAAGTGAATGGGCAGACGCGTTGGAAACCGTTTTTGAAGCTGTCGAAGCTGTAGTGTGGACGGGCCGTAAGGCTTGTAAGAGTCGGTGAGGTCCTGATGATTTATTCCGGGAAATTACTCTGACCTACTAATTGACCTGACCGAAGTTATTGAGTCTATGTAAGTCAGGGATCACCAACTACATTTGTCCAAGGGCTAAAATGTATCCAATAGACACTATCGCAGGCCAGCGTGGGGGGGGGGTTACAGGTACTGCATAAAGCTTATCACACTCTTCACGCTCACGAAGGATCACTTCTAGGCAGGGTTGGGAGGGTTACTTTGTAAATGTAATCAGTTACTGATTACTGAATACATGCTCTGAAAGTAACCAGAATACAGTTACAGTAACGTGTTCAGGTTACTTTTAGAATACTTTCTTCTTCCATAACAGATGGGTATGTTTTGGGTAACAGGAGACACTTGTTTTACTGTTTTAATGGCTTATCAAGAACTCAAACACAACATCTTGGTGTCATTCTGGACAGCTCCCTCTCATCTGCACCCCACATAACATCACCCGGACTGCATTCTCCTACTGTAAACCTTTCCTTAGAATATGTTATGAATTGTAAGGTGTCCTTGGGTGCTTTGAAAGGCGCCCCTAAATAGAATGAATTATCATTATTATTTATTATTATTATCTGAAACGATGTAATAACTTTTAAAACTTGTTCCAGTCACTTGCCCCATGCATTCAGCAGCAGCAGGCCATTCACTTTGATTTTATCCAGTTATAAATGTCATAATTTCGATAATAAAGAAATGCTACATCAACGTTATCTTGCACATTTTATCTAACCATCTCCGTTTCTAACTTTCAATATATTTTAAAAGAGATCTCTCTCTCTCTCTCATCTGCGTGCGGGGGCGGGGCCTCACAGACACGCTGCATCTCTCTCTCACTCACAGACACGCTGCAGCGCTGTGCAGTGTGCACACAGTAATGAATATTACATTTTGTGAGGAAACTTTTCCACGAATAATTCCAATAAGTATTCCAAAATGTATTCACTTCAGGTTTACGAAAGTAACTGTAATCAGATTACTCGTTTTCAAATGTAACGCCAGCTGAATACAGCCTACTTGATTTTTGTATTCTGATTACGTAACGCCGTTACATATATTCCGTTACAACCCAACCCTGCTTCTAGACTACTGTCCCGCAGCTCCTGCCTCTCTGTTGGACTCTGTCGCAGCGGGGCTGCTGCTGTGGTGCGAAGCGCACAAAGCAGACTCTTCACAACGAAGGATCACTTCTTCTTCTACAAGGAAGGGAAGGTTTCGCAGTACGCAGTCTACTGTCACGCAGCTGCTGCCTCTCTGTTGGACTCCGGTACTGCACCTTACTCACGAGACGTTGTAAAAAAAAAAAATGGGTGGGGGGCGAACGCAGTAACCACTCCGCCAACGCCACAGTCACCCCCGTCGTGCGGGCCGGATGAGAATGTCTGGCGGGCCCGATGTGGCCAGTGGGCCGCCAGTTGGTGGTCACTGATGTAAGTTTACTGCTTGGCTCAGATCCACCAACGTCAGCAAGATCTCACCTCTATTAACTCCCCGAAGAACCAGGTTCAATTAACTGCTGTTTCAATTCAGACAACTCTCTTAAATCTGTTTAAGCGATCCCGAAGGATTTTGATATCAGTAAAGAGGCGTGGCCCTACCTGAGTGTGGCAGGGTGCAATCTTACCTTTGAAGCAGGAGAGGAGAGCGCAGATGTCTTTTAAGTTGTCCCAGTCCAAAAGGTGGGATCAGTTTATTTGAAGAAAAATAGGTCCAAACTAATACAGGATTTTTACCTTCTCTCTTTACAACATTATAATCATACTAAACAAAATGATGCTGTGATCATGTTCAAATATGAAACTTTAATTCACAGTCTTACATTTATTACCAAAATGTTTAACTTCAACTGCCCAATTCAGTTGTGACATTTAAAATCTCCCGATAGAATTTAGAGGCATTTCCTCATAAAAAGACCGGTGATAATAAAAAGCACATTCAACTTTTCATTCACCAAATCATTTCAAATCAATTCCATACCTTTTTTTCCCACACAGATGGCGGGTCCTACCATTCAAAAACACACACCTATCTCCCGCAGGTATTCGGAGGAAGATCCTCACAGGTGGCGGGTTACTAATACTCACAAACACACTCCTATCCGACACAGATGGCGGGTACTAACATCCACAAACACATACCTATCTCCCGCAGGTATTCGGAGGAAGATCCTCACAGGTTGCGGTTACTAATACTCACATACACATCTCAATTCATTCCACTCATTCACAAAGTAATTCACTCAGCTTTCAACGAAGAAAATCAAGAGATATTTACCAAGTTTGAGAGAACCTTTACCGAGAGCTATTAACCCAGCTCTGAGGACCAGAGCCTACCGGGAGAGAGTATATTCACAGAGTAATTCCCACGGAGCTGTGAGCACTTAGATTTATGTGACACTTTTGCACTCATTCTTCCAGTTCTCCGTTTTCCTGTGTTGAAATCGACCAGCTGTGAAGGTGGGGCGGGGCTGTTGTACGCAGTACTGAAAACACTTCCGCATCGTCTGCTCTCTTATATCCTCCCTTTCATCTCCTCCCTCACCCCTCCTCGACTCCTCCGTGTGCATTTCAGCTATTGGGACATCCTTCAACATGGCGTGTCATTATCGATTTCTGGGTCAAGTCCCGGGGGAGGGGAAGAGAGGAGTCGAGGAGGGGTATTGAGACGAGCCTTTGTTGAGATACTTTTGCCCCTTTCACACCAACGCGGTTCCAGGGCCAGTTCGGAGCTGGAGCTTGAAAAGCACCGTTTTTTCCTGTTCACACCGCAGCGGAGCCACCTCTAACCCCCTGGAATCCGGTTCGTTTCAAGCACCAAAAAGTTGTTGGTCTAGAAAGCAAGCACCGCATACGTCACGCTTATGTCGGAGGCGGGGGCAGGGGGGGATCAACCTCTAACCACAACAAAAAGCTCGCGTTTTATCCAGTTTGTACACAACGATGGAAAACCTAAAACTTACAAGCAGCAGTGGTCCACTGAAGAGACCAGCTACATACTGGGAATCTGGTCTTCCGAGGAGGTACAGAGGAAGCTGGAGGGGAGCACGAGGTCCAAAGAACTTTTGAATGTAGCATGTAACGACTGTAAAGTTGGTAGAAAAGTTGTCCCATTTCTTCCATTTCGTTTCGACAGAGCAAAACCAAAACGAGTAGCGCTTCAATACAATCGGCCATTGTTGTTGTTGTCGATGTGAGGGGGTTCCGCGCGGTTTGGCTTTATGAAGCAGGCACGCAAACGGTTAAGTCATGACGCATACGATGACGCAATGACGCAGCACCAGTTGGGCTCTGAGCGGTGTGAACAGAGCGGGAGCTGAACGAAGAACGGGTTCCGAACCAGAAAAGCTCTAGCACGGAGCAGAACGGGAAAAGCCTTGGTGTGAAAGGACAGGAACTCTTCTTGTGTTTCTCTGTTTTCAGAGAAGAGTGGAGCATTACACAGATTTTGTAGGCCAGGGGTGTCAAACTCAAATACACAGTGGGCCAACATTTAAAAATCGGTACTAGTCGAGGGCCGGACTGGTTCAATGTTTATTGCAAAACGTATTGAAATGAACTTATTGCACATATTAAACCTAGAACTAACAAATCTTAAATTATTGCCTATAAAAACAGCATTAAACATTAAATAATCAGTTGCATTCATTTCTTATGGCTCTATCTGCAGCTTTTCCCGAGTCCATGATTACATTTTTCCACAGGCCAACAACAGCTTAAAAAAAACAATTTCCCTCAAAGAAAAAAACAAACATGCCCTGTTGTCTCAAGAAAAAAATTGCAGAAGGAAACATCCATGTAAAGTCAGTGTGCTGCTCTGTGATGCTAGTTCAAGCAGATACTTAGCATCTCATCTTGGATGCAAGTTCATCAATGTTTGGGCTCAGGCTCTGAGCTGAGGAAACCCTCAGGATTGAGTGAAGGTGTGAGTGCAATATACCTGCGGGCCAGATCTAATAGTAATTAGAAATTATCCTGCGGGCCGAAATTAAATCCACCATGGGCCTGATTTGGCCCTCCGGACTTATGACGGTACCACTTTACAATAAGACTACCCTTATAAAGGGCTTACGAATAGTTTGTAATTCATTTATTAGTTAGGTTGTGAACACTTTATAAATCATTAATAAGATGTTATAAGACATGCGATAAACAGGGAAACTGTGACCGGTTGCTTGCCAAATAGTGAGCCCACATTTATCTGTACTGCTAAGTCTTATGTTGGCTACTTAGCTTACTTGTCTTCATCATCAGCCAGCATCCTTGGTATCTGTTGTTCACTGAGTTGATTCTCGCTAAGTAGCCAATATAAGGCTTAGTCATCTTGCCAAATAGTGAGCCTGTGTTGATATGTTATAAATGGTTGTTAATGATTAATAAAGTGTTTACAACCTCATTCATAACCTAATTATAAACCCTTTATGAATCCTTTATAAGGGTAGTCTTATTGTAAAGTGGTACCCTTATGACAAATATGATGCTTTAAATAAGCAACTGTGAGCAGATGGATTTACAGAGTGCATTTCTTTGTGCAGCTTAAAGTTTCAGAGTTGAAGAATTTCCCAGTTATTTAGTGTGACATGTACAAGTCACATAATGTTCAAACCTGCCAACTTTTGTAAAATGTTAGTCACGTAACAAGAAACTTTCAGTTCTAACTGACAACGGTGAACTGTGCTTCTCCTCCCTTTCTCATGAATTGCATGGCAAAATACCAATATTTAAAAAAGGCATGATATAAAAAAATCCTGGTCTTAGTCCAATCCTCAATAAGACTAAAGAATAAAGGCCCTTACACTTCCAGAAAAAAAACTGTCGGTGTGGTCACAGCATTTTGAAAAAAAGTGTGAAATTCTCGTGCCCTGATATCAGCTAATTCAGAGGTGTTGTGTAAAAGTGGAGAAAAGGCTCAAAGAGACACTCTCTATTGCACGTAGGAAAAATATATTTCATAAAAGTACAACTTTTGCTCTGCGAAGTCACACATTTGAAGTCCAACTTAGAACCTTGAGCCAATTAAAATGTGTATGAATAAAATAAATATTTGTATTCACACCGCTGACACTGCAGTCACTGGCTGCCCATGATAGACCGGGGGTTACGTATTGTAACTCTAGTTATATAAGCACAGGCGGTAGAGCACACTCAGACAAGCTCACCTCGTGTAGAGTGTGCATGGAAAATAGTGAGGAAGGCTCCCCCCGCCTGCCTAGAGTCCTCCAGCCCTGCATGGGGCTTACCGTGCACCATGTTTCCCAGGTCCCTAAGGAGCATGGGAAAACATAAGTGCATTATGTCCAGGGGGAGATCAGATACCTACTGACCCACAGCCACCCCCCCCCTCACCAGTCCAAGCACAAACGATGAAAAGGAGCCAGACATGTCCAAAAAATAAAAGCTTATGACAGGGCCTAGCGTAGACCAAGACGCCGCCGTGCATATGCCCTCCACACTCACGGCGTCAAACAAGGCTGTTGATACAACCATACCACGTGTAGAGTGTGCATGGACCCCATCCCAAAAGCACACAAACAGCTGTTCAGTGCGCCGAATGGAAGTTGTGCGCTCTACATAACATGCCAGCGCACGCACCGGGCAGAGGAGGTGCAATTTAGCCTCCCTGTCCCCAATATGGGGTGGAAGAATAAAGCTGTTTAACTGTATAGCCCTCGACCTGAACAAACTCCTTAGGTTCTTGGGAACAAAGGAGAGTTTGGTCTGAGTTTGGTCTGAGTTTGGTCTGAGTGTCGCCCCGCTACGGTCACCCCGGATCAATAGGCAACTCGGGTGCACCGACACAGCTCGGACAACCCCTGGCCGAAGTCAGAGCAAGCAGCAAAGCTGTTTTCAATGATAGTGCCTTCAGGGAGGAGAGCTCCAGAGGCTCAAATGGTTCTGTGACCAGAGCCTCGAGCACCAACGGCAGATCCCATTGCGGGGAGGAGGCATGCACCACAGGGCGCTGTCTCCTGACCCCCTGCAAAAACCGCGTCATAAGTGGCTGACTGAAGGCTGAACTGCCGTCAAAACTCTCATGGCAGGACGAAATGGCTGCTGCATACACTTTAATTGTGGAATAAGCAAGCCCCCTACCAGTATCTGTAAATATGACAGAATAGAGCCCAATGTACATGATAGAGGCTCTAGACTCCTTTCTTCACACCACCGCTGGAATCCCAACCACTTCGTCATGTAACAGGCTGGGGTGGATCCTGCTCCTGCTGCCTGGATAGTCTGAATAACTAAATAATAAAGTCCCTCTCAGTAGCCAAGCCTGGAGAGGTTGGCCCAGAGTGGGTAACGCCCCTATTGCACCTGCTTCCTGAGACAACGCCCCCCAGACCTGAGGAACCGTCCAGGGCCGGCACACCATTATCTGTGTCACCTCTGCTTACCATCCTGTTACGGATACATCTTGAACACCGTGACGTAGGAGGTCACCCGCCCCAGCGGAGTTCCCCTCAGCAGATGCTTTGGGGACCCCCAGTATCGGAGGTTGCCCCCGAGGGGGGGTGGTCGCCAGACGTCGTTTGTGCCTCTTGGGATCTAAACGAAGGGATCTAAACGAAGGCCGGCAAACCACCTCTGCAGGCGAGTAAGTAACCCCAGCGGTACCACGAGGTGATTAGCCGCCAGAATAGATTTTAAACTCCTTTTATTTGTTTTCAAAGCCCTAAATGGGCTGGCTCCTGCCTATATAGCCGAACTCCTCCATCGCTACACCCCAGGCAGAGCCTTAAAGTCGGCTGATCAGCTGTTGTTGATAGTGCCTAAGACCAGGCTTAAAACCCGAGGGCATCAAGCTTTTGTAGCGGCTGGCACTAGGCTCTGGAATACTTTGCCCCCCCATATGAGGTCGGCCCAGACCCTGGGGGTTTTTAAATCAACACTTAAAACTCACTTTTTCTCTTTGGCTTTTGTTTAATTATCTATTTATTCCTTTAGTTCTTTATTTTAATATTTATAACATAACATAGGATTTCATAAAGTATTTTTAAAATAATTTATACATTATTCAAGTATAGGAATAGAAGATAGGATTACTTAAAATATAGTACCTTATATTTCATCTTTTTTCCCTTTAGACCTTTGCGGTTTATTCTTAAAAATCCTTACCCTTATACACCCCCCATTTTCCCTCTGCTGGTCTATGGTCTTGTCGAGGGTAACGGGGTACAGAGTGGCTTAGATAAGCGGGGGAGTGCATCTGACGAAGAGATAGGTTGTTGTGCTCCCTATCTCTGTTTCTTATCCTATATCTAATAGAACTGCTCGGGTCTTGATAGATTGAGTGGGGAAGTTCATGAGATCATTCTAGAGGGTTATCAAGAATAGCTTTTATCCAATGACCTTTTCCCTCTCTGTTTGTGTCTGTGTATTCTCTTGTTCCGATTAACCCAGCCAAATCTTTGTTCTTGTTTTGTATCTATATCTACGCCGGGATCCGGAGTCGAAGCTGATCCTCTTGCTGTAGTCCTGTGTCTTGGATCCTCTATCCTGAGTTCTGGATTAAGTCGTGGACTTCGGGTCGTGGCTGAACCTGTCTCTGCGGTCCTGCCTTGGGTCTCGTCATGCTGCTTCCCTGATAGCTTCCACAGGATTGTAGCTGACATCCTCGTGGATTCATCTTCTTATTACAGACACATGCATTTCCTAACATTCGGTCTATATGCTGTAAAATGTATTATCTCTTCGATTTACACACGGCATCTATTGCACGTCTGTCCGTCCTGGGAGAGGGATCCCTCCTCTGTTGCTCTCCCTGAGGTTTCTCCCATTTTTTCCCCTTAAACTGTGGGTTTTCTCTGGAAGTTTTTCCTTGTACGATGTGAGGGTCTAAAGATAGAGGGTGTCGTTTTCTCATACTGATATTCTGAACAATCTGTGCTGTTGTATTTGCTGTAAAGTGTCTCTTCTGTAGGCTATTTTTATTATATGTACAGCACTTTGGCTCGACCAAAAATCGTTTATAAATGTGCTATATAAATAAAACTTGATTTGATTTGATTTGATGAGATCCAGAGTCTGCATGATGGTCAAAGATGTCACCATTGCCCCCTGTCGCAGTCTGCAAACTGCCTGAAGCAAGGTTTGCCTGTCTGCTCTCTGACAGGGTGGCACGTAGTTTGCCTGCATCGAGCAACATCCCCAGATACCCCACCTGCTGGTGAGGTATGGGACTACTCTTCTTCCAATTGACCGCAATCCACTTGGATCAATTGGGCTGTTTGCCTCTTCCAAGGACCTGGCCACGACTATGAGGTCGTATTACAAAAACCCTCATGCCATGGTCGCGAAGCGGCTGAAGAACTGTGGCCACACATTTGCTGAATGTGCATGGGGATAGGGAGTACCCAAACAGTAGTCTGTTGTACTCGTAGGCTACCCCCTGGAAGGCCAAACGCAAATACTTTCTGTGCTTTGGAGCAATTTTCGACATGAAAGTAAGCGTCCTTCAGGTCGATGGTTGTGAACTAATCGCCCGGCTGCCCTAGTTGCAGTAATTGGTTTACATATGGAACTTTTTGCAGGCAATGTGCTGATTCAGGCTGCGAAGATCCAGAATGGGTCTGAATTCTCACATGTACATAGAGTAAAGCCCCTTTTCTCTCTCCTGAAAGTGCACAACAGACACAGCCTGTTTTGGCGGGGGCCATTTGCGTAAGAGCAATGAGCGAGATGCCCAACACACCCTTGTTTATTTGCAGCCGCCCTGTCACACTGGGCAGAGGCTCTCTGCCCAGCCTGCTGCCTGCTGGGAGCAGATGCACTCCGCCGCCATGGTCATCACCGAGGGCAGTGGTTCCCAACCTGGGGGGCGCTCCCCCCTTCTGGCCAAAGATTGCAGGGGGGCGCCAGGCCTCAGTTGATTTGATGCCAAACATCATATTTAGACTTTTTGTTTTTTTGTAACATATAATTGTAAAACAATACATGATTGTCACTAAAAGCCTTGTTACAATAAAATATAAAAAATAATTGATTAATTAATTTGAATAAAAATTCCTTTTTTTGTCTCACGACACCGTGTCTCAGGGGAACTTAATATTTAAAAACCTATTAATGTGTTATACCAGATTAACGGGAATAATCTCAGCTAACTGACGATACAAACCATTTTTACCAAAACAAAACACATGTCTCATAAGAAGCATCTAAATGACCCCTGAGCGAAAAATGCTAACGCACTTTGGCACAGAACTCAAGATAAAATATGTATTATTACTTATCGTAGCTGCACATACAAGATATCCGATTAAAGCTGAGGTTCCACAGATTATTTAGGTATATATATCATCACTGAGTCATCCGAACTCACGACAGGAGGAATCGGTTAATCCATAGGTTGATAATGTTTCTGTGGAATAATTTATAATCCATAATTCCATTTTTATGTAAAAATCGGAGAGTAAAAGTTAGCTGCTAATGCTAGCCACCATCGCAGCTTCCGGTTTTGGCTATGCGTCAGTCTCACACACACACATTACAAAATAAGGAGTATGTGGGAGTTCACCTCGATTCCATTGGCTCTGACGGTTAGAAAGAGATGTCAATCAGCAAAATCGAGCAAGGGGGGCCAGAGATAGGTCAAATCCACTCAAATGACCCCAGAAGTGGGTTTTGTTTGCTAAATCTCTCTAAAAAGGTCACATTTCACTTGTTTTGCATCAATCTTGATACAGGGTACTTATTATATGTTGTACTTTGGATTCCTAAAGCTTTTAGTCTACCATCCCATCATTCAAGGGTGGTTTTCACTATAAGTAAATCTTTTTTTTTGGACGGACACAATCATTTACATTTACTTTAAAATAATAACATCTATATTGATTCTGACACTTCTACATCCAACTCACAGGTGTAACCTTGCTTTGAGAAAAAAGACTATTAATTTAACCCTTTTCGAAGGGAAGATAAGGTCATTTGTTCTGGGAATGTCATTTTCGAGCCTGAGACCTGAAAAACAGGCTCGGGGCTTAACAGGTTAATTTCTTCATACAGCGGGAATCCAAATGAATTAATCCTGAGTCCAATAACCATCAAAGTCACTCCAATAGTGCTCCTTAATTACGCTTTCATCCTCCTTTAACAAAATACTTCACATTCATCCAGTTTGTGACAGTAGTTGTAGCATTTTTTAGACTTTTAAACTTTATTTACCGCTGTTACGCCCCCTGCACTGTAGCCTCTTCTTGGGAAGACTATCTTAGTGTCACATAAATAAATACAGAGAGGATTTATATTAGATCTGATTTAGAGCTGTTAGAACAACACATATATTAAACAGTGTTTTTTATGCTGACAATGATTGACTGACATTAAATATTAAAGCAACAGTGAATCCCAAAGGGCACGTCCTCATCAGAAACACAGCAGGTGGTCTGTCTTTGACTGATCATTGAAACCTCCCTGTGTGATCATTGTTAGTGGAATACGGTGTGTGTGTGTGTGTGTGTGTGTACGCCTTTCTTTCATGCTGTGCAAAGAAAAAGCAACCTCTGAATCCAGATATCTTACCATGACTCGAGTATGCATTCACGTGCACGGTTGTGGCCACCAAAACAGAAAGATATATGACACAAGATGTGTGCAAATGTACTTAGTTTCCTATCTGCACATACAAGGTCAGCGTGGAAGTGTGGTCTGCCACAAGCGGGCGGCAGGAGCGGGGCTGTCAGCATCAGCTTGTAGATGGTATTTTAAACTCGATGCGCTCTGAAACTACGGGGCGGCCGAGGACAAAAAATGCACATGCGTTAATCGCGTTAAAATAATTAGTGGCGTTAATAATTTTTTGCGTTAACGCGTTAACTTGACAGCCCTATATTTTCTACCTGTTTCCTTTATTCTCTTCTTTTTTTATAACTATAATGATCACATAAAGATGTGCCTTTACCTCACTGGTTGTAGAAAAAGCTTCTTATATTCTGTTGAGATCTCCATATTAGGTTGAATAATTAAAACAAAAGTTAGTTATAATCAAATATAATCAATTATATTATTGTATAACCCACAATGAAAATGCTTCATATTTTATGATTTTCTATATAGTATAACCAAAACACAGGTGGTTTGTTAAGTTGAGTGTAAGGCCTATTATGGTTTATTGGTGTCACTGATAAGAGAGGAGACAGTTATATCTCTCACAGGCTCCGCCCTCTACTGGATTCTATGGGTACTACCTTATTCTGCGAGCATTCTCCCACTGAGATTTCTATAGACGTGGCTGGCCTTGGGGCGGGCCTACCTGAATGCGAGCGCATCTCACCGTATAAAAGGAGGCCTCGCCTCCTGACCGTCATCCCTTGCTGTTCAGCGGCGGAAGTGAAATCCACTGAGACATAGGACGAGAAAGATCAAACCTGATCCCGGGAGCTGATCTGCACCCCCTCTGCTTCCTGTGCATGGGGTCGGAGCACGCCGCGAGCGGCCTGGACCCTTCACCGGCCTGCAAAGCGTGCCAGATGATCCCTCGGCAAACCAGCCAGCATCACAGGGATCATTTTCTGTCAAAGTGCGGCCCACAGGAGGAGCCGGAGGATCAGGACCTGGACGTGGTCGAGATGGGCGAGCCGGGACTTTCCAGCGGTGATGACCCTGGCGGCAGGGCGCGTAGGCCTACCGCTCCCCCTACCGCTGCCACCGAGGCCTGTAAGCCACCTGAGTCAGGGGTTTTACGGCCCGGTGCATCCGGGAAGCGGGCCTTCGTCTCGGCCCCGTTGCCAGACATCTGGCAGTGTGTGGAGGCGACATTGGCAGCAGCGATTAAAGACCAAGGCCCCAGTAGCCGCCATGGCGGGCATCATCATTGCTTCTCTGCCGCCCTGGACTTATAGCTGGCTTCTCAGCCAACTCATCCTCGGAACAACCATCGACAGCCACTGCTGGCAGAACTTCTTGCAGTACCAACTGGGTCTGTAACGTAGTCACTATGGTGTCTTTACGACCCTGCTTTGGAACGTCTACCTCAAAATGCTCTGCAATTTTTAACAGTTGGTCTTTGGTACATTTTTACAGTAGTTCCACACTGGGACACTTAACAAAATCCATCAATGTAGCCATGATTATACAAACTCCCTTGAACCTGGTGCACAGACACTTAAAAGGATTTTTTTTTTTTTTTTTTTTTACTCTGGAATACCTCTCCCCTAGCCAACTAGCTTGTCTCACCCTAGTCTTCATGCATGCCACGACAAGTGTTTTAAACACTTACCAATGACCCGGTAAAGCCCCAGCGAAGCTGTTACTCACCGAGACAGCCACGGACATGTACCCATGACAAAAATGTCGAATCATGTTTATGCACAAAAATAACAAACAAAAATAACAAACCAACAAGCTCCCCTAAAGGAGATGTTGCTTATGCCTATCAGGAAGGGTAATTCCAAAGCTATTCCTTAATGCCCTACACCAGGAACAAACTGTCTACACAAGCAAGGCAAACAAATCAAGTAAACAAATATCACCTGGTTCTTGGATCGGACGAGCCCCCATATGTTACAAGCTGGCTCTGCTTGTAACAAAAGAACAACAGTTCCACACAGGAGTTGCCCAAAACAATCATTTATTTATCCCAACGCAGTGGTTACAACCAACAATAAAACACACAGCGGAGCGGTGGCCTGGTGCACCGAGCAGGGCAGCCGAGAGAGAGCCTGTTCTGCAGCCCTCTTAAATACTGGAACCAAGTGCCACAGGTGGGTCTCATCACTGCTGATTACAAGGAAAACCCAGTTTACAAAAGCACCACGTGGTGGACAACCACAGGGTTGTCACAATTGGGACAACTTAAAAGACATCTCAATCAAATCAAATCAAGTTTTATTTATATAGCACATTTACAAACGATTTTTGGTCGAGCCAAAGTGCTGTACATATAATAAAAATAGCCTACAGTAGAGACACTTTACAGCAAATACAACAGGACAGATTGTCCTGTTGTATTTGAGAAAACGACACCCTCTATCCTTAGACACCCTCTATCTGCCCTATCCTCTCCTGCTTGAAAGGTAAGAAATGCTTAGGATGATATCAAAATCCTTCGGGATCGCTTAAACAGATTTAGGGGGTCGTCTGAATTGAAACAGCAGTTAATTGAACCTGGTTCTTCAGAGGTTAATAGAGGTGAGATCTTGCTGACGTTGGTGGATCTGAGCCAAGCAGTAAACTTACATAGACTAAATAACTTCTATGAGGTCAATTAGTAGGTATGAGTAATTTGCCGGAATAAATTATCAGGCCTCCCGACTCCCAATAAATCGTTAGCATAGCTAGCTAACCAGATGCTAAAAACAACAAAGTTATTGACTGTATGATCAGTATGTCAGATGAACAGACCACTGGGCTTTCAACTAAAGACACAGCCACGCAAAAACTGCGGCATGTGTACGGCTCCTTATGGGTACTGCAATTTCTGAAGGGCCGGAGCCCTTCTTTAATGTTTTTATTTTTTGCGTGTTTATAAATTACCTCGAGGGCCGTAACAAATGGTCTCGCTCGGTATACGGCCCGGAGGCCGGAGATTCCCCACCCCTGCTATAGAGTATAGATGTGAACCATTACCCTAAACTATTTTAATTGGTTGAACGAAATACTTTATCAGTGTGAGGCCTTTGATTAATCTAATTGAATCAGCAGGAATAAAAAAAAAGGTAGATCCTCAGGCAGATGATAAATGGACCCACATGAATAATCAGCAGCAGCATCCACCCTGTTGCACTCTCTGGGAGGTAATTAATGCACACAATATATAAGGTTATGTGTCATCATTTGTTACAGTAAAAACATTATGGGGAAACAGATTTGATCGCAAGGTCAAAATATGTACTAAAAGTACCAAAACTAAACCACATAGAATATATAATTCAAGATGAATTAAACACCATGTACAAAGGATTTATTAATACAGATACATTTAATAAGCAAAGGAAAGCGTGAGCAAATGTAGAGTTTGCTCTCTCTGCCTCATAGGCTATGCTCTCACACAGTGCAGACTGAAGTTATTTGAACAATGAAACACTTTTTATTGTGTTGTCTCTCTACTGCAACCATCTTTATTTCAAAATAAAATGAGGTTAAACTTTTGGGGCTTTATTCACAAAGCTTATAGAGATGCTCCTCGAGATGAACAAAAAGAAAGAACATTTCAGGAATTATTATTACATTGCATTTAGCTGACGCTTTTATCCAAAGTGACTTACAATAAGTGTGTTCGACCAACAAGATACAAACTTGAAGAAAACAGAAACATATAAGTACATCAGGTTTCATAGAGCTAAAACATTTCAAGTGCTACTCAACTGGCTATAGATAAGCCAGTTCTTTATTAGTATATAAGTGCTTTGTTAGTAATTATATCGCTCGAAGTGGAGTCGAAAGAGATGAGTCTGTCTGTGCCGGAAGATGTGCAAGCTTTCTGCTGTCCTGATTTCAATGGGGAGCTCATTCCACCATTTTGGAGCCAGGATAGCAAACCCACGTGTTTTTGTTGATAGGAACTTGGGTCCCCCTCGCAGTGCGGGTGCAGCGAGCCATTTGGCTGATGCAGAGCGGAGTGCACGTGCTGGGGTGTACAGTTTAACCATGTCCTGGATGTAGGGCCAGATCCATTCGCAGCATGGTACGCAAGTACCATTGTCTTGAAGTGGATTGTAGCAGTTACTGGAAGCCAGTGAAGTGAGTGGAGTAGCGGCGTGTTGTGGGAACATGTAGGAAGGTTGAAGACCAGACGAGCCGCTGCATTCTGGATGAGCTGCAGAGGTCGGATGGCACATGCAGGTAGACCAGCCAGGAGGGAGTTGCAGTAGTCTAGGCGTGAGGTGACGAGAGCCTGGGCCAGAACCGGCGTTGCTTTCTGGGTCAGGAGGGGACGTATCCTCCTGACGTTGTAAAGCGTATATCTGCAGCAGCGGGTTGTAGCAGCGATGTTTGCAGTGAAGGACAGTTTGTTATCTCGGATCACACACAGATTCCTTGCAGTCTGAGTCGGGGAAACAACAGAGGTGCCAATGTTGATTGTCAGGTCAAGAGTGGGACAATCTTTTCCCGGAAGGAAAAGCAGTTCAGTCTTGTCAAGGTTGAGCTTGAGGTGATGAGCAGACATCCACTGAGAGATGTTCACTAGACAAGCAGAGATACGTGCGACGACCTGGGTCTCTGAGCGGGGAAAGGACAGAAATAATTGAATGTCGTCAGCGTAGCAGTGGTATGAAAAACCATGCGGGATAATGACAGATCCGAGCGAGTTTGTGTACAGGGAGAAGAGGAGGGGACCAAGAACAGAGCCCTGAGGGACCCCTGTAGTTAATTGACAAGGGTCGGACTCGGACCCTCTCCAAGGTACCCTGTAGGTACGGTCTTTGAGGTATGAGGTGAGGAGGGAGAGCCTGAAACTCCAAGTTCTTGGAGAGTGCGAAGGAGGATCTGATGATTCACCGTGTCGAATGCAGCAGACAGGTCCAAAAGGATGATGACAGAGGAGAGGGAGGCTGCTTTAGCAGTGTGCAGTTCCTCAGAGACAGCAAGGAGGGCAGTTTCTGTGGAGTGACCTGCCTTGAAACCAGACTGGTGCGGATCCAGAAGGTTGTTCTGATGGAGATAACAGGAGAGTTGTATAAAGACAGCGCGTTCAAGTGTTTTAGACAGCAACGGGAGGAGAGAGACAGGCCTGTCGTTTATAACATCAGACGGGTTGAGAGTGGGTTTCTTTGGGAAAGGGTTTACTCTTGCCTCCTTGAGACTGTTTGGAAAGTGACCAGAAGTTAAAATGTTGATGAAATGGGAGAGAAACGGTAGAATATCAGGAGTGATAGTCTGAAGGAGGTTTGAGGGGATAGGGTCCAGAGGACAGGCGGTAGGGCAGAGGTAATGAGGGTAAGAACCTCACTTGGAGAGAGAGGGGAAAAGGAGGTTAGTGTGTGGGTGAAAGGTGGGTCTGGTGACCCAGTGGTGAGTAAAGGTGAGTCAAAAAAAGAAGAGCGAATATCCTGTAAATATAATGTATGATGTCCTTTATTGTTTTACCTATATGCTGCAGGTCTCCCTTGAAAAAGAGATCTATGATCTTAATGGGATCAATCTCGTTAAATAAAGGTTTGAAAAGTGGTTAACAAAGTCGCTTGACAGAAGGGAGGAGGGGGAAGGGGCTTTGGGGGGGTCCAAGAGGGTGGAGAAGATGGGAAATAGTTTTTTGGGATTGGAATAGGAAGATTGGATCTTATCTTGAAAGAAAGTGCTTTTTGCCTGAGAGATCGAAGCAGAGAAAGAGGAGAGCCTGATAGGTTAGGAGGTCGTCATGGTGTTTGGATTTCCACCGTTTCCGCTCTGCTGCCCGAAGGATGGTTCTATTAGCACGCAGTGCGTCATTTAGCCAGGGAGCAGGAGGGGACTGACGAGCCTGCAGAGATGTGAGAGGACAGAGAGAGTCCAGAGAGGATGAGAGAGTAGAGAGGAGAGTTTCTGCAGTAGAGTTTGGAGGCAGGAGTTGGAACGAGTCAGAGGAAGGGAGGGCTGAGAGCACAGATGAGGCAATGGTAGAGGGGGAGTGGGAACGAAGGTTGCGGTGGACAGGTGCAGAATTATAATAGATTAGTTTGTTATGTTTGGAAACGGGTAGAGAGAATGAAATGAAGAAGTGATCGGATGTGTGGAGCGGGTTTACAGAGAGGTTAGAAGTAGAGAAGTTCCTTGAGAATATGAGATCAAGGTGGGGATGGAGACAGTGAGAAGGCAAAAGTGGTTAACAGAGATGTTAGTTCGTCTATCTTCCCCGTCTGGAGGTTGAAGTCTCCGAGAAGTACAGCGGGAGGGCCAGTTTCAGGGATGTGTGAGAGGAGATTATCTAATTCCTCCAAGAAGTCACCCAAGGCGCCTGGTGGACGGTAGAGAACAACAATGGTTAATTGTATAGGATGGGTTACTGTGACGGCATGGAATTCAAAGGTGGAAGGAGTGAAGTTAGGTAGCTTGAAGAGGGAAAAGCTCCATTTGGGAGAGAGCAGGAGACCAGTGCCACCTCCTCTGCCAGTGGGTCTGGGTGTATGGGAGAAGGAATATGCTGTGGAGAGAGCTGCTGGGGTGGATGTGTTGGATGGAGTAATCCAGGTCTCAGTGAGAGCAAGGAAATCCAGAGACTGCAGGGAAGCGTAGCCAGAGATGAAGTCAGCCTTAGGAACAGCTGACTGGCAGTTCCACAGGCCACCTGAAACTAGATGTTGGATCTCAGTGGAGCATGTGGGATAGACGAGAGCAGGCCGGTTATATCGATTAGGAGATACACGGGGCCAGTGATAATTGCGAGAAGACACATGAACAGGAATGTAGAAAATACACATGATTATAGCATGAGGGGCTAAACAACCAAATGAAATAAAACACCAGCAATACTTAGCTCAATCAGAGTAGGATTTGCCTCCTCTTTGCCTCCCTTGTGACTCCAGCAGGACTCCTTTGTCTGTCTTACTCCAACAGGACTCCTTTGTCTTTGTCTGTCTTCGTCTGAAGCTCCAGGAAAGTGCTACCTAAATTGGACACCTGATTGCTGAGTTCTTACACCTGTGTGGCAACGTCCCTTTAATTAGTTAACTCTCGGCAGCTGGTGGCCCTCAAAAGGAAATTGAGACTTGCTCCCTCCTGAGTTGTTATTGTCTTTTCAGTGGCACAATGGTTTTACAAATACATTAAACCCTAAGTTATAAAGTTATGAGTGTAACCCTTAATACAGTTACACCTACTCAATAAAGCTCTTGGTATTCTACAAATGTTTAAATCAAAGTTAACCCTAGCAGTCAGTTAGTTTAGTTTTTTAAGGTTTCTGTCAAATTAGTTGTCCCAAGTTTCTGCTTGACAGATACTGTAGCGGTTTTGAGATTTAAAATCACAATTATGATTTCTAAGACGTTTTCCTAAAGACTTGGGGTATTTCTCAATGTCGAGGAAGGCTGCTCCAGAGCCACTATTTCTACCAAGCCCGGCGTACTTCGTAAGGAGAAATTTCGAGGCTGCACATGTGTAGACTCCACGGTCTTAAAATCCCCACAATGCTTTCCGCACAGACCAATTTCACAAAATCTGTGGCGGAAAATGTAAGGCGGGGCCTCTCATATGACGCACACCTGCACACTTGCTCGCCTGTTCCACTCTTCGTTTTCCGAATGCCAGGAAGGATTCTTGCCTAGCTTCTGAAGGAAGTGACTCAGAAGACATGTGCTACCAAGCAAGCGTCCTCGACATTGAGAAACACCCTGGATCCTGATAAAGAGAAGATGAATTCACTAAGCATCTTAGACCTTAAGAGGCAAGTTTATTTGTATAGTTTACTTAAGAGAGCTCTTAAGATGAAAAACTGTAAGGAGTAGGATGGAAATATTGATCTCAATAAAGATGTGTTCCCAGCTCGCATCCAACTAAATGACCCGGGAAATAAAAATGACAACAACCGTAATATGGCAACTGGAATATATTACCTGTGTTTGCTGAACAGCATGGTAATAAGCATCAGAAATAAGTTATTAATACTAATACGCCACTGTATATAGATTATAAAGGTAGGACAATGTGCACATTTTTACCTTAAGTTAACATTTTAAAACCTTTATGTTATTGTCAACATTTTACTTTATCTTCTTATGTTTATATAAAAACCTTTATTTCATTGTTGTAGTGCAAATTCTTAATTCAGCTTTCTCTCTATTTCTCATATATATGTTCTTTATTTTAGTTTTCTACTTTATTTTAGTTTTCTCATTGGGATTCTGAAATAAACAATGATAGTGCTGCAATTTGGGCTAAAGTAACAACAAATATGTAACTAAAATGAAATTGTTAATAAGTCATTGACACATGGAATTTGATGTGCCCCTCACATTAAGTAACTGGTCTAGAACCAGCATTGAAAGGGAGGCTGGCTGCAGTACAGAGCCTGCTGATGTCTCCAGGTCTTATATGTTATTAGATAGTAGACTGTGCTTCACAGCAAATTACTCCACATATCTGAATGACTTTAGTTTTACTTGTCAGAGTTCTGAGCAAAGAAGGGCCAACTCTTCTTACACTTTGAAGCAGCCTCATTAAATACAGCAGTTAACCTCTTCACTATGGTTTCATTTTAATTAATTAAAGCACATGACTGAGCCAAAAACAAAAAATGTCCCTTCACTGCTGACTGATCTGTGTGTACATGATTTACTATCAGCTTTTAAGTGCTAGATATTCACATTCCTGGTCAATGTAAAAACATCAACACTGACTTTTTCTTGCAGCCAAAAACAAAGACAAAATGCATCTCCATGATAAAATGTGTGATGACTGCGAGAACCCTCCTGAAATAGAAGGGAGCGGAACAAAGACAGGCTCATTAAAAATGTATCAAGGGTACAGCAGCCTGTGTTTCTCCTTGCTCAGGGATTCTTCATGGCTCAATAAAGGCTGAGGACATTATCAACACATCCACAAATGTCTTTATTCTCCTCTTCATTTAGTGGGAATGCTGACACAGCATTCCAACTACTTGTTCTGTGTCTTGCCCAACCTCGAGCCCTGCCGTCTGACTTTCGCAGCTGCGGATTTCACCCTTGAGCCCGACCCCCTGACTCTTCCAGCCGCTGCCTTCACCCTCATGCCCGGCCCCCTGAGTTCGCTCGCTGTGGCCTTCGCCCTTTCTTGAACTCTGCCTTTCCCCCGGGCCGTCGACCCAGACCCGTCCTCCGGACCCCCTCCACCCACCCTTTTGGAAGTGTTGGACTTCTGGAATCCGTCGCTTGAGGGGGGCGTTCTATTTTGTATAAGGCTTCGCCCTCTAAGGCTATCGCTATTGGGTAATCCCACTGCACGTGTGCAGCACTGACAGACTTAATCCACGCCCACCTATGACGTGGGTCCCACCCCACTTCCGTATAAATAGGAAGTAGGCCCGACGATCTGCTCCCATTTTTCTTCAGTTCTCCGTTGCAGAAGCACTGGCCCTCTGGCCCACAGACAGCGGAGAGCGGACGCTCTCGCTGCTGCGGCCGAGGATGATTGGCTAGTTCAGGAGTCTTACTCCGTGGACCAAGCCCTTGATTTAATGGGATCCGAGTGGCGGGCAGCAGTCAGGCGACTCCTTCCCCTCCATTCACGGATCACCATGGGCTTCCCCCGGCCCCATCTTCCCTTTCCTCCGGACGGGGGAGATAGGGTGGGGGCCCGGTGTCAGCCCGACAGCCAAGTCTATAGGTTCGGCTGCCGGGCTGACACCGGGTCACCGGGTCCCTCTCCGCCATCTCGGCTCTGCCGTATAGGCGGTATTCTCCAGGAACTCCCGGAGATCATCGGAAAGGCAGCCGCCTTATGAGATCTCCCCATTCCCCCGGCCTGTCAGTTATTAGACAGCACAGGCTTGTTTGCTATGTCACAGATATGCCTCCTACACACACCTCCGCTCATTCCTCAAGCGGGTTTGAGCATGAACGCGCCTCAATGTCCGGTTTACAAGCCTTCTTGTAAGGTTTCAGCGTTAGAGTCTGTGAGCTTATTGTTTTGTGTTTATTCTGGTGGCCTTGCAGTTTATTTTTGATGTTGGCTCTGTCCTCTCGTTTCAGGTGTCATCACTTCCTGTGGTGGTGTGTCACATGCCAGCTTGATGGTGATCTCCTGTTCTGGATTGTTTGCACCTGTGCCTCATTAACTATTGTGTATATGTAGCCTGGTTCTCCTGTTGTCTTTTGTCGGTTCGTCTTGTCTCTATATCAAGTCCATGTTGGTACTCCCTCGTGTGAACCATTGAGCTCTTAGTAGAACCTAGCGAACCTTTGAGTGTCCTAGTTGATCCTAAAACCTTTGTTGGATATTAAAAGGTATTTTTGAAATCAAGAAAGAATCGTGCATCTGAGTCTTTGTGAGTCCTTCGTGTCACTTCTCCTAAACGGCGACATCATGAGAGCCGCTGTGCAATACAGCATGTGTCGGTGCATAAGCCAGCTGTGGTTAACCTGTCGGCCCGGTGCTTGCTCTGCTGGCACCATCGGATAAACAATCGGCTGTTTGACACTCTTTTTCTCATTCTGAACTGTTTTACGGGCTATTTCTAGCTGAGTACGGAGTAGTTGCACTCTCAACTCTTCTTCCTCGGTTTTATTCTGTGTGAGTTGTTTGATACATTTGCCTAAATGATGGGCCAAATGACGCTCCCATGTCTGTTTATGTGATCTGCTTCTGGGTTGTCCTCCATGAGTTTTAATCTCGGCAGGTACTGCTGCCATTATTGCTTTACGGAACATCTGCACATGTTGGTCATTATTATCGGGACTACAGTCAGTGGCCACTGTGTATTCTTGGCGTGACCTGAGCAACATGGTTGCTGCGGCCTCTCCAGGTGTGAATGTGAAAGACAGTGAACCGTAACCTCCTCCTGTCTGTGGGAAATGTTCTCTCATTGCCATGCTCAGCAAGCTGTGTATGTTGTTGGAAGAGATGGGCTTGTCATCATTCATTTTTTCTGTTCCTGCTCTTTTCTCAACTCTTTCTACCTCATAGTGGGAAGTCTGTTGTGCTAATATCCTCCTGAAATCTCCAAGGCAGATTGTTTGTCTACTGCCTACTGTAATGCTGTGCACATAAAGGCATGAGACGTGGGGTTTTCTGAGGTGTGTTCGGATCTTAACATCCTACGGGAGAGTGTAAGAACCTGTTCTTCAGGCAGTTCAGTGCTTTCTGCAGTTGTCCTCTTCCTGTTCTATTAGCCCTTGCTGAACAGTGTCCTGATAGCTATCTCTGCGTCCTGTGTCTTCTGCTCCAGAGTAACACTTATCACTTTCATCTCCAGCTGCTCCTCCTATACTGACTGGGTAATAGTGGGTCTGGGTTCCTCTACTTCTGAAAGGGTCACTTGACCCCCCGCCCCCCCCCCCCCCTCAGAGCATCTGTCTTCTGTTCTGCCCTGGCTGTCTTGTCTATCTATGCTTCTCCTCTGATTCACTGGCTCCCTCTCAGCACCCTCCATTCCTCCTATTTGTTCCCAGGCTTTTATATAAGCTATTGCTCCAGGGCTTCTACCCTCACTGTCGCTGCCCTGTTTTTGTCTAATTTGCCTCCCTTGTTCTTCATAATCCTGCTTGTGTTGTCTTTCCCTTTCTTCTAGTTTTTCTGCCATGTGGAGTACTTCTTCCTGTGTGGGGTCTGCGTGGCTTCTTGTAATATTTTCCAGAATGGAAACAAACCTCTCCCTCTCTCTATCTGCCTTTCTTTTGTCTGATGGGCTTTCCTCGGAGGAGGAAAAGAGCATCTGTTCTGGGGTGGTGCAAGCTGTCTGTAGGGTTTCATTTATTTCCTCCCTTTGTCCTTCATTCCCTCCAAGTGAGGCAGAGTTCCTCTTACCTTCTGATCTTGTCTTTCAATCAATCGATCAATGTTTATTTATATAGCCCAATATCACAAATGTTACATTTGTCTCTTCACAGTTTGTACAAAATATCAGTATGACAATACGACACCCTCTGTCCTTAGACCCTCACATCGTACAAGGAAAAACTTCCGGAGAAAACCCACAGTTTTAAAGTAGTGGGAGTGTTCCTTAAAGGAGTCAATGCTACATTTCCCACTATTTTAAAATGTCCCCCTCTTATAGCAGCTATTTATTTCCTGTTCTGAATTGGATGATGTGCCTGCTACGATCATTTGTAAATTAGTCACGGTTGGCGCACTTGGGGTAGGGAGAGAATAAGAGGGTGGGTTCTTAGATAGATCGGCCAGGTCCGGGTAAATGAGGGTAGACAAGATGGGAGCAGACGGGTCCCCTATAGGTCCTGCTGGAGACCTCTCCTCTGAGCTAGCCTTCTGTGCCGTGCACTCCTCATTTACAGCACTGCGGAGAGTTTGCCTCCCTATGTCTTCTCTATCAGAGGCAGAGGTTTCATCTTTATTTATATCACTAAAAATGTTGACGCGTTTTGCAATAAAGTACAATATGTCTCCCTCCGTAGGTGCATGTGTTGACACTGGTGTTTCTTTAATGTCTTGAGGGAACAGGAGAGTGCCAACGCCACTAGAGCGTTGAAACCCCCCACCCTGTGTTTGGGCTGCTATCATGGTTGGGGGATTTTTGGCTGGGAGGAGAGTAATAGTTGCTCCTTTCATGGCAAGTGCTGCGTTATGGCAAATCCTCCTTAATTTATCTACCGCCTCTTTCTCTTTGTTTAGTTTCTTACGGCCAAATAATCCGGGCTTTTGCCCGTTTAGGTTTCCAAGTTTCTTTACAAGCTGTCGCTCATAAACATTTAGCGCTGAGCTTAAACTTCCTAAAGTCTCATCTCCTCCTACCCTGTCCTCTTCCATCATTTTATTTTTTTCGAACCTCAGATCTGCACAAGCCTTTTTCTTGTCTCTCTGTTTGATTGCACTGAGAATCAATATCTCAGTCTGTTCCCATTGTTCGCGGAAGCTTCCGGGAATTGGAACACCTAAATCACTCTTTTCAAACTCTCCTTCCATGATTGACTTCGTATCTATTATCTGACTAGGTTGATATGTGTTCACTTGTATTTATTAATATACTGGACAATTATTGTCGTTACTCTTAATGTCCTTATTCTATTTATTTGAATGCCCTGTCCTTAATTCAGACGTGCACACAGTCTGAATCCAAAATTCAAAGTTTCCAGCGTGAAACAACACTGAATATTGTTACACACCCTGTTCGCCACCAGAGGGCAGCAGCTGACCACAAATGAGCTTCCTCTGTCTGATGAAGCTCTCAGCTCTGCAAACTTTGTTTCCTGTCGACACTAAATGATACTTCTGCTCTTTCCTCTCAATTATTACACAGATTTGACCTAAACGATCACACAGAGTTTATTCCCTTGTACATTCTGTCCGGCTTTTTTTGTGCGATGTATTATTTCAACAGATAATTGCGGCTTTTGAGGGCGCTTCGACACCTCTCTTTAGAGATGCGGCCCTCACACGGAGTTTAAATCCCAAGCCACAAAAATCCTTTATCGTCACGTTTAGCCGTTCAGATCAACCCCACAGCAAGAGTTTGCGAGATCCGGTCATTCCAAATTGATTTTGAAAGTTGCGTATCTCCTCTTGAATACCCACATATAATATCGACTTCAGCTTTTTGTCAGCCTATAGTCTACAGAATTTCCCCAGCGAGTCAGCCGTGCAGGACTAGACTACCTCACGGGGACCTGGTTCAATTTACTTTCTTTAGTGAGTTAAGGTACGGGAATGCACTACCCGACTCTTACACTCTTGGTGCCTTAGGTACAGGACTTCTCTACCTGACTCTAAGCACTTTGTTACTTAACTAAAATATGTATTGTATTTTGTACCGTGACTAAGAACACTGAGAACGAGAATTGGTAATCAACAGGTGTCTGCTCACCTTTTGTATCTGGACGTCCTGGTTTAGTTGTCAACGGTATCCGGGGTGTCCTCCCCTGGACTGAATTCCGTCCGCTGGCTGTCGGTGGTCCTTCTAGAGACCAGCACTCATCACGTCCGAGGTCACCAGAATTGTAGGAGCAAACACAGTGGTGGTGGCTTAAAGCCCACCTCCGCTCCGCACCATCCGTTAGATGAGCCTGGTCAGATTAATAAGAGAAGGAGTTCAAAACACCGGAATAAAAGTTATAACAATAATCTGATTTTAATGGTAAAAAACACCAATACAAGTTACAGAGTACTCTGGACTCCCAGTTCCACTGCTGTGCGATACAGATATCGGGACCAGCCAGTCAGAAACAGGGGGCATTTTGTATGAATAAACAACAGTATATATATGTAGACATATTTGGGGCGGAGTTGTGTTGGCTCTTCCATCCCATTTTACTCCTAAGCAAATCCGTGGGGGAGGAGTTGTGTCGGTTACTCACTCCCCTAGGTGTTCTTACTGGTTGGATTCACTTCGGGTCGGGCCCAATACAGCGAATCAGAGTTCTGGGAAAATGCATTTTTCTTCTGAACAGAGCGTGAGAGCTTCGGAAGTAAACAAGGACAGAGTCACTTTTTATCTTGCACCTGAGTTCACTCCTTTACTTTCCCAAGGAATATGTCACACAAACTCTTTTCTTTCCCAGACAATCAAACATTGTACACAGATATATTGGTGTATTACTTCTGAACAGAGCGTGACAGCTTCGGAAGTAAACAAGGACAGAGTCAATCTTTATCTTGCACCTGACTTCACTCCTTTACTTTCCCAAGGAATATTTCACACAAACTATTCCTTCCCAGACAATCAAACATTGTACACAGATATATTGGTGCTTGAGATTATATTGGCCGCAGAAAGAACCTTGAAAAGAATATGTGTGTGTGCTGGTATCTGGGTCAGTGAGTGTAAGTGAGAAGGTTATATATATATATAGGATTACTTTAAAACATTCCCAAATAATACATGTTCACTTCAATACAGTTTAAAATAATACATATTTACTTTAATACATTTTAGAACAAACAAATTAACTTTAATCTTTACCACCTCCCCAAAATAACCAAAATCTGACACGGTGTGAGATGTCTTTATTAGCTGTTCTGTCGTCATTTCCTGCGATCTTCTTCATGCAGTCAGTCAAAATGAATGAATGAAAGGGCGTTTCTTTGACTATTTATAGGCAAATATGGGCGTTACGTGAAGCCCGCAAAAGCTGCACCGCATTTCGAGTCGATTGTGATTTATAAAGGGAAACCGGCGTAGCAAGTGCCGTACGCACTTTCCTCGCCGGAACGCAATGTTTTGTGAATCGGAAAGTGTCGGAACATTTATGTACCTATTTTTTGGATTTCTACTACGTAAGCGAACTTCCCACGTGAATCATACGCACGGCGTTATAAATGAGGCCCCAGAGCTTCAGCTGTGTCAAATAGATTGTTCCCTTTTTAGTTAACGTTTTTTAAAAGAACATTATATTCCGATTTGATCATGTCCCCTTTATTGTATTACGGAGAGCAATGTGAGCATCCATTCCCATTGGATAACGGAGGATTTTACACCCGGAAGTAAGTATTCTCTTTACTGTCGATTGATTTTACAGTGATATCTGCACTCATCAACTCAAAAACACCAGATTATCTTTGTTGATTACACAACATTGATTGGTTTAAATTGTGTACAATGCTATTGTAATTTTCCCCTTCGATTCGGAGAAGCAAATATTTGTTCAGTTTAGGATGGCCGAAGACACTACACTACCCAGAATCCTCAGCTATTGTTCCGCGTTGCCTCAAGCTCTGTGATTGGTTTACCTCCAACTGCATTCCATATGAAAAAACGTTTCGTAAAAGATAAATCATACTTTATTCAGCAGTGCTTGCTTTACTCTTTGAAAGTCATCACATGAATGCATTGTAATAAATGGTTTGGCTGCATTAAATATTACACATCTGTCGTAGTTCTTTATTTATCGACAGAGATCTGGCCTCAAAATAGACCGGAAACTATTCTTTTACCGTTCTGTTTTAATTTCACAATAAATTTAGTAGTAATAATAGTTTTTTATTAACTACTAGACCGCTGGGTCATGTTAAGACCATCTTTTCTGTGTTGCTGTGGGTTTTTTCCATCGCTTTTGTGTTACAAATATCAAAACAATAACAGAATATATCCGTCTTAAATTAAACCAGAAACAGCAGTATATTTTATTTTGTGAACACTGTAAACTTGACAGCTTTTTAACCCGCACCTCCTACTGGTTAAAGCACGTTATTACACGTTTAGAGTAATATTGAAATCTTGAAAAGGGATGTCCAAAATAGCAATTATATACAGTTTTTAATTAACTATTTGTAGAGAATAACGAGTAATGTATATACTTTATAGGGATCTGCAGATAAATATTTAGTCTTCTCAAGCACCAACAATCATTACATTGCATTTAGCTGACGCTTTTATCCAAAGCGACTTGCAATAAGTGCGTTCGACCAACAAAATACAAGCTTGAAGAAAACAGAATCATATAAGTACATCAGGTTTCATAGAGCTAAAACATTTCAAGTCCTACTCAACTGGCTTTAGATAAGCCAGTTCTCCAATCAAATATCTCTCCTGATTGTTGGCACTTGACAATCACCTTCCCTGAATTTTACTCCGGTGTAACAAAAGTCTGTGTTAATCAGAATCTGTAAAGTAACTAAAATAAATGTAGTGGAGTAAAAATACCAGGTTAACCTTAAAGAGCCTGTGACACGAGTTTCCCCCATCATCCAAACCCATCAATTTGAGTTACTGAACTGATTTTGGATATTTGTACTTTGATAACCATTAATCTGCCCTTCAATGTTGACCATTTTCTGGATCTTCTCGGGGATTCTTCAAGTCCCGCCAAATTATGTGTGACGTCATTGCGGACACAGCGCTCCAGCTGCACCGTTCAGGATCCCAGCATCTGCATGTAAACGCACGGTGGCGCACACAGCAGCAAGCTCAGACAGCGATGACAGTTTAATTTTGAATGTGTCTGAGAGCTCATATGAGGCTGAAGGATCAGTTTATGTTGTATCTGTTAAAAGGAATTAGGTGCGTCAATATGGGCGATCATACGGTCATGTAGCCAGTGGTGGAATGGGACTAAAAATCATCCCGGGACTCTCGACCGGCCCACTTCGGTACCGCTAGTAAATTGTCAACGGGGGGAGTTGGGGATGACGTGCTAGTGACTTATCCGACCGGCCCACGTCGGTACCGGCCCATCGGGATTCGTCCCGATGGCCAGTCCGCCACTGCACCCAGCCCACGTAAACTGTCAACGGGGGGAGCCTCGCTGCGGGGAAACGGTGGACCTAGTGTCCCGATCGGAGTGGGAATAATATATTTATTGATGCTTATGTGGATGTAGAAGCTCAGGACTTAAATGTCACAATGCCGTTATGTGATGACTTTCAAAGAGAAAAGCAAGCACACTCGGAATAAAGTATTATTTTATTTTTTTTAAATGTTTTCGGTCTGTTTCCGGTATTTGTTAATGACGATGTGCTGTGAGATGTGAGACTGGAATTGCACAGGGGAAAATAATGTACGTAGGCTATCTTTAGATGCGGATTTTGTTAAACTAATACGTTTGCGCTGTGGACCAATACTATACATTGACGGGGAAGGGGGTAGCAATAAAGATAACACCATTAAACAGTTACACAACATAACAGAAATAATATCGATAGCAGCGTCCCTAGCAACCACCTTGGTAACAATGAAAACGTTCTATGGACGCAATTTCCTGTAGTAATCTTCGTAATAACTAGCAAACTAAAGATCATGTACATCAACTGCACACATAATCTGAAATAACAACTCATAGTTCACGCATCAAATGACATCAAAACGCATTTTAATGACCAAACTAACTTTAAAATAGGCATTTTACACCGAGAATAAAACGTAGTTCGGCCATGTTTTTTTTTTTCTGCAGGGAGAAATTTGAAGATCACGTGACATAGCCAGCCATATATACAGTCTATGCATTGGAATGAATGGTGAAAAAATGCGGGGTTTGTCAAACAGAGCACATGATGTAGTCCAAATGATAGCTGGGGATTCTGGGTAGTGATTCTGCTATCCTTTACTCCGAAAAAATATTTGTTTCTCGAAGGGGAAAAATACAAAAGCAATGCACACAATTTAAACCAATCAATGTTGTGTAATTAACAAGGATAATCTGGTGTTTTTTAGTCGATGAGTAGTGCAGATATCGCTGTAAAATCAATCGACAGTAAGGGGAATACTTACTTCCGGGTGTACAATTCTCCGTTATCCAATGAGAATGGACGCTCACATTGCCTTTAAGGGCAGCCGACACAAACGAATGCCATGCTTCCATGAGCGTCAAATCCCGCCGCAGATGGGAATACATTGCAATCAGTTGAAAGCTATTTGCGTCCCTTTATGACGCTGAAGGAGCCTAGGAGCGTCACAACTGCACGCCACGGACACTGACCAAACGTCGCTCCTGGACGCTTAGGGAGTGAGAGTGTGTTGTTGACCCTGGTAAACGCCCCTCAAGCCTCACCCACTCATGACGTTTGGCTAACACAGAACCAAGGTATTTGACAGATCCTTCAGCTAAAAGCAGTGTCACAATCAACAACATTAGAACCTGTGACCTTTTCAATGTTCTTTATTATTTTTTCTTCGACCAACACAGTATCGATCACCCTGCTAACTTCTTGAAGTTCAGCATGCTTATGACATTATGAACAATAATGTTATTTCAATAATTCTCAATCATTCATTTTCAACCTTTGTTTTTTCTGCTTTTTTAATTCAAAATATGATGTTGTAAAGATTTTAACACAATGTGTTCTTCAATTTAGCATTATCTAAGAAAAAAACATTTAGCTGACTTACCATATCAACACCTCATTTCTGATTTCTGACTTTAGATTTTCTAAATAATCGGCACTTGATAGGCTTGACTTGGAACAATAAATTGCAACTTTCATCTAAATTGGACTGCAGCAAAGTGTTTCTGCTGTCTTCTTGCACTTTTGACGTCATATAGAGCCAAAATCTGTGCAGCAGTGATAGGGGTCTGAATCCACTTTGCCCATCCGAATGCTGAGCATGGCTACAGCAGGTAAACTGGTGAGTGCTAACTAGCTGCAGTGCTAACTAGCTGCAGAGTTAACACCGCGGAAGCTATTAGCAAGAAAAACGAATGGTAACCTAGCAAATCACCTTAATATCTCTATAATACAGCTATGATTAAACGCTGTATTGCTTGTGACTGTTTCAGAAACATTATCATGCAAATCTGTTGACAATGAGGGTGAACCAGTGAAAATGTTGCTAAGCTAGCTATAGACAAGTCAATGTTCAATGTATGAACCTTACATTGTTTATAATGATCTTTAAAGGCATTCCTATACAAATCTTTGTTTACAGGTCTTTGTGTTTTAAACAGAATATCATAATTGTGGAAAGTCCTGACGACTCACTTAGAACAGCTGTAAATCTTGGCATCAGACCCTCTTTTTATATCACATTTAAAACAAACTTAAAATTAAAACGTGAATATAATTCAGCATATTAAAAACCAGCAGGAAGTTTAGTCTTAGTTGCAGGTATATTGAATAACACAATCTACAATTTGAGAAAATACGTTTGCCTATGATATGTATAAAAATGTTGACAAAAATAATACTGTACTTAAAGGTGGGGTAGGTAATTTTGGAGAAACCAGCTCGAGTGCGCTAGAATTTGAAAATACACAGCCGGAAAAAATCTGCCACTTCCTTACAGAGCCCCTCCTCCAACACACGAACGCACACATGACCAATGAGGGCACGAGATAAGTTTGTGCACAGATGGAAGGCAGGTTGGCCAAAAATGATTGGTCGTGCTTTTTACAGCGCCACGGCTTCCACAGATGACATTTCTTTATGGATTTGTTGTCAAAGCACGATATTCATTGCTATCGGCATGTTAAGAGCATTCCATGGAATATAACAAGTGTATCTCGAGCCGGTTTCTCAAACTTACCTACCCCACCTTTAATTAAATGTAAATTGACACATGTGGGCAATATTAATATTCATTTTACCGCTCATGTTCATAGTATTTTGATTGTTTAGGTATAAACTATGCAGAGAATCTGAAATAAAGCCTTAACAAATAGAGTGTTGTGCCTCGTCAAATGTGTTAGTTTTGTTTATGTATTTTGTCTGTCATTTCCTGTTTTATTTTGTATTTACCTCTTGTCTTTAGGCCCAATCCCAAACCACTCCCTCGACCCTACCCCTCCGTGACGGAGTGAACTCCGTCTGTAGCCACACTCGCAGCTCAACGAGGCTGTTTGAAACGAACTGTTTCAAAGCTCTTTTAGTTTTAAACCTGATGTTTATAAGCTTCTTAGTTTTTGCAACGGTCTGTAAATATACACAACTTTATAATAAAATGCACACATTTATCTTTTTCTAGACTAAACACAGGTATGATCCTAAGTTAAAAACATATGAGGTTATCATGAGGTTGTTAACATCGCAGTTTATCAGTGGATGCTGGAACTACTTGTAAACAGCGTGTTTCCTGACGGACACACACAGCGTGACTCCGTTCAGGTAGAGACCGGTCTCAAGTCAGCACCGCTGCAGACTCGCTGTTTGAGGGCTTGATAGCCCACTCCCCCTCCACACTCGTTGCTTTGGAACAGCCCTTAATATGGCGGACCCTCCGCGTGAACGCGCAAACGGAGGGGTAGGGTGTAGGGGGCGCTTTGGGAATGGGCCTTCATTTCAGTCCCTGTTTCTTCCTCCCCTTTTGTGTTTTATCAGTGTCTGCCCCGCCCCCTGATTGTTTCCACCTGTTCCCACTCCCCTCATGTTTAAATAGTCCTGTCTCTCCCCTGTCCTGTGTCAGTTCGTCTTGTTTGTTTCCATGGATGGTCGTGCCAGGCTTCAGCCAAGAGAGGATCATTTCCAGTCTAGTCAGGTTTTGTTATTTTTACAGGCTTAAGTTCATCTTAAATTCTCTTTTTGTTACGCTTACGCTGATTCTTTTTTTCGACGAATGTGTTTTGCATGTCTTCCCTGGAGTTTGTATTCATGCTTGTAATCTATCAGTCTTTGTGGAACCACCTCATCCATCTGGGGAACTGGTGAATGTTTTTATCTGGTGCGTTTCTTGTGTGGGACTCTTGCTTTTCTCTCTCTAAAAGAACGTAGTGACTCATTAAATGAAGTGATGAATAAAACATGACTGAACAACAAAACAAAGTCACAAAAAAGTCCTTCACTTTCCCCAACTGAAACTACTGAGAGTAAAGTCAAAATGCTTTTATCATGATATAAGTATCTCTGTTGAATGTTGTTTTACTGATTGTAATTACCTGTTATTTGAAGTGAATTTTTGTTTTTAGGATGACTTTCAACATCTGTCCACGGACTACAGACGAAAAATAGCCTGTTGGCTAACTCTGGCGCATTTACATAAATGTCTATCAATGTGCACTGTCCCTGCCAAATAAATATATAAATAAATAAATAATAATAAATAAAAACAAAAGCCCTGTGCTGCATATCCTGCCTGAACACTCTCCATCTCAGCAAACAAAAATGTTTGTATTATAATTGAAATACTTTCATCTAAAGCACATATTTGATTGAATTAAGGTCTTTGTGATTCATTTTGACGAAAGAAAAGTATTATATAAATTATTATTATTTTTAGTAGGCGACTGTGGCTTTGAGGTAGTGAGGACGTCTTTCAATCGGAAGGTTGTGGGTTCGACCCCGTTGATGTATCCATGGGCAATAACCCTGAATTGCTCCCGATTGGTCAACGGGGAATGTTAGTTCCCTGAGCAAGTGGCACTGCTCTGTATGAATGGGTGAGTGACTCGCAGTATGTAAAAGTGCTTTGAGGGGTCGAAAAGTGCTATAAGTACAGTCAATTTACCATTATAAAACAAACGATGCAAACTGCAGTCTTCAACTTAAATTATTATCAGTGTTGTCTACATTTAGATAGTGTTCTTAAACTGAATGAAATGTTAATTCGTTGAACATTTAGGAATTGGATAATTGTTACATTTTTTAATTATGCAAACTAGCAGCCAAAAATAAAAGAAAGTATGAATTGTGCAGATCTGACAAAGAAGAGTTCCTGATGTCAGTTTTAAATAGATACTAATTAACAAAGGTTACAAAATGTTGAGAACCCCCTGTACTAACACACATATCTTTAAGGCCCAATCATGTCGGAAGAAAAAAATTAACATAACATGAAAAAAATGAGAAAGATAAACCTGGCTGTAAAGTGTTATGCCAATGTCAACTTTAATTACCAACATTTATGCTTTGCTTACCCTCTTCCATCACTGCTTGTCATTATGAATTTAAGGTTATCGCATTCAGGGTCATATTAGTTATGTTTGAGTATTTGAGTGATGTATTACCAAATGTTTAGAAAACCCCATAGATGGCCCCCTGAGGCCCACCTGAGCTAATGAGACACATTAATAACAGGTATGTCTTTAATCCCATGTGCCCCACCCCTCATTTAACATTGAGGCTCTACCATTCCAATAGGGGAAATGGTGCCACAGCGTATCAGATGAAGCAGTGAATGATGTATTGTCAAGATGTTGGAGCAAATTCGACCTGCAAGTTGAAGAAAACTAACAATACCCAGATACATGTGAATAATGCACCATTCAGCAGCTGAGAAGGAATATCAAGAAGCAAATGGAAAAATATCTTAAACCATCCAAGGTCGTTTTGATTTTGATAGGAGACCTTTCTTCTCCTCTAACCTGTCCTAGTCCTTTATTGGCCATTCACCAGAGGGATTCTCTCAAAATCATTTGTCCTGGATGAGACAGAAATGTGATGGCAGTGTTCATCAGATGTTTGTCAGAGGTTTGTTGAATTCAGAAATGGTTACAGTACAGTTTTAACTTTGGTATTGTTGAGCACAGACACTGCAGGAACTGGAGCAGGTTTCTTTCAGATTGGAAACATTTGGGGTGCTATCCGGATGCTGGATGTCAGCTTTCAGCTCTTTCTGTGGCTCAGGGAATCCAGCTGTGTTCAGAGTTCGTGGCACACTCCGAGCTGGGCTCAGTGCCAGGGAGGTGGAGAGTTTAAGGGAGGAGAAAGAGAAAGAAAAACTAGACGGAAAACAAAGAAGAGGAAGAGAAGAGTGTGAGCTCTCTGCTGGTATTCTCGGGGGCGATGTCCGATGCCAAACTCTACTCCTCCCACCACTCATGTCTAATTATTTTAAATGTTACACTTTTCTTATAAATAATATAAACTATTTACCACATATGGTGACGTAGTGTGTGTAGAAAGCCACGTTAAAATGGAAGAGAAATACTTTTTTGGAGAATTTACACAAAGATTATGTCCTTCTGACACAGGCCTCCATGTTTCCGCTTTCTTGATGTTCAGGGCTGGTTCTGACACTGCAAATATTGCAATAATTCATTCTTATTTCTGCTGTTGTAACAAATACATTAGTGTAATATTAAACAATTAAACTTTTGTTCACCCAAATACAAGTTTATATTCTCTATAAAGTTTTTCTAATCTACGACAAAGGTCACATTTACAGAACAATATCATCATTTTGAAGTGAAACATGTTTGTTGCTTCGAACCCTGTCAGTGTTTTCATAGATTTCTTAGATCACCATATTTGACCAATTCCTTTGTCCTTCAACAACTGTTAACGCAGTTCTAAATATTAATAATGACATCATTCCAGCTGCCAAAATACGAAACTTCCCCAACATCACTAAGATAAAATCACCCATCAGAGGCTTTACTGGTGGGAAACTGAAACACTGAGGTGCCTCTCCATCAGACAGCTGACGATGTAATACTTTCCACATTCGGTTGTGTTAAAACTGTTCTGCACAGGGGTGATTTTAAAGAGCAATGCTCGAATGGTTAAGTGCAAAAATAATTTGCATCTACTATGTAATTCTCAAAGCTATGTTCCTCACTTCTAACCTCCAAACAACATTCAAGCAAAGGAAAGCACTAATGATCAGTACTTCCACAATGCCCTGCTTTTGCTTTAGAGATCTCTTGAACCAAGCCTTGAAGGCATAAATATAGGGAAATAAGATAATAAGGATGACTGGCCTTATGACCAAAGGCTCAAAGTGTCTGAATTATTAATGTCCGGGAATTAATGAGGACATATTTTTTTATATATATTTTAAAACATATTTATTGATGAGGTTGTCTGACTGTATGGTCGTAATTCAGATCATGTACTGTCTGGGATAACAGCCAAAGGTCAGCTTGAGAGAAATACAATGTGCATTATGCTATTTGTGTGTGTGTTTGAGTGAGTGTGTGTTTCCTTCTCACTGTTTGTTTCTCCCTGCACTGGTACAGTATAGGTGGATGGGAGCCAGCAAACAGCCCCCTCTGGATGTGGAGGATTTCTATAGGGGGCAGAGCTACACACACACACACACACACACACACACACACACACACACACACACCACACACACACACACACACACACACACACACACACACACACACACACACACACACACACACAGACAGACAGACAGACAGACAGACAGACAGACAGACAGACAGACAGACAGACAGACAGACAGACAGACAGACAGACAGACAGACAGACAGACAGACAGACAGACAGACAGACAGACAGACAGACAGACAGACAGACGGACAGAGAGACAGACAGACACGCCTTGCAGCATTTTCAACAAAAAGTAAATAACTTTTTGGTTGCGTCCAGTGAGGAGGTATATTATGAACATATGGTGTTCAGGATGATGTAAATAGACATGCCAGGTTTCCAAACATCTTTGAAGTGTTACAAATTATCACCATATGCTATAGACTTCACCTCTCACTTTGAATGTAAAAACATATGTATTAAGAGATTAGGTTAATGGTAAACTGCCGATTCTACATATATGTGATAATCCAAAAGTCTCCTCATGTCAGCATCTCCTTTTTAGAATGCATGTAGAGTAGATTCCTCATTCATATTCATTACTAACCTTTAGAGTTGATATACCAATTTAAGGAAAAGGAACAGATGGTGGGCTCAGAAAGTCTTTAGATGAGAGTAATTATGACAGCATTCCCTGTCAACTTCAAGGAGGCCTGTTTTTTTTCTCCAAGACCAAATTCACGATCCCCTACCACCATATTAAGTATGTGCTCCAAAGACCCAAGAGAGGCCAGTGAAAGAGGGACATTGAGCTGCTGACCTCAATATTCTGATCAGGAACATCAGGGCTACTGCAACAACATTTTGATATTACTTATTGGGTCTGCAGCTAGATACATGCAGTTAATGGAGTTAATCTCCAGCTCACTTGTTTCAGTATGATTGGACATCTAAAACCCAGATGGTCGCACAAATCTCTGCCTGTCTGAATAATATTTCTCATTGGATGTTTGCAAAGCACTTGAAGCTTAATCTCGACAAGATAGAACTGATTTCCTTCCAAGGAAGGGATCTCCCATCCACGACCTAAATCTCATCATCAGCACCTCTGTTGTTTCCCCGACTCAGACTGAAAGGATTCTGGGTGTGCTGCTGGACAACGAACTGTCGTTCACTGCCAGCATTTCCGCATCAACACGCTCCTGCGGATACACTCTCTACAACATCCAGAGGTTATGTTCTATTCTGATCCAGAAAGTGATGCAGGTTTTGGTCTAAGCTCTTGTCATCTCACATCCTGACTACTGCAAAGTGCAATCCGTCCTCTGAAGCTCATCCAGGCTGCAGTAACCTGACTGGTCTTCACCCTCCCTAAGATCTCCCACACTGAACAGCTCCTCCACTCCCATCACTGGTTACTGCTGATCCACTCCAATTGGCCTTCCATGCTGTGTAGAACTGGCCCTCCCTACATCCAGGACCGGTGAAAACCATACACTCCAGTATCGGCCATTTGACTACTCCCTCACTGTGAGTTGGACCCATGGTGTGATGAGCTCCATAATGATAGCAGGACAGCAGAAGGACTATCTTCACCACAGACTGAAAACCCAACTGTTCCACTGCACCGTGGCCAATTAAAGAACGTTTCTGTATGCAGCACTTAGAAAGGTTTCGGTTATTTAAAGCTAATTGACTGGAAATATTCATTCTATTTGGAATGTGTATCTTCATGGTTGATTGAACTTATTGTAAGGAGCTTAATAAAAGTGTCAGCTAAATGTAATGTGATGTAAAGTATTGTACTAGACAGATGCCAGCCACCCCTGGCTAGTACAATATGCCTCCTGCTAATTTATTTAGAGAAATGTAAAGAAACAACATATGCAAGACCAATGAGAATGATTTCAGAGTTAACCCCAAACCTTAACACCAAAGGGGGATATTTTCCATTTCCAAATATGACTAATTTATGGCATAAAGGGAATTGATAGAGCTATTTTAGTTATGTAAGTATCAGATTAACAACGCAGAGCAGCTAATGTAGACAACATTTGAGAAAACTGACAAGAGCAAATCATGAGAGGAAACATATTAGAAGATGGAAGACAGGGAAAGTGGGAACAGCGTATATATTAGTTCAGTTATCTTTCACCTCTGAAACACACAGCATACATGTTCATTTAAAGCCTGGATGAGAAAAGGCCAGCCACTTAATTAACTCTCCCCGCGTACCTCACAAGTGGCACTGGACTAAAAATAGACCCAATTCAGTTTGCTAAATTATAGATACCTAAACCTCCCCTCCTCCTCCTCCTCCTCCAGCCTGCAGCAGTGTGTATTTAAGGTGCAGGCAACACAGGTGCTACAAACACAAATCATTCTCAAGGAAAGGTGCCTGCTCTATTTCAAGGTCTCCGTTTGATGAGGAGGATCAGCTATTCCAGAGAATATAAGCAGTCAAGAGTTTCTAGCGAGAAATAATTTGATGTGTTGGGAGATGACTCAATAATCCCTATTTAAAGGGGATATATCATGCTATATTTGAACAATATATTGTAGGGCCATACCTAATATAAAGTATATAAATATCGTTTTTTTTTCAAAATACCAAACAGATCCTACATTTTACCGGATGCCTCATGTCGCTCTATTTGCTCTAAATCTAACTGAAACTCTGCCGCACGGTCCCCTCATTCCTTGGAAGAGGCGGTGAGGTGGGGTGTTTGTCATCTGCTGGTGGACTAACCGGAGAGAATTACAGTGCTTGCCTCGACGGGGAGGGATTGCATTGAATTACAGGAGCAAACGCTTGCCTCGGGGAGGGAGAAAAAGAGCCACTGCGGAGAATAAACAGAAGGGCAACCATGGCAACCATGCGCGGGAAGTCTTCTTCGCTGCTTTTGTGGCAGACTACAGTGCCATTTACTGGCCTGGCATATGTACTACAGCGTCTCCAGCGCTTTCGAGCGGCAATGGCCGGCCGTGGCCCAACCCCACATTCCCCTGATAGGTGGATAATTGACCACTAAGCGGAGCACCACTTCTGTGACTTAGAAAATAATTAAAATCTGTATCAGTCTGTATCAGATCCGTTGCAGCCCCGTTTTTAGAGATTTGGGTAAGGAGGAAAATCAAATCAAATCAAGTTTTATTTATATAGCACATTTAGAAGCGATTTTTGGTCGAGCCAAAGTGCTGTACATATAATAAAAATAGCCTACAGTAGAGACACTTTACAGCAAATACAACAGCACAGATTGTTCAGAATACCAGTATGAGAAAACGACACCCTCTGTCCTTAGACCCTCACATCGTAGAAGGAAAGACTTCCAGAGAAAACCCACAGTTTAAGGGGAACAAATGGGAGAAACCTCAGGGAGAGCAACAGAGGAGGGATCCCTCTCCCAGGACGGACAGACGTGCAATAGATGCCGTGTGTAAATCGAAGAGATAATACATTTTACAGCATATAGACCGAATGTTCGGAAATGCATGTGTCTGTAATAAGAAGATGAATCCACGAGGATGTCAGCTACAATCCTGTGCAAGCCATCAGGGAAGCAGCATGACGAGACCCAAGGCAGGACCGCAGAGACAGGTTCACGACCCGAAGTTCAGCAACGACTTAATCCAGAACTCAGGATAGAGGATCCAAGACACAGGACAACAGCAAGAGGATCAGCCTCGACTCCGGATCCCGGCGTAGATATAGATACAAAACAAGAAAAATGATTTGGCTGGGTTAATCGGAACATGAGAATACACAGACACAGACAGAGAGGGAAAAGGTCATTGGATAAAAGTTATTCTTGATAACCCTCTAGAAAGATCTCATGCACTTCCCCACTCAATCTATCAAGACCCGAGCAGTTCTATTAGATCTAGATAAGAAACAGAGATAGGGAGCACAACAACCTATCTCTTCGTCAGATGTGACCTAGAAAGATCTCCTGAACTTCCCCACTCAATCTATCAAGACCCGAGCAGTTCTACCAGAAGTCCAAGGTAAAGGCACCAGGCCGGCGCATACCGCTCATGGAATCCCTCACCATATGAACTCTGACCCCTCAAGTGTAAAAGTGAAGAGACACATGTGAAAAGAGAGAGGGTTGTGTTTTCTGACACTTGGTGAGTTCCCCGACACACCGGGGACACATTATTCATGTATAAAAGATGTACAAAAGTGCATTTTGCATGATAGGTCCCCTTTAACCTTAACCTCCGTAAGGTGAAGCAGGTGATGTGTTTGCATCAATCAATGTCCACACAGGTGTCATAGTTTTAAGATCAAGTAACACATAACATTTTACAAAAAGAACTAGAGACTAGAGACCTACACTGAAAAAACTGAAAAGTTGACTTTAATTAAATGTCAACAGATTTCACATAACTGTATTCGGTTAGTTGAAAGCAATAATATTATGTTCAAATAAATAATGTTAGGCAAAAGTTAATATTATTGCTTTCTCTCTCTTATCTTTCTTACAGTGCAGACGCTTTTCTGCTTGCTCCTGCCTCTGGTTACTTTTTATGCTGATTTTTCCTATTCTTATTCTCTGAAAACTTCGAGCAGCGGCTCCTGGACATTAACTTATCACTGGGACAGTTCATCTTCGTAAATTGACGGAGGGTTTCAGCCATATTTCAACATTTTTACGACGACCTCAGTCTTACAGTAGCGTGGCCTAGCAACAGCTAAAGCCTGGTAGGCTACTGCATGCTAGTTGGTAGCAAAATGCCTCCGTTCTCTACAGATGACTTCCACAAACTTATACAGAAGATGGGCTGTGTTGGAAATGAAAATGCAACGGTTGGAAGTTAACGTGGAAGTGAATGGACTATGTCGTGGGAATGACACCACTTTACCAGTGTTGCAAAATAATGGAGAAGGGTAATGCTAACTCACAGCTAGTTAGCAGCTACAAGGATTCCAAGGAACAGGGGGCCTGTGTACTGGGTAATAAATCTACAAGTGGTAGTCCTCCCTGGAACTCTCTGGGTGCAAAGCCGAAGAGTAAATCATTTCCATGGGATTTGGGAGGACGGATAACAGGCAGAGCCCAGCGCTCTGAAATCTGTGATGCGACCGGCTGGCCTGCATTGTTATCACCCAGGAAGAGCGCCTCTTCAACCCCTGTCCCAACCAGGAAAACGCAGTGGAGAGCTGCTAAAGGGAGAATTACAAACAATCCTCCTAAACCACCAAGTGTGCCAATCCAGAACAGATACGCTCCGCTGACGCGAGAACCGGAGATCTCTTTCTGATGACCTGTCCTCTTCACACAGCAGGGTAAGAACCAATAGCTCCAAAAGTAAAAGGCTAGAGGGAAAGCTAACGACTGGGCCTGAAACTCTGATTGTGGGTGACTCTGCTGTAAGAGATGTAAAAGGTCTGTGTAATAAGAACAACACCAAAGTACTCTGTTTTCCCAAGGATATGGTCTCTGACTTGGCTGAGAAGATCCTGCATATTGGGGCAAAACATCCGAATGTGAAGAATGTGGTACTACACATTGGAACAAATGATGTTGTGAAACAAGAGTCAGAAGTGCTGAAAGAAGACTTTAAATGTTTGTTGGAAACTGTCAGCTCTCTAAATGCGGAGGTGTTCATCAGTGGCCCTCTACCCGCCAGTCAGAAGAGGAGTGGAGAGATTCAGCAGATTGTTTTGCACTGAACACCTGGCTTTCAACTGTCTGTACTGACCATTCTGTCCATTTTATTGACAATTTTAACTTTTTCTGGGATCGCAGACATCTTTTCAAGGCAAATGGAGTTTGCTTGAACAAGTCAGGAGTGAAATTGTTTATCTCTAACATTTTCAAACTGCCTGCATCATCAATCTGTTCCCTCTGCCAAGGACAAGCAACAAGAGGAATCAAAACAGGAGAAAGACACAACACATCGCGCAGAAAACCCTGAAGAATTATCACTGCACCCGCCTGAGGATGTTCTGATTATGGGAGACCTATGACACACATGGAGGACTCTCCGCTGCCCGTCACCCCCCCCCCCCCCTGACAACGCCTTTGAACACATGAAGGCGATACAGAGGGTTGGCACCGATTCCTTCCTGGATCTCAATAACCAAACAAAGGCGATACGCAGGGCTGGCAGCATGTCCTTTACCCCCCGCTCCTCAACGACGCCCACCAAAATCACCGCGGAGACGGGCACCATCTCCCCCGTCTGCATCACGGAGCCTACGTCAACCACTCCCCCCCCCTGGCAGCATGTCTTCTACCCCCGCACCATCTCCCACATCTCCATCACCGTGCCTACGTCAACCACCTCCCGTTCCTTCTAGAAAGCATCTGCAGTCTCCGAAGCCTGATAAGGATGTGTGTGTACAAAATGCTTACTGATGTGTGCTGGGTCCAGGCTCAAGGGCGTATGGCACTCTCAACTCTTTCCAGGACATGCCAGGGCCCTGCCTGCCTATAGCTTTGCCGATATCTGTGTTGATAGGTAATAGATTAAGACCGGTGAATCATCTTAGATACAGGAAGCGCTCAAACGTTTGTGTGAGTTTATCACATTTAGCTGTGATTCCATGTCAGCCACAGCTTGTTACAAAAAACATGACTGATAGTGTGTTTAACAAACTTAAACTAGCTTTATTAAATGTCAGGTCTTTGGCAGGAAAAACATTTTTAATCAATGATTTTATCACTGAGCACAATCTCGATTTTATGTTTTTAACAGAAACTTGGATTGAACAAAATAACAGTGCAGCTGTTCTTATCGAATCAACCCCTCCCAACTTTAGTTTTATGAGTCAGGAAAGAATGCATAAGAAAGGGGGTGGAGTTGCTATTCTGTTCAATGATTCCCTTCAATGCAGGAAGACATCTTATGGGAACTTTGCTTCTTTTGAATATGTGGCCCTTCAGCTGAAATGCTCCTCTCGAGCTCTGTTCCTAAATATCTATAGACCACCCAAATACTGTGCAAGCTTTTATGATGACTTTACTGAACTGCTGTCTATAGTGTGTATTGACTTTGACCGTTTAGTCATTGTTGGTGATTTTAACATCCATGTTGACAACCCTCAGGACAGAGGGGCAAAAGAACTGTTTTGTATTCTTGATAGCCATGGACTGACTCAGCATGTGACGGAGCCCACGCACAATAAGGGGCACACTCTGGACTTAATTATCTCAAAGGGTTTGAATATCTCTAAGGTTGTGGTGACTGATGTTGCGCTCTCTGATCATTCCTGTGTTTTCTTTGAGAGCTCTATTTCTGTTCACAAAAATGTTCAAAAAGAGGTAACCACAAAGCGATATTTAACTGAAAATACTAGGGAAATGTTTACTCAGAATTTTTCTTCCACACTTGCCCCTGCTAACATCTCAGTAAATGAGCTAGTAGATCATTTTAATTCAAAAATTAAAAATATTATAGATGCCATTGCTCCAACTAAGGTAAAGGAAGTGACTGGGAAGAAAATACCTCCATGGAGAAAGGCCATGACCGTGAGAGCAGAAAAAAGAAGTGTCGAAAAGCTGAACGCAGGTGGCGAAAAACAAATCTCCAGGTTCACTTTGAAATCTATAAAGAGACTTGGCCTTTATAATTTGGAATTGAAAAACGCACGACAATCGTTCTTCTCTGACATCATTACCAAAAACAAAAACAACGCACGTGCCTTGTTTGCTACCGTCGACAGACTAACTAACCCCCCAGTGTCAGTAGCCTCTGAATTTCTATCCACCAGGGCGTGCAATAATTTTGCCTCCTTCTTCACAGACAAAATTCAGAAAATAAGACAAGCAGTCAGTGCCTCTGCATCAGGAACAGCAAATGTGTTGTCTCTGTGTCCACTTAACATCAATTCAAACACCATGACACAATTCCATCAGATTAATGATAAAAACCTAGAGGACATTATTCAACTTCTGAAATCCTCCTCCTGCTGCCTTGATATTATTCCAACGGGATTTTTTAAAGATGTTTTGCCTTGCATGGCCTCAGATCTACTTCATATAGTAAACAAATCTCTTCACTCAGGTATTTTTCCACAGGCCCTGAAAACTGCAGTCATTAAACCACTCTTAAAAAAGAATAATCTAGATGCTTCAGTAATGAACAATTACAGGCCCATATCAAACCTGCCATTTCTAGGTAAAATCATTGAAAAAGTTGTTTTTCAACAGCTGAGTAATTTTTTGCATTTAAATGACTGTTTCGATGTGTTCCAGTCAGGCTTTCGTCCAAACCACAGTACTGAGACTGCTCTTGTAAAGGTCTTTAATGACATCCACTTAAACACAGACAGTGGCAGAACTTCAGTGTTAGTATTATTAGATCTCAGTGCTGCGTTTGACACTGTTGACCACAGCATATTACTAGAACGACTGGAAAACTGGGTGGGACTTTCGGAAACCGTCCTAAATTGGTTTGAATCCTACTTAAAGGACAGAAACAACTTTGTTTCTATTGGTAAATACACATCTGAGTTGACAAATATGACATGTGGGGTTCCTCAAGGCTCCATCTTGGGGCCTCTTCTCTTTAACATCTACATGCTACCACTGGCTCAGATAATGAAAAACAACAAAATAAGTTACCATAGCTATGCAGATGACACACAAATTTACGTAACAGTTTCAACAGGAGACTATGCTCCAATTCAAACACTGAGTAAGTGCATTGAACAAATCAATGACTGGATGGGTCAGAACTTTCTCCAATTAAACAAAGATAAAACTGAGGTAATGGTTTTTGGAGCCAAGGCAGAACGTATAAAAGTTAGCGCTGAGCTTCAGTCTGCAATGTTCAAAACAACAGATAAAGCCAGAAATCTAGGTGTAGTAATGGACTCTGACCTGAGTTTCAACAGCCACATTAAAACAGTTACTAAATCAGCCTACTATCACCTAAAGAACATATCTAGGATTAAAAGACTAATGTCACAGCAGGATTTGGAAAAACTTGTCCATGCTTTTATCTTCAGTAGACTCGACTACTGCAATGGTGTCTTCACAGGTCTCACTAAAAAATCTATTCGGAAGCTGCAGCTGATTCAGAACGCTGCTGCTCGAGTCCTCACTAACACTAAGAAAGTGGATCACATCACTCCTGTTCTGAAGTCTTTACACTGGCTTCATGTGTGTCAACGAATAGATTTCAAAATACTGCTGCTGGTTTATAAAGCTTTGAATGGTTTAGGCCCAAAATACATTTCTGATCTACTGCTAAATTATGAACCATCCAGATCTCTCAGGTCTTCAGGGACTGGTCAGCTTTCTGTCCCCAGAGTCAGAACTAAACATGGTAAAGCAGCATTCAGTTATTATGCTCCAATATCTGGAACAAACTCCCAGAAACCTGCAGGTCCGCTGCAACTCTGACTACTTTTAAATCCAGGCTGAAGACTTTTCTTTTTGTCGCTGCTTTTAATTGAATTATTCATATCTTAGACTGCACTGTGTAACTTTTATCCATGTATTTTTTCTTTTAATGTTTATCCATGTATTTCTTCTTTTAATGTTTATTTTATTAGCTTTTCTTTTTAATGACTGATTTTAAATGCCATGTTCTTAATGTCTTTCATTTGTTGTAAAGCACTTTGAATTGCCTTGTGTTGAAAAGTGCTCTATAAATAAACTTGCCTTGCCTTGCCTTGCCTTCCATCCATCCATCCATCCTTCTCCCGCTTATCCGTGGTCGGGTCGCGGAGGTAGCAGTTCCAGCAGAGAGCCCCAAACGTTCCTTTCCCTGGCCACATCAACCAGCTCTGACTGGGGGATTCCAAGACGCTCCCAGGCCAGCGAAGAGATATAATCCGTCCAACTGGTCCTAGGTCTACCCCTCGGTCTCCTCCCAGCTGGACGTGCCTGGAACACCTCTCTTGGGAGGCACCCAGGTGGCATCCTTAATAGGTGCCCGAACCACCTCAACTGGCTCCTTTCGACGTGAAGGAGGAGCGGTTCAACTCCGAGTCCCTCCCGGATGACCGAACTTCTCACCTTATCCCTAAGGGAGACACCAGCCACCCTCCAGAGAAAACCCATCTCGGCCGCTTGTATCCGCAATCTCGTTCTTTCGGTCATGACCTATCCTTCATGACCATAGGTGAGGGTAGGAAGGAAAATGGCCCGGTAGACAGAGCTTTGCCTTCTGGCTCAGGTTTCTTTTAATCACAACGGTGCGGTAAAGCGACAGCAGTACCGCTCCCGCTGCTCCGATTCTCTGGCCCATCTCACGCTCCATTGATCCCTCACTCGAGAACAAGACCCAGAGATACTTGAACTCCTTCACTTGGGGTAAGGACTCATTCCCTACTTGGAGTGGACAGTCCATCGGTTTCCTGCTGAGAACCATGGCCTCAGATTTGGAGGTGCTGATCCTCATCCCAACTGCTTCACACTCGGTTGCGAACCGATTCAGTGAGTGCTGAAGGTCGCAGACCGATGAAGGCAAGGCACGTTTATTTATATAGCAGTTTTCAGCATGCGACAATTCAAAGTGCTTTACAAAACAAATTAAAATACTTTTAGGAATAAATACAGTAAAAACACATTATATAAATGGCATTTTACAACAGGCATTAAAAAGCAAAGATAATAAAGTACACACAACAGGTATACAATACATGTTTAAATGGCATACTGTAGTGTGAATATGAGCAGCTCAATTAAAAGCAGAGGCAAAGAGATATGTTTTCAGTCTCGATTTAAAAATAGTAAGAGTTTCTGCAGACGTTCATTATTTGGATAGTTTGTTCCAGCTTGTCGGGGCATAATAGCTAAATGCTGCCTCTCCATGTTTTGTTTTTACTCTCGGAACCGATAGCAGACACGTCTCAGAAGACCTGAGGCACCTTGATGGTTCGTAATTATGGAGGAGATCAACAATAGACTTTGGTCCTAAACCATGTAATGATTTAAAAACTAGCAATAGTACTTTAAAATCAATTAATTGGCCGACTGGAAGCCAATGTAAAGATTTCAGAACCGGACTGATGTGATCCACTCTTTTAATGTTAGTGAGGACACGAGCAGCAGCGTTCTGAATCAGCCCTGTGAATACACTATTGCAGTAGTCGAGTCTACTAAAGATAAAAGCATGGACAAGCTTTTCTAAGTCCTGTTGTGACATTAGTTTTTTAATCCTAGATATATGCTTTAGGTGATAGTATGCAGACTTAATGACTGTTGCAATGTGACTGTTAAAATTCAGGTCTGAGTCCATCCATCACTACCCTAGATTTCTAGCTTTACTAGTTGTTTTGTAGTCTGCCGACTGAAGCTCTGTGATTACTTTTAATCGTTCCTTCTTTGCTCCAAAAACAATGATCTCAGTTTTTTTGTTTGTTCAGTTGGAGAACGTTCTGAGTCATTGATGTGCTCAATGCACTTGCTCAGTGTTCTAATCGGAGAATAGTCTCCTGGTGTAATTTTAAAATAAATCTGGGTGTCGTCTGCATAGATGTGATAGCTTAGATCGCTGTTTTTAATTATTTGAGCCAGTGGTAGCATATAGATATTAAAAAGCAAAGGTCCTAAGATGGAGCCTTGAGGAACCTGACATATTTGTCAAGGTTGATGTGTAGTTGCCTATTGTGACAAAGTTGTTTCTGTCCTTTAAGTAGGAACTAAACCAATTTAGAGCTGTTGCTGAAACTCCCACCCAGTTTTCTAGATGGTCTAGCAATATGTTGTGGTCAACATTATCAAACGCAACGCTGAGATCTAATAATACTAACACATTCTGCCACTGTCTGTGTTTAAATGGATGTCATGACCTTTACAAGTGCAGTCTCAGTGCTGTGGTTAGGTCGAAAGCCTGACTGATACACATCAAAACCGTCATTTAAAAACATGAAATTACTCAACTGTTGAAAAACAACTTTTTCAATCAATTTGATTAAAAAAGGAAGGTTTGATATTGGCCTGTAATTATTCATTACGGTTGCGTCTAGGTTATGCTTTTTTAGGAGCGGTTTAATTACTGCAGTTTTCAGGGCCTGTGGAAATTCATCTGATTGAAAAGACTTGTTTACTATGTGTAGTATTATCAGGCCAAGCAATGAAAAACAGTTTTGAAAAATCCTGTCGGAATAATATCGAGGCTACAGGAGGAGGATTTCAGATGTTGAATAATGTCTTCCAGGTCATTAGCATGTATCACACGGAATTGTGTCATTTTGTCTGGATTGACTTTAGGTGAACATAGGGACAAAACATTTGCTGTACCAGATACCGAGGAACTGACTGCTTGTCTATTTTTCATGATTTTGTCAGTGAAGAAGCAGGCAAATTCATTGCAGGCCCTGGTGGATAGAAATTCAGTAGCTACTGACACTGGGGGGGTGTTAGTCTGTTGACGGTAGCAAACAAGGCACGTGAGTTGTTTTTGTTTTTGGTGATGATGTCAGAGAAGGACGATTGTCGTGCCTTTTTTATGTCCTGATTATAAGCACAGAGTCTCTCTTTATATATTTGAACTTGGAGATTTGTTTTTCTCCACCTGCGTTCCGCTTTTCTGCACTCAGTTTTTGCTGTTCTCACAGTCATGGCTTTTCTCCATGGAGATATTTTCTTGCTAGATACTTCCTTTGTTTTAATAGAAGCAATGACACCATGACATTTGTTATTTTATAATTAAAATGATCAACTAACTCATTTACTGAGAAGTTAGCATGGGCAATTGAGGGAGAAAAAGTCTGAGCAAACATTTCCTGTGCAATTTCAGTTAAGTGACGTGTAGTGGTTACTGTGGGGGAAACTTCTGTGTAGCAATGCAGTGGGAGTCACCGACTCAGGAAGGAGACACGGGAAGAGCAGGAGCTTTGATGTCAAACACTGATGGTTTATTTAGGAGCTTCGGCCAGAGGATTCACATCACAAGTCACAGAGTCAGAGGTTCTGACTTCACGGGAGAGTTGCCACGTCAATTCTGAAGAGTCTCTCTCTTGCTATAACTTTTAACTGGTTTACAGAGAGTAATCAACATATTTGAGGAGATAGACTAAACAGCTGGGAACACTGAATTACTTGTGTCTGACACTTATGGCCTCGAAGATTTCACACCTTGGAGTCCACAAACACCGAGAAGGAAGTGTTCCAGCGTTCTCACAACAATAAACCATTTGTGACCGAGAGTTGCCCGGTCATAAATTGGGAACAACACCATATGGCTGAAGCAGCACCTTTCCTTAAGGGAGATAACAGACGTCAGGGTTGGTTATAAACGTTAAAAGGCCAAAAAGTTAGATATCTAGGAGTCCAGGAGAATTATTCTTTAACAGTTACCTCTTTCTTAACAATTGTACACTGTAAAATATTACCATGATTTCACAATGTTTAGCTGTAATATTTTACAATAAATTACTGTTTTACCATTTTACAGTCTTTACCTGTAATGTTCACAATATAATACTGTCATTTTGAATTTCACAGTGAAATTAATTATTAATTAATTAACAGTTAATTACTGTGAATGTACAGGATAAATGATTACCAGGATTTCACAACATGTTACTGTATTATTCCACTGTAAAATACTGTATTCAGACCATCTTCTGTGATAACACAACAAATTAAGTGATTTTCTTGCTTTTATCGCTCTTGCTTGGCTTTAAATACTCATTTCTTTCTTTGGTGCATGTTTTACTTAAATTGAAAGGGGCACCGCTGCATCTGCCTTCAAATAAACGATGCAACATATAAATCTATGTAATATTTAAATTGTTGTCTTGGCTTATTGCTTTCAGGTGCTTCCTGGGCCTTAACCCTGAGACGGACTGGAAAGCCAAAAAGAGGCATGGCAATTTGAACCCCCATGTCAGCACATTCTTCAGAAAAATTGTTGACTTCGAGTGGATGTCTGTGTGGACATGTGTTACGTGCTCCCCTCCTTGTTTTCTTTTCTGGAACCTTGTCTGCCCCTGACTCCGCCTCTGCCCAGGTGTTCCAAATTCCACTCAGCCGTGTATATATAAAGAGAAGCTGGAGGAGAAGGATGTCTCGCCTATCCTGACGCCGGGAGACACTCCTTAGAATACCTCTTTGCCATTTTGAGCTGTAGGCCATATTCTTGCAGATGTATTTATGTTTAGCCAGGACCTGGTAGTCCAGTTTTCGCTGCTTTATTTTGTTTCCCATAGGGTTTATATTTTATTTCTGGGCACACCTCTCTTTAGAGATGCGGCCCTCACACGGAGTTTAAATCCCAAGCCACAAAAATCCTTTATCGTCACGTTTAGCCGTTCAGATCAACCCCACAGCAAGAGTTTGCGAGATCCGGTCATTCCAAATTGATTTTGAAAGTTGCGTATCTCCTCTTGAATACCCCATATATATCGACTTCAGCTTTTTGTCAGCCTATAGTCTACAGAATTTCCCCAGCGAGTCAGCCGTGCAGGACTAGACTACCTCACGGGGACCTGGTTCAATTTACTTTCTTTAGTGAGTTAAGGTACGGGAATGCACTACCCGACTCTTACACTCTTGGTGCCTTAGGTACAGGACTTCTCTACCTGACTCTAAGCACTTTGTTACTTAACTAAAATATGTATTGTATTTTGTACCGTGACTAAGAACACTGAGAACGAGAATTGGTAATCAACAGGTGTCTGCTCACCTTTTGTATCTGGACGTCCTGGTTTAGTTGTCAACGGTATCCGGGGTGTCCTCCCCTGGACTGAATTCCGTCCGCTGGCTGTCGGTGGTCCTTCTAGAGACCAGCACTCATCACGTCCGAGGTCACCAGAATTGTAGGAGCAAACACAGTGGTGGTGGCTTAAAGCCCACCTCCGCTCCGCACCATCCGTTAGATGAGCCTGGTCAGATTAATAAGAGAAGGAGTTCAAAACACCGGAATAAAAGTTATAACAATAATCTGATTTTAATGGTAAAAAACACCAATACAAGTTACAGAGTACTCTGGACTCCCAGTTCCACTGCTGTGCGATACAGATATCGGGACCAGCCAGTCAGAAACAGGGGGCATTTTGTATGAATAAACAACAGTATATATATGTAGACATATTTGGGGCGGAGTTGTGTTGGCTCTTCCATCCCATTTTACTCCTAAGCAAATCCGTGGGGGAGGAGTTGTGTCGGTTACTCACTCCCCTAGGTGTTCTTACTGGTTGGATTCACTTCGGGTCGGGCCCAATACAGCGAATCAGAGTTCTGGGAAAATGCATTTTTCTTCTGAACAGAGCGTGAGAGCTTCGGAAGTAAACAAGGACAGAGTCACTTTTTATCTTGCACCTGAGTTCACTCCTTTACTTTCCCAAGGAATATGTCACACAAACTCTTTTCTTTCCCAGACAATCAAACATTGTACACAGATATATTGGTGTATTACTTCTGAACAGAGCGTGACAGCTTCGGAAGTAAACAAGGACAGAGTCAATCTTTATCTTGCACCTGACTTCACTCCTTTACTTTCCCAAGGAATATTTCACACAAACTATTCCTTCCCAGACAATCAAACATTGTACACAGATATATTGGTGCTTGAGATTATATTGGCCGCAGAAAGAACCTTGAAAAGAATATGTGTGTGTGCTGGTATCTGGGTCAGTGAGTGTAAGTGAGAAGGTATATATATATAGGATTACTTTAAAACATTCCCAAATAATACATGTTCACTTCAATACAGTTTAAAATAATACATATTTACTTTAATACATTTTAGAACAAACAAATTAACTTTAATCTTTACCACCTCCCCAAAATAACCAAAATCTGACACGGTGTGAGATGTCTTTATTAGCTGTTCTGTCGTCATTTCCTGCGATCTTCTTCATGCAGTCAGTCAAAATGAATGAATGAAAGGGCGTTTCTTTGACTATTTATAGGCAAATATGGGCGTTACGTGAAGCCCGCAAAAGCTGCACCGCATTTCGAGTCGATTGTGATTTATAAAGGGAAACCGGCGTAGCAAGTGCCGTACGCACTTTCCTCGCCGGAACGCAATGTTTTGTGAATCGGAAAGTGTCGGAACATTTATGTACCTATTTTTTGGATTTCTACTACGTAAGCGAACTTCCCACGTGAATCATACGCACGGCGTTATAAATGAGGCCCCAGAGCTTCAGCTGTGTCAAATAGATTGTTCCCTTTTTAGTTAACGTTTTTTAAAAGAACATTATATTCCGATTTGATCATGTCCCCTTTATTGTATTACGGAGAGCAATGTGAGCATCCATTCCCATTGGATAACGGAGGATTTTACACCCGGAAGTAAGTATTCTCTTTACTGTCGATTGATTTTACAGTGATATCTGCACTCATCAACTCAAAAACACCAGATTATCTTTGTTGATTACACAACATTGATTGGTTTAAATTGTGTACAATGCTATTGTAATTTTCCCCTTCGATTCGGAGAAGCAAATATTTGTTCAGTTTAGGATGGCCGAAGACACTACACTACCCAGAATCCTCAGCTATTGTTCCGCGTTGCCTCAAGCTCTGTGATTGGTTTACCTCCAACTGCATTCCATATGAAAAAACGTTTCGTAAAAGATAAATCATACTTTATTCAGCAGTGCTTGCTTTACTCTTTGAAAGTCATCACATGAATGCATTGTAATAAATGGTTTGGCTGCATTAAATATTACACATCTGTCGTAGTTCTTTATTTATCGACAGAGATCTGGCCTCAAAATAGACCGGAAACTATTCTTTTACCGTTCTGTTTTAATTTCACAATAAATTTAGTAGTAATATAGTTTTTTATTAACTACTAGACCGCTGGGTCATGTTAAGACCATCTTTTCTGTGTTGCTGTGGGTTTTTCCATCGCTTTTGTGTTACAAATATCAAAACAATAACAGAATATATCCGTCTTAAATTAAACCAGAAACAGCAGTATATTTATTTTGTGAACACTGTAAACTTGACAGCTTTTTAACACCGCACCTCTACTGGTTAAAGCACGTTATTACACGTTTAGAGTAATTATTGAAATCTTGAAAAGGGGATGTCCAAAATAGCAATTATATACAGTTTTAATTAACTATTTGTAGAGAATAACGAGTAATGTATATACTTTATAGGGATCTGCAGATAAATATTTAGTCTTCTCAAGCACCAACAATTCATTACATTGCATTTAGCTGACGCTTTTATCCAAAGCGACTTGCAATAAGTGCGTTATCGACCAACAAAATACAAGCTTGAAGAAACAGAATCATATAAGTTACATCAGGTTTCATAGAGCTAAAACATTTCAAGTCCTACTCAACTGGCTTTAGATAAGCCAGTTCTCCAAATCAAATATCTCTCCTGATTGTTGGCACTTGACATCTCACCTTCCCTGAATTTTACTCTCCGGTGTAACAAAAGTCTGTGTTAATCAGAATCTGTAAAGTAACTAAATAAATGTAGTGGAGTAAAAATACCAGGTTAAACCTTAAAGAGCCTGTGACAACTGAGTTTCCCCCATCATCCAAACCCATCAATTTGAGTTACTGAACTGATTTTGGATATTTGTACTTGATAACCATTAATCTGCCCTTCAATGTTGACCATTTCTGGATCTTCTCGGGGATTCTTCAAGTCCCGCCAAAATTATGGTGTGACGTCATTGCGGACACAGCGCTCCAGCTGCACCGTTCAGGATCCCAGCATCTGCATGTAAACGCACGGTGGCGCACACAGCAGCAAGCTCAGACAGCGATGACAGTTTAATTTTGAATGTGTCTAGAGAGCTCATATGAGGGCTGAAGGATCAGTTTTATGTTGTATCTGTTAAAAGGGAATTAGGTGCGTCAATATGGGCGATCATACGGTCATGTAGCCAGTGGTGGAATGGGGACTAAAAATCATCCCGGGACTCTCGACCGGCCCACTTTCGGTACCGCTAGTAAATTGTCAACGGGGGGAGTTGGGGATGACGTGCTAGTGACTTATCCGACCGGCCCACGTCGGTACCCAGCCCCCATCGGGATTCGTCCCGATGGCCAGTCCGCCACTGCACCCAGCCCACGTAAACTGTCAACGGGGGAGCCTCGCTGCGGGGAAACGGTGGACCTAGTGTCCCGATCGGAGTGGGAATAATATATTTATTGATGCTTTATGTGGATGTAGAAGCTCAGGACTTAAATGTCACAATGCCGTTATGTGATGACTTTCAAAGAGAAAAGCAAGCACACTCGGAATAAAGGTATTATTTTATTTTTTTTTTAAATGTTTTCGGTCTGTTTCCGGTATTTGTTAATGACGATGTGCTGTGAGATGTGAGACTGGAATTGCACAGGGGAAAATAATGTAACGTAGGCTATCTTTAGATGCGGATTTTGTTAAACTAATACGTTTGCGCTGTGGACCAATACTATACATTGACGGGGAAGGGGGTAGCAATAAAGATAACACCATTAAACAGTTACACAACATAACAGAAATAATATCGATAGCAGCGTCCCTAGCAACCACCTTGGTAACAATGAAAACGTTCTATGGACGCAATTTCCTGTAGTAATCTTCGTAATAACTAGCAAACTAAAGATCATGTACATCAACTGCACACATAATCTGAAATAACAACTCATAGTTCACGCATCAAATGACATCAAAACGCATTTTAATGACCAAACTAACTTTAAAATAGGCATTTACAACAACCGAGAATAAAACGTAGTTCGGGCCATGTTTTTTTTTTCTGCAGGGAGAAATTTGAAGATCACGTGACATAGCCAGCCATATATACAGTCTATGCATTGGAATGAATGGTGAAAAAAATGCGGGGTTTGGTCAAACAGAGCACATGATGTAGTCCAAATGATAGCTGGGGATTCTGGGTAGTGATTCTGCTATCCTTTACTCCGAAAAAATATTTGTTTCTCGAAGGGGAAAAAATACAAAAGCAATGCACACAATTTAAACCAATCAATGTTGTGTAATTAACAAGGATAATCTGGTGTTTTTTAGTCGATGAGTAGTGCAGATATCGCTGTAAAAATCAATCGACAGTAAGGGGAATACTTACTTCCGGGTGTACAATTCTCCGTTATCCAATGAGAATGGACGCTCACATTGCCTTTAAGGGCAGCCGACACAAACGAATGCCATGCTTCCATGAGCGTCAAATCCCGCCGCAGATGGGAATACATTGCAATCAGTTGAAAGCTATTTGCGTCCCTTTATGACGCTGAAGGAGCCTAGGAGCGTCACAACTGCACGCCACGGGCACTGACCAAACGTCGCTCCTGGACGCTTAGGGAGTGAGAGTGTGTTGTTGACCCTGGTAACGCCCCTCAAGCCTCACCCACTCATGACGTTTGGCTAACACAGAACCAAGGTATTTGACAGATCCTTCAGCTAAAAGCAGTGTCACAATCAACAACATTAGAACCTGTGACCTTTTCAATGTTCTTTATTATTTTTTCTTCGACCAACACAGTATCGATCACCCTGCTAACTTCTTGAAGTTCAGCATGCTTATGACATTATGAACAATAATGTTATTTCAATAATTCTCAATCATTCATTTTCAACCTTTGTTTTTTCTGCTTTTTTAATTCAAAATATGATGTTGTAAAGATTTTAACACAATGTGTTCTTCAATTTAGCATTATCTAAGAAAAAAACATTTAGCTGACTTACCATATCAACACCTCATTTCTGATTTCTGACTTTAGATTTTCTAAATAATCGGCACTTGATAGGCTTGACTTGGAACAATAAATTGCAACTTTCATCTAAATTGGACTGCAGCAAAGTGTTTCTGCTGTCTTCTTGCACTTTTGACGTCATATAGAGCCAAAATCTGTGCAGCAGTGATAGGGGGTCTGAATCCACTTTGCCCATCCGAATGCTGAGCATGGCTACAGCAGGTAAACTGGTGAGTGCTAACTAGCTGCAGTGCTAACTAGCTGCAGAGTTAACACCGCGGAAGCTATTAGCAAGAAAAACGAATGGTAACCTAGCAAATCCCTTAATATCTCTATAATACAGCTATGATTAACGCTGTATTGCTTGTGACTGTTTCAGAAACATTATCATGCAAATCTGTTGACAATGAGGGTGAACCAGTGAAAATGTTGCTAAGCTAGCTATAGACAAGTCAATGTTCAATGTATGAACCTTACATTGTTTATAATGATCTTTAAAGGCATTCCTATACAAATCTTTGTTTACAGGTCTTTGTGTTTTAAACAGAATATCATAATTGTGGAAAGTCCTGACGACTCACTTAGAACAGCTGTAAATCTTGGCATCAGACCCTCTTTTTATATCACATTTAAAACAAACTTAAAATTAAAACGTGAATATAATTCAGCATATTAAAAACCAGCAGGAAGTTTAGTCTTAGTTGCAGGTATATTGAATAACACAATCTACAATTTGAGAAAATACGTTTGCCTATGATATGTATAAAAATGTTGACAAAAATAATACTGTACTTAAAGGTGGGGTAGGTAATTTTGGAGAAACCAGCTCGAGTGCGCTAGAATTTGAAAATACACAGCCGGAAAAAATCTGCCACTTCCTTACAGAGCCCCTCCTCCAACACACGAACGCACACATGACCAATGAGGGCACGAGATAAGTTTGTGCACAGATGGAAGGCAGGTTGGCCAAAAATGATTGGTCGTGCTTTTTACAGCGCCACGGCTTCCACAGATGACATTTCTTTATGGATTTGTTGTCAAAGCACGATATTCATTGCTATCGGCATGTTAAGAGCATTCCATGGAATATAACAAGTGTATCTCGAGCCGGTTTCTCAAACTACCTACCCCACCTTTAATTAAATGTAAATTGACACATGTGGGCAATATTAATTCATTTTTAATTATTAAATTACCGCTCATGTTCATAGTATTTTGATTGTTTAGGTATAAACTATGCAGAGAATCTGAAATAAAGCCTTAACAAATAGAGTGTTGTGCCTCGTCAAATGTGTTAGTTTTGTTTATGTATTTTGTCTGTCATTTCCTGTTTTATTTTGTATTTACCTCTTGTCTTTAGGCCCAATCCCAAACCACTCCCTCCCCGACCCTACCCCTCCGTGACGGAGTGAACTCCGTCTGTAGCCACACTCGCAGCTCAACGAGGCTGTTTGAAACGAACTGTTTCAAAGCTCTTTTAGTTTTAAACCTGATGTTTATAAGCTTCTTAGTTTTTTGCAACGGTCTGTAAATATACACAACTTTATAATAAAATGCACACATTTATCTTTTTCTAGACTAAACACAGGTATGATCCTAAGTTAAAAACATATGAGGTTATCATGAGGTTGTTAACATCGCAGTTTATCAGTGGATGCTGGAACTACTTGTAAACAGCGTGTTTCCTGACGGACACACACAGCGTGACTCCGTTCAGGTAGAGACCGGTCTCAAGTCAGCACCGCTGCAGACTCGCTGTTTGAGGGCTTGATAGCCCACTCCCCCTCCACACTCGTTGCTTTGGAACAGCCCTTAATATGGCGGACCCTCCGCGTGAACGCGCAAACGGAGGGGTAGGGTGTAGGGGGCGCTTTGGGAATGGGCCTTCATTTCAGTCCCTGTTTCTTCCTCCCCTTTTGTGTTTTATCAGTGTCTGCCCCGCCCCCTGATTGTTTCCACCTGTTCCCACTCCCCTCATGTTTAAATAGTCCTGTCTCTCCCCTGTCCTGTGTCAGTTCGTCTTGTTTGTTTCCATGGATGGTCGTGCCAGGCTTCAGCCAAGAGAGGATCATTTCCAGTCTAGTCAGGTTTTGTTATTTTTACAGGCTTAAGTTCATCTTAAATTCTCTTTTTGTTACGCTTACGCTGATTCTTTTTTTCGACGAATGTGTTTTGCATGTCTTCCCTGGAGTTTGTATTCATGCTTGTAATCTATCAGTCTTTGTGGAACCACCTCATCCATCTGGGGAACTGGTGAATGTTTTTATCTGGTGCGTTTCTTGTGTGGGACTCTTGCTTTTCTCTCTCTAAAAGAACGTAGTGACTCATTAAATGAAGTGATGAATAAAACATGACTGAACAACAAAACAAAGTCACAAAAAAGTCCTTCACTTTCCCCAACTGAAACTACTGAGAGTAAAGTCAAAATGCTTTTATCATGATATAAGTATCTCTGTTGAATGTTGTTTTACTGATTGTAATTACCTGTTATTTGAAGTGAATTTTTGTTTTTAGGATGACTTTCAACATCTGTCCACGGACTACAGACGAAAAATAGCCTGTTGGCTAACTCTGGCGCATTTACATAAATGTCTATCAATGTGCACTGTCCCTGCCAAATAAATATATAAATAAATAAATAATAATAAATAAAAACAAAAGCCCTGTGCTGCATATCCTGCCTGAACACTCTCCATCTCAGCAAACAAAAATGTTTGTATTATAATTGAAATACTTTCATCTAAAGCACATATTTGATTGAATTAAGGTCTTTGTGATTCATTTTGACGAAAGAAAAGTATTATATAAATTATTATTATTTTTAGTAGGCGACTGTGGCTTTGAGGTAGTGAGGACGTCTTTCAATCGGAAGGTTGTGGGTTCGACCCCGTTGATGTATCCATGGGCAATAACCCTGAATTGCTCCCGATTGGTCAACGGGGAATGTTAGTTCCCTGAGCAAGTGGCACTGCTCTGTATGAATGGGTGAGTGACTCGCAGTATGTAAAAGTGCTTTGAGGGGTCGAAAAGTGCTATAAGTACAGTCAATTTACCATTATAAAACAAACGATGCAAACTGCAGTCTTCAACTTAAATTATTATCAGTGTTGTCTACATTTAGATAGTGTTCTTAAACTGAATGAAATGTTAATTCGTTGAACATTTAGGAATTGGATAATTGTTACATTTTTTAATTATGCAAACTAGCAGCCAAAAATAAAAGAAAGTATGAATTGTGCAGATCTGACAAAGAAGAGTTCCTGATGTCAGTTTTAAATAGATACTAATTAACAAAGGTTACAAAATGTTGAGAACCCCCTGTACTAACACACATATCTTTAAGGCCCAATCATGTCGGAAGAAAAAAATTAACATAACATGAAAAAAATGAGAAAGATAAACCTGGCTGTAAAGTGTTATGCCAATGTCAACTTTAATTACCAACATTTATGCTTTGCTTACCCTCTTCCATCACTGCTTGTCATTATGAATTTAAGGTTATCGCATTCAGGGTCATATTAGTTATGTTTGAGTATTTGAGTGATGTATTACCAAATGTTTAGAAAACCCCATAGATGGCCCCCTGAGGCCCACCTGAGCTAATGAGACACATTAATAACAGGTATGTCTTTAATCCCATGTGCCCCACCCCTCATTTAACATTGAGGCTCTACCATTCCAATAGGGGAAATGGTGCCACAGCGTATCAGATGAAGCAGTGAATGATGTATTGTCAAGATGTTGGAGCAAATTCGACCTGCAAGTTGAAGAAAACTAACAATACCCAGATACATGTGAATAATGCACCATTCAGCAGCTGAGAAGGAATATCAAGAAGCAAATGGAAAAATATCTTAAACCATCCAAGGTCGTTTTGATTTTGATAGGAGACCTTTCTTCTCCTCTAACCTGTCCTAGTCCTTTATTGGCCATTCACCAGAGGGATTCTCTCAAAATCATTTGTCCTGGATGAGACAGAAATGTGATGGCAGTGTTCATCAGATGTTTGTCAGAGGTTTGTTGAATTCAGAAATGGTTACAGTACAGTTTTAACTTTGGTATTGTTGAGCACAGACACTGCAGGAACTGGAGCAGGTTTCTTTCAGATTGGAAACATTTGGGGTGCTATCCGGATGCTGGATGTCAGCTTTCAGCTCTTTCTGTGGCTCAGGGAATCCAGCTGTGTTCAGAGTTCGTGGCACACTCCGAGCTGGGCTCAGTGCCAGGGAGGTGGAGAGTTTAAGGGAGGAGAAAGAGAAAGAAAAACTAGACGGAAAACAAAGAAGAGGAAGAGAAGAGTGTGAGCTCTCTGCTGGTATTCTCGGGGGCGATGTCCGATGCCAAACTCTACTCCTCCCACCACTCATGTCTAATTATTTTAAATGTTACACTTTTCTTATAAATAATATAAACTATTTACCACATATGGTGACGTAGTGTGTGTAGAAAGCCACGTTAAAATGGAAGAGAAATACTTTTTTGGAGAATTTACACAAAGATTATGTCCTTCTGACACAGGCCTCCATGTTTCCGCTTTCTTGATGTTCAGGGCTGGTTCTGACACTGCAAATATTGCAATAATTCATTCTTATTTCTGCTGTTGTAACAAATACATTAGTGTAATATTAAACAATTAAACTTTTGTTCACCCAAATACAAGTTTATATTCTCTATAAAGTTTTTCTAATCTACGACAAAGGTCACATTTACAGAACAATATCATCATTTTGAAGTGAAACATGTTTGTTGCTTCGAACCCTGTCAGTGTTTTCATAGATTTCTTAGATCACCATATTTGACCAATTCCTTTGTCCTTCAACAACTGTTAACGCAGTTCTAAATATTAATAATGACATCATTCCAGCTGCCAAAATACGAAACTTCCCCAACATCACTAAGATAAAATCACCCATCAGAGGCTTTACTGGTGGGAAACTGAAACACTGAGGTGCCTCTCCATCAGACAGCTGACGATGTAATACTTTCCACATTCGGTTGTGTTAAAACTGTTCTGCACAGGGGTGATTTTAAAGAGCAATGCTCGAATGGTTAAGTGCAAAAATAATTTGCATCTACTATGTAATTCTCAAAGCTATGTTCCTCACTTCTAACCTCCAAACAACATTCAAGCAAAGGAAAGCACTAATGATCAGTACTTCCACAATGCCCTGCTTTTGCTTTAGAGATCTCTTGAACCAAGCCTTGAAGGCATAAATATAGGGAAATAAGATAATAAGGATGACTGGCCTTATGACCAAAGGCTCAAAGTGTCTGAATTATTAATGTCCGGGAATTAATGAGGACATATTTTTTTATATATATTTTAAAACATATTTATTGATGAGGTTGTCTGACTGTATGGTCGTAATTCAGATCATGTACTGTCTGGGATAACAGCCAAAGGTCAGCTTGAGAGAAATACAATGTGCATTATGCTATTTGTGTGTGTGTTTGAGTGAGTGTGTGTTTCCTTCTCACTGTTTGTTTCTCCCTGCACTGGTACAGTATAGGTGGATGGGAGCCAGCAAACAGCCCCCTCTGGATGTGGAGGATTTCTATAGGGGGCAGAGCTACACACACACACACACACACACACACACACACACACACACACACACACACACACACACACACACACACACACACACACACACACACACACACACACACACACACACACAGACAGACAGACAGACAGACAGACAGACAGACAGACAGACAGACAGACAGACAGACAGACAGACAGACCAGACAGACAGACAGACAGACAGACAGACAGACAGACAGACAGACAGACAGACAGACAGACAGACAGACAGACAGACGGACAGAGAGACAGACAGACACGCCTTGCAGCATTTTCAACAAAAAGTAAATAACTTTTTGGTTGCGTCCAGTGAGGAGGTATATTATGAACATATGGTGTTCAGGATGATGTAAATAGACATGCCAGGTTTCCAAACATCTTTGAAGTGTTACAAATTATCACCATATGCTATAGACTTCACCTCTCACTTTGAATGTAAAAACATATGTATTAAGAGATTAGGTTAATGGTAAACTGCCGATTCTACATATATGTGATAATCCAAAAGTCTCCTCATGTCAGCATCTCCTTTTTAGAATGCATGTAGAGTAGATTCCTCATTCATATTCATTACTAACCTTTAGAGTTGATATACCAATTTAAGGAAAAGGAACAGATGGTGGGCTCAGAAAGTCTTTAGATGAGAGTAATTATGACAGCATTCCCTGTCAACTTCAAGGAGGCCTGTTTTTTTTTCTCCAAGACCAAATTCACGATCCCCTACCACCATATTAAGTATGTGCTCCAAAGACCCAAGAGAGGCCAGTGAAAGAGGGACATTGAGCTGCTGACCTCAATATTCTGATCAGGAACATCAGGGCTACTGCAACAACATTTTGATATTACTTATTGGGTCTGCAGCTAGATACATGCAGTTAATGGAGTTAATCTCCAGCTCACTTGTTTCAGTATGATTGGACATCTAAAACCCAGATGGTCGCACAAATCTCTGCCTGTCTGAATAATATTTCTCATTGGATGTTTGCAAAGCACTTGAAGCTTAATCTCGACAAGATAGAACTGATTTCCTTCCAAGGAAGGGATCTCCCATCCACGACCTAAATCTCATCATCAGCACCTCTGTTGTTTCCCCGACTCAGACTGAAAGGATTCTGGGTGTGCTGCTGGACAACGAACTGTCGTTCACTGCCAGCATTTCCGCATCAACACGCTCCTGCGGATACACTCTCTACAACATCCAGAGGTTATGTTCTATTCTGATCCAGAAAGTGATGCAGGTTTTGGTCTAAGCTCTTGTCATCTCACATCCTGACTACTGCAAAGTGCAATCCGTCCTCTGAAGCTCATCCAGGCTGCAGTAACCTGACTGGTCTTCACCCTCCCTAAGATCTCCCACACTGAACAGCTCCTCCACTCCCATCACTGGTTACTGCTGATCCACTCCAATTGGCCTTCCATGCTGTGTAGAACTGGCCCTCCCTACATCCAGGACCGGTGAAAACCATACACTCCAGTATCGGCCATTTGACTACTCCCTCACTGTGAGTTGGACCCATGGTGTGATGAGCTCCATAATGATAGCAGGACAGCAGAAGGACTATCTTCACCACAGACTGAAAACCCAACTGTTCCACTGCACCGTGGCCAATTAAAGAACGTTTCTGTATGCAGCACTTAGAAAGGTTTCGGTTATTTAAAGCTAATTGACTGGAAATATTCATTCTATTTGGAATGTGTATCTTCATGGTTGATTGAACTTATTGTAAGGAGCTTAATAAAGTGTCAGCTAAATGTAATGTGATGTAAAGTATTGTACTAGACAGATGCCAGCCACCCCTGGCTAGTACAATATGCCTCCTGCTAATTTATTTAGAGAAATGTAAAGAAACAACATATGCAAGACCAATGAGAATGATTTCAGAGTTAACCCCAAACCTTAACACCAAAGGGGGATATTTTCCATTTCCAAATATGACTAATTTATGGCATAAAGGGAATTGATAGAGCTATTTTAGTTATGTAAGTATCAGATTAACAACGCAGAGCAGCTAATGTAGACAACATTTGAGAAAACTGACAAGAGCAAATCATGAGAGGAAACATATTAGAAGATGGAAGACAGGGAAAGTGGGAACAGCGTATATATTAGTTCAGTTATCTTTCACCTCTGAAACACACAGCATACATGTTCATTTAAAGCCTGGATGAGAAAAGGCCAGCCACTTAATTAACTCTCCCCGCGTACCTCACAAGTGGCACTGGACTAAAAATAGACCCAATTCAGTTTGCTAAATTATAGATACCTAAACCTCCCCTCCTCCTCCTCCTCCTCCAGCCTGCAGCAGTGTGTATTTAAGGTGCAGGCAACACAGGTGCTACAAACACAAATCATTCTCAAGGAAAGGTGCCTGCTCTATTTCAAGGTCTCCGTTTGATGAGGAGGATCAGCTATTCCAGAGAATATAAGCAGTCAAGAGTTTCTAGCGAGAAATAATTTGATGTGTTGGGAGATGACTCAATAATCCCTATTTAAAGGGGATATATCATGCTATATTTGAACAATATATTGTAGGGCCATACCTAATATAAAGTATATAAATATCGTTTTTTTTTTCAAAATACCAAACAGATCCTACATTTTACCGGATGCCTCATGTCGCTCTATTTGCTCTAAATCTAACTGAAACTCTGCCGCACGGTCCCCTCATTCCTTGGAAGAGGCGGTGAGGTGGGTGTTTGTCATCTGCTGGTGGACTAACCGGAGAGAATTACAGTGCTTGCCTCGACGGGGAGGGATTGCATTGAATTACAGGAGCAAACGCTTGCCTCGGGGAGGGAGAAAAAGAGCCACTGCGGAGAATAAACAGAAGGGCAACCATGGCAACCATGCGCGGGAAGTCTTCTTCGCTGCTTTTGTGGCAGACTACAGTGCCATTTACTGGCCTGGCATATGTACTACAGCGTCTCCAGCGCTTTCGAGCGGCAATGGCCGGCCGTGGCCCAACCCCACATTCCCCTGATAGGTGGATAATTGACCACTAAGCGGAGCACCACTTCTGTGACTTAGAAAATAATTAAAATCTGTATCAGTCTGTATCAGATCCGTTGCAGCCCCCGTTTTTAGAGATTTGGGTAAGGAGGAAAATCAAATCAAATCAAGTTTTATTTATATAGCACATTTAGAAGCGATTTTTGGTCGAGCCAAAGTGCTGTACATATAATAAAAATAGCCTACAGTAGAGACACTTTACAGCAAATACAACAGCACAGATTGTTCAGAATACCAGTATGAGAAAACGACACCCTCTGTCCTTAGACCCTCACATCGTAGAAGGAAAGACTTCCAGAGAAAACCCACAGTTTAAGGGGAACAAATGGGAGAAACCTCAGGGAGAGCAACAGAGGAGGGATCCCTCTCCCAGGACGGACAGACGTGCAATAGATGCCGTGTGTAAATCGAAGAGATAATACATTTTACAGCATATAGACCGAATGTTCGGAAATGCATGTGTCTGTAATAAGAAGATGAATCCACGAGGATGTCAGCTACAATCCTGTGCAAGCCATCAGGGAAGCAGCATGACGAGACCCAAGGCAGGACCGCAGAGACAGGTTCACGACCCGAAGTTCAGCAACGACTTAATCCAGAACTCAGGATAGAGGATCCAAGACACAGGACAACAGCAAGAGGATCAGCCTCGACTCCGGATCCCGGCGTAGATATAGATACAAAACAAGAAAAATGATTTGGCTGGGTTAATCGGAACATGAGAATACACAGACACAGACAGAGAGGGAAAAGGTCATTGGATAAAAGTTATTCTTGATAACCCTCTAGAAAGATCTCATGCACTTCCCCACTCAATCTATCAAGACCCGAGCAGTTCTATTAGATCTAGATAAGAAACAGAGATAGGGAGCACAACAACCTATCTCTTCGTCAGATGTGACCTAGAAAGATCTCCTGAACTTCCCCACTCAATCTATCAAGACCCGAGCAGTTCTACCAGAAGTCCAAGGTAAAGGCACCAGGCCGGCGCATACCGCTCATGGAATCCCTCACCATATGAACTCTGACCCCTCAAGTGTAAAAGTGAAGAGACACATGTGAAAAGAGAGAGGGTTGTGTTTTCTGACACTTGGTGAGTTCCCCGACACACCGGGGACACATTATTCATGTATAAAAGATGTACAAAAGTGCATTTTGCATGATAGGTCCCCTTTAACCTTAACCTCCGTAAGGTGAAGCAGGTGATGTGTTTGCATCAATCAATGTCCACACAGGTGTCATAGTTTTAAGATCAAGTAACACATAACATTTTACAAAAAGAACTAGAGACTAGAGACCTACACTGAAAAAACTGAAAAGTTGACTTTAATTAAATGTCAACAGATTTCACATAACTGTATTCGGTTAGTTGAAAGCAATAATATTATGTTCAAATAAATAATGTTAGGCAAAAGTTAATATTATTGCTTTCTCTCTCTTATCTTTCTTACAGTGCAGACGCTTTTCTGCTTGCTCCTGCCTCTGGTTACTTTTTATGCTGATTTTCCTATTCTTATTCTCTGAAAACTTCGAGCAGCGGCTCCTGGACATTAACTTATCACTGGGACAGTTCATCTTCGTAAATTGACGGAGGGTTTCAGCCATATTTCAACATTTTTACGACGACCTCAGTCTTACAGTAGCGTGGCCTAGCAACAGCTAAAGCCTGGTAGGCTACTGCATGCTAGTTGGTAGCAAAATGCCTCCGTTCTCTACAGATGACTTCCACAAACTTATACAGAAGATGGCTGTGTTGGAAATGAAAATGCAACGGTTGGAAGTTAACGTGGAAGTGAATGGACTATGTCGTGGGAATGACACCACTTTACCAGTGTTGCAAAATAATGGAGAAGGGTATGCTAACTCACAGCTAGTTAGCAGCTACAAGGATTCCAAGGAACAGGGGGCCTGTGTACTGGGTAATAAATCTACAAGTGGTAGTCCTCCCTGGAACTCTCTGGGTGCAAAGCCGAAGAGTAAATCATTTCCATGGGATTTGGGAGGACGGATAACAGGCAGAGCCCAGCGCTCTGAAATCTGTGATGCGACCGGCTGGCCTGCATTGTTATCACCCAGGAAGAGCGCCTCTTCAACCCCTGTCCCAACCAGGAAAACGCAGTGGAGAGCTGCTAAAGGGAGAATTACAAACAATCCTCCTAAACCACCAAGTGTGCCAATCCAGAACAGATACGCTCCGCTGACCGAGAACCGGAGATCTCTTTCTGATGACCTGTCCTCTTCACACAGCAGGGTAAGAACCAATAGCTCCAAAAGTAAAAGGCTAGAGGGAAAGCTAACGACTGGGCCTGAAACTCTGATTGTGGGTGACTCTGCTGTAAGAGATGTAAAAGGTCTGTGTAATAAGAACAACACCAAAGTACTCTGTTTTCCCAAGGATATGGTCTCTGACTTGGCTGAGAAGATCCTGCATATTGGGGCAAAACATCCGAATGTGAAGAATGTGGTACTACACATTGGAACAAATGATGTTGTGAAACAAGAGTCAGAAGTGCTGAAAGAAGACTTTAAATGTTTGTTGGAAACTGTCAGCTCTCTAAATGCGGAGGTGTTCATCAGTGGCCCTCTACCGCCAGTCAGAAGAGGAGTGGAGAGATTCAGCAGATTGTTTGCACTGAACACCTGGCTTTCAACTGTCTGTACTGACCATTCTGTCCATTTTATTGACAATTTTAACTTTTTCTGGGATCGCAGACATCTTTTCAAGGCAAATGGAGTTTGCTTGAACAAGTCAGGAGTGAAATTGTTTATCTCTAACATTTTCAACTGCCTGCATCATCAATCTGTTCCCTCTGCCAAGGACAAGCAACAAGAGGAATCAAAACAGGAGAAAGACACAACACATCGCGCAGAAAACCCTGAAGAATTATCACTGCACCCGCCTGAGGAATGTTCTGATTATGGGAGACCTATGACACACATGGAGGACTCTCCGCTGCCCGTCACCCCCCCCCCCCTGACAACGCCTTTGAACACATGAAGGCGATACAGAGGGTTGGCACCGATTCCTTCCTGGATCTCAATAACCAAACAAAGGCGATACGCAGGGCTGGCAGCATGTCCTTTACCCCCGCTCCTCAACGACGCCCACCAAAATCACCGCGGAGACGGGCACCATCTCCCCCGTCTGCATCACGGAGCCTACGTCAACCACCTCCCCCCCCCTGGCAGCATGTCTTCTACCCCCGCACCATCTCCCACATCTCCATCACCGTGCCTACGTCAACCACCTCCCGTTCCTTCTAGAAAGCATCTGCAGTCTCCGAAGCCTGATAAGGATGTGTGTGTACAAAATGCTTACTGATGTGTGCTGGGTCCAGGCTCAAGGGCGTATGGCACTCTCAACTCTTTCCAGGACATGCCAGGGCCCTGCCTGCCTATAGCTTTGCCGATATCTGTGTTGATAGGTAATAGATTAAGACCGGTGAATCATCTTAGATACAGGAAGCGCTCAAACGTTTGTGTGAGTTTATCACATTTAGCTGTGATTCCATGTCAGCCACAGCTTGTTACAAAAAACATGACTGATAGTGTGTTTAACAAACTTAAACTAGCTTTATTAAATGTCAGGTCTTTGGCAGGAAAAACATTTTTAATCAATGATTTTATCACTGAGCACAATCTCGATTTTATGTTTTTAACAGAAACTTGGATTGAACAAAATAACAGTGCAGCTGTTCTTATCGAATCAACCCCTCCCAACTTTAGTTTTATGAGTCAGGAAAGAATGCATAAGAAAGGGGGTGGAGTTGCTATTCTGTTCAATGATTCCCTTCAATGCAGGAAGACATCTTATGGGAACTTTGCTTCTTTTGAATATGTGGCCCTTCAGCTGAAATGCTCCTCTCGAGCTCTGTTCCTAAATATCTATAGACCACCCAAATACTGTGCAAGCTTTTATGATGACTTTACTGAACTGCTGTCTATAGTGTGTATTGACTTTGACCGTTTAGTCATTGTTGGTGATTTTAACATCCATGTTGACAACCCTCAGGACAGAGGGGCAAAAGAACTGTTTTGTATTCTTGATAGCCATGGACTGACTCAGCATGTGACGGAGCCCACGCACAATAAGGGGCACACTCTGGACTTAATTATCTCAAAGGGTTTGAATATCTCTAAGGTTGTGGTGACTGATGTTGCGCTCTCTGATCATTCCTGTGTTTTCTTTGAGAGCTCTATTTCTGTTCACAAAAATGTTCAAAAAGAGGTAACCACAAAGCGATATTTAACTGAAAATACTAGGGAAATGTTTACTCAGAATTTTTCTTCCACACTTGCCCCTGCTAACATCTCAGTAAATGAGCTAGTAGATCATTTTAATTCAAAAATTAAAAATATTATAGATGCCATTGCTCCAACTAAGGTAAAGGAAGTGACTGGGAAGAAAATACCTCCATGGAGAAAGGCCATGACCGTGAGAGCAGAAAAAAGAGAGTGTCGAAAAGCTGAACGCAGGTGGCGAAAAACAAATCTCCAGGTTCACTTTGAAATCTATAAAGAGAGACTTGGCCTTTATAATTTGGAATTGAAAAACGCACGACAATCGTTCTTCTCTGACATCATTACCAAAAACAAAAACAACGCACGTGCCTTGTTTGCTACCGTCGACAGACTAACTAACCCCCCAGTGTCAGTAGCCTCTGAATTTCTATCCACCAGGGCGTGCAATAATTTTGCCTCCTTCTTCACAGACAAAATTCAGAAAATAAGACAAGCAGTCAGTGCCTCTGCATCAGGAACAGCAAATGTGTTGTCTCTGTGTCCACTTAACATCAATTCAAACACCATGACACAATTCCATCAGATTAATGATAAAAACCTAGAGGACATTATTCAACTTCTGAAATCCTCCTCCTGCTGCCTTGATATTATTCCAACGGGATTTTTTAAAGATGTTTTGCCTTGCATGGCCTCAGATCTACTTCATATAGTAAACAAATCTCTTCACTCAGGTATTTTTCCACAGGCCCTGAAAACTGCAGTCATTAAACCACTCTTAAAAAAGAATAATCTAGATGCTTCAGTAATGAACAATTACAGGCCCATATCAAACCTGCCATTTCTAGGTAAAATCATTGAAAAAGTTGTTTTTCAACAGCTGAGTAATTTTTTGCATTTAAATGACTGTTTCGATGTGTTCCAGTCAGGCTTTCGTCCAAACCACAGTACTGAGACTGCTCTTGTAAAGGTCTTTAATGACATCCACTTAAACACAGACAGTGGCAGAACTTCAGTGTTAGTATTATTAGATCTCAGTGCTGCGTTTGACACTGTTGACCACAGCATATTACTAGAACGACTGGAAAACTGGGTGGGACTTTCGGAAACCGTCCTAAATTGGTTTGAATCCTACTTAAAGGACAGAAACAACTTTGTTTCTATTGGTAAATACACATCTGAGTTGACAAATATGACATGTGGGGTTCCTCAAGGCTCCATCTTGGGGCCTCTTCTCTTTAACATCTACATGCTACCACTGGCTCAGATAATGAAAAACAACAAAATAAGTTACCATAGCTATGCAGATGACACACAAATTTACGTAACAGTTTCAACAGGAGACTATGCTCCAATTCAAACACTGAGTAAGTGCATTGAACAAATCAATGACTGGATGGGTCAGAACTTTCTCCAATTAAACAAAGATAAAACTGAGGTAATGGTTTTTGGAGCCAAGGCAGAACGTATAAAAGTTAGCGCTGAGCTTCAGTCTGCAATGTTCAAAACAACAGATAAAGCCAGAAATCTAGGTGTAGTAATGGACTCTGACCTGAGTTTCAACAGCCACATTAAAACAGTTACTAAATCAGCCTACTATCACCTAAAGAACATATCTAGGATTAAAAGACTAATGTCACAGCAGGATTTGGAAAAACTTGTCCATGCTTTTATCTTCAGTAGACTCGACTACTGCAATGGTGTCTTCACAGGTCTCACTAAAAAATCTATTCGGAAGCTGCAGCTGATTCAGAACGCTGCTGCTCGAGTCCTCACTAACACTAAGAAAGTGGATCACATCACTCCTGTTCTGAAGTCTTTACACTGGCTTCATGTGTGTCAACGAATAGATTTCAAAATACTGCTGCTGGTTTATAAAGCTTTGAATGGTTTAGGCCCAAAATACATTTCTGATCTACTGCTAAATTATGAACCATCCAGATCTCTCAGGTCTTCAGGGACTGGTCAGCTTTCTGTCCCCAGAGTCAGAACTAAACATGGTAAAGCAGCATTCAGTTATTATGCTCCAAATATCTGGAACAAACTCCCAGAAACCTGCAGGTCCGCTGCAACTCTGACTACTTTTAAATCCAGGCTGAAGACTTTTCTTTTTGTCGCTGCTTTTAATTGAATTATTCATATCTTAGACTGCACTGTAACTTTTATCCATGTATTTTTTCTTTTAATGTTTATCCATGTATTTCTTCTTTTAATGTTTATTTTATTAGCTTTTCTTTTTAATGACTGATTTTAAATGCCATGTTCTTAATGTCTTTCATTTGTTGTAAAGCACTTTGAATTGCCTTGTGTTGAAAAGTGCTCTATAAATAAACTTGCCTTGCCTTGCCTTGCCTTCCATCCATCCATCCATCCATCTTCTCCCGCTTATCCGTGGTCGGGTCGCGGAGGTAGCAGTTCCAGCAGAGAGCCCCAAACGTTCCTTTCCCTGGCCACATCAACCAGCTCTGACTGGGGGATTCCAAGACGCTCCCAGGCCAGCGAAGAGATATAATCCGTCCAACTGGTCCTAGGTCTACCCCTCGGTCTCCTCCCAGCTGGACGTGCCTGGAACACCTCTCTTGGGAGGCACCCAGGTGGCATCCTTAATAGGTGCCCGAACCACCTCAACTGGCTCCTTTCGACGTGAAGGAGGAGCGGTTCAACTCCGAGTCCCTCCCGGATGACCGAACTTCTCACCTTATCCCTAAGGGAGACACCAGCCACCCTCCAGAGAAAACCCATCTCGGCCGCTTGTATCCGCAATCTCGTTCTTTCGGTCATGACCTATCCTTCATGACCATAGGTGAGGGTAGGAAGGAAAATGGCCCGGTAGACAGAGAGCTTTGCCTTCTGGCTCAGGTCTCTTTTAATCACAACGGTGCGGTAAAGCGACAGCAGTACCGCTCCCGCTGCTCCGATTCTCTGGCCCATCTCACGCTCCATTGATCCCTCACTCGAGAACAAGACCCAGAGATACTTGAACTCCTTCACTTGGGGTAAGGACTCATTCCCTACTTGGAGTGGACAGTCCATCGGTTTCCTGCTGAGAACCATGGCCTCAGATTTGGAGGTGCTGATCCTCATCCCAACTGCTTCACACTCGGTTGCGAACCGATTCAGTGAGTGCTGAAGGTCGCAGACCGATGAAGGCAAGGCACGTTTATTTATATAGCAGTTTTCAGCATGCGACAATTCAAAGTGCTTTACAAAACAAATTAAAATACTTTTAGGAATAAATACAGTAAAAACACATTATATAAATGGCATTTTACAACAGGCATTAAAAAGCAAAGATAATAAAGTACACACAACAGGTATACAATACATGTTTAAATGGCATACTGTAGTGTGAATATGAGCAGCTCAATTAAAAGCAGAGGCAAAGAGATATGTTTTCAGTCTCGATTTAAAAATAGTAAGAGTTTCTGCAGACGTTCATTATTTGGATAGTTTGTTCCAGCTTGTCGGGGCATAATAGCTAAATGCTGCCTCTCCATGTTTTGTTTTTACTCTCGGAACCGATAGCAGACACGTCTCAGAAGACCTGAGGCACCTTGATGGTTCGTAATTATGGAGGAGATCAACAATAGACTTTGGTCCTAAACCATGTAATGATTTAAAAACTAGCAATAGTACTTTAAAATCAATTAATTGGCCGACTGGAAGCCAATGTAAAGATTTCAGAACCGGACTGATGTGATCCACTCTTTTAATGTTAGTGAGGACACGAGCAGCAGCGTTCTGAATCAGCCCTGTGAATACACTATTGCAGTAGTCGAGTCTACTAAAGATAAAAGCATGGACAAGCTTTTCTAAGTCCTGTTGTGACATTAGTTTTTTAATCCTAGATATATGCTTTAGGTGATAGTATGCAGACTTAATGACTGTTGCAATGTGACTGTTAAAATTCAGGTCTGAGTCCATCACTACACCTAGATTTCTAGCTTTACTAGTTGTTTTGTAGTCTGCCGACTGAAGCTCTGTGATTACTTTTAATCGTTCCTTCTTTGCTCCAAAAACAATGATCTCAGTTTTTTTGTTTGTTCAGTTGGAGAACGTTCTGAGTCATTGATGTGCTCAATGCACTTGCTCAGTGTTCTAATCGGAGAATAGTCTCCTGGTGTAATTTTAAAATAAATCTGGGTGTCGTCTGCATAGATGTGATAGCTTAGATCGCTGTTTTTAATTATTTGAGCCAGTGGTAGCATATAGATATTAAAAAGCAAAGGTCCTAAGATGGAGCCTTGAGGAACCTGACATATTTGTCAAGGTTGATGTGTAGTTGCCTATTGTGACAAAGTTGTTTCTGTCCTTTAAGTAGGAACTAAACCAATTTAGAGCTGTTGCTGAAACTCCCACCCAGTTTTCTAGATGGTCTAGCAATATGTTGTGGTCAACATTATCAAACGCAACGCTGAGATCTAATAATACTAACACATTCTGCCACTGTCTGTGTTTAAATGGATGTCATGACCTTTACAAGTGCAGTCTCAGTGCTGTGGTTAGGTCGAAAGCCTGACTGATACACATCAAAACCGTCATTTAAAAACATGAAATTACTCAACTGTTGAAAAACAACTTTTTCAATCAATTTGATTAAAAAAGGAAGGTTTGATATTGGCCTGTAATTATTCATTACGGTTGCGTCTAGGTTATGCTTTTTTAGGAGCGGTTTAATTACTGCAGTTTTCAGGGCCTGTGGAAATTCATCTGATTGAAAAGACTTGTTTACTATGTGTAGTATTATCAGGCCAAGCAATGAAAAACAGTTTTGAAAAATCCTGTCGGAATAATATCGAGGCTACAGGAGGAGGATTTCAGATGTTGAATAATGTCTTCCAGGTCATTAGCATGTATCACACGGAATTGTGTCATTTTGTCTGGATTGACTTTAGGTGAACATAGGGACAAAACATTTGCTGTACCAGATACCGAGGAACTGACTGCTTGTCTATTTTTCATGATTTTGTCAGTGAAGAAGCAGGCAAATTCATTGCAGGCCCTGGTGGATAGAAATTCAGTAGCTACTGACACTGGGGGGGTGTTAGTCTGTTGACGGTAGCAAACAAGGCACGTGAGTTGTTTTTGTTTTTGGTGATGATGTCAGAGAAGGACGATTGTCGTGCCTTTTTTATGTCCTGATTATAAGCACAGAGTCTCTCTTTATATATTTGAACTTGGAGATTTGTTTTTCTCCACCTGCGTTCCGCTTTTCTGCACTCAGTTTTTGCTGTTCTCACAGTCATGGCTTTTCTCCATGGAGATATTTTCTTGCTAGATACTTCCTTTGTTTTAATAGAAGCAATGACACCATGACATTTGTTATTTTATAATTAAAATGATCAACTAACTCATTTACTGAGAAGTTAGCATGGGCAATTGAGGGAGAAAAAGTCTGAGCAAACATTTCCTGTGCAATTTCAGTTAAGTGACGTGTAGTGGTTACTGTGGGGGAAACTTCTGTGTAGCAATGCAGTGGGAGTCACCGACTCAGGAAGGAGACACGGGAAGAGCAGGAGCTTTGATGTCAAACACTGATGGTTTATTTAGGAGCTTCGGCCAGAGGATTCACATCACAAGTCACAGAGTCAGAGGTTCTGACTTCACGGGAGAGTTGCCACGTCAATTCTGAAGAGTCTCTCTCTTGCTATAACTTTTAACTGGTTTACAGAGAGTAATCAACATATTTGAGGAGATAGACTAAACAGCTGGGAACACTGAATTACTTGTGTCTGACACTTATGGCCTCGAAGATTTCACACCTTGGAGTCCACAAACACCGAGAAGGAAGTGTTCCAGCGTTCTCACAACAATAAACCATTTGTGACCGAGAGTTGCCCGGTCATAAATTGGGAACAACACCATATGGCTGAAGCAGCACCTTTCCTTAAGGGAGATAACAGACGTCAGGGTTGGTTATAAACGTTAAAAGGCCAAAAAGTTAGATATCTAGGAGTCCAGGAGAATTATTCTTTAACAGTTACCTCTTTCTTAACAATTGTACACTGTAAAATATTACCATGATTTCACAATGTTTAGCTGTAATATTTTACAATAAATTACTGTTTTACCATTTTACAGTCTTTACCTGTAATGTTCACAATATAATACTGTCATTTTGAATTTCACAGTGAAATTAATTATTAATTAATTAACAGTTAATTACTGTGAATGTACAGGATAAATGATTACCAGGATTTCACAACATGTTACTGTATTATTCCACTGTAAAATACTGTATTCAGACCATCTTCTGTGATAACACAACAAATTAAGTGATTTTCTTGCTTTTATCGCTCTTGCTTGGCTTTAAATACTCATTTCTTTCTTTGGTGCATGTTTTACTTAAATTGAAAGGGGCACCGCTGCATCTGCCTTCAAATAAACGATGCAACATATAAATCTATGTAATATTTAAATTGTTGTCTTGGCTTATTGCTTTCAGGTGCTTCCTGGGCCTTAACCCTGAGACGGACTGGAAAGCCAAAAAGAGGCATGGCAATTTGAACCCCCATGTCAGCACATTCTTCAGAAAAATTGTTGACTTCGAGTGGATGTCTGTGTGGACATGTGTTACGTGCTCCCCTCCTTGTTTTCTTTTCTGGAACCTTGTCTGCCCCTGACTCCGCCTCTGCCCAGGTGTTCCAAATTCCACTCAGCCGTGTATATATAAAGAGAAGCTGGAGGAGAAGGATGTCTCGCCTATCCTGACGCCGGGAGACACTCCTTAGAATACCTCTTTGCCATTTTGAGCTGTAGGCCATATTCTTGCAGATGTATTTATGTTTAGCCAGGACCTGGTAGTCCAGTTTTCGCTGCTTTATTTTGTTTCCCATAGGGTTTATAATTTATTTCTGGGCACTGGGTCCTACGGCCCGTGGTGTGGCTGGCTCGGGTTCCCTCCTTCTGTTTGTTCCTTTTGGCCAGTCCTCCAGACCTCCTTTTTGTTTCCCGTTCCGCTTGTGTGAGCAAACGGCTGATTATCAATAAATGCTCGTTACCAAGTACCGGTTATTACGTGTATTCTTTCATGTTGCGGGTCTCAGCATGAGCCACTACCGCGGAGTAGAGGTTGGGGCCTTAACAACATGTCCAAGACACTGTGAAATGTACTTTGCACTTCAATGGAGTAATAAAAAGTTAAAATGGGCATTTTCTTTGTTTTTCTTTGTTGATTGAGCTGATTGAATTGTGTAGTTATGGTAAAATCCCAGTTAACTAGTCAGATTTACAATATATTATCATAAATTACTGGCCATTGTGTTGCATTACTTCTACAGTAATAGTGGGAAAATACAGGTAATTACTGTAATATATGTACAGCAAGGTAACATAATACCACAGCTCTGTACTGCTATATCACAGTAATTCCATGGGAATGGCAACTGTCAAGTCACAGTATTTAGTTGTACTTTTATTCTTATTTACTGTCAAATATCTACATTAAATTACTGTGAAATATTTACAGTCAATTACTGTGAAATATTTACAGTAAATTACTGTAAAATCCATGCAACTAGTAGCCAGTAATTTACTGTAATTTTACAGCCAAACATTTTACAGTGTATGGAAGGGAATAGAGCTCTCAAAGAAAACACAGGAAGGATCGGAGAGTGCTACATCAGTCACTCACCACAAGCTTAGAAATGTTCAGACTCTTTGATACAATTAAGTCCAGGGTGTGCCCCTTATTGTGTGTCGGACCCTTCACATGCTGAGTCAGTTCATAATTATCGATAACACAAACCAGTTCTTTAGCCCCTCTGTCCTGAGGGTTCTCAACATGGATATTAAAATCGCCAACAATGACTAGATGGTCAAAGTCAATACACACTATAGACAATAACTCGGTAAAATCATCAAAAAAACGTGCACAGTATTTGGGTGGTCTGTAGATGTTTAGTAAAAGCGCTCGAGAGGAGCATTTCAGCTGAAGGGCCACATATTCAAAAGAAGCAAAGTTCCCATACATAGTCTGCTTGCATTGAAACAAAATAGCTACTCCACCCCCTTTCTTATGCAGTCTTGCCTGACTCATAAAACTAAAGTTGGGAGGGGTTGATTCTATAAGAACAGCTGTGCTGTTGTTTTGGTCTAACCAAGTTTCAGTTAAAAACATAAAATCCAGATTGTGCTTGGTGATAAAATCGTTAATTAAAAATGATTCACCTGCTAAAGACCTGACATTTATTAGAGCCAGTTTAAGTGTGTTAGATATACTATCACTCTGACCGCCCGTGATAGACCGTGGAGCATGCAGGACTTCTGTTCAATTCAACAAACTCAAACAGATGCTTTTAGACATTCTTTTTCCAACCTGAGTCACCAACCTTCTGTGTATGTTGGTTATAACAGAAATGGATCGCAGAAAATAAAAAGTTTCTAGCAGTGGAAACGGTGGCCTGAGATGACACTGCTGGAAAGGGGGTTGTGTGGGTATGGAGTGGAAATAGTCAGGGAGACGTCTGAATAGCGTGCTGCATGTTCAACACACTCTCACTCACTAAACGTCCAGGAGCGACGCTTGGTCAAGGTCCCGTGGCGTGCAGTTGGGACGCGCCGAGGCTCCTTCAGCTTCATAAACGGACGCAAAGAGCTTTCAACTGATTGCAATGTATTCCCATCGGCGGCGGTATTTGACGCTCAGGGAAGCATCGCATCCATTTATGTCGGCAGCTCTTAAAGGCAATGTGAGCGTCCATTCCCATTGGATAACGGAGAATTGTACACCCGGAAGTAAGTATTCTCCTTACTGTCGATTGATTTGACAGTGATATCTGCACTACTCATCAACTCACAAACACCAGATTATCCTTGTTAATTAAACGACATTGATAGGTTTAAATTGTGTACAATTCTTTTGTGTTTTTCCCCTTCAATTCTGAGAAACAACTTGTTTTCTGAAATGTGGAATGCCAAAGAGACTACACTACCCACAATTCCCAGCTATTGTTGTGACGACGCCTGTCCGCTTTGACAAACCGTGTGATAAGTCAACAAGCGCCGTGATTGGATGAAACATAAATTCATACAAAAAAAGTCCAACCCTGGCCGTTTCTCAATCGCGAGTAAAACTGCTGCAGAGCAACTATTTCAAGTATACTACGTCATCGAGCCCAGCATTCTGCGCCACTACTGACGTAGTATACTTGAAATAGTTGCTCTGCAGCATGTGTACTCGCGATTGAGAAACGATAGTTACGTCTGTAACTACGGTTCTATGAGTCCCGGATGACCGCCAGAGGCGGTGCTTTAGCACTGGATATGTCCATCGCGCGCATGCTCCGTACGAGTACCAATAACAACAAAGTCACCTGTGACCCACGTGACACCGGCTATATCAGCTGGTGTCATCAGAGGATCTGTTCCCATAATCTTCTCGCGAGCACACAAGAATTCTGAGTGACAGGAAACTCTGGCAGTCATCTGGGACTCATAGAACCGTAGTTACAGACGTAACTAACGTTCTATTTCGTCCCTACTGACCGCCAGAGGTGGTGCTTTAGCACTGGATGACTTATACCAACCATGTCATGAAGAAACCAATACTCACCTAGCTGGAAGCAGCAGAGCTTGGCAACAGGACCATGCCCAAAGGATGGGGGGTGGCGACATTGACCCAGTAGAACCTGGAGAATGTGCCAGAAGACACCCAAGACGCCGCAGCGCAGATGGTCTCCAGGGGCACTCCTCTCAGGGCGGCCCATGACGTTGAGACGCTCCTTGTAGAGTGGCATCTCACCCCTGATGCCAGAGGGGCGGCCACTGGCCCCATAGGCATGTGCGATTGTATCGACAACCCAGTGGGACAGCCGCTGCTTGAAGAGAGCACAACCCTTCCTAGTGCCGCCATGGCAAACGAAGAGCTGCTCTGACTGCCGTATACAGGCCGTAGGATCGACATACGCTCTTAGGGCACGCACAGGGCACAGCAACTCGGGCGTGCGGCTCTCCTGTGGGACGTTAAAGCTTGCCAGCTGGATGGGCCGATTGGAGTGGGCAAGTGGAAGCACCTTGGGCAGGAATGCCTCATTCGGCCAGAGGGCAACACCCGAGCCATCGGAGTTCCACCTCAGGCATGTATCGCTCACGGAGAGGGCATTCAACTCCCCAACTCGCTTCCCTGAGGTTATGGCAAGCAGAAATGCTGCCTTCAGGTACAGCCACCTAAGCCCAACCTGGGCCAGGGGCTCGAAGGGAGGAGATGATAGGGCATCCAGCACTAGGGGCAGGTCCCAAGCCGAGGCCCTTGGGGTGCTAGGGGGACGCTGTCGTAGAGCCCCTCTTAGAAAGAGGGACACCAACCTTTGGCGGCCCACTGTGGCGCCATCGATTCCGACATGTCGGGCAGAGATAGCAGCCATATACACCTTCAAAGTGGAGTGAGAACGTCCACTATCCAGAAGGGACCACAGGAACTCCAAAACGGTGGCCACGGAGCAATGTCCCGGATTCTCAGCCTTACTCAAACACCAGTGGGAGAAGAGCTTCCATTTGCACTCATACTGTGCTCGAGTGGACGGAGCTCTGGCATTCAGGATAGTTTCCCAGACAGATGGCGTAAACCGCTCAACAGTGGGTTGGGCCCTGCAGAGGCCAAACCCAGAGCTGAAGGCGGTGAGGGTCGGGATAAATCCTGTCGGGGAGACGCCATGGTGGTCTCCTGGTAGAAAGACTGCTCGCAGGCTGGCCAAGCGGGGAGACGCCCAAGACAAGAGGCTCTGTGAAACCCGGAGCAGCTGTGCGGACCTGGTGCCCCCCTGGTGGTTGATCTGGGAAACCGCGGACATGTTGTCCGAACGAACAAGCACATGCCTGTCCGTCAGTTGCGGTAAAAAGTGCCTAAGCGCAAGCATCACAGCGCGAAGCTCTATCACGTTAATGTGATATGCACCTTCCTGGGCGGACCACAGATCCTGAACAGTCCTGCCCTGCCACACTGCACCCCACCCTGAGAGACATGCATCTACAGTGACAGTCTCCCGGCGGGATGGGATGGCGCCCATGCGCAAGCCCATCAGAAGATAGGCCCTGTCTCTCCAGCGTGACAGCGAGTGAAGGCACTGGTGCGACACCCTGACCTTCCTGTGCCAGTGCCACTTGGCGTCCAAGTGAAGGCTGTTCAGCCACATCTGCAAAGGGCGCAGCAACAGCAGGCCTAAGGGCACAACGGCTGAGGCAGCCGTCAGTCTGCCCAAGAGCCTGAGGAACTGAATGTAACTAGTCAGATTTACAATATATTATCATAAATTACTGGCCATTGTGTTGCATTACTTCTACAGTAATAGTGGGAAAATACAGGTAATTACTGTAATATATGTACAGCAAGGTAACATAATACCACAGCTCTGTACTGCTATATCACAGTAATTCCATGGGAATGGCAACTGTCAAGTCACAGTATTTAGTTGTACTTTTATTCTTATTTACTGTCAAATATCTACAGTAAATTACTGTGAAATATTTACAGTCAATTACTGTGAAATATTTACAGTAAATTACTGTAAAATCCATGCAACTAGTAGCCAGTAATTTACTGTAATTTTACAGCCAAACATTTTACAGTGTATGGAAGGGAATAGAGCTCTCAAAGAAAACACAGGAAGGATCGGAGAGTGCTACATCAGTCACTCACCACAAGCTTAGAAATGTTCAGACTCTTTGATACAATTAAGTCCAGGGTGTGCCCCTTATTGTGTGTCGGACCCTTCACATGCTGAGTCAGTTCATAATTATCGATAACACAAACCAGTTCTTTAGCCCCTCTGTCCTGAGGGTTCTCAACATGGATATTAAAATCGCCAACAATGACTAGATGGTCAAAGTCAATACACACTATAGACAATAACTCGGTAAAATCATCAAAAAAACGTGCACAGTATTTGGGTGGTCTGTAGATGTTTAGGAAAAGCGCTCGAGAGGAGCATTTCAGCTGAAGGGCCACATATTCAAAAGAAGCAAAGTTCCCATACATAGTCTGCTTGCATTGAAACAAAATAGCTACTCCACCCCCTTTCTTATGCAGTCTTGCCTGACTCATAAAACTAAAGTTGGGAGGGGTTGATTCTATAAGAACAGCTGTGCTGTTGTTTTGGTCTAACCAAGTTTCAGTTAAAAACATAAAATCCAGATTGTGCTTGGTGATAAAATCGTTAATTAAAAATGATTCACCTGCTAAAGACCTGACATTTATTAGAGCCAGTTTAAGTGTGTTAGATATACTATCACTCTGACCGCCCGTGATAGACCGTGGAGCATGCAGGACTTCTGTTCAATTCAACAAACTCAAACAGATGCTTTTAGACATTCTTTTTCTAACCTGAGTCACCAACCTTCTGTGTATGTTGGTTATAACAGAAATGGATCGCAGAAAATAAAAAGTTTCTAGCAGTGGAAACGGTGGCCTGAGATGACACTGCTGGAAAGGGGGTTGTGTGGGTATGGAGTGGAAATAGTCAGGGAGACGTCTGAATAGCGTGCTGCATGTTCAACACACTCTCACTCACTAAACGTCCAGGAGCGACGCTTGGTCAAGGTCCCGTGGCGTGCAGTTGGGACGCGCCGAGGCTCCTTCAGCTTCATAAACGGACGCAAAGAGCTTTCAACTGATTGCAATGTATTCCCATCGGCGGCGGTATTTGACGCTCAGGGAAGCATCGCATCCATTTATGTCGGCAGCTCTTAAAGGCAATGTGAGCGTCCATTCCCATTGGATAACGGAGAATTGTACACCCGGAAGTAAGTATTCTCCTTACTGTCGATTGATTTGACAGTGATATCTGCACTACTCATCAACTCACAAACACCAGATTATCCTTGTTAATTAAACGACATTGATAGGTTTAAATTGTGTACAATTCTTTTGTGTTTTTCCCCTTCAATTCTGAGAAACAAATTGTTTTCTGAAATGTGGAATGCCAAAGAGACTACACTACCCACAATTCCCAGCTATTGTTGTGACGACGCCTGTCCGCTTTGACAAACCGTGTGATAAGTCAACAAGCGCCGTGATTGGATGAAACATAAATTCATACAAAAAAAGTCCAACCCTGGCCGTTTCTCAATCGCGAGTAAAACTGCTGCAGAGCAACTATTTCAAGTATACTACGTCATCGAGCCCAGCATTCTGCGCCACTACTGACGTAGTATACTTGAAATAGTTGCTCTGCAGCATGTGTACTCGCGATTGAGAAACGATAGTTACGTCTGTAACTACCGTTCTATGAGTCCCGGATGACCGCCAGAGGCGGTGCTTTAGCACTGGATATGTCCATCGCGCGCATGCTCCGTACGAGTACCAATAACAACAAAGTCACCTGTGACCCACGTGACACCGGCTATATCAGCTGGTGTCATCAGAGGATCTGTTCCCATAATCTTCTCGCGAGCACACAATAATTCTGAGTGACAGGAAACTCTGGCAGTCATCTGGGACTCATAGAACCGTAGTTACAGACGTAACTAACGTTCTATTTCGTCCCTACTGACCGCCAGAGGTGGTGCTTTAGCACTGGATGACTTATACCAACCATGTCATGAAGAAACCAATACTCACCTAGCTGGAAGCAGCAGAGCTTGGCAACAGGACCATGCCCAAAGGATGGGGGGTGGCGACATTGACCCAGTAGAACCTGGAGAATGTGCCAGAAGACACCCAAGACGCCGCAGCGCAGATGGTCTCCAGGGGCACTCCTCTCAGGGCGGCCCATGACGTTGAGACGCTCCTTGTAGAGTGGCATCTCACCCCTGATGCCAGAGGGGCGGCCACTGGCCCCATAGGCATGTGCGATTGTATCGACAACCCAGTGGGACAGCCGCTGCTTGAAGAGAGCACAACCCTTCCTAGTGCCGCCATGGCAAACGAAGAGCTGCTCTGACTGCCGTATACAGGCCGTAGGATCGACATACGCTCTTAGGGCACGCACAGGGCACAGCAACTCGGGCGTGCGGCTCTCCTGTGGGACGTTAAAGCGTGCCAGCTGGATGGGCCGATTGGAGTGGGCAAGTGGAAGCACCTTGGGCAGGAATGCCACATTCGGCCAGAGGGCAACACCCGAGCCATCGGAGTTCCACCTCAGGCATGTATCGCTCACGGAGAGGGCATTCAACTCCCCAACTCGCTTCCCTGAGGTTATGGCAAGCAGAAATGCTGCCTTCAGGTACAGCCACCTAAGCCCAACCTGGGCCAGGGGCTCGAAGGGAGGAGATGATAGGGCATCCAGCACTAGGGGCAGGTCCCAAGCCAAGGCCCTTGGGGTGCTAGGGGGACGCTGTCGTAGAGCCCCTCTTAGAAAGAGGGACACCAACCTTTGGCGGCCCACTGTGGCGCCATCGATTCCGACATGTCGGGCAGAGATAGCAGCCATATACACCTTCAAAGTGGAGTGAGAACGTCCACTATCCAGAAGGGACCACAGGAACTCCAAAACGGTGGCCACGGAGCAATGTCCCGGATTCTCAGCCTTACTCAAACACCAGTGGGAGAAGAGCTTCCATTTGCACTCATACTGTGCTCGAGTGGACGGAGCTCTGGCATTCAGGATAGTTTCCCAGACAGATGGCGTAAACCGCTCAACAGTGGGTTGGGCCCTGCAGAGGCCAAACCCAGAGCTGAAGGCGGTGAGGGTCGGGATAAATCCTGTCGGGGAGACGCCATGGTGGTTTCCTGGTAGAAAGACTGCTCGCAGGCTGGCCAAGCGGGGAGACGCCCAAGACAAGAGGCTATGTGAAACCCGGAGCAGCTGTGCGGACCTGGTGCCCCCCTGGTGGTTGATCTGGGAAACCGCAGACATGTTGTCCGAACGAACAAGCACATGCCTGTCCGTCAGTTGCGGTAAAAAGTGCCTAAGCGCAAGCAGCACAGCGCGAAGCTCTATCACGTTAATGTGATATGCACCTTCCTGGGCGGACCACAGACCCTGAACAGTCCTGCCCTGCCACACTGCATCCCACCCTGAGAGACATGCATCTACAGTGACAGTCTCCCGGCAGGATGGGATGGCGCCCATGCGCAAGCCCATCAGAAGATAGGCCCTGTCTCTCCAGCGTGACAGCGAGTGAAGGCACTGGTGCGACACCCTGACCTTCCTGTGCCAGTGCCACTTGGCGTCCAAGTGAAGGCTGTTCAGCCACATCTGCAAAGGGCGCAGCAACAGCAGGCCTAAGGGCACAACGGCTGAGGCAGCCGTCAGTCTGCCCAAGAGCCTGAGGAACTGAATGTAAGGCACACCCTTGCCCAGCCTCAATCCACTTCAAGACACTGGTACTTGCATATCTTGCTGCGAATGGATCTCGCCCTTCCTACATCCAGGACATGGTTAAACTGTACACCCCAGCGCGTGCACTCCGCTCTGCATCAGCCAAACGACTCGCTGCACCCTGGCTGCGAGGGGGACCCAAGTTCCCATCAGCAAAAACACGTGGGTTTGCTATCCAGGCTCAAAAATGGTGGAATGAGCTCCCCATTGACATCAGGACAGCAGAAAGCCTGCACATCTTCCGGCGCAGACTGAAAACTCATCTCTTTCGACTCCACTTCGAGCGATAGAATTACTAACAAGGCACTTATTGTCACAGTTATCATGTCATGTCACAGTTCTGTCTAGGTTTGGGTGTTTTCACTGTTCTCTGTCATGTTTTCCTCCTGTCGTTAGTTTCCCTGGTGTCCCTGTGTTTTCTCCTCCCTCCTCACCTGTGTCTCGTTAGCTGATTGTGTTCACCTGTGTCTTGTAATTATCCCTCCCTGTATTTAGTCTTGTCTCGTGCTGTGTTCAGTGTTGGTGCTTCTTTTGTTGGTGACTGAATTCACCCCGGTGAGTGTTCTGTTTTTGTATGTATTAGTTTCATTAGCCTTGAAATAAAGGATTATCAGAGTTATCTGCATTTGGGTCCTGCTTCCTTCACTCCACCGTGACAGAAAGCACCAACCAGAAATGGACCCAGCAGATGATCCATTTGAGGTGGAACTACAACATTTTTCCTTTGCTTTGGCTTGCTGCTATGATTGGTGGAGGGGAGCGTCCAGTGTTCGGCAGAAGGAGGCCGCTCTGGTAGAGGCGCACCGGTTGGCTATGGAGAAACCAGACTTGGTGAAATTCTTACCTGGCTGGATGTTGAACTTCATCTGGGTGTGTGATTTCCAGCCTGCGGACTATAAACGTCTCGGTGTGTTCCGTCTGGAGTCAACCAGTGCTTCCGCCCCAGTTCCTGCTCCTGTCCAAGAGTCGTTTTCTGGAACTCGGCTGGCTTTTGGAGGTCCACGGAGCCTTCAGGCGGCTTCTAAGAGAAGGAGTCGCAAGTCCAGGCTAGCAATCCGAGCCCCAAGAGCCATGGTTCCGGCTACAGAACCGGCCCACACAGCCATAGTTCCGGCCCCAGTACAGGCCCCAGCAGCCATGGTTCCAGCCCCAGTTCTGGCCCCAGCAGCCATCATTCCGGCTCCAGTTCTGGCCCCAGCAGCCATCATTCCGGCCCCAGTTCTGGCCCCAGCAGCCATTGTTCCAGCCCCAGTTCTGGCCCCAGCAGCCATCATTCCGGCCCCAGTTCTGGCCCCAGCAGCCATGGTTCCGGCCCCAGTTCTGGCCCCAGCAGCCATGGTTCCAGACCTAGTTCTGGCCCCAGCAGCCATGGTCCCGGCCCCAGCAGCCATGGTTCCAGCCTTAGCTCTGGCCCCAGCTGCCATAGTCCCATCTCTGGTCCCTTCTCTAGTCTCTTCTCGAGTCCCTCCTCTTGTCCCTTCCCTAGTCCCTCCTCAGGTCACTTTCCTAGTCCCTTCTCTAGTCCCTTCTCCAGTCCCACCTCTAGTCACTTCTCTAGTCCCATCTCAAGTCCCTACTCAATTCCTTTCTCAAGTCCTTTCTCAAGTCCCTCCTCTAGTCACTTCCCTAGTCCCTTCTCCAGTCCCTCCTTTAGTCACCTCTCTGGCCCCTTCCCGAGCCCCTTCTCTAGTCCCACCTCGAGTCACTTCTTTAGTCCCTTCCCTCATCCCATCTCAAGTTCCCTCTCGAGTCCCCTCTCTAGTTCCCTCTCAAGTCTCCTCTCGAGCTACCTCTCGAGTCTCCTTTCTAGATCCCTCTCAAGTCACCTCTCGAGGTCCCTCTCAAGCCACCTCTCGAGTCCCTTCTCAAGTCCCCTCTCAAGATCCCTCTCAAGTCTCCTCTCAAGTCATCTCTCGAGTCTCCTCTCGAGTTCCCTCTCGAGTCCCCTCTCCAGTCACCTCTCGAGTTCCTTCTCGAGTCCCCTCTCGAGTCACCTCTCCAGTCGACTCTCCAGTTTCCTCTCGAGTTCCCTCTCAAGCCCTCTCTCTCGAGTCCCCACTCAAGCCCCTACTCATGTGCCGTTGGAGGTCCCGCAGACAACTCTCCTGCCGGGGGTCCTGCCAACCCCATGTCCTGTGCCGTTGGAGGTCCCGCCGACTACTCTCCTGCCGGGGGTCCTGCCAACCCCATGTCCTGTCCCGTTGGAGGTCCCGCAGACTAGTCTTCTGCCGGGGGTCCTGCCAACCCCATGTCCTGTACCGTTGGAGGTTCCGCTGGGGGTCCTGCCAACCCTGTGTCCTGTCCCGTTGGAGGTCCCGCAGACTAGTCTTCTGCCGGGGGTCCTGCCAACCCCATGTCCTGTCCCGTTGGAGGTCCCGCAGACTAATCTTCTGCCGGGGGTCCTGCCAACCCCATGTCCTGTACCGTTGGAGGTTCCGCTGGGGGTCCTGCCAACCCCATGTCCTGTCTCGTTGGAGGCCCGCCGACTACTCTCCTGCCGGGGGTCCTGCCAACCCTGTGTCCTGTCCCGTTGGAGGCCCCGCCGACTAGTCTTCTGCCGGGGGTCCTGCCAACCCCATGTCCTGTCCCGTTGGAGGTCCCGCAGACTAATCTTCTGCCGGGGGTCCTGCCAACCCCATGTCCTGTACCGTTGGAGGTTCCGCTGGGGGTCCTGCCAACCCCATGTCCTGTCTCGTTGGAGGCCCCGCCGACTACTCTCCTGCCGGGGGTCCTGCCAACCCTGTGTCCTGTCCCGTTGGAGGCCCCGCCGACTACTCTCCTGCCGGGGGTCCTGCCAACCCTGTGTCCTGTCCCGTTGGAGGCCCCGCCGACTACTCTCCTGCCGGGGGTCCTGCCAACCCTGTGTCCTGTCCCGTTGGAGGCCCCGCCGACTACTCTCCTGCCGGGGGTCCTGCCAATCCTGTGTCCTGTCCCGTTGGAGGCCCCGCCGACTACTCTCCTGCCGGGGGTCCTGCCAACCCCATGTCCTGTGCCGTTGGAGGTCCCGCCGACTACTCTCCTGCCGGGGGTCCTGCCAACCCTTTGTCCTGTCTCGTTGGAGGCCCCGCCGACTACTCTCCTGCCGGGGGTCTTGCCAACCCTGTGTCCTGTCCCGTTGGAGGCCCCGCCGACTACTCTCCTGCCGGGGGTCCTGCCAACCCTATGTCCTGTCCCGTTGGAGGCCCCGCCGACTACTCCCCTGCCGGGGGTCCTGCCAACCCCATGTCCTGTCCCGTTGGAGGTCCCGCCGACTACTCTCCTGCCGGGGGTCCTGCCAACCCTATGTCCTGTCCCGTTGGAGGTCCCGCCGTCTACTCACCTGCCGGGGGTCCTGCCAACCCTATGTCCTGTCCCGTTGGAGGTCCCGCCGACTACTCTCCTGCCGGGGGTCCTGCCAACCCTATGTCCTGTCCCGTTGGAGGCCCCGCCGACTACTCTCCTGCCGGGGGTACTGCCAACCCTGTGTCCTGTGCCGTTGGAGGTCCCGCCGTCTACTCTCCTGCCGGGGGTACTGCCAACCCTTTGTCCTGTCTCGTCGGAGGTCCCGCCAACCGCTCTCCTGCTGGGGGTCCTGCCAACTCCTGGTCCTCTTCCGTGGGGGATCCTGCCGAAGCCTGTCCCGCCGGTTCCGGTTCCTGTCCGGCTGACACCGGGTCCTGCCCGGCCTCCGGAGCTGTCTGGTCTTCGCCCTCGATCCCGACCCTCTGTGAGCCGCGGTCTTCGTCCGCGGGACCGGCCTCCTGACTCTTCCTGCCGCTGCCCTCGCCCTCGGGCCCGGCCCCCTGACTCTTCCTGCCGCTGCCCTCGTCCTCGAGCCCGGCCCCCTGACTCTTCCTGCCGCTGCCTTCGCCCTCGATCCCGACCCTCTGTGAGCCGCGGTCTTCGCCCGCGGGCCCGGCCTCCTGACTCTTCCTGCCGCTGCCCTCGTCCTCGGGCCCGGTCTCCTGACTCTTCCTGCCGCTGCCCTCGTCCTCGAGCCCGGCCCCCTGACTCTTCCTGCCGCTGCCTTCGCCCTCATGCTCGGCCCCCTGAGTTCGCCCGCTGTGGCCTTCGCCCCACCATGGACTCTGCCTTGCCCCCGGTCCGTCCGCCCTAGACCCCCACCATGGACTCTGCCTTGCCCCCGGGCCGCCCGCCCGAGACCCCCCACCATGGACTCTGCCTTGCCCCCGGGCCGTCCGCCCGAGTCCCCCACCTTGGACTCTGCCTTGCCCCCAGGCCGTCCGCCCGAGTCCCCCTTCTCGGCTTCTGCCGTGCCCCCGGGCCGTCCGCCCGAGATCCCTTCCTGGTCTCCTACTGGGCTCCTGGGCGGTCAGCTTAGTCCCGTCCTCCGGACCCCCTCCACCCACCCTGGTGGCCTAGGGATACGTCCCTCCTCCGGACCCCCTCCACCCACCCTGCTGGACTTTATTGGATTTTTGTTTTGGGGTTTAGGGACGTCTAGAATCCGTCCCTTGAGGGGGGGGTTCTGTCACAGTTATCATGTCATGTCACAGTTCTGTCTAGGTTTGGGTGTTTTCACTGTTCTCTGTCATGTTTTCCTCCTGTCGTTAGTTTCCCTGGTGTCCCTGTGTTTTCTCCTCCCTCCTCACCTGTGTCTCGTTAGCTGATTGTGTTCACCTGTGTCTTGTAATTATCCCTCCCTGTATTTAGTCTTCTCTCGTGCTGTGTTCAGTGTTGGTGCTTCTTTTGTTGGTGACTGAATTCACCCCGGTGAGTGTTCTGTTTTTGTATGTATTAGTTTCATTAGCCTTGAAATAAAGGATTATCAGAGTTATCTGCATTTGGGTCCTGCTTCCTTCACTCAACCGTGACACTTATATACTAATAAAGGACTGGCTTATCTATAGCCAGTTGAGTAGCACTTGAAATGTTTGGCTCTATGATACCTGATGTACTTATATGATTCTGTTTTCTTCAGGGTTGTGTCTTCCTGGTCGTATGTACTTATTGTAAGTCGCTTTGGATAAAAGCGTCAGCTAAATGCAATGTAATGTAATGTAAAAGATGGGGAGAAGGTGGGAAATGTCGTCCACACGACGAGGTGTCAGGTAGGCCCTCATGGCAACCGAATCTAGGATCAACCCCAGGTAAGTGAACCGTCCCCCGGAAGGGGACCAGGCAGCTCTTCCCGGTGTTTACTGTCAGGCCCAAACGGGCTATGTGACATAAGAGGCGCGCCGTATCCTGGGCCATTTGGGACCGGGACGGCGCACAAACAAGCCAGTCGTCTAGGTACGGCAGGACCTTCATGCCCTGTGACTGCAGGGGTGCGAGAGCTGCCGCCACATCCCTGGTAAACACCATTGGAGAGAGTGAGAGACCGAAGGGAAGTACCCAGAACTGATAATGCTGATCCTGACAGCCAAACCTCAGGAACTTCCGGTGGTGGGACACAATCGGCATGTGGAAGTAGGCGTCCCTCAAGTCCACATTTGTGAACCACTCCCCCTGTGTGACAACACGGAGGGTGTCTGCTGTGGTCAGCATGCGGAAGGGCAGCACCTTCAGGAATCTGTTGATTCCTCTGAGGTCCAGTACTGGACGAAATCCGCCGACTTTCTTGCTCACCAGAAAGTATGCCGAGTAGAACCTCCTACTGGTGCTGTGAATAAGTCAGAATATTGATGCTGGTGTGCGGAGAGTAAAGCACCACAAAATCCACCCCCCTTTAAGTTACCAGGGGCATGAGGTTCTGTAGGGTGTGAACATCTGGGTTTAGACCGTGGGGGAGTGCTTAATTCCGGGGGCCCGGGGTCTCACGATGTGCGATGTTATGGAAGTCGAAAAAACGACAGAGTGCCAACGGAGGAGGGGCTCAAAAAAGCGCAAGTCTTCCATGCTTCTGGCGGAAGCCCCGGACACATTTTCACTGCCCTGTTGCATTTTACAACGTAGAGGGGATTCGAGACCTCCCTTCCTCCGTCAAATAAATTCATTCATGTTTTCCAAGCTACCATCTGCACGAAATCGGAAACCCGGTTTTTGAGAGCACTTAGAAAAAAAACGGCTGTTTCACATCATGGAGGAATGTGTCCGCTACATGAGTGCTTTGGCTCGGATACAATTGTTGCCTGGAGGACCCCAATCATGGTTCTTACCAAACTTTAGGTTTTTGAACTGGCCTCTGGAGGAATTCAAGGAGAGTTGTCACGGAATAATGAGACACTATTTTCGGATACATTTTATCCATTTTCACCCCTTCCTCTGGTTCTCCCAAAAGATAACTTGGACTTTATCTGCCTCTGGAGGAATTCAAGGAGAATTGTCACGTAATAATGAGAAACTATTTTCGGATACATTTTATCCATTTTCACCCCTTCCTCTGGTTCTCCCAAAAGACAACTTGGACTTTATCTGCCTCTGGAGGAATTGGAGGGGAGTTGTCACGGAATAGTGAGACACTATTTTCCGATACATTTTATCCATTTTCACCCCTTCCTCTGGTTCTCCCAAAAGATAACTTGGACTTTATCTGCCTCTGGAGGAATTGAAGGGGAGTTGTCACGGAATAATGAGACACTATTTTCGGATACATTTTATCCATTTTCATCCCTTCCTCTGGTTCTCCCAAAAGATAACTTGAACTGTGATGATCTGGGTTTAGTCCGTGGGGGAGTGCTTAAGTCCGGGGGCCCGGGGACTCAAGGTGCGCGAGGTTATGGAAGTGTGCATGTCAGGGAGAGATGCTGGAGCTTATTAGTCCGTCGTTTGGGGCTCTGTGAGCGGCTACAAATAGGTGATTTTCCCGGTGTATTTCATGGAAGTCTGACATAGCCTGTTTGCTCATGTCAGGGAGCGATGCTGGAGCTAATTAGTCCATGATTTGGGGGTCTTGGAGCGGCCACAGAGAGGTGGTTTTCGCGCTCTGTCTCCTGGTAGTGTAAAATAGCCTGTTTGCTCATGTGAGGGAGCGAACCTGGAGCTGCTTAGTCCGTCATTTGGGGCTCTGTGAGCCGCCACAGAGAGGTGCTTTTCCCGGTGTATTTCATGGAAGTCTGACATAGCCTGTTTGCTCATGTAAGGAAAAGGTCTGCCTTATGGACAGAGTTAACATGGGACTTGTCCTTCAAATATACACATGTCCGCACAATGGAAATGTGATGTCAACTTCCAATGCAAAGTCCCTGCCACCGGCAGGACACATTTTACCAACTGTAAACCAACAATTGGGGGTGCTCTATGCATGTGTCTGAGGGTAAAATAATCATCATTCTGTATATAAATATGTTTGTGAATATCATGGACATTTCCTTTTAAATTGGGGTCCACGAAGCTGACACAAGATACCCGCAGATAAGCACTCATCTCGGACTAAAATCCTCAATGCATAGCAGTTTTAATGGCATTTTTGTTATTCAGTATTACCATGGGCACGAACTTCTGACCGGTGTTGCCTCTTGGTGTAGTCCGTGGGGGAGTGCTTAAGTGTGGGTACACAGGTTCGCCTGGTGCACAAGGTTAAGGAGGTGGGGGTCTTGCTGGTGCTCAAGTGTCCATATACTTCACCCCATACTCTACCCGCCTTAAGAGACACTATTTTCGGATACAATGTCTCCATTTTCACCCCTTTCCTCTGGTTCTCCCAAAGGATAACGTAGAGACTTTTTCTGCCTCTGGAGGAATGTAAGGGGAGTTGTCAGGGGACTCTACCTGCCTTAAGAGACACTATTTTCGGATACATTTTTATCCATTTTCACCCTTTTCTATGGTTCTTCCAAAAGTTAACTTAGACTTTTTCTGACTCTGGATGAATGTAAGGGGAGTTGTCAGGGGACTCTACTTGCCTTAAGAGACACTATTTTCGGATATATTTGATCCATTTTCACCCTTTTCTCTGGTTCTTCCAAAAGATAAGGTAGAGACTTTTTCTGCCTCTGGAGGAATGTAAGGGGAGTTGTCAGGGGACTCTACCTGCCTTAAGAGACACTATTTTCGGATATATTTTATCCATTTTCACCCTTTTCTCTGGTTCTTCCAAAAGATAATGTAGAGACTTTTTCTGCCTCTGGAGGAATGTAAGGGGAGTTGTCAGGGGACTCTACCTGCCTTAAGAGACACTATTTTCAGATACATTTTTATCCATTTTCATCCTTTTCTATGGTTCTTCCAAAAGTTAACTTAGACTTTTTCTGACCCATGTGCATCAACCTGGATCTCTGCCTTTGAGTGTGGGACCCTGCTTACAGCAGTGACTCTGCTGTACATTTCATGAGTCAAATGTGGATGAAATGGACAGATTCCTGTACATGTTCCCCAGGTTTCACACACTCATTCCTGGGTAAGAAAGCCATGTGCATCACCCTGGATCTCTGGGTGCCTTTGAGTGTGGGACCCTGCTTACAGCAGTGACTCTGCTGTACATTTCATGAGTCAAATGTAGATGAAATGGACAGATTCCTGTCCATTTCATGAGTCAAATGTGGATGAAATGGACAGATTCCTGTACATGTTCCCCAGGTTTCACACACTCATTCCTGGGTAAGAAAGCCATGTGCATCACACTGGATCTCTGGGTGCCTTTGAGTGTGGGACCCTGCTTACAGTCCGTCGTTTGGGGCTCTCCCGAGAGTGGAAGTCCATTGCCTCTAAGTAGAGGTAAAATTAGGTCTGTCACTTTGGGTAACCGCACCACTGTCAGACGTCTCCCGAGAATGGTCGTCCATTCTCTCTAAATAGGGTTGGAAGTACAGGCAGCCCAATAGCTGAGCTGCTGCTGGGAAAGGCAGCCGACGACCGGCCCCGGGACTTCAGGGCTAGCCAGGGTGGCGGCAAGGCTCTGGGGCACGGGGCTGCTTAGAGGGCCGTCGACCGGGGGCACGAAAGTCATTGGGAGGCGGTTGAGTGGACCGCTGGGACCTTTGCATACCACCGCTGTAAGCCAGTGGCAGAGTGCGGCTGCTAGTGGGGCCCCTGGGCCTGCTGGGAGTAAGCACAGGCCTACGTAGACCCGAGAGCTGCTGCCTGGTCTGCTTCCCTTGGGCAGCACGCTCTAGTGCCACCAGGGCAGCTGCTCCAAACAGCTCCCCTGGTTCGACTGGCACGCCGCGGAGGACACTCCTACATGTCTGTTAGTGGTGACTGAGCCAGCCAAACCTGGCGTAGAGTCTGCACCAGTAGGGACATAACTCGTCCCAATTCCCTAGTCATTAGGACAAAGGCCTGCAGTGATGCTGAGGCCTAGCAAAGAATGAATAACAGTATACATATACATATATATTCATTTCATTTCATTTCAAACCTTTATTTAGACAGATAGGTCCCTTGAGATCATGGATCTCTTTTACAAGGGAGACCTGCATCAATTAGTTCCACATGAAACATAAAAACAAACAATAGAGGACATCATATTTACATATTCACCAACACTTACAAACACCCATAGTGTCATAAAGCATTTTGTGCAGATGTGTCTTAAAAACATTCAGAGAAACAAAATTGAACAATTTCAATTTGGACTGTAGGCTGTTCCAAGCAAGTGGAGCTGCGCACATAAAAGCTGTTTTACCTAAGACAGTCCTCACTCTTGGTACATCTAATAAGACTACATCCTGTGATCTCAGACAATAGCTGCTTGCAACTTTCTGCTTTACCAGAGAACAGATGTAATACGGGAGTTTGCCCAACATAGCTTTATAAATAAAAGTGTACCAGTGACTGAGCCTCCGTACAGAGAGTGATGGTAAACCTGCCTTGGTATACAGTGTACAGTGATGTGTAAGCGTTTTACAATTTGTGACAAATCTCAGAGCGCTGTGATAGGCAGCATCCAATTTGCTCAGGTAATTGGCAGGTGCATTCATATACAACAAATCACCATAGTCCATCACCAAAAGGTCACAGTGACTAGCCTTTTCCTGGCCTCAAGCGAGAAACAGGACTTGTTTCTGTAAAAGAACCCTAACCTAACCCTCAGTTTTTTAAGCAGGTTATTGACATGATGTTTAAAAGAGAGACAATCATCATGCCAGATATCAAGGTATTTGTAACAGGCAACAACTTCAAGTTTTGTTCCTTGCGTAGTTACAATATCTGAAACAGGCTCTGGTGTCTTTTTTGCTTTTGAAAAGAGCATTACCTTGGTTTTATCCACATTTAAAAGAAGCTTTAATTCAGAGAGCTGTGTCTGAATAGTGTTAAAAACAGCCTGTAATTTAACAACAGCCTCATTAATGGAGGGACCTGCACAATACATCACAGTATCATCCGCATAAAAATGTAAAGTAGCTTCATCCACATTCTCACCTACGCTGTTAATATATATGGAGAATAAAAGTGGTCCTAAAACAGAACCTTGTGGTACACCATTAGAAATGTTTAACCACTCAGACGACAATCCATCAAAATGAACACATTGGGACCTTTCAGAGAGGTAGTTCACAAACATATATACATATATATATATATATTAGGCTGTAATTAAAAATTAATTAATCATGATTAAGCACCATTCGAACTATGTCCAAAATATGTCATTTCTTTATGTATATTGTTGTGGGAATGGAAAGATAAATTAAAGAAGGCAGATATATCCATTTAACATGTTTATTGTAAAAATGTTCTGTGTGTCAAAATGAGAGCACCTATCAATCATCAAACCGTGGGGTCTTAATTCATTACGTGTTGATTTCTATCAACGGGGGAGTACTTCAGGAAAGTCGACGGGGGGGGGGGGGGGCTAGTGGAGTACTTTGTGACCACAGAGTGTGAATGTTGTGATCAGCTGTTTTAGCGCAGTTCTCCAGTGAAGGGGGGGGGAGTCTCCCTCCGCAGCCGGTTGGCGTAGTTTTCGCACAATTCCGTTATACAGACCAACGTTAACAGCAGCCCTGTCTGTGCACACGGAGACCGACTCTGTCATCCGGTGATCTAACCGCCTTCTGGAAAAGCTTCACAAGTACGTCGGTACGCAAAAGCGCTTTGTGACACAAGTGACGGTACGCATTTCAGATTACGCACATAACCTGCGTACCAGTTATGTGTTACCTGTACAACAGCAAAAGTATTCTCCGTCGGGACTTCCTGCAACAACACCACACCGTTATCTTGATTCTGATTGACCAGAAGACATTATCAAAGATGTTCTATTGAGAAGACGATCACTACGTGACAAAAGTTTTCAAAACCGTTTCTGGTCTTCGGTATTTCCAGACAAGTGGCTACTGAAATCAATCTTACTAACTGCTGTCTGTGTAATATACTCGGCGCGAGTTGGCGGACTATATTTTGCTTACTTTAACATAATTTTGCATGGTGGGGCTAAGCCATTTCTTGGTATGGGTGTAGCCTACCCCAGCCATACCCTGGCGCTGCCACTGGTGGGATGTATGGGGCGGGCCATTCTGCACATACGTTAAATGCGTTAAATATTTGAATGCAATTAATTCAAAAAATTAATTACCGCCTTTAACGCGATAATTTTGACAGCATTAATATATATATATATATATATATATATATATATATATATATATACATATATACTATAGCGTGTGTGAAATAACAGTATATAGATATATATATATATATATATATCTATATTGTAGAGCCGTTCCATCGCCTTCATGGAGCGATGGAACTGCTCACAAAGGCCGTTAGCCTGAGGGTGATAAGCGGTAGTCCTGTGCAGCTTAACCCCCAGACCACTCGCCACGGCGTTCCAGAGCTCGGACGTGAACTGTGAGCCCCTGTCCGAGGAAATGTCTGACGTGGTGCCAAAACGACACACCCACGTCGCAATGAAAGCCCGGGCAATGTCTGCGGCTGATGTTGAGACGAGAGGAACCGCCTCCGGCCAACGAGTCGTCCTGTCCACCATGGTGAGGAGGTAGGAAAAGCCCTGAGAGGAGGGCAATGGACCAACCAGGTCGATATTGACGCGATCAAACCTCCTCTCAGGCACCAGGAAACGCTCCAAAGGGGCCTTCGTGTGGCGGTGCACCTTAGCGCGCTGACAAGCGACTCACTCACCAGCCCAAGTCCTCACGTCCTTCTTCAGCCCATGCCAGACGAACTTCGCGGCCACCAAGCGCACTGAAGGCTTAACACCGGGGTGTGACAGTCCGTGCACTGCCTCGAACACAGAGCTCCTCCAGCTGGCGGGAACGACTGGCCGCGACAGGCCCGTGGAAACGTCGCACAGGAGGGTAACGCCCGCGTCGCCGAAAACCACATCCTCCAAGCGCAGCCCCGCGCCCTCCACCTTCAGAGCCTGGACGCCGGGGTCTGCGACCTGGTCCGCCGCCATGCGAGTGTAGTCCAGGCTCAACTGGACTGCTCCGATGACGACCCTAGAGAGGCAATCTGCAACCAGGTTCGACTGGCCAGCCACGTGTTTAATGTCTGTGGTGATCTCCGAGATGTAGGAATGCTGCCGCTGTTGACGTGCCGACCAAGGCCACGTCAACAGAAATGCCGCACGGCCAGATAAAGTCCAAGGAGCTCTCAGTCAAAGGCGCTGTACCTGCGTTCTCTGGGCGTCAGCTGGCGGCTGAAAAAGGCGAGTGGCTGCCAAGCGCCCTCCATCCACTGCTCGTGCACCGCACCAACAGCGTAGTCCGATGCGTCTGTGGTAATGGAGATGGGAGACGTCGATGATGGGTGCGCCAACAGGGCTGCCTGAGCCAACGTGGTCTTGACCTCCGCTAAAGCAGACGCAGCTTCCGCCGTCCAGTCGATCGCCTGGGTGGGGGTCGTACAGCAAAGCCTCATAAATCGGCCGCATAATGTGAGCAGCCCGGGCGATGAAACGGTGGTAGAAGGTCACCATCCCCAGAAACTCACGGAGCGACCGGGCTGTGAGTGGGCGAGGAAAAGCAGCAACAGCCTCCACCTTCGCCGGCAGGGGAGCTGCACCGCCTTTGGTGACGCGGTGTCCGAGGAAGTCAATGTCAAACACCCCAAACTGGCACTTTGCAGGATTAATGATCAACCCGTGTTGGCTGAGCCTCGCGAAAAGGGCTCGGAGGTGTGACAGGTGCTCTTCCACCGAAGCGCTGGCGACGAGTATGTCGTCCAGGTAGACGAACACGAACGGCAGGTCCCGCAGCACCGAATCCATCAGGCGCTGGAACGTTTGGGCGGCGTTCTTGAGCCCAAAAGGCATCCGCAGGAACTCGAAAAGTCCAAACGGCGTTATCACTGCTCTCTTAGGGACGTCCAGGGGATGCATGGGCACCTGGTGGTAACCACGCACCAGGTCCACTTTCGAAAACACCGACGTACCGGCCAGATGTGCCGAGAAATCTTGGATGTGCTGCACCGGGTAGCGGTCAGGTGTCGTGACGTCGTTGAGGCGACGGTAATCCCCACAAGGGCGCCAACCACCGTTCGGCTTGGGAACGACGTGTAGAGGAGAGGCCCAAGGACTGTCAGAACGGCGGACGATGCCCAGGCGTTCCATGGTTGAAAACTCCGCCCTCACTACTGCAAGCTTAGAAGGGTTCAACCGCCGGGCCCTGGCGTAGACTGGGGGACCTTCGGTGGTGACGTGGTGCTCCACCCCATGCTTGGTGGTGAGCGCGGAGAAGGTGGGCAGCGTCAGGTCTGGAAACTCAGCCAACAGCCTGAGAAAAATTTCCGCTCCCGAGAGCGAGCCCTGTTGGAGTCTTAGTGGTTTTAAAACCCACCTTGGCTCCGTGTGTTCGTTTGGTGAGCATCTTGTAAAATCATAAAGGAAGGAATTCAAAGCACCAGATACAGGGGTTAAACAATAATCTATTTTAATGATAAACGGTAAGAATACAATACACTTCTCAAAGGGGTACGCCCACCCCTGCCCTGGTCCAAATGCCGGGAGAACCTCATCGTCTTGACGGCAGGAGGAAGAAGAGAGCGAACCCAAATACAAAACAAGCTTATATACTACAAAACACGGGAGGAGCTGAGTCAGGTCATCTCATTGGGAGATGTAAAAAGATGGCGTCTCGCAGCGAATCAGAGCGCACCAGCCGAGATGATAAACAAGTCTCTCTGAGAAACTCATAGCCTCGAACTGCAACAAGGCTTTCTGAAAAACACTTAACAGGTAATCTTTTCACTCAAAACAAAACTCACAAGTAATTCTGCATTTTACCTCCTCACAGATAGCCAAAAAAACACCCTTTTGATTACACATAAAAGTGGAAGAAAAAGACTATTGCGCTAATCTACTTTTAAGAGAAAAAGGGAACTTTGTTTCAGGAATATATAAAAAACCTCTTGATATTTAAGAGGAAAAATGTACTTTGTTCCTTCAACTATTAACACACAGGAATGTATAAAACCACACATATATTAGTGATAACATGATGCAACACACCTCTTATATATCAGGTGTCATTAAAATGAATATACCAAAAATACGCTGTATTAACTTTTCACTTCAAACCTTCAGCCCGACAGCCCGTCGTACGCTGCCTCACTAAGTGTACACACAAGGGAGGAAAACGTCAAGGTATCAACCAAGCGTTTATTTTTAACGTCCACAAGGAGTCCGTGAGCACATAAAAAATCCGCCCCGAGGAGGGGAAAAGAAATGTCAGCCGTCACAAAATCCCAGTTGAAATGTTGTCCTCCAATGCAGAAACACATAGGCCTCACGCCGTATGTGCGAATGGGGCCGCCATTAGCCGTTGTCAACCGCGGTCCATGTTCCCCACGAGCGACGTCTTCCCTCGAAGCAGGAACTACACTCCGTTGAGCTCCCGTGTCACACAAAAACAAGCTTCCCGAGACTCAGTTGCTGACGAAGAGCAGCCTGCTCGTGCCGCCAACACTCAGGCCCACTACCGAGTGCTGGCTCCTCCTTATTGAAAATAACCGAATATTTCGATTATGGTCAAAATATGATATTTGTAAATCTGACTCTGAAAGAGTCAGTGCCTCACCAGCCATGAACCTCACCGCACGTCACTGCAGTATATATATATACTGGGTTGATATACAATACAGCTTTATTTATATACTGCTGTGTTATAGTCAAGAAATACAATTAATCTATTTATACGTTCACCAACATGATGTTGCCATTGTTTTAGTTTCTCACGGAACGATAACGCTACAACAACAAAGCGGTGTCCATTTTGTATTTTGCGAGTGTGGAATTACTATAGATTACACCAAATACACAACTAATAGATACAAATAGAGAGAGTACATACCTTTCCTGAAGTTCATAATCAGGGTTGCCTGCTGTTCTCATTCATAACACTCCGTTCGATGTCTCACTATGGGATGCGCCTCAACGCGTATGCAAACAGAAGCATCAATCTCATTTCGCCAATCCTGATTGGCTGGTGATCTTGACGTCTACGTCAGGGAATCCACCCACCCTTTAAGTAGCTTCCTTTCGGACTAACAGCAAGGTTGGATTTTTTACTCAGTAACGTACCTGTTACTAGCGTGTCCACTCCACGCCGACACCCCGGCGAATGAAGATGGACCCTTCTCTCCCTCACACCAGAGGAGTCAGGGACTCGGAGGCTCGGCTATGCGGCTGCGGGTTTAAGATTTCAGGCACAGACTCACACCAGGTCTGCTCGTCCTGCCTCGGGCTGGAACACGCCCGGGAGGCTATCGATAACCCCGGCTCGTGCGGGCATTGTGCCCGCTTCACCATTAAGAGCCTCCGCCGACGGTTAGCACGCCAAGCTAGCTTGTCGGGACAGGACCCCCTCATGTCCGCTGATTCGCCGGCCTGCAATCAAGACATGGTGGCGTCCGCCGCAGAGATTGAGCCCTGCGCTGTGTCAGACTGGGGCTCAACAACAGCGGCAGCCGCTGAACCGGAGCCCCACGTGGTGTCGGGCTGGGACCCAGTGGCGGCAAGAGCCGCGAGAGCGGAGCCCCGCGCTGTATCAAGCTGGGGCTCCCAACTGGACCTCACCATGGTTCCACCCGCGGAGGATGTCCTGGAGTTGGACTATATGGAGGACGAAGAGGATACCTCTGAGTTCCTCCTGTCCGACTTGGATGAGGATGACATCTTCATTTCATCGGCTCAGGCTGCAAAGCCGGGAGCGATGTCCGCTCTTCCGGGCGAAAGCACACCAGCTTCGCCCGTCCTAAGTATGGACTTGCAGGCCGTGTGTCAACGCGCTGCGTCCAGGCTGGACATCCCATGGCCTGAAGTGGCCAAGGAGACCTCCAGATCTCGCTACGAGGGGAAGAACCTGCCCCAAGCAGCGAGGACGAAGAGGCAGCTCCTTCCAGTATTTCCGGAGATGATGGACGAGGTGTCAGTCTCGTGGAGAGACCGCCCTTTTAGCAACAAGGCCCCAATCCAGGGTGCCTCCCTCCCTGGACTGTGACGGTATGGAACTGCTGGTGGCAGCCCACCTCCAACCGAGGCTGGCTTCGACACCGAGCAGGAACCCCATGCTACCGACAAAGACAGACCGGTTCCAGTCAGCGATGACTGAACGAGCCTATAAAGCCGCAGCTTGTCCGCCAGGGCACTCAACCAGGCGGACCACTGCGAAGCCTTATCGAGCAAACCTGAGCCTGCCATGTGGGACGAGATCGCAGCGATCACGGACATTTGCCTCCGTGTGCAGCGCTGTACAGTCCAAGCCACGGGCATAGCACTGGGAATGATGGTGGTACAGGAGAGAGCCAGGTGGCTCAACCTGACGAACCTTCCAGACCGGGAAAAAGAGGATGTTATGGACATGCCTATTGTTCCCTAGGGCATATTTGGCTCCACTCTAGCTTCGATGCAGCTGAGATGCGAATCGGGAAGGGAGAGGAGGCTCTCCAGCTCTGTCTCCCCCGAAGGGTCCAGCCGCCACCTTCAATAGTCCCGCGGCAGGCATTCACTCAAGCTGCCTCACGTCTTGCCCGGTTCAAGATACCGAAGCAGCAGAGACCACAGCCCGTCCCGGGTCCCGAGCCCAGGCACGAGGCGAGGGGGAGCTGGCCAAGAAAATCTCCGGTTCCGGCAGCTGCCGCTCAGGCGCAGCCGACCCAGGTTTTCAGCCACCAGGCGAGGAAGAAGAAGTCGGCGGCCTGACAGCCTCCTCTCCTCTCCTCGACGAAGGAGCTGGACGTTCCCTGTTCCCCAGCTCCAGAGCACGTTCCAGTGTTAGATGCTCATGTGTTTTCGGGGTGCCACCATGCCCCCATCTTCCCGCAGCCTTGAGTGATGCCAGAACGTCATCCTCAAGTTCGTGCCATCAGGAAAATGGGTGCTGTCCTATCGCGGAAGGTGGTCACCACAGACGCATGTCTGACGGGCTGGGGGGGTATATACATTACATTACATTACATTGCATTTAGCAGACGCTTTTGTCCAAAGCGACTTACAATAAGTACATACGACCAGGAAGACACAGCCCAGAAGAAAAACAGAATCATATAAGTACAACAGGTATCATAGAGCCACACATTTCAAGTGCTACTCAGCTGGCTATAGATAGGCCAGTCCTATGTTAGTATATAAGTGCTTTGTCAGCTGGCTATAGATAAGCCAGTCCTATGTTAGTATATAAGTGCTTTGATAGTAATTCTATCGCTCGAAGTGGAATCTAAAGAGATGAGTTTTCAGTTTGCGCCGGAAGATGTGCAGGCTTTCTGCCGTCCTGATGTCAATGGGGAGCTCATTCCATCTTGGAGCCAGGATAGCAAACCCACGTGTTTTTGCTGATGGGAACTTGGGACCACCTCGCAGCGAGGGTGCAGCGAGTCGTTTGGCTGATGCCGAGCGGAGTGCACGCGCTGGGGTGTACAGTTTAACCATGTCCTGGATGTAGGAAGGGCCAGATCCATTCGCAGCATGGTATGCAAGTACTAGTGTCTTGAAGTGGATTCTAGCAGTTACCGGGAGCCAGTGAAGGGAGCGAAGGAGCGGAGTGGTGTGGGAAAATTTTGGAAGGTTGAAGACCAGACGAGCCGCTGCATTCTGGATGAGCTGCAGAGGTCGGATGGCACATGCAGGTAGACCAGCCAGGAGGGAGTTGCAGTAGTCTAGGCGTGAGATGACGAGAGCCTGGACCAGAACCTGGGTGGCGAAGGTCGACCTGTGAGGGGTCTCTGGGCGTTCGAATCCAGTTTTGAATAGTCTGCCGTGGTTTGGTTCCATTTCAAAGAGCTTGATGCTCGGCGTAACCTTGGCGCGCTGCAACTCCAACATCCAATCACAGAGCTTGAAGATTAATCACGGGGTTTGTAGCAAAGCGGACAGGCGTCGTCACAACAATAGCTGGGGATTGTGGGTAGTGTAGTCTCTTTGGCGCTCCACATTTCAGAGAAAACAAGTTGTTTCTCAGAATTGAAGGGGAAAAACACAAAAGCATTGTACACAATTTAAACCTATCAATGTCGTTTAATTAACAAAGGTAATCTGGTGTTTTTGAGTTGATGAGTAGTGGAGATCACTGTCAAATCAATCGACAGTAAGGAGAATACTTACTTCCGGGTGTACAATTCTCCGTTATTCAATGGGAATGGACGCTCACATTGCCTTTAAGAGCTCCCGACATAAATGGATGCGGTGCTTCCATGAGCGTCAAATACCGCCACCGATGGGAATACATTGCAATCAGTTGAAAGCTCTTTGCGTCGGTTTATGAAGCTGAAGGAGCCTCGGCGCGTCACAACTGCACGCCACGGGACCCTGACCAAGCGTCGCTCCTGGACGCTTAGGGAGTGAGAGTGTGTTGGCATGTTAGCCGCTAGCATGCGGCTACCCAACCTGCTGGGATGGATTCCATCAGTGCCGAAGAGGGCGGCTCGGTCCCAGAATAGATTAAAATTGTCAATAAAACCTAAATTGTGAGCTCTGCAGGCGGATTGGAGCCAAGTTTGGAGGCTGAGGATCCTACTGAAACGCCCTGCTCTACGGGCCAGTGTTGGGATCGGACCTGAGATCATAATAGCTTTTTCACATCTCCTTAGAAGATTAAAATCATTTTTTGTCAGCTCCGACTGCTGGCGGGCTGTATCTTTCGACCCAACGTGGACAATTAGTCGATTCTAAGAGGACGGGAGTGAGTGCAGCAGCCCCGGGAGTTTATCCAGGATGACCGGGCCTGTCATAGAACCACATCATCTGCAAAAAGCAGTGGTGCAATCCTTAGCCCACCGAACTGCAAACAGGATTGCTTTCAACTAACCTAATACACTTATGTGAAATGTGTTGATATAATACATTTAATTAAGGTCAACGTTTCAGTTTAAAAAAACAAAGCTACCTCTTCAGGTTTTTGAAAACAAAACTACAGGGTCTTAAGTTTTGGGAAAGAAAACTACTAAGGTTTAGGAAAATAATGTTTTTGAGTTAAAATAACTTAAAATCAAAAGTAAAAAAAATCAAAGGTTTTGAACACAAAGACAACTACATAGTTTCCGACATAGACACAGTACACTGATTCCTGTAAAATTCTGCAGGAGACTTCTGATCCACGCACCAAGCTTTATTCTCAGTGTGCATGCTGTGCTTTTATAACGGCCGGTCCACACAGTAGCGTTAAAAAAAGCTTTCTCTCTGCCACCTCCCTCCATGCCTGGTTCCTCCGATTTGTATCCCGGTAAGTTATTAGCGACTGGTCGTAAAGAACCCGGTGATTTGCTACCGCAATAACTAATTTCTCCTCCATTTTCAGGAATATAGAAAATGAACTGCGGTCTGGCTCTCCCAGCTTGCACGTGGTTTGATTGGCTAGCGCTTGTACTGTCAGATTTGCATAAACGGGATTTGATTGGCTGACGCTTCCACCTCAGCTTCAAAAGTTGAACATCGCTCAACTTTTGAATCCTGAAAATCCTGGAAATCCTGGAAATCTTCGCTTTGCTTCCCCACAATGCAGTTCGGCGAAAAGCGAGGCAAAGTGACGTCACCCCATTCAAAGTCAATGGGCAGAAGCATTGGAAGATTTTTTTAACGCTGCTGTGTGGACGGGCCGTAAGAGTTGATCTGTCATCTTGAGCATGGCATTCTCTGGAGTCAATACCTGATTCCTGTAATATTAAAATCTAAAGGGTTATCTCTTAGGAACAAGAGCTCTGCACATGTGTGGCATGACAAACCCTTTGGAATGGGGCAGTGCCATCATGGTCTTGTTTTCATTATTTTGTATATCTTGAGTTTTTTTTTCTACAAAATGATCAATACACTGAATGACCTCCGGGCCGGGCCATTGAATTACAAAATGACATGATCTGATACAGTTATATTTTGTATCCTGCAGCCATTTGATGAGTGAGGAGAGCTGAGGAATGTCAAAGAGGATTGGCTCTGAAGGTGTCACCTACCACTGGAAGCAAAGAAAAACCTATTCCTGAATCTGAATTTGTCACATAGAATTCAGCATTTCATTTCTGCTCCAGTGGCATCAGTGAGTCTCTCCCAGCCTGCAGCGAGGATCTGCAGCTCTAAGAATTTGCCACTTAAGATGGCCTCTGTCGCTGCAACTGTCATGATTTTGGAAAAGTATGCACACATGTCTGAAGGGGTTTGCAGAGCCAGATTTGAGCGCCCATTAGAGTAAATGTGTTCATACTGAGTTGTCTCGGAAATAGCTACCCTGTGCCAAAAAAGGTGCCTCATGCTATTTGCCTTAACTGTGGCTGACTTTTGACACTGAAATATGTTATAGTAGATCTATTCAGTGTCAGTGTGCCTGTTCCTCTACCAAAGCAGTGATGGAGTGACCACATTGGGTTTCATGCACAACAAGAAACCCAGTATACCATTAGTGTCATTATCATTTTAGTAAATGCGAAATATGGCCAAACAATGGAAGTGAAAACATATTTTGTTTTCGTCTCTCTCAGCTTCCTGTGGACTCCCTGCATTCATGGCCTGCATTTTGTTTGCTTCCTTTATTAAACACAGTTTAACTCTTCTCTTGTCAGTCTCTGCTTTGGGGTCCTATTTCAGAAGACTACGTAAAGGGCGCTTCCTTTATGAAAACACATAAACCAGACTTTATTTGTTTTCATAAAGGAAACGCCCTTTACGTAGTGTTCTGAAATAAGACCCCACGGACGAGCCTTTGGTCTTTGTTTACGCCATGGTTCACACAGTAGGTTTCCTAGTCTAACATTAGTCACTAGATCTTCAATAATAGAAACGCATTTACTACGTCATCGCAGGGGATTTCTTCTTAGCAAAAGACCTTGGATTGTTGTGTGTGTGCATGTATGTGTGTGTGTGTGTGTGTGTGTGTGTGTGTGTGTGTGTGTGTGTGTTAGAACTGGATGACAGAGAGCCTTCTAGGATCCAATGGCAAGATGATAAAAGGGGGTCACCTTTAGAGAGCCCCGGACACACACACACACACACACACACACACACACACACACACACACACACACACACACACACACACACACACACACACACACACACACACACACACACACACACAGCATGCTTCCCTCACGGATTTGGAGCCATCTCATTCAAAAATCATCATGGCTGTGGTTAAAGCGCTTATTGTTTTTTCATAAGGGCATGAGGGAGATTCCACTCATGCAGCAGCTTGTTATTTCAAATCCTTGAGCAGTTGCTCTGTGAATACGGTGCGTTTGGGTATATGAGAACACAGCAATGGCTTTCAGGTTTGGACAAAAGCACTAAGACCTCGTCAAGAGGGTTCCCATTGTTTCCAAACCCACAAGCTAACAGCGAGAGAAGCTCCACTGCATCTCGGTTGATGCTGAAGCTGTGTTTATTTTCCATGGGGAATGGTCATCTTCTGTTTGGGGGGGGGCATGTTTCCTAAGCTGCTGAAAGTGAGGACCGAGGATGTCATATTAAGAAATTAAAATCAATATGTTACGTGAATAATAAATAAATGCACCGTTTTATTTTGAAAAGCTTTATTTTGAAGGAAAACCCGGATGTTAACATTACGTCACTTCCGTTTCACGTTATCTTTATTTTCAGCCGTTAGAATGTATCAACACACAACATCTAAATCCTCTTATTTGATGCAATATTAATCACAGGAACGAAGCCGGGAGGAAGACCAGCCCCTCGTCGAAGCAGCCAATGAGAAGATGAGTACGGAATCAAATATATTTGAATGCACGGAGAAAAGCTGTCTCTCTCTTGCTGTGTTAACTGCCTGTTCGATCCAATCCAATGCTATTTTATTAAATGACTCTTTTGAACTTCCCGAGACTCCATTTCTCTCCTTTTCAACTTTCTCCTGGACTTTGAAACAAAGAACATATCTACACTGTACAGCAGGGGTGAGGAACCTTTTTAATTTTTTCAACATCCTCCGAGGGCCGTACAAATGATTGACCTCTGCTTAAAAATACTAAAATCACAGCCCATTCATTTGGCCTTTCTTTCATGCTGTGCAAAGAAAAAGCAACCTCTTAATCCAGATATTTTACCATGACGGTGTGGCATGACCACCAGAAAAGAAAGATATGGACACAAGATGTGTGCAAATGTGTTTAGTTTCCTATCCATGTGAACATGATTTAAGTGGGGGGGGGACCTAACCTCCACAAGGGGGGGGGGGGGGGGGTCCGGGGGGCATGCCCCCCCGGCAAGATTTGTTTTTAAATGTTGAAGTTAAAAGCATCAATCTGGTGCACTTTGAGAGCAACATTAGGAGATCTATGGATACATCTCTCAACACCCATATGAAACAGAACTGTAAGCAGATTTCTTTTTCTTTATGGATATTTTACAAATCACTCCCCTTTCAAACGGTAGGCTATTCTTGTTTATTAATAACAACGTTTTGTTACTGTCATAGTATTTTATACATGTTTACTTTATTCTCTTGTTTTTTGATAACTATAATGATCATATAAAGATGTGCCTTTACCTCACTGGTTGTAGAAAAAGCTTCTTATATTCGTTAGCATAGCTAGCTAACCAGATGCTAATAAGAACAGTTATAAGAAAAGTTATTGACTGTATGATCAGTATGACCGGTGAACAGATCGCCACTGGGCTTTCAACTAAAGACACAGCCACGCAAAAACTACAGCATGTGTACGGCTCCTTATGGGTACTGCAATTGTTTAAAGAGCAACTTCCAGGTTAAAGACACCTGTGAATAAATGTGTAGGAAAATGAAGAATACACTAGATTTTCAAAAGATTATACAGAAATATACACTACAGTGACATCTGGCGTCGTTTTTGTAAGAAATGTTCACTTCCGCATAAAAAAGCCTCGGCACGTGACCTCCCGCGTGTGACGTAACATGGGGTAAACAAGGGGGAGAGCGGCTGGTGTAACGTATTATTAAACATGGATCCCAATGCTAGTTTCGACACAGAAGACACAGAAGAAGTTGAACATGAATATTCAAATGCATATGACGGACCACAATCTTATCCTATCTTTCTTACAGTGCAGACGCTTTTCTGCTTGCTCCTGCCTCTGCTTACTTTTTATGCTGATTTTCCTATTCTTATTCTCTGAAAACTTCGAGCAGCGGCTCCTGGAATTAACTTATCACTGGGACAGTTCATCTTCGTAAATAGACGGAGGGTTTCAGCCATATTTCAACATTTTTACGACGACCTCAGTCTTACAGTAGCGTGGCCTAGCAACAGCTAAAGCCTGGTAAGCTACTGCATGCTAGTTGGTAGCAAAATGCCTCCGTTCTCTACAGATGACTTCTACAAAGTTATACAGAAGATGGCTGTGTTGGAAATGAAAATGCAACGGTTGGAAGTTAACGTGGAAGTGAATGGACTATGTTGTGGGAATGACACCACTTTACCAGTGTTGCAAAATAATGGAGAAGGGTATGCTAACTCACAGCTAGTTAGCAGCTACAAGGATTCCAAGGAACAGGGAGCCTGTGTACTCGGTAATAAATCTACAAGTGGTAGTCCTCCCTGGAACTCTCTGGGTGCAAAGCCGAAGAGTAAATCATTTCCATGGGATTTGGGAGGACAGATAACAGGCAGAGCCCAGCGCTCTGAAATCTGTGATGCGACCGGCTGGCCTGCATTGTTATCACCCAGGAAGAGCGCCTCTTCAACTTGCCTTGCCTTGCCTCGCCTCGCCTCGCCTCGCCTTGCCAGCCGCTTCACACTCGGTTGCGAACCGATCCAGTGAGTGCTGAAGGTCGCAGACCGATGAAGCCATCAGAACCACATCATCTGCAAAAAGCAGTGGTGCAATCCTTAGCCCACCGAACTGCAAGCCCCCCCCCACCATGACTACGCCTCGAAATCCGATCCATGTATATTACAAACAGGATTGGTGACAAAGCGCAGCCCTGGCGGAGGCCAACCCTCACCGGAAATGGGTCCGACTTACTGCCGAGGACCCGGACACAGCTCTCGCTTTGGGAGTACAGAGATTGGATGGCCCTGAGTAGAGACCCCCTCACCCCATACTCCCGCAGCACCTCCCACAGTAACTCCCTGGGAACCCGGTCATACGCCTTCTCCAAGTCCACAAAACACATGTAGACCGGATAAGCGTACTCCCAAGCCCCCTCCAGGATCCTTGCGAGAGTAAAAAGCTGATCCGTCGTTCCACGACCAGGACGGAATCCGCATTGTTCCTCCTCAATCTGAGGTTCGACAATTGGCCTGACCCTCCTTTCGAGTACCTTAGAGTAAACTTTCCCGGGGAGGCTGAGTAGTGTGATGCCTCTGTAATTGGCACACACCCTCTGATCCCCCTTTTTAAAAAGGGGAACCACCACCCCGGTCTGCCACTCCTTCGGTACCGTTTCCGACTTCCACGCAATGTTGATGAGACGTGTCAACCAAGACAGTCCCTCAACACCCAGAGCCTTCAGCATTTCTGGGCGGATCTCATCCACCCCCGGGGCTTTGCCACTGTGGAGTTGTTTAACAACCTCAGTGACCTCCCCCCGGGAGATTGGTGTTGATCCCCCGTCATACTCCAGCTCTTTTAATTCATTTATATGTTAATTATTGAGGTCATAGCAAGTCTTTGAGTTGTAACAGCCTGCATCATACTGAGATGTTTTTCTAATATGTTTTTAACATGTACAAAAACTATGCAGAGTCTTTACTGCGTTTTGATGTAAAATGGGCGTGCTACTTCTGTGTTACATTTACCTGATGAACGATGGAAAGGTCTGAGGTTACACTGTGAGCCACAGTGAAGCACAGATGTTGGCTGAGGAACCAGTGGAGAGACGACCTCTTGCTCTGGGTCTATAAGCCCAGCATCCCTGGCTGTAGGTGAATCTGCAGTACTGTTGTCTCCCAAAGTCTTGAAAACAAACACATGAAACACATGATTACACATGAAAATAAATAGCAACTGCGCCATTAGCTATGCAAATGAAGTCCCCATGCCAATTCTAGCTAACATTATCCATTATGACTTAGCAAGTGGGTTTAACAAGCTAGCAACATTAACTTACAACAATAAATACTAAACACACGTTGCTTGTCATTATTGAAATCATTATACTGACTAATTTGGAAGTTAGCAAACGTTAGAAAAACAATACTTACGGTGCACAGTTCACGTTTCCGTTTTGCTGAATCTCTGACCGATGCTCCCGCGCTCTCACTCCCGCCGCTCCCCGCTCCCCGCGGCTGCTGCTGCCGGAGCTGTGTGTATTGACGGAACCGCACTAGCTATCAGCCTCACACGGTCCTGGCTTCGATATCCCATACTGCACTCCCTCATATCACTTGACTCATAATCCTCCGCGTTTTTCGTCACAGACGCAGCATTGAAGTTCAGTCTTAGGCCATAAGGTGAACCCTGTTATCGTTTCATCCCGCTCCACAGAAGTGGAACTACACAATCTTTAGTTCATAAAAAAGAACGAGTCATGCTTATCCACCAAAAAAAAGTTTGTCGCTAAAATTCCTGTCAATTCTTCTAGGCACGTAATTATTGGCTGAACTAGTCCCTTCAAAGCGTAATAATATCTTGGTCAAAAGTAGTGCCACGGTCCGTCACGTGATCGTGCTACACCAATTGGGTAGCTGCATATACCGTTATCAACAAACAGATTTTGAAAAAATGGCGACCGCCATGGTTTCATGGAGTAGCGGGGTCGAGGAAAACGCACCAGAAAGTCTCAAAAAGTCAAAATTATCAACACACAAACATTGTTACATGCATATTACGTCTGTGAAGCACGAAAAGGTTGATTATTTTACCAATACAAGATGGAATACGTACAGGAAAAGCTTACAACGGTGGCTCGGCTTGAAGGGAGACTCTCGGAACGTGGTGGCTGAAAACCACATGCACTGTCTTGATTTCGAGTTCGAAGATATTCCTGAGGACGCTGGCTTCCACCACACATGCTACAGAAGGTTTACCGACAAAAAGGCCATGACGAAGGTGGAAAGACGGCTCGCAAGTGAGGGAGATCAAGACGTTAGGGAGGACCTCGAGGTCGAGCCCATCCCATCGACGTCTAGCAGCACGTACCGAAGCCACACAGAGAAGCTACGATCAAGGTCAGGCCTGCCAATCGCAGGCTCTGGCCCCGTCCTTCCTGCCCTGTGCATTATATGCAAGATGAAGGAGAAAATTATCATCAAAGCAGGCAAGCGACAAAGGGGTCAACTGTGTAAGACGGAAACATTATCAGCAGGTAAGCAAAAATCTAAAATGCAAACCCCCTCCCTCCCTCCCACACACACACACACACACACACATACACACACACACACACACACACACACACACACACACACACACACACACACACACACACTACACACATTCTCTGTGGTTGAATAACTGAAAGGTGACGTGATTCAAGATGGCGCCTGTGTCGGCCCGCCGCTCGCTCAGCTGTCTACCTATAGCTTTCTTGTTTTTGTTTTATGTTTGTCAGAATGTCTCTGCTCTGCTCGTCTATGATCGCCAAGCTCTTCTCCACCTCAGACCCTCACTGGAGTTGATACTGCTGCCCAAAACCACATCTGGCAACCAAAAATCGTCCCCCCCCCCTCTTCTGTTGGATATACCCACCTACCTGCGCCGGTTGCCCCGCATCCTGCCTCGCCGAAAGCGCTTCAGACGACGGGGAAAGCGTGGTGGTGCACTGGTCCACCTAAAAGCTTACCTGACGGCTTCTTCCGGGACCTATCCACGCCTCGGATGTCATGGCCCTCCCGCTGCACGCCATGTGAGGGATCGGTGGATTCGCCCTGTCTTTCCGGAGCTACGGACTCTGCTGGATCCGCTGGCAGCTACTCCTGTCCGACTGACTGCTCCTCCTGTCCGACTGGCAGCTACTCCTGCCCGCCTGACTGCTCCCGGCCCGCGCGGCGTTCACCACGGACATCTTCGTCAGCTGAGACGATCTACATCGTCGGCAAGCCCGGAGCAAAAACTACGTCTGGCTTTGCTAAATGCTAGGTCGATAGCTAACAAAACGTTCCTGCTGAACGACTTCTTCACCTCCCGTGAACTGGATTTCATGTTCCTGACGGAGACCTGGGCACACGCTGGCGAGTACACATCATTCTTTGATCTTCTTCCTCCTGACTGTACATTCTTCAGCTCCCCCCGTGCCACCGGCCATGGCGGGGGCATAGCTTCGGTGTTTAGAGCTAGCCTCCAGTGCCGATTGCTACACCATGTCACTAGCTATGCTAGCTTTGAGTTGCAGCTTTTTGAACTGAATCCGGCCTCGCCTATACTCTGCGCAGTTGTGTATCGTCCGCCAAAGCACAATAAGGATTTCATAAATGACTTTTCTGACTTTCTGTCCGGGATCATGGTGAATTATGATCGTGTTTTGATCTCCGGAGACTTCAATGTCCATGTGTGTTGTGAGTCCAAACCTCTGGTTAGGGACTTTTTAAATCTCCTTGATTCTTTTGGTCTCGTTCAGTCCGTGGCTGGCCCAACACACGAAAAAGGACACACTTTGGACTTGGTATTGTCGTTTGGACTGTCTGTATCTGTGGATGAAATATGTGCAGCAACGCGTATCTCAGACCATTTACCGGTTCTGTTTACAACCTCCATCCCTTCCGCAGGAGTCGAATCACGTGCCCCTGCGCGTCGTCTGCGTTCAATTAACCCCTTGACTGCCTCACAGTTCTCTGATGTTTTTAATGCTTCTCCTATCTGTAAATTAGATGTGGACTGTGCTTTTAATGCTGATGAGCTTCTCTCTATGTTTGACTTGACATGCACACCAATACTGGATTCTGTTGCTCCTTTTACGCTTAGACGCAACAAAGTTCTATCAGAACCGTGGCTCAATGACTGTACTCGTGCTCTCAGACGCGCTTGCAGGCGTGCTGAGAGAAAGTGGAAAAAGGATAAACTCCATGTCTCCCTGGAAATCCTTCGTGCTTCCCTGTCTGACTACCAGACGGCAGTCAAAGCAGCCAAAACAGAGCACATTTCTCTGTTCATCTCTAAAAACAGCCACAAACCTCAGGTTCTTTTTAATGTCCTCAACTCCATCATTAATCCCCGTGATGTTTCTTCTGTTGTGCCATCGCCTGCTCTCTGCGATAAGTTTCTTAAATTTTTTATTGGAAAAATATCTGCTCTTAGGCTAGCTCACACTAGTGCTACCCCCGATCCTGCTCCCTCTCTGTGCCCTGCTGTCCTCGACCACTTTGAGCCTATTTCCCTCTCTTCTCTCTCGGACATAGTGGAGCACCTGCGACCGACAAGCTGCTCCTCGGACAGCATTCCCTCACGCCTTCTCAAAGAGGTTTTTCATTCAGTTGGAGCAAGTATTTTATTACTTTTAAACACCTCTCTTACCTCAGGATGTGTCCCAGCTGCCTTTAAACATGCCGTGGTTACCCCACTACTTAAAAAGAAAAGTCTCGACCCCTCCACTCTCGCAAATTTTAGGCCCATCTCCCAGCTACCGTTTTTATCAAAAGCCCTGGAGCGCGTAGTCTACGCCCAGCTGCAGTCTTTTTTAATCCTTCATGGCATCCATGAAAAGTTTCAGTCTGGCTTCAAACCCATGCACAGCACTGAAACAGCCCTTTTAAGAGTTTTTAACGATCTGCTCCTAGCCGCCGACTCAGGTAGCCCAGCTGTCTTGGTGCTGTTGGACCTGACAGCTGCCTTCGACACCGTGGACCATGGCATCCTGCTGTCACGGCTTGAACAGTCCGCTGGCATCACAGGCTCTGCCCTCGCATGGTTCAGGTCCTACCTTAAGGACCGTAGCTTTTCAGTGCAGCTAGGTGCCTTCTCCTCTGCCAAAGCCCCTCTTACCTGTGGGGTCCCCCAAGGCTCGATTCTGGGCCCCATCCTGTTCCTACTATACATACTGCCCCTAGGTTCTATTCTAACAAAACACAACATTCCCTTCCACTGCTACGCTGACGACGTCCAGATTTATCTCCCGCTCAAAGCAAACATAACACAGTCACTACAGCAGTTGATGGACTGCTTAACGGAGATCAAATCCTGGCTGAGCAACAACTTCCTGACTCTTAACGAGGGCAAGACGGAGGTCATCTTTTTTGGACCACAACCTCCAGCCTCTCAGGTTGATATTCTGGGCTCCCTCCAACTAAACATCCTCCCCTCGGTCATGAACCTTGGCGTGACCTTGACGAACACTTTTAAATTCGATAAGCAGGTCAGCAGCGTAGTCAAATCCTGCTTTTTTAAAATAAGACTATTGGCCAAAACCAAGTCCTATTTATCTTTTAAAGACATGGAAAGGGTCATCAACGCATTTGTGACCTCGAGACTGGACTATTGCAACGCTCTGTATGTGGGTATGGACCACGCGTCAATTAAACGCCTGCAGCTGGTCCAAAATGCAGCTGCACGTTTGCTGACTGGACACAAAAAGCGCGACCACATCACCCCAATTCTGGCCTCACTACACTGGCTTCCAGTTCAGTTCAGAATTGATTTTAAAATCCTTTTATTCGTTTTTAAAGCTCTAAATGGGCTGGCTCCGGCCTATATAGTTGAACTCCTCCAGCGCTACACCCCAGCCAGAGCTTTAAGGTCTGCTGACCAGCTGCTGCTGGTAGTGCCGAAGACTAGGCTCAAAACACGAGGGCACCGAGCCTTCGCAGCTGCTGGCCCGAGGCTCTGGAACACTCTGCCCCTCCATGTGAGGTCGGCCCAGACCCTAGGGGTTTTTAAATCATATCTAAAAACTCACTTCTTCTCTCAGGCTTTCTAGCTAGAGCGGAGCACGACTACTGACATTTCCCTGTGTATTGTTTTTTATATTTGCTGTTGCTAATTGACTGTCTTTTTTACAATTGCACTGCAGTAAAATGTTTTTATTACATGTACAGCACTTTGGCTCGACCAAACATCGTTTTAAATGTGCTCTATAAATAAAATTTGATTTGATTTGATTTGATTTGAAAGGTACAATTATGTGTGAGAGATACGTGAACAAACTCATTGAGTTGTCCTTTTTTTCCGTTTAGGCAAATTGCAGAAAGCTGCTGAGAAAAAAGATGACCAAAGCGTTCTTTTACATATAAAAGACAAAGACTGTGTGGCTCTGGAGGTGCGGTACCACAAAAGCTGTTACAGTCAGTACACTAAGTTTTTGCTGAGACCTGACAAACCAGAGACAGAACAGTAAGTTATTTCTCCTTGGATTGCTTTACCTATTTGCACTACCACTACTATATATATATATATATATATATACACACACACATACTTAACATTATATAAGTAAACATCCAATTTCCTTCTGTTATATGTGCACACAATTACAACACTTATTCATTTATCCATTTATTTACTTCTCATTCATGTGTTGTAGGGATGAGCCAATGTTTGATGCCAGTTACAAGATGTTCTGTGAGAGGATCATCCGCCAGAGGCTGCTTGTCAACAATGAGGTGCTTAGAATGGGCCAGCTGAGGAAGGCCTTCATTGACATGGTGAAAGCAAACGAAGGTGTTGATGCTTCAAACTACAGGTAACTGCAATGTAATACAAGTCTTATTATTTAACATGTGCAAGGCCAGCTTTAAACAAAATGTGTATGACAGGCCTATTTGGAGAAACAGTTTTTAAGTCTTGCTGTTTGCACAGACTTCCTGAGCAACTTCCTCAACAACTTCCTCAACTACTCAACTTCCTCTTGACTGCCTTTTTTTTTGTTTATTTTATTTGACTATATTTACTTATTTGCCTGTCCTTGTTTGTCTACCCTCCCTCTGATTGTAAAGCATCTTTGAGTTGTGAACAGCGCTATATAAATAACATTTATTATTATTATTATTATTATTATTATTATTATGTACCAGTTGGCAACATGGAGAACAGCTGATGTGTAGTTTGTAGTGTGTAGTGTTGTTTGTGATGATGTGGGTCTTTATTTGGCTTCTTTGGTGTTAAATGTGCTGTATGGCAGATAGGTTCTAGTCTGTAATGTCTTGTATCACCTCCACCACTCTCTGCTTTTGATGGTACTCCTGTGACTCGTAATTGTCACTGTTTTGTTCTGTTACAGACAGGATCTGTTGAAGAAGAGGCTGGCTCAAGATTTCCCTCAGCTAGCGTTTCACATGCCCAACAAGCGCAACGTCTGCGAACTGGTTTTTGCTGAGACTCTGTTAAAGGATGCACTCGTGGACATGCTACCAGATCCATCCGGTACGGAAAAAACACAGTCCAGTGAATTGAGCCAGACAGACAGCGACAATGAAACAGGGAGAACAAAGTGCCAAACAGCACAGGAGGACACAAGGACACTGTATACAGCAGCGTTGTTTTTGAAAAGACTGCTTAGTGACACTCCTGGCATGTCATGCCCATGGCCTCCAACTTCTGAAAATCTAAATGTCACTGAATCTCAAACTGTTGTCCCCATTGTACTATACAATCTGGTCAGCTGGATTATAGGTGCCACTGAGGAGCTGGATCATTATGTCAACATTGATGATGACGTACATTTGAAAGTGTTGTCTGTTTGTCAAGACATTGTGTACCTTGCTTCCAAGGGCCGCAAGCAGACACCTAAGTCCTTGGCTTTAGGATTAACTGTTCGACATTTAACTAGATCATCACGCATTGTATCACTGCTTAACAGACTGGGACATTGTGCATCATGGGACACAGTTTTGAGTCTAGACACTAGCCTTGCCCAACTGACACTAGTAGAAGGCAGAGACAAAATACCGAAGGGATTCTCAAAGCGGACACCCACAACACTTGTGTGGGATAACATTGACTTTGGTGAGGAGACACTATCGGGTCGTGGAACTACTCACCATACAAATCGAATTATGCTCCAGAGTTTGCCCGTCGAGCCTATGTCCACAGCAATCAGACAGCCACTGAGAAAGGGAGTTACCTCATTCATAGCCCCCCCCCCAATGCCTATACAACCTTACCATCAGTCCAAAAGGCAAGGGCCACAGAACTTGTGTCAACCAGTGCAGTCAGCGACATGCAGAATGGACACCCACTTTGCTGCACAAGCTGAAATGGCATATGCTTTTGTGAAGTCCACATGTACGGATAGTTGTACAATCCCAAGCTGGACAGGGTTCCATACACTGCTTCAGGATGAAAACACTCTGCAGAAGTCCGCATTGTATTATCTTCCAGTCATTGAAGCCTCACCAACAGAGATGTCAACAGTCAACACTATCCTGAAGCGAAGTGTCCAGATTGCTGACCAGCTAGAACTGGATCATATAGTTTTAGTGTTTGACCAGGCTATATATGCCAAAGCACAGCAAATACGCTGGAAAGATGTTGAGTTTACAAAGCGTCTAGTGATTAGACTAGGTGAATTCCATACATACATGCATGTCCTACCTGAGTATTCTAGGCAAAAGGTTTGGAGATGCAGGACTGCAAGATATCCTCATTGAATCTGAAGTTGTTGCCCCAGGATCCATCAATGGGGTACTCAATGGCCATCACTACAATCGCAGCATGAGGGCTCATAAACTTCTATATGAGAGTCTGCAGCGCATCCGGTTTATTACCTTCATGGACTCCTTGCCACCCCAAGAGAGAGCTGCATGCATGGATGTCATCACTGAGATGGAATGTGCCTTTCCTGACAGATTGATGGATGTTTTGAGTGCAGATCAAAGGTTTGATAATATGTGCTCGAAATATGCAGACTTTGTGAAGAGGAGGAGTACAGAGAATGCAACATTTGCTTTCTGGAGCTCATACATTGACATGATGCAGCTACTCCTCCTGTTTGTGAGAGCAACGCGAGAATCAAACTGGCAGCTTCACCTGTCAACCGTCCGGTTAATGATGTCATGGTTTTTTGCCTACGATCGAGTAAATTACGCTCGATATTTACCTGCATACTGGCTGGAAATGATGAATCTGCCTGTCACACATCCCTCTTGCCACAGTGACATGAATGTGAAAGGCCAGTGGACTGTCCAGCGACAAAGTGTTCATGGATTTGCCTCCATTGCTTGCGACCAGGCTATTGAGCAAACACTTAACAGAGATGCCAAGACCAATGGTGGCTGGACAGGGATCACACAAAATCAGTCTGCAGTGTATCGCTGGATACTGTCACAGCATGAAAGAGCCGCAATAGCAAGACAGTGTGAATCAATGGCAGGGATATCTCCTGAGCTAAGGACAAGAAAAGACCTGGACAAGACACGCATCTCTGCTGATGCAAAGGCTGTGAGTAGAATCTTGGACACTATTGATTCCATGCTCAACCCTTTTGATGTACACCAACACGGCATTGTGTGTCTTAGCTCTGGAAGAGTAGCAACAGGAGAAATCACAAAGGATTTGCTTGTTGCCTCAGAAAAGGGTGAAAATGCTGTAAAGGAGTTTATGGAGCAGAGACTGTTATCCAAAACAGTTGACATATTTGCCCCCATAATATCACAACAACTCAAGACTCTCAGTGATCAGAAAAAGCCACCCAAAAAATCTGCAGCAGGCAAGGAAGTGATTTTGTGTGCTGACAAGAAGTAATTTTTCCAGGCTCCTCATCCTTGCCCAGAGCAGGAACATTGAAATGAGGGAAATTCTGTCATATTCCTTGGGAACTGTGTCATATCCATTAGCAAGTGCTGATGGTTCACTTGCCAAAACAAACAAATCAGCTCTCATGGATCTATTGGAGAGCAAAGGTTGAGAGTGCTTGGTTGACAAAGTTCCAATAGGTGGTGCCATTCTTTTTGATGGCATGGTAGTCATGCAGGCCATGCGATCCAGACCAGCAACATTTGGAGAGCTTGCAGAGACCATACTGCAGAGCATACTCCAACTTGCTTTGCATCCCAAGTGTACACGCATTGATTTTGTCACTGACCGGTATCCACCCATCAGCATCAAAAGCCTCTAACTAATAACAATCTTCAGCCCAGATCAGAGAACTCCAACCCAGTGGAAGAAGTTTCTCTCTGACGGAAAAAATAAGGAAGCACTGGCCGAATTCCTTTATGTGGCATGGACATATGCAGACCTCACAACAGTGGGTAAAAACCTCAGCTTGTACATTGCCCATCAAAATCAATGCCACTGTGTAACTGTCATGGAGGGTGTACAGTCTGTTGATGTTGCTGAAGACCTGCAGTGTGATCATGAGGAATGTGACACACGGGTGTTTTTACATGCCCAACATGCTGCACAGGAGCAAAGCTGTCGTCATCAAGAGCTCTGATACTGGCAGTCATTGCTGTAAGTCTGCAGGCAGATTTACCATGCAGCTTATATGTTTTCACAGGGACTGGCAACAGGACACGGATCATTGACATTGCCATGGTGTCATCAGCTCTCGGAACCAGTGTGTGTTCAGCCTTGATTGGAATTCACACGTTCTCTGGGTGTGACTCCACAAGCGCTTTCTACGGCAAAGGTAAAAGAAAGTCATTTGCTGTTGCATGTGAGAAAGATGACTACCTTAAGGCTTTTAGAAGTTTAGGTACTAACTTTAACTTGGAGCAATCAACATTTGCACTTCTTTGCCGGTATGTATGTCACCTATATGATCAGCCAGCAGCCGAAAATGTAAATGATGCTAGGTACAAGGCTTTCTGTATGGCATCATCGGCCTTGCCAGAATTAAGCATTCCCCCTACTCCTGATGGCCTCCATCAGCACTGCAAAAGGGCAAATTACCAGGCAGCAATAATGAGGTCCTGTCTCAAAAGAGAAATTAATGCTCCATCACCTGCTGGATATGGTTGGGAAATAGAGGATGGGAACTTACACGTCACCTGGATGACAAGAAATCCTGCCCCTGACAGTGTGTTGAATGTGATACACTGCAGCTGCAAAGAGTCTGCCTGTGAGAAAGGCAGATGTTCATGCTTCTCTGCAGGACTCTGTTGCACAGTCTTATGTCGTTGCTCAAATTGTGCAAATAAAAAAGAAACAGAGGAAGAGAACGATGACTGCCCTGACACTGACAGTGAGGAATAGGAGTGTCCTTATTCTGTTTTGTACTGTTTTCTATGTCATACCTTTTATATTTGTAATAAATCTCGTTTTTATGGTTCATCAGTGTTGTTTTCATTTGTGGAGGGATGAATGAGTAAATAAATGAATCAATGGACATTGGTATAAGTACTGCATTTTATTGATCTAAATGACTTAACGTAACAAGTTAACCTTCTTCTTGGACGCAGCTATGTATGAAATCAAGTCATGTTTATTTTAAGAGTGCATTTAACGTGTACAGGGTACAACCCAAGGCTGCCACATCAGTGTCAGAGCTCTTGATGACGACAGCTTTGTGCTCCTGTGCAGCATGTTGGGCATGTAAAAACGCCCGTGTGTCACATTCCTCATGATCACACTGCAGGTCTTCAACAACATCAACAGACTGTACACCCTCCATGACAGTTACACAGTGGCATTGATTTTGAAGTTACAAATACAATATTATCATATTACAATAATTATAATAATATAATATATATATATATTATATATATATATATATATATTATATATATCTATAATAATAATAATCTATATATAGCTATAATAATAATCTATAATAATAATAATGTAATTCATCAAATTATTATATGATGAATGAGTAAATAAATGAATCAATGGTCATTGGTATAAGTACTGCATTTTATTGATCTAAATTACTTAACATAACAAGTTAACCTTCTTCTTGGACGCAGCTATGTATGAAATCAAGTCATGTTTATTTTAAGAGTGCATTTAACGTGTACAGGGTAACAATAACAACAGACAGACAGACAAAAAGTCCTCAGTCTAATGGAATAATCCACGAGCTCAGCCAATGAACCTAGCGATGCGAACATGGTAGTCCAGGAATGTTGTTGTAGCTGGAATTGGCTGATAAACGCTGCTAGCCAATGTTGATTCGATGGTCAACTCTGTTCCCAGATAGTAAAACCTCTCACAAATACCGCGTATATAACGCAAATACCTCGGACTTAGTGATGTATTAAGACATATGACAAAACATGACATAAAACAAGCATACAGCACTGTTTAGAATCCATTTGGTCTGGTTTAGCGTAACCATGTAGGCAGCCATCTTTCACTTCTGTTGACAATATGCAGCTACCCAATTGGTGTAGCACGATCACGTGACGAACCGTGGCACTACTTTTGACCAAGATAATTCAGCCAATAATTACGTGCCTAGAAAAATTTACAGGAATTCTAGCGACAAACTTTTTTTTTTTATGGATAAGCATGACTCGTTCTTTTTTATGAACTAAAGATTATGTAGTTCCACTTCTGTGGAGCGGGATTTCTAGGTTCACCTTGCAGCCTATATGACCTTAAAAAAAAGCCGTTTTTAAGAGCAGAGCAAATTCCGAACATTTAAACATAGCCTACACTTCATTCTTTACTTTGTCCGTTATTATATGTAGAAGATTATACTTTTTCTCCGTCATGTTGTTTCCATAGCAACAACTTCAAACAGGCATAGCCTACACTTCATTCTTTACTTTGTCCGTTATTATATGTAGAAGATATTACTTTTTTCTCCGTCATGTTGTTTCCATAGCAACAACTTCAAACAGGAAGTTAACCTAAATTACATTAAAGACACTGCCACGAAAGTAACAAAAACAATGTAAAATCCTTTTCCGTTTCACAGAACACAAATTGGGTTATTTACATAACTATTTGTATACACTGTCGATTGTTATTTTTTAACATTCAAACCATAGATTCAAACAATAATATAATAACAACTAACCGCAAGCCGCAAAGCTAGCATCACAGCCACAGCTACGTTTTCGGAGACTTTGCACACGTTTTTCACAAACATTTTCACACGCTAGGAGTACTTCCATTCGCTTCGTCGTGATCTGTAGATGTGATTTGATGTGTCGTGTGTCCCCCAACTCCTCTCCAAAGTTCAGATATTTAATAAAATACTAAAAGGTAAATAAAACATTAAACATAATGACAAAATAACAACCTGAAAGATATGTATTCTATCTACACATTTCGTAATGATCTAATCTAGTGGCCTTATAAAAGTGTTGGCTAAAGTAACGCAGAATATATATTTTAATTGTAAATAATTAGAAACATTATTTATGTGCACAAGTACATAAATATAAAAAAGGTCCAGATGCCGGAATAAGTATAAACAGTGAATGTGTAAATAAATACATGCAAAAATATGAAAAAATAAATGAATAGGGAAAGTAAATGAGATATACTGACAAACAAATAGCGACAGATCAAGAAATAAAAATGAAAAAATTTCATAAACGTGCGTTCATGACACCATGGTAATGGATTGTTATTATGATGGATTTGATATTAACGCGGCGGCAGTTAGCAGCTAGCGGCTAGCTAGTAATTATGCTAATGTACACATCAATCGTTATGTACTTATTTACGCTGTAACAGGATCTAGTGATATCCAACAGAGCTTCATTTAGCATGAAATAATTATTGTATATATATATATATACACAGTGCAATAAGCTTCTTAGTGCAATAATAAGCTACAGGGACGTTAATCTAACGTCGGTAATTATTATGACCTGGCTCAAAAGGCCACAACAAAAAGGAGACACACCATGTCAACGGTTATCAAAATATGTTTATTTAAAGGAAACAATCGAAATTAGCCAAATTAATTGAAGTGCAACAATAAGTAAGGCATGAGGTGTGGATGTCAGTGGTATCAGTAGTGTACATGCATTGTGAGGGTTGTATGAATATGTATGTGTGAGAGTGTTGAAGTGCACAAAGTAAAGCAAATAGAGTAACCACAACATATACTCAACAAAACCGGGGCCCTGAACGGGAAAGCAGAGAGGGCACAGAGAGGAGCAGAGAGGCTCTAAATAGCTGCAGGACACCAGACCCAGGTGCCCTGAGTTACTGCAATCAATGCAAACACCAATCACCACAGCACAGACAGGACAGCCACCTCCTCTCTACTGATGCACCCACAGGGGCATCACAGTAATATTAACTTTATTTAATACAACGTTTACGGTACAAGATTTAATCATACAGCCCATGTAGTATAATATTTTACAAATGATGAATTACAGCAAACATGTGCAATATATCCATTATTACAGCTCTGTGGGATGGCAGTAAGGCGATATGGGTCCGTTCTTATTGTGCATCCATGGGTAAAGATAAACGCATGTAGTGCTGAACACGTAACATGAACGTGCCGGGCGGCGCGGTCCCATGGGTTAGATGCGCCTTCATAATGCAGAGGGAAATAACTCTCAGAACAATGTTATTAGCACATTTTTACAACTTGAGGAACGAATGTTTTTAATAAGGGCTATACAAACGTTCATACTGGGTAGTTTATTTAGTTTAAAAAAAATTATCCAACGAGTTACAGACCACTCTTTCCCAATGTAAGTCAATAGGAAAAAGTGTTTCCGGGCCCAGCAACCTAAAGGAAGTGTAGTACCGCCATTTGGCCACAACGAATATTCTCATCAGATTCCGTCGCACTTCCTGGGGGCTTGGTCACTACCCGATCCGTCCCCCTGCCCGATCGGTACTGCACATGTGCGAGATGGTCCGCCATATTGGACAACTCCGGACGGCAACTCAAGATGGACACTTGACACAGTGGCTTTTAGCAAAGCTCAAAAAGAAAACTCGAGAGAGATGAGTTATTTTTATTACAACGTGACACTATTATTTAACAACTCTTTTTATTGGGTTATTTTATTTTGGGTTAAGTACATTGTCAGAATAAGTGAGGAATGAATGTAACTTCTGTTAGACAGCCATATGCCATACATTTTTGCATACATTCACAGTAAATATTTATTCAGTATGATAGCTGTCTAACAGAAGTTAAATCCATTTCTCACTTATTCTGACAATGTACTTAACCCCAAATAAAAGAACCCAATAAAAGAGTTGTTAAATAATAGTGAAGTCATGTTGTAATAAGAATAACTCATCTCTCTCGAGTTTTCTTTTTGAGCTTTGGTAAAAGCCACTGTGTCAAGTGTCCATCTTGGGTTGCCGTCCGGAGTTGTCCAATATGGCGGGCCATCTCGCACATGCGCAGTACCGATCGGGCAGGGGGACGGATCGGGTAGTGACAGTGACAGCTGTCAGTTGCCGTACAATATGACGGATATAACGGATGACGGATGCGACGGAAATACACCCGAGCAGATATGGTACCCCGAGCAGATATGGTACCTACACCGGAGCGGCGTTCTGGTGCTCTCCATCAGCACACCCCTCTCAGACGAGACATATACCACGTGATGACACATTAGGCTCGTGTTGTTTTCAAGGACCCTGACCTTGGCCAGGAAAAACAGGTATTCGCTTGTTTGATTATTTTGCGGTCTAGATTTCTTTAATTTTCTTCTTTGTTGCGTTTGTTTATAAATTACATCGAGGGCCATACAAACTGGTCTCGCGGTCCGTATACGGCCTGGAGGTTCCCCACCCCTGCTGTACAGTATATTGTAAGGGCCCCGGGGCTTTACGACCTAAATGTGTAAACGCAGTAGAGTAAGAATGTCTAAGCACAACAAATCAGCCTGGTAAACCCGTTCTCACTCCCAACTTGTCCTATATGTCAGGAAAAGTATTGGGGTACTGTGGTTTTGGGGATTTCGTATTACAACTTGGGACAACGTAAAAAATAGTGGCTTAATTATTGGGAGTGAGAATGTTGAAGCCTTGGGAATTTATTTAGAAACTATATTTTTATGTGAAAATGCTCAGCAAACCTTTATCGTTTGTTAGTTATGGTCCAATGACAATGTTGGTCACATAGTTCCATAGTACGGTCCAAACTGAGAAAGTATACTATTTTAGATGGTCATAATCCCCACATAATTAAATTAAAGATTTCCATGTCCCCCTTGCGTTTCAGCTGTGCTAAAATAAATGGCAACATGTACTTACAATTAGCAGAGAAAAAGTTATTTCACATAAAAGTATTCTGATGAAGAACTAGTGTCTCCATCATTTACACATACGTGAACATTCAATGGTCAGAGATCTTTAAAAGGTTTAGCTGGTATTGAGGAGGAGGTGGTTGGTTTGAAAGCTGATATCAGCTTAAAAAATATTCCAAGAGAGGAAGATACACATACATATACTTACTGGGATTCAGCACATTCATTCTATACAGCGCATTAAACATACAGTAGCTGGAGATGAGGACCTATTTGTACGTCTTATACAGTATGTATAATGCAACTGAATCAAGAAGTGAAGAAAGACCTGTGTTTTTGTCACTGGTAATAATATCCCATGTTCTGCTGATGCAGTGAAAGGATCCAGACTACAGTTTATCACTCAGCAAATACGGTTAAGAGTTGATGAACCAATGTGGCGAGTGGTAAACGCCTCGGACGCAACATTGCACGTGTCGCTTCAAATTAGATAAGAAAGTGATCGGACTCTATAGATGTGACAGACAAGACATACAAATCTAATCAAGGGTATTACCACTGAGTGGGTTCCTGAAAAAGCTGTGTGAAAATAAAATTATCAAGGAGTGGCAAAAATGCTTTGCTAAGTGCAGGGGTTTTCAAAGTGTGGGAAGGTGAGCCTCCCCTCAGAGAACATAAGGACAGCCGCGCCCCCCCTCCCAATTATTATGCTGACTCACTGACTGCACTGATTTGATTGGCTGAGTAGCGTCACCTCCTTAAAACATGAAACAATAACTTTTTTAAACCTTTTTATCTTTATGTTTTAAACATATTATATAAAACTCCCCCACTACATACTATTCCTTGCACCCCTTGTTGGAGTAGATATCTCTGCTCCGCGCCGATCCTATATGAGTTTGTTTTAAAAGAAGGAAAACTCAAAACAGCCAGGATAGGGGTTAAACAATAATCTGCTTTAATGGTAAACACAACACAATACACCATACAGAGCACTCTGCAACAGTACTCTGGGCTCAATTCCTACCACCGGGTGATACGTACCACGACAGCCAGTCAGGAAGAGAGCATTGAGCATAAGAATGTTACAGTATTTATACACATAAGCGGGGAGGAGTTTTGGCCGGTTTGCCTAGGCAATGAGTCAGCAGTTTGTTGATTCCATCTCCTTACAGTGTGTGTGTGTGTGTGTGTGTGTGTGTGTGTGTGTGTGTGTGTGTGTGTGTGTGTGTGTGTGTGTGTGTGTCTGTCTACCCTTAGGAAGTCCCACAGTCATGCTTTGGAGTCATATAATTTCACAGACAGAGGACTCTTTAACAGAACGCACACACATTCCCCCTAAAACATCTTTAACACACACATCTGTTTAAACCAATTATTCCAAAATGTGGTGGCAATTTAGTACTTATAACATGAAAAAACAGATAGAAATCAATAAAACACAAACACCGGTATTGCTCAGCATAATGAATACACACATCTCATCCTGCAGTCCCTCGTGAATGTAACATGTCTTTCTCTAAGAAAGCCATATTTGTTGGGGTTTACCAGTCATCATCTCATGACCTCCTCAGGACCAGCTAACCAACAAAGCTTAACTGTTCCTATTCCCTAAGGCCATCTCTGAATTTCCCTTCCACTCCGAAGTCAGCTCACCCAGAATCAGAAGGACCATTGTCTCTCTAATTGTGTGTGACCCAATCGTCTCCTGCTCTTTAGGAGTCTTGAAATGAACGCACTTACATTTCTCTCATTAATTTAAGCTTTCCAGATTATACAGAAAACATTTTACAGACAATCTACTGAGTTCTGCCCTTGAAAGCCCAAAATGACTCTCTAAAACACTTATCAATGGGTAATTATTTTACTTAAAGCAGAGATCACAGATTGCCCTGTGTCCTTACCTACTCACAAAATAGCCAAAAAACCACCTCCTGATTATTAACAAGTCAAGTGGAAGGAAAGACCATTTGCCCTAAATGTACTTCTATTAAAAATGGGACTTCATTATAGGAACATCAATATAAAAACCTCTCTATATTTAAAGGAGACCTATCATGCTATATTTAAATGATATAGTGTATGACCATACCTATATAAGGTATATTTATACATTTTATTTTTCAAAATACCAAACATCATTTTTTAGCCATGCCTCGTTTCGCTCATTTTCGCTTTATTCCAAACCTGCCTATGAAAATTCTGAGCAGCAGCTGACCACGCCCCCCTGCAGAAGAGGGGGGCATGAGTCGGCAGGAGTCACGTTACCATGCTTGCTGTGATTACGAGTGTGGAATAAACATGTCATCTCAGAGCAATGCATGTGTTCAAGCATATTATCAATTTGATCCAGAAACTGAAGCAGCGGAGGTTTTGGTGGAGGTGCAAACATCTCGGTTGCAGCAGGACGTTTCTGAATGGTTAGTTGACAAGCTGTTGTCCCTATTTATTTTTACTCTGTTACGATGCTTGCTACTTATTCCGTTCATACTTTGGCTAATTAGCAAGAATGCAATGTGTACAGTTTGTAACTTAGAGTTTGTAACGCAAACACAGCGATACATATATATATTTATAAAGGGAGACATTCATATTTTCAGCATATATACAATGGCCTCATTGCGTTTAATAGTTTACAGTCCTTTTCTTCCAACATCGTGCAACAACCGTTGGAAAGTTCAATAACTTAGGGTGATAAAAAGTATAACTCCAACACCTCAGTTGTCAGCCATGTGTGTTTCATGTGTTTTAAAAGCTCAGTTATTGACTTCTTTCTAAAGGGGTACATGTGCAACTTGCGCCACGATGCCTTCTGAACCGGAGCATGTGCTGCATGGAGATACCACAGGTAACATTAGCTTCACTAAGTTGTCTGTTTAGAAAATACATTTTTCACATGTCATTCAATATATGTTTATCACACTAGGTGTCAAGACGGATGCAGGAACATGAGGACTCTGTAACCTGTATGGTGGACCATCCTGGATTGGAGCCTGTGTGCCTAAATGTGTTCTCCCTGCAGAATGCATTGAATATTTACAGAGCTGAACATGGTGGACTACAGTTGAGGCAAATAGAGCACTGAGTGGTTTGTTTGTTTTGACTGAAATTGTAAAACGAATGCTAATATTTTTCATGGAAATAAATACTGGTGTATATGGCTTTATGCAATCTTTCATTCTGTCATTGTACATGTACTATTATATTATATACTACACAGCAATGGCATAACACACCCATGTGTACGACAAAAAAAGTCCACACACAACCTTATGCTTTTGAAATCAGAATATTCTTTACCCATCCAAACATGAATAATCACGACACACTTGATATCAACTCGGAACTTTATTGTCAAAATCAACGGTTATTTGAACCCATAAAAAACAGGAGCTTTGTGAGCTGGTGCTGGGGCTTCCTTGGACACAGGATCAGAGTGGTGATTCCGGCCTGCGTTGTCCTCTGATCCGTGAAATGTCTATGTTAGGTTCAGACAGCAGCCAAATTGAACCGTGTAGCATACCCGGCGATGACTTCCTCCCTTTCAGGTTGCTCATAATGGTGCAGGGTCCACAAAGACTTGGTCGAAGATGAGGTCCATCAAGTTGGCCACGTAGCCTGTGCAATGTTAAAAAAAGCACAACAAAAAAAGTGGTTTAGAATAGTATATGCATGTCGTCAACAACAACATACCAGGGCTTTAGCTCCGTTTTACTCGTGGAGTGTGTCCCCTCGCATACATACATACAGTGTTGTATCCTAACACACCCCCATTTAAATTCATGTGCGCAAACAAGTAAACATACAAAAGCTTTTACATATAACGCTGCAAAAAACGGCATGTCTCATTAGCTTAGCGTAGCTTAGCGTAGCGTAGCTTACAGGTGATATGATATCTGATCGTTCTTACAGACTACAATCACAAAAGCTTTTACATATAACGCTGCAAAAAACGGCATGTCTCATTAGCGTAGCGTAGCTTACAGATCGATGATATCTGATCGTTCTTACAGACTGCAATCACAAAAGCTTTTACATATAACGCTGCAAAAACGGCATGTCTCATTAGCGTAGCGTAGCTTAGCGTAGCTTAGCTTACAGGTCGATGATATCTGATCGTTCTTACAGACTACAATCACAAAAGCTTTTACATAACGCTTGAAAAAACGGCACTTACCTACAGAAGATTACGTTTGTTATTATAACTTACTCAATATGATTTTAGAGGATACAAAATACTAATACATAGGAGAATAAATACTTGTGTTATCGGCTAGGGTGTGGCTTTACAGCCTTCACACAGATCGCCATTACGGCAGTCTGAACATGTTCGCAAATGCCTGATAATTAAAATAAAAGACAAAGCAAAGACTGCGGAGCGTACAAAATAAAATGTTACAAAAACATATAAACACCTAACCGATTACAATTTGGGTTTGAGGCGACATTGATACGGCGAAGCTACATGCTACATGCTACATACTACAAGCTAGAGATAGCTTTATCAGGAAAAACACCGCTAAATAAAAACTTACAGCTTCAGAATTGGATGTGTCCTCACTGGCCTGGTCCCGGATGGTTGGTATTGATCCCGGGTGTAGCATTAGTTTGGAGGCATATCCGTGTTGGACTTGAGAGAAGTTCATAAACATGTCCGTCGTAAAATGTTTGGAACACACAAACAGAAATCTGCCGGGGTCTTCTGGCACATGTCCCTTGAAAATGAAGTCTAGCCACAGATTATTTTCTTTTTGCACTGATGGCATTGCATGCAGTCCCCTGTTCCGAGTCTTGCAGCCAACAACAGCACAACGTTTAACTGGCTTAGACATCCTAGCAAGAGCAGGCAAAAACACAGATGTGACTGGGGTAGCCTGCCGATAGCCTATATGCGAATGAGAGGTTTGGCAATGCACGTGGCCGTGGCTCATTCCCCTGATAGGTGGAGAGTTGACCTATAAGCGGAGTACGTCTTTGTGACATAGAAAAGTGTCGGAATGTGGATCCATTTTTTTCAGATCCGTTGCAGCCCCTTTTTTAGAGATTTGGCGAAGGAGGAAAATAGAGAGGGTTGTGTTTTCTGACACTTGGTGAGTTCCCTGGAACACCGGGGACACATAATCATGTATAAAAGACGTACAAAGGTGCATTTTGTTATAACAAGATCGCAAGGACACTGGTAGTGATCGAAAAATTGAGTGTTGTTCAGTTTGTGTGTTGTGGAACATGCGTGTGCGTGCATGAAAATATAGCACACACCCAATTACAATTGCATGTTCAATTCACTACGCTGGAAGTTAATAAAGTTGTTAAAGTTGGAACAGCCTGTGGACAGCCGTTCTACCTTGCATGTCAGTCGCCGACACCTTCTTACAGAGGACAGGCAAATCTAGCTGCAGCACGACCCGTATATCTTCGCACGCTGTGTTCTCAACACATATATTTTAAACATTTTTAACATTTTCAACATTGTGGATACATCCTTATATGCTCCCGGCAACACACTGAACGTCAACTTTGCCTCTTTATTACACTCACCCCTACTTTAGTGGGAACAATGAGTCAATCAATCAATGTTTATTTATATAGCCCAATATCACAAATGTTACATTTGTCTCGGTGGACTTCACAGTTTGTACAAAATATCAGTATGACAATACGACACCCTCTGTCCTTAGACCCTCACATCGTACAAGGAAAAACTTCCTAAGAAAACCCACAGTTTAAAGGGAAAAATGGGAGAAACCTCAGGGAGAGCAACAGAGGAGGGATCCCTCTCCCAGGACGGACAGACGTGCAATAGATGCCGTGTGTAAATTGAAAAGATAATACATTTGCAACATAGGTAGTCCAAATGTTTGGAAATGCATGTGTGTATAATAGGAAGATGAATCCACGAGGATATCCATCCAGGACCTATGATCCAGGACCACAGCCATGACTCAAGATCCAGGGCTCGCGATGCAGGACACAGGACCGCAGGATCATCCATGACTCCGGATCCCAGCGTATATAGACACCAAAAAGAAAGACATTTGGGGAAGCTGGGTTAATCGGAACATGGGAGTACACAGGTATAGACAGAGAGAAGGAAGAAGTAAGATCTCCCCCGACAAACTAAGCCTATATCATCAAAACTAGGGGCTGAATCTAATCAGCCTTAACTATAAGCTTTATCAAAAAGGAAGGTCTTAAGCGCACTCTTAAAAACGGATAGGGTGTCTGCCGCCCGAACACAAACTAGAAGCTGATTCCACAAATGTGGAGCTTGATAAGAAAAGGCTCTGGCTCCCATTGTACTTTTAGAGACTCTAGGAACAACCCTGCATTCTTGGAACGCAATGCCCTAGTAGGACAGTAGGGTATAATGAGTTCTTTAAGGTAAGATGGCGCCTGCACATTAAGGGCTTTGTAGGCGAGAAGAAGAATTTTAAATTCTATCCTGTGTTCTATAGGGAGCCAGTGTAAGGCAGCCAGAACAGGAGTAATGTGGTCCCTTTTCCTAACTCTGGTTAGTACACGAGCTGCAGCATTTTGAATCAGCTGAAGCAACTTGACTGACTTCTTGGTACACCCTGATAATAAAGAGTTACAATAATCCAGCCTTGAAGTAACAAATGCATGAACTAGTTTCTCTGCATCGTTTTGAGGCAAGATATGCCTGATTTTTGCCATGTTACGTAGATGGAAGTAGGCGGTCCTTGAAATTGATTTTATGTGGCCGTTAAAGGATAAATCCTGATCAAATATAACACCAAGATTCCTTACAGTCTCACTGGAGGCCAAATGAATGCCATCCATAGTTAGTATATCTTTAGATAATTTGTTTCGTAGATTCTTCGGGCCAAGTACAATAACTTCAGTTTTGGTCGTGTTTAACATCAAAAAGTTTAAGGTCATCCACGTTTTTAAGTCCTTGAGGCAGTCTTGAATTTTATTTAGATGATTAATTTCATCAGGCTTGATTGATAAATATAGTTGAGTATCATCCGCATAACAATGAAAATGTACAGAATGATTCCTTATAATATTGCCTAACGGAAGCATATATAATGTGAACAAAATAGGTCCGAGCACTGAGCCCTGTGGCACTCCATGGCTAACTTTGGTTTGCGTGGAAGATTCATCATTGACACGTACAAACTGAGAGCGTTCAGATAGATAGGACCTAAACCAGCCTAAAGCAGTTCCCTGTATGCCAACTAAGTGCTCTAGTCTTTGCAATAAGATATCATGATCGATAGTATCAAATGCAGCACTGAGATCGAGCAAAACAAGAATAGAGACAAGTCCCTTGTCAGAGGCTATTAGAATATCATTTGTGACTTTAACCAGAGCTGTGTCGGTGCTATGATGTGTTCTAAAGCCAGACTGAAAATCTTCAAATAAATCATTGTTTTTTAAGTAATCACACAACTGTTTTGCGACTGCTTTCTCAAGACTTTTTGAGAGGAACGGAAGATTAGAAATAGGTCTATAATTGGCTAAAACCTCTGGATCGAGGTTGTGCTTTTTAAGAAGCAGGTTTTATCACTGCTACTTTGAGTCTAAATGAGTCTGCGTCTTTGATGCACACAGGAATAAACGCAGATCAAAGTCAATGCGGAAAGATCGCACTCACACAGGTGGGGGGAGGTGAAGGGAATGAGCACTTGTACAGCCTTTTTGACGAGGTGGAGGAACTCGGTCTCCACAGACAGCCAAAAGTGTGCAAGTGTCACTTTACTCGTCTTTTTCTCATTCTTTTTTTTCTCACGCTGCGCCTCCCCTGAAGCTCTGGCGCCCCCCAGGGGAGGGGTGCCTCACACTTTGAAAACCGCTGGCTTTGTGGATCATCAGCCTTTATCAGGTTAAGGTTGGAATCAGTAATAATTAAAATCTCATCAATGTGCCTCTCCCTATGTGATGCCCATATTCTCAGATGATCCTCTATGTCAGAAACTTAAAGGTCCCATGACATGGCCATTTCTATTGATCATAATTCCATTGTTGAGGTCTACTAGAATAGATTTACATTGTTCAATGTTCCAAAATCACATTTGTTTCTCATACAGCATCTCTGTATAGTATGTGTATTCACTCTGTCCTAAGTGGCTTGTTGGAGCTCCTGCCCCCCCTATGAGCCCACTGTGCTCTGATTGGCTAACGAAGGATCACTTCTTGGCTACTGTCCCGCAGCTCCAGCCTCTCTGTTGGACTCTGTCTCAGTGGGACTACTGCTGCAGAGCGCATAAAGCAGACTCTTCACAACGAAGGATCACTTCTTCTTCAAGTCCAAATGTCCAAATGTCCGGTAATAATTAGGGATGCTCCGATCGATTGGCCACTGGTCATTATCAGCCGATATTCACTCTTAATAGTTATTCGGTGCTCTCTATGAAGGCGGATCAGGAGAGCTTGATCTGATCGATATGGACATAAACGCGAGTGAAGTATAACCGGACGCGAGAGAGATCACATCAGCTGCTGAGTCTGACGGAGACAAGCAGCTCTGCATGATCACCTGAAGCCCCGCCCACTGTTTAGCAAGCTGCATGAGAAACTGACAGGCTGTCAGGAGAGAGAAATAAATTCTGTCCGGACATTTGACCGGTAAGAAAAAATCCTAGCGGAAACCCTATTCTCTACGTAATAGTATCTTTGTCTCTCCATTTATCCAGAGTGCTTTGGGGCACAGCACAGCGATACATCAGTCTCTGTAGGTCAATCCAGATTAATGCCAAGGGCCCAAAGCTATATCCCTGCCATTTCTGCCACACCACATTTGTTTCATTAGGAAGAGCTAATAATTTGCCTTCACCTATGTCTAATTGAACTCATGGTCAACATATCAGTCAGCTGTGCACAGATGTACAACTCATCCCCTGCTGAGCTTATTCCAGACATCTACATGTCCCTAAGCAGCATGTCCAAAGTCATGAATGATAGTCATGAATGTTTTTATTTTCCAGTTTGCCGCTCTGTTGGCTAAAATAACAAATTGTGCCTCATTTAAACTCTTCCACAAGATCTCTTTCAAGCAGGTTAACCTTGAGCTCGCTGCACTGTAGCTGATGGAGGACTGCAGTGACTGTGGCTTGTATTAGAATGAAAATGCATCTGATCTTTCCAGCTGTAAATGTCCCAAACACCTCTCCAGTAATCCAGAAATATTTAAGGGCTGTGGGTGCTATTTTATAATCAATCTCAGCTGGGTTTTAACCTGAGTGTCCTACAGCACATGGAATCATTTAAACCTCTTAAACCAGCATGTGATTGCATTATTCAAAAGGCATTTGTGTTATTACTGAGAATTGTCCTCTCTTCTTGGAATACAAATATAATTTCTATAGTGAAACATATAGGAAGGAGCTGGCCCCCCATCTGTCTGCGTGGGACTATATATGGTGTCCTTGCCGTCGTGTTTCAGCTGCTGGCAGGCAGGTGCACGTCAATACTCAATCCATAACGTTACTTGATGGGATGAGACAATCCCATATAGCCAAGGAGCTGCATCAGCACCTCTGAGCCAGGGTCCACCTCATTGGCCAGCAGTGCTCTATACACACACACACACACACACACACACACACACACACACACACACACACACACACACACACACACACACACACACACACACACACACACACACACACACACACACACATACCATGTATACATCACTTCAGGGGACATTACATTGACTTACATGCATTTGAAAAGGTTTTTTTTTTATTTATTTTTTATTATATTTTTTATTATATCATAACTTAGTACTTCTTATTTTTTTATTTTAACATATGTAACATTAAGCTGTCTGTGGCTCTTTCCTGCTGTAACGATGCAAATGTCCCCTCTGTGGGACTAATAAAGGTATTCTGATTCTGATTTCCTGGAGACTTATCCTAACTTAAACCATAACCAACATATGCCTAACCCTTACCCCAGCGTTTCTCAAAGTGTTTTTTTTTCTCACACTGGTGGAATATCAAAACAACAACACGCCCGGGGTGAAAAAACGCATCAATGAAATTGACCCTCTACCACACAAAACAACACCTGTAAATAACCCAATTTGTGTTCTTTGAAATTGAAAAGGATATTGCATTGTGTTTGTTACTTTCGTTGCAGTTGTATGTCTTAAGTGTAATTTGGCATGCTTTTATTTTGAAGGCGAGTTTACGCGATAATAAAGCCCACCCATTTAGAGGGAAGATTGGTCAATTGTACTGTCATTTGGGAGCCTCCATGGGACCCCGGAAGCGGAAAATTATACATTGAAGTCAATGGAGAGAGAAAGGTTATCTTTTGATCCCGTTTGAATTGTGCCACAAATGACACATATGATGTTTCTCAATTTAAAAGAACATTTTGCAAGTCAAAAAAATAAAACTGTGAAGTTACACATTTTTTTGTGTGAAACCGCTCAGTGAACTACAGGTCTCTGGTCTCGCACAATACGCGTCACTATCACAAAGAAGGCCGTCACGTTAGCAAATTTCACCTGTTTCTTTCAGAATGAGGCGAAAAGTATAAATCGAGGTGAACATCACTACAAGTCTGGGCATGTTGAGAGCTGTGCATACACGAAAGGGGAGTTAGTCGGTTCTGTAAGAGCAGCGGGACCGGCTTTACAAGGTTTCGGTGAGTAATATGAGTGCAATGTGTAACGTTAATGTCAGCTAGCTAACATTAGTTAACAAGGTACACTAACGTGTTTTGTTTTAGTAACTAGTTTTCTCCTTAAGAACTTCGTGGTCTCTGTGTATGCTGTGGATAACATTAGTGTTCACAAGAACAAGGTACACTCCCGTGTTTTGTTTTAGTTGCTCTTCAGCTGTTCTGCAGCTGATTCAGAACACTGCTGCTCGAGTCCTCACTGACACTAAGAAAGTGGATCACATCACTCCTGTTCTGAAGTCTTTACACTGGCTTCCTGTGTGTCAAAGAATAGATTTCAAAAATACTGCTACTGGTTTATAAAGCTTTGAATGGTTTCAAAATACATTTCTGATCTACTGCTAAATTATGAACCATCCAGATCTCTCAGGTCTTCAGGGACTGGTCAGCTTTCTGTCCCCAGAGTCAGAACTAAACATGGTAGAGCAGCGTTCAGTTATTATGCTCCAAATATCTGGAACAAACTCCCAGAAACCTGCAGGTCCGCTGCAACTCTGACTACTTTTAAATCCAGGCTGAAGACTTTTCTTTTTGTCGCTGCTTTTAATTGAACTATTCATATCTTAGACTGCACTGTAACTTTTATCCATGTATTTTTTTCTTTTAATGTTTATCCATGTATTTTTTCTTTTAATGTTTATTTTATTAGCTTTTCTTTTTAATGACTGATTTTAAATGCCATTTTCTTAATGTCTTTCATTTTTTGTAAAGCACTTTGAATTGCCTTGTGTTGAAAAGTGCTATATAAATAAACTTGCCTTGCCTTGCCTTGCCTTGCCTTGCCTTGCCTTGCCTTGCCTTGCCTTGCCTTGCCTTGCCTTGCCTTGCCTTGCCTTGCCTTGCCTTGCCTTGCCTTCAGATTGAAGCGGCCAGTTTTATATCGACTTATAGGGGCGGCAACAGGTGGGCCGCGGTCCGGATCCGGACCCAGACGCCGACCTATAGCCTACGGACCCGGAGCTATAATCAATACATTAATAGGGGATTTTTTGGCGCCTACCGCTTTTTTAACGCTGATTTGGGTGAGTTGTGTAATTTGTGGAGAACCGAAGAGTTTTTGTTTTGGGGGTGGGGGGGGGGGGTGAGTCCGTCCAACTTCTCACTTCAAAAAAGAAGAAGAAATCTAGACCGCAAAAATAATTAAACAAGCGAGTACCTGTTTTTCCTGGCCAAGGACAGTGTCTTCACGTGGTATATGTCGCGTCTGAAAGGAGTTCTGACGGAGAGCACCGGAACGCCGCTCCAGCCCTTAAAATATTGCAATACCCATAAGGAGCCGTACACATGCCGCAGTGTTTGCGTGGCTGTGTCTTTAATTGTAAGCACAGTGGCGATCTGTTGTTATTAGCATCTGGTTAGCTAGCTATGCTAACGAATTTAAAGAGCTTTTCTACAACCAGGTGGAAGAGAGCTCTCTCCTGTAAGGCTCAAATAACCTCAGCTCAGTGAGGTTAAGGCACACCTTGATATGATCATTATAGTTATTAATGAGACTAAATGAAAAACAGGTATAAAATACTATATGACAGTAACAAAAAAGAACAAGAATAGAGTTTAAAAGGGGAGTGATTTGTAAAATATCCAAAAAGAAAAATATGCTTACAGTTCTGTTTCATATGGGTGTTGAGAGATGTATCCATAGATCTCTTAATGTTGCTCTCAAAGTGCACCAGATTGATGCTTTTAACTTCAATATTTAATAGCCCCCGGACCCCCCTAGAGGAGGTTACGCCCCCCCCCCCCCCCACTTAAATCATGTTCACATGGATAGGATACTAAATACATTTGCACACATCTTGTGTCCATATCTTTCTGTTTTGGTGGTCATGCCACACCGTGCACGTGCATGCATACGTGAGTCATGGTAAGATATCTGGATTAAGAGGTTGCTTTTTCTTTGCACAGCATGAAAGAAAGGCCAAATGAATGGGCTGTGATTTTAGTTTTTTTAAGCAGAGGTTGAGTTCAATAATTTGTACGACCCTCGGAGGATGTTGTAAAAATTGAAAGGAAAAAGGTTCCCCACCCCTGCTGTAAATAACAATACAAACCCTTGATTTTTAACTTAACATCTCTGTCTCCTATTGATCTGAGTATATTATAAAGAATAGCAGTTAATTGAAGCATTATGGCACAGGCCTTTGTCAGATGGTATATTACGCTGTTTTTTTCTGCTTCGAATAGTTCTCTCTTTTTTCACCATACCTGTGTTTGCATCACTGTAACCAATGAGCACCTGCATGTGTATGAGAATGGCCCTGACTCCATGTCAGCCCAGATTTACAAACTCCTTGCAGGACAAGCTCAAGCTCAATTATCACACTGAATTTAAAGAAAGTGAGAGAGGGACTGCAATATAAGAGGGAAATAAAGAGAAACTTTAAAACGGTTAAATTGTTATGATGTGTAAAGACTGATATTGTTCTATAATTGGCTGAAACTGTTAAAGTCATGATGTGAAACGGTTAACAAAGAAAAAGGGACACTCAAGCTGCTGCTACACTTTATTTTATTTATCTAAAATTAAGCACTTTCAAGATGCACACATTTTCAAAAGCTATTTTATTTATCTTCTCTATTTTATTTGTAAATGCAGCCAGAGAGGAACATTACACATATCCACAGTATTTAAGTAATGTTAATTGACTATAAATATTGTTGTTTTTTAATTGTACTTTCTTTATTTGATTGGCAGTCAGTTGTTGATTACATGCAGACGTTGATAAAGCTACAGGTCACTTCAATATATATCACACTAATTCATGAAGCAACTTAGACATTTTGAAGTTCCGGACCTTTGCATTGGGAGATTTTCTCTAACTGGACCTTGTTGAATTTTAGTTGAAGACCCCTGGACTATACTGTATGTGTGATCTCCTTTTTCTCGTTGTGTCATTTGAGTTTATCTGCTGTGTCTAGATTCAAGGGTTTTGGTGATCTCGGCACAGCTGTGTGTGACTCCCTCTGGTACACTGGTATGTGTTTTCCTAATGTAGAGAGCATTGATTAATTAATAAACTACACACTGAGTCTAGATCCTGACCAAATCCTTTTTTATTGTTGATCAAATGTTTTTCAAAAATGTATTCATACACATTTAGAAAAATACAATGTACAATCACAACCAATACAACAATCAGACAAGAGGACAAAACTATGGAAAAATAAACCCTCCCACCCCCAGATCCTGACCATCCTTGTATTATTGCTCATTCAATCTATTATAGCATGCTAACAAATGGTACTTACTTTATTTTTACAGATCTGCATGGGAGACGATGGCGCGATGCAGAGCGCTGTCTGTGATTGTGCACGGGGGATGTACTAATGCAGCCACGCTGCAGCATTGGCAATATTTGCCATGTGGCAGATCAGCTCCACAGATGTTGAGTGCCAGTGGAGGAAGCCTGGCACTTCCAAAGTAGTCCAGCCGGTGTCTCAACTTTACCAACAGCGAGAGGAGACATACAACCCACTGGCCAGAAACATCGCTAACTGTCAACTGGGGGGTTGTAAACGAGGCCGAAGGGGTGAAGGCTTTTGTGGAGGCCTATCAAGTGACAGTGTTCGAGTCTGGTCTCTTTGTGAGTGAGTCGGTGTTTTAGGAGAATCACCCGATGGACTTGGCAGAGGAGGCAGTCCAGTTTCCATCCTTCTGTCTCCGTGAGGAGGGTGGGTCATATATTCTCAAGAAGAATCACCCATACTGGCACCAGGTCCAAGGGCAGCTGCACATCACAGACCGGAGTCTCTGCTACTTTGTTGTGTGGACCACGAAGGAGGCGATCATCATCCCCATCCCCAAAGACCCTGCATGGCATGGAAATCTCCTCCTCCTGGAAAAATTCTACACCCAGCATGCTCCCTGTGTTGGCCAGTAGAGAGGAGGACATTTAAATAAACATACTCTTAACACCCTCTGACTCTGCGTTGTGTTTGGTATGTGTGATGGGGTGTTATGCAGAGGGGAGGAAAACAGGACACAGCAGATTGTGGTGGAGATGCTGAGCAGTTATTTAATTGTTGCATGTAATTATTATTATACTACGTACTTCTTAGTTATTCCATCTTTTGCTGTAACATGGATCTGTATGTAACTCTATTTACTTGTTATCTACCACACTTCCTTCTACATCATACACCATCATTATACATGATGGTGTATATAGGATATATATATATATTTGTATACATATCTGTAAATTGTATAATTTTATTTTTCGTATTTGGGATTGTTGTCGTCTTTTTGATCTCTGTCTATAAACACAAACTGAGTAAGATTGACAATAAAGTTGACTTTGAAAAATATATATATTCTTTATGAAAATAGTTGACTGTTGGAGAAATGAATCCAAATGAAACGTTGGACTGAACTACAACTACGCCTTTGAATCTCTACGGACTGTTTTTCAGTGGGATGGCTAGTTCCTATCTTTAAACATTTATTAGTTTTTTCTCAGAACAGATTTGATTTTCTGAAGTTAATTTAACTTTGCCGACCATGTAAGGTCATTATTAAAAAGGTACGCCTCATTCTCTAGCAGCCCTGCTCCCTCCCTTTTAATGCGGAGCTGGTCATATTTTGTCCCAGATTAGTATAGACGCTGGCTGACAGTTGCCTCTGCTCACGTAATTTGTTTAGGGTTGACTTAAATAATGAAAAACATTTCATTTGGATAATTTACTGACAGAATAAGAAACTCAATGATGCTCTACTCACCTGTTCCCTTTTTATAAAGTGAAACAGTTGAAACGATAGATTTTAGTAAACTTAAAAACAACCTTCTCCAAAAGCTATCAAGGAATATACCGAATACTTGTTTTAGAACTTTATTACATATTTTTATATAAATAGTTTGAATGATCCATAATTGACAGAAGCTTGTGTTTACACTAACCTGTTACTCATATATTAATGTCTTTGTAACTTCAGTAAACCACTACCTCACTAATTTCTTTCATCATGGTTCAGTAAACTAAGTGAGACATGAACCAGTTTAATCATTATAATAACGTAGGATTGCAACTCTTACTTACCATCATGACTACTCTTACTGTTTAACATTTTGGTTTACTTCATGTAATAAAATAATAACTTCATGGTAAGGCTACTAAAAATGACAAGGCTAAGTAATGTAATGCTAACTAACGTGCTCGCTACTCGTCGCTACTAGCTAGGTAGCTAACTTGACTATGTTCCATGCACAACATGTATATTACCTATGATATTACCTGATATGTCTGATCCAGCGACTCCTGGTCCTTTCATCAGACGGGAAGCGATAGAACGAGCAAGTGGTATGATCACTTTTGTGATTACAACCTGGTACAAAGCACACAGGCATCTTGTAAAAGTGAACCAACCACTTGGAGCATTATCGCCTGTGACATCACTTACGCGACCCAGAATGGGATTTGGGATTTGTAGTCTTTGTAGTCACGTATTTTTCATAGTCTTATATTTCAAGTTTTACGACAAAATGTGACTTTTTTGACATGTAAATTATTGTTTAAGATTGACAAAACATCATATGTGTAGTTCGTGGCACAATTCAAACGGGATCAAAAGATACATTTTCTCTCTCCATTGAATTCAATGTATAATTTTTTCGCTTTCGGGGTCCCATGGACCGGAAGTAGATGGGTGTGACTTCGCCTCGCTGGCCCTCTGTGAATTCATAGCTGGACGTCCAATCAGCTCCTGTCTTCACCTTGCAGAGACGAGCTTCTTTCATTTAACCCTTCACATTCAAACAGAAACTGAATAGGCAGATTCAAAGGATTTATTTCTTTGGAAATGTTATTTTAAATACAATCTAATCAAGTTATTTTTGGTAAAACTAATGACAAATATTACTAAAAACATACTTTAAAAAAATATATAAAGAAAAATATAATTTGTTTTAATGTTTTTAAATATTATTTTGTAGAATATCTTAGGCCCTCAGAGACAGGCTCGCCACTGGTAAAATTCTCTCATACACACATGTGAAACGCTCTCACAGACACACACAACAGCGTTGCAGTCGGGAAGAAAAGCAATGTGGAGCGAGAGAGAGAGAGAGAGAGCAAGAGAGAGAGCACACCTTTATCTATTTAATAAAGTTGTAAAAAATAAAGTAAGAAATCATTCCAATGTGTACTATAGGACAGTAAAAAGTTTAAAAGGGGAGGGATTAGTCAAATATGCATAAATAAAAAGAAAGAATGCTAACTAGGTAACATAAGATAAGAATAAACAAGTTTAAATGATTTGTTGTGATCATATTCTAAAGATGTTTGGATTATTGAAAAGTATACAGCTCCATTTCATCTGAGTGTTGAGAGCTGTATCCATAAATTCATGTTGGGCTCAAAGTAGGGCTGCTCGATTATGGCAAAAATCATAATCTCGATTATTTGGGTCAATAATTGATATCACGATTATTAAAAAACGATTAACCATTTACTTTGAAAACATCAATTTATTGAAGAAAATCACTTGAAAAGTATGTTTTTAACAGTTGATTACCCTGAACTTTAAGTATAATTCAACTGAAAAACCTATTTAAAACAAATAAAATCATTTTATTTTGATAATGTTGTTTTCATAATCGTTGCAAGCCAAAATCGTAATTGCGATTAAAATACGATTAATTGAGCAGCCCTAGCTCAAAGTGCACCAGATTGATGCATTTAACTTCAACATTTAAAAAATTTTTTCCTGGGGGTGTATACCCTAGACTAGAGGATGTGACGTCCACCACCAAATAAAGCAGGTTACAATTATTAATGTATTGCATATATTTTCTTTTAGTAAACACTGAAAACAGGTCCCACAGACCCAAACAGCACACAAAGGTTAAATGTAGCATATCATAATGTTAAAATGTGCTAAATATATACACTGCAAAAAAATAAAAAAGAGGAGTAAAAGTAGCTCACGACTTGTTTTATTTTTTGAAAGTAGCTCTCATCCTAAAAAAGGTTGGAGACCCCTGTTATAGAACGATACATTTGACAATTTTAAGCTTGGCCTACCATTTTATTGGAGCGATGAGGAACAGGTGGGGCTTGAAAAGGCCCACCTGTTCCAAAGTGGGGAATGACAGAAAAAGTTTGAGAACCACTGCCTTACCCTAACCCTAACCAAGTCTTCACCCTAAAATGAATGATTCCCCTCATGGGGACCTCCCTTATGTCCCCATAAGGGAGGCGAGTCCCCACACGTAACAGATTTAGGTCCCCACAAGGATAGTAATGCTAGGTCAATAAGGTAAGGGTAAATAAGAGAGACTGGAAGTGTTTGCCACTTTCTAATTTAAAACACAATTTTAATTTAGTGGTAAATAAACTATTTTTAAAGTAAGAATCATATTGTAAGATAATAGGAGGCTCTGAGACAAGATAACATGATGGAGAGGTAATTTATACTATGAAAAAAGGCAAAAGGAAAGAATAACTCAAAAACAATTGATCAGAGAGGGTTCGCTCATACACAGAGGAGAACCTTATGATTATAAGGTATCTAAAGCAACAGTCACCTTTGATTTTTTTTAATATTAAAACATATATTCAGGGTCCCCATTTCTCTAATCCCTCTATTTATATGTGCTGTATTGATAGAACAAGAAATCCTTGGAAGAAGACTAACTTACACATGGCTGATGTAATTCACCAAACCTGCAGATAAGGGGGGGGGGTCTATAGTATTAAAGAAACCTATTTACAATCTCCATCATGAATAATTATAGAGGGAATCATATATAACATTACCTAACGGTATTTGCATCTTAATGCATTTCAAAATAAAAAACATGATCGCAGATTTGTCTTATCAAGATGAATGCAGAGGTGTGTGTGGTTGTTCAGTAGTAGTGTGCACATTTATTTTATCAAGGTCGAGTGAACAATGTGTGTGATGGCACTAAGCTCAAACCTGAGGCTGTGATTTATCAACATATGTGTCCTGCTGCCTTTAGACTGAGGGAGAAACCTCAATAGTATACAGTAAAGCAGTACAGTAAATTGGGTCCAAAATATTGTCTTCAGATTGAAGTCTTCAGTTGGGTGTATTCAACCAAAAGACATATTATAGGTATTTACTGCAGGATGTTAAACTCAAAAGGACAATGTTGCTAGCCAACTGACATCAAATTAGCACTAGAAGACATCATCCTTTTTTGTTTATGTCGAAGGATTATTTGTTTTGTGCAATAGTAGGTGAGGTCAATAAGATCTGTGGTTCATACAATCTGGAGAGATGTTCACGTTTTGTTCTACATAAGCAATGTGATTCTGCTCAACATGATGATGCAGGATGACAATCATTTGACATAACAAGTTAAAGCTATATAAAGCTTATTTTAAAACAATCGGCCCAGCTTCCGAGATTTTTCTATTTCTATCCAAGCAGAGTCAGATGTCACCGTATTAAGACAAAGCAGGGCTGAAGAGCTGCAGCTTAAAATGTCTACTTCCTGACGCACTGTCCCTTCTCGTTAGGCTTTTGTCATGTACAGTGTCTGACCTTGTGAGTGTGTCAGTGCTGAGCAGGAGCTGTAAGGCTGTGTGTGTGTCACTCTCCTCGCTAACTTTGAGAAGAGCAGCGACAGCTAGAGAAGGAAGTGAGCCGGGGGCAGCGTGTTCACAGTGCTTTTTCAATGATTCATGGCATATCCTAGGAATCAGGAATGGTCACTGGAGAGGAAACAGGACAGCTCCACTGGCTGCATCTCCATCTGGACTTAATCATTAGGAAACTCACTAACTTCTAATTTCACATGCACGTCAGAGTTGGCATGCAACCGGTTTTTTAAGGCCAGATATATCTAAATATTAAATATCCTAAAGTTGCTATTTTCATATGAGGAACTTCCCAAAAAATACACACCATAAAACTAAAGCACTTTTCAGACCATTATGGGATTAGAAACATGGACACTGACCTAGTATTTTAAAAACCAGGTTAAGTATGATGTGTTCACGTATAAGTCATATTCAGTGGTTTTCTGCATCCTTTTAGGGTGGGTTTTAGAAAAAAAAAGAAGGATTTAAGTGGCTGCTTTATCAAAAATAAACGTCTAGTGAGATTAATCTTCTTTGTGTAATTTAAAAGAAATCTCTTGTTGTTCTTGTATTGCTTTTTATCACTTAATCATTGATACTGACTTTTATAAAGAGAATTTCTCCATCTGCTTCTTTTATCACAGACAAATATAATTCATTTAATGTAGAATTGTTATGTTACCAGATTTGTGATTAAATGGAGATTGAGAAAAATACTAAATTCTATATAAATACACTTGATTAAGATAATACAATGAAATTATGGCTAACATCCTCCTAAAGCGTAATAATGTAATACTCAACAACATAATCATTATGGAAACACAAGGAGCTGCCTTACCAGGGGAATAAGTTAACAGACATGTATTGTTAATTTTAATTATTGTGAGAATTAAAAAAAGAAACATTTGGGAAGTAAACTGTAATGGCAATTTCCTTTTCCTATGTCCTATATATTTTTGCTATTACGTCACAGAAGGGCTGAAGAGTGATCCAGACGCAGACACAAACAGATGACTTTCCGGTCCTTTGTTGCAGTTTATAATGAGGTTTATTTCAGGGTTTACATACCAGGGTTTAATTGTACAGTTTAGTTGTTGTGTGGTGAGCATCTGCCGGGCTGGTGGAATCGGTATGCTCTCTTCCTTCTGTGTCCTCCCCTCTCCTGTCACCTATGACCTCTTTATATACACCCGGTGCAGCTAAACCCCGCCACCAAGTGTTCAAAATAATATTGCACTATACATATAACTTAAATAAACTGACACACCAACAACACCCATAAAATGGCTCCTACACACCGGCCCCTAATTGGCTTTAGTATGAAAACAAAACAATTACCAATAAATAATAAAGGGGCTATACAAAATAAAAATGGTGTGCATGTGTTGGTATGTAATTCTTAAAGAATTTTCAGTTTCTTTTCCCTTATTTTAAGGGTCATCAGTCTTTGTAGTATTTATGTCTCAGCTTCCTGGAGTAGACATATCTTCGTTATTGGTCTCACTAAGATGTTGCTCTTAGTTTGAAGTCGAACTGTGCGCACAAGACTTTGTGCGTCTGGTTTTGTCTCCAGTATTCTGCCCATTAACCAGGAGCCACGTGGAGCAGTGGAATCAGCCACTACAACAATGTCACCTGGAGCAAAGCTTCTTTTTTCCTTGAACCACCGTTGTCTATTTTGGATTAGAGGCAGGTATTCCTGTGTCCACCTTTTCCAAAAGAGATCTGTCATATATTGCGCTTGTCTCCATCTGCGTTTGATGTACAAGTCTTCCTTTACAAAGAGTCCAGGTGGTAGTTTCGGCTTGGTTTTCATCAGAAGAAGATGGTTAGGTGTGAGAGCCTCTAGGTCCATCGGATCATCAGAAGATTTTGTAATTCGTCGATCATTCAGTATCGCTTCGACTTCACAAAGAAAGGTTTGCAATCCTTCGTCGTCCAGAACTTGTTGTTTTAGAACAGAACACAGCACATTTCGAACCATACGGATCAATCGTTCCCAAACACCGCCGTGATGGCTTCCTGCTGGGGGGTTAAAATACCACCTTATTCCTCGCTGAAGCATAGCACTCTGTCTTGATTCAAACCATTGAGTGCTTCTCTTAGCTCTCTATTTGCGCCGACAAAATGTGTGCCATTGTCTGATTTTAAAGAGGAAACTTGACCTCGCCGACAAATAAATCGTCGTAGTGCATGGTCTGTGTCTGTGTCAAGTGCATATGCAACTTCAAGATGTACTGCTCTGCTTGCCATGCAAGTGAAGATTACGCCATATGTTTTGACAAGACTTCGTCCTCTCTTGTTCTCAATAGGACCGAAGTAGTCTACTCCTGTATTTGTGAAGGGAGGTGTATCTGGTAGAATCCTTTCCAAGGGCAAGTCTGACATTTTCTGTTCTCAAAGTTTTCCACGATGCCGTTTACACACAGTACAGTTTGATATAATCTTTCTTGCCGCAGAGTTAGCTTTGATTATCCAGTACTTTTTACGGAGTCGAGACAGCATATGATTCTTTCCCCCATGTCCAAGTTCCTCATGAATATGTCGTAACAATAGTGTGGATATGTGAAGATCCTTTGAGAGAATTATCGGATGTTTGGGCTCTTCAGGCATTGCTAGTCGTTTCAACCGACCACCCAGTCTCAGAAGTCCATGATCCAATATTGGATCCAGTTTGTACAAGCAACTGCTTCCTTTCACATTATGTTTACCAGCTTCTAGTAAAGATAGTTCTTCTTTGAACCGTTGCCTTTGACTAAAAGAAATGACTGCATCTTCTGCTTGAACAAGATCTTCAGGACATAAACATTGTCTGCGGAGTGTTCCTTTAAAGGACTGCATCTTCCTTTCAACCTTTTCCTTTAATCTTCTAGGATCCTTTTCAGAGCCATTCACAGTATTCTGAATCTCCTTTCTCCAAGAGTGTCGTCTTTACTTTAAGAAGCCAGGCTACAGCCGTCTTCAGTTTTCTCCATGATGAGAAGTGGTTTATCAGAGAGTTTGTGGGGCTCAATGAATCTTTGACAATGACGTTCATTGTGATGTTCTGCTTGATTTCTGGATCATTGCCAGAGATATCTGAATCCACATGAGAGTTTGGCCATTCTCTGTCTGGCTTGGAGAGAAACTCAGGTCCCTTGATCCATCTCCTACAGTTTAAGAATTGGTCTGCCGTTAGTCCTCTAGAGGCTTCATCTGCAGGATTTTCCTTTGTTCCAATATACCTCCATTGTGCTACATCCGTGGCATCCCTTACAAGAGAGATCCTGTTTGCTACAAATGTTTGAAAGCGTTTGGTTTCGTTTTTTATGTATTTTAGCAAGGTAGTGCTATCAGTCCAGAAGACGGATTGGTCCAGTTGCAGCTGTAATTCTTTCTTCCGCATTGTGTCGATTTTGACAGCCAGAACTGCTGCTGTAAACTCCATTCTGGGAATTGTAACTTGTTTCAATGGTGACACTCTGGATTTTCCTGTTATGAATGAAACATGCACTTCTTTGTTATCATTCTCCAGTCTTAGATATGAAACAGTGCCATAGCTGCTTTCACTAGCATCAGAAAAGTGGTGCAGATGTGCATGTCTGACTTGACCAAAGCTTGTTGGCTTCATGCACCGTTCCACTTGAAACTCTGCCATCTTATTGATGTCTGCTAGCCATCCTGACCAGTGCTGAACTAAAGCTTGTGGTATGTTTTCATCCCATCCAAGTTTCTTCCTACAAAGCTCCTGCATGATAAGTTTGGCTGGTAGGGTGAATGGTGCCAAAAACCCCAAGGGGTCGTATATAGAGCCGACAACAGACAAGATGCCACGTCTTGTATATGGTCGTTCTTGTGCAGCAATTTTGAACTTGAACACATCCGTTTCAACACACCAGTGCAATTCCAGTGCTCTTTCCATTGGTAGCTTGTCCCTATCCAAGTCCAAGTCCTTGGTCTCTTTGGTTCTGCTTTGTTGTGGATTGGATGCCAATCCAGCATGGCTGTTGCTGATCCACTTTGACAGCATAAATCCTCCATTTCGACAGAGAGCAATCAGGTCTCCTACCATTTTCACTGCTTCTGGCTCAGAGGGCATGGACTTTAGGCAATCGTCCACGTAGAAGTTATTTTTAACTGTGTCTACCACATCTGCTGTAAAGTCATCTTTGTTGTCCTCAGCAATCTTTTTCAATGTGAAGTTTGCACAACTGGGTGATGATACTGCTCCAAAAAGATGTGCCTTCATCCGGTATTCAACAAGATCCTGTTGCACATCACCGTTGGGCCACCACAGGAATCGAAGATAGTAAATATGCTCCTTTGACACCTTAACCTGATGAAACATTGCTTTGATGTCAGCCATTAAGGCAACTGGTTCTTGTCTAAATCTGATAAGGACTCCAATGAGTGAGTTTGTTAGATGTGGACCGGACCCTGAAGCAGTTGGCAGTTAAGTGATGTTCCTTTGAAGACAGCACCACAATCAAAGTCCACCCTTAATGTTCCTTTCTTCGAGTGATATACCCCATGGTGAGGTATATACCAGCGCGTGTTATCACTTGGCTTCAGCTGGTTTACTGGTACCATTTCAGCATAATCGTTGTTGATAATTTCCGTTAGAAAGGAAGTGTATTCATCGTGAAATTTCTCATTTTTTCCAAACTTGCGTTTCAGGCTTTGGATACGCTGTTCAGCGATGCATCGGTTATTTGGCATGCTGGGATTTTCTTGTCTAAATGGTAAGTCTAGGCAGTAGTGTCCATCTGTGGTTTTTGCAGAGTGATTCATAATGTTCAAGAATTGTTTGTCTTCTCTGGACATTTCCTCTGTTTCCTTGCTTGTATTTTCATTGAAGTCATGATTGTATTGTTTGACCAATAGCTCCTCTAGGTGTACAATGGATATCCGACTGACAGCAGCAGCAGGGTGCCATTAGCATCTCTGCTGTCGTTGCTTCCTTTTAGGGGACCATAGAAGACCCACCCCAGTAGGGTCTTTACAGCGTGCGGTCCTTCTCCTTGGCTATTGATCAGCTCCCAAGGTTCCAATACCTTAGGAGAATTTGTCCCAATGAGTAGGTTAATGCCAGAAGCAATTTCATTAATTTTGATGTCCTTTAAGTAAGGCCATTTTTCCAGATCTTCTTGTAGAGGAATATTGTGCCTGGAAACAGGCATGGTTTTATGTGTGAAGACATCGGATAGTTGAAGGAAATTGTTTTCGTCCAGACTCGATATTTCCAAACCTGAGATATGATGACTAGACACCATTTTGTTTTTATTCATTGTCTTTAGGAGAATGTTAGTCCTTTGTCCTATAAGGTTTAGCCTCCTCATTAAACTTTCTGTGCAAAAGGTAGATGAACTTCCATGGTCCAGAAATGCATAAGTTTGTAACACTTTGTCCCCTTTGTGGCTCTTTACTTGTACTGGTACAATGGAGAAGATGGAGTTTTCATCACCGGCCCCAATGTGCCCACATGTATGAGGTGAGATGACACTATTACTTTCCATTGGCTTCCCATTCTGTTTTGTGTGTTCTGCTTCCTCTCTTTTGCCTTTTTGTTCAATGTGGAGTATTTCAGGATGACTTTGATTGCACACATAACATGTCAAATGACTGTGGCAGTGTTTGCTCATGTGTCCTATTTTTAGGCATCCAAAACACACCCCTTTTCCTTTCAAGAAGTCCATTTTTTCTCTGTGTGTTTTCTTCAGGATGTGTGGACACTGCTCCAATGAGTGACCACTTCTTCTGCAGAACAAACACAAATGTAGGGAGTTGGTGGTTGATGGAGGTATTTTCATTCCATTCGTTGTTGCATGTTCTAGCACTGGTGTTCTTGGGCAGGTAATAATTGTTGCAAAACTACTTCCTCTTAGGCTTGGTTTTCTCTTTGAAAAGGTAGAGATAACAGTTGTGATAGCTGCAGTTGGTTTATCATCCTGGATGCTTCCAAACAGAGGATCTGACAGTATCTTCACTTGCCTTTCTATAAAGTTGACAAGGTCAGGAAATGTAGCTCGATGCCCACGCTCTTCCTGTAGCTGACATGCTCTATTCCTCCACTTGTCTCTGAGTTTATAGGGTAGTTTCTGAAGTATGTGTTTCATATTTGAAACAACATTCATTTCATCCATATAAGTGAGATGTCCATTGCATTGCAACAACCTCTTAGGAACAAAGAGAAGGCTTGCAGTGCTTTCACATCTTCGGCTTTGATCATTGTCCAGGTAAATGCTTTGTTCATGTATGCAGTGGCAATCTTGTGTTCATTAACAAAGTGTTCTTTAAGCAGCTGTTTTGCCCTTTGATAACCTTGAGCTGGAGGCAGATGTTGGCAGCTGCGCACTAGGTCCTTTGGTTGTCCTCTAGTGTATTGCTCTAGGTAATGCAGGCAGTCACTTTCATCATCAGTTTTCCGCTCTACTCCTCTTTCAAATGCACAGATGAAGGCTTCAAACTGCAATGGGTCACCATCATAAATAGGAATGTCTCTTGGAGGTAAAGTAGAAGTGAGATGTTGTTGAGCCAGCATAGCAGTGTTGTCATTTTGCCTCTGGATTAGGTTATAGATGTCAACCTTGATTGCCATTGTTGATTACAGGTGGTGTGATGTCAACATGTGTCTGTATATTTTGTCTGGGAATCGAGGTTTGGCTTGATGAGGCAATAATTCAGTTGCATGTGGATTAAATCTTGCTGTAGGGTTTCTGAAGTAAGAGCTCATCCCATCTGATGCTCTAGAGGCGTGTCTTGATCCCATGCTAAGCATGTTTAGCCTGGCATTGGTTTCTGCCAGTTTAGTTTGTAAATCCAATTGTTCCTTCTTTCGTTTCACCTGTTGTTCCAACTATTGGTTTAACTGTTCCCCTTGAACGTCAAGTTCATGTTGAATGTTCAGTGCTGCCGCCCTTTCCATTAAAGCAGCCCTTTCTGCCTGAGCTTTAATTTGAGCAGAAGATGTGGATGATGTATGTGATGAACCAGTTTTGTGTTTTGACTGAGGGTGTGATGCCTTTGAAACGCTGTCATCAGGTCCGATGTCATCTGAGCTGACACTTTGTTCTATGGCACTTCCCACAATAGAGTGTGTAATTGCCTATCCACTCTCAGATAACCACACATTTGCATCTTGTATAAATCCATTGAATATATGCATCTTTTCTTGCAGCCACTGCTTTTGCTTTCCCATTTCTTCTTCAGGCAGTTGAAGGTCGGTAAATGATTTGTGATTTGCTTTTAATTCATCACACAACTTCATAAATGCAACCAGTTTCAACTGTATTTCCTTTGCATTGTCTTTTGAGTTCATAAGCTCTTTCAGTCTTTCCATTAACTTCTTAACTTGTTTGTAGCTGAAGTTTCTTGCTTTTTGACAGTTTGCAATAAACAATTCCAATCCTTTGTCAGTGTGAGTGATAATCCTTTTTTCTCTCACAGATTGCAGTCCAACATCGCCATCTTGTGACGTGACGTCAGATTTCACAGACATGATTAATGTTCACTGTTCCTTTAAGTTTCGTTTTCAGGAATTGTCCATTAGCCGACAGCGCACTGTTTCAAACAGCTGACATCGTTGCAGCATTAAAACCATTTACTAAGCCATTGTCCAATACAGCTTAATATCTCCAATACAATCTACTTATCATGCTGCACAGTGCACATGCCCGGTGTTGCAGTATAACGTGAGTCATGACAACTGGCGACATTCTATTATTTTCGTCATAGGAATCCGGGGCGTGTACATTGAGGACCCATTGTTGATTGACCATGGCGATCGCCTCGTTTGTCGTTTACGTTCATCTTTTGCTATATCTGCCTTCCTAAGATCACTTTGATGCACATTCAGTACTCGTATGTGAGGTTGTGGGTGAGAGGTGGATATCGTGACGCTTACAGGGAGGTATCGAACATTACAAAGTAGGTGACTGTGTGGATGCCTGTTCAAAATATTGCAAACTTGAATAAATCATTTAAATTATATATTTGTGTCCGACTTTCATTTGTACATCGTTCTTAATGTGATGTATAGTAGCTTTGATAGCTGTCCATACCTTCAGACAGCCTAAAAGTAAAACACAAGTCGTTTATTCACAGCCCGAACGCTCATCGAGATGACTGGATCACTCATGACAGGTTGTGATCAGCTCCGATTAAATTGTGATATCAATGCTGTACCTATTCTCCAGGGAGCACGTTTTTTTTATGAAATACCTGTATCCCTCTCATCACAACAAGACTCTACACTGTGCAGGAAAAACAATTACATACATGAAAATAACCTTGATGCATGGGAATGAATCACACAAACTATCTTCCGTGGCTATACTGATATGTCACAGCGGTCAACCACAGAAACGTAAGTCCAGCGGGGCACACGTTGAATACATATAATACAGTACAGGGTTGCCAACTCTCACGCATCTGGCGTGTGACACGCGCTTTCACTCTCAATCTCACGCTCTCACGCTGCCCAAACTATTCTCACGCCAAAACAAGAATACCGAAGACTAGAAACGGTTTTGAAAACTGTTGTCACGTAGTGATCGTCTTCTCAATAGAACATCTTTGATCATGTCTTCTGGCTAATCAGAATCAAGATAACGGCGAGGTGTTGTTGCAGGAAGTCCCGACGGAGAATAATGTTGCTGTAGTACATCTCTGTATACTAAAGATTATTATAATCTGATATTTGGGAAGAGTGTTACATTAGAAATGGCAGAAAGTCTTGTTGCAATTTCCAGATATTGAAAGAGGCCCTGGAGTTTCTCTGGTAATTATCAATAGTAGCAGTTAAGTGAATACTGTTCAAACAATACCTGTGTTTGTGTTTTGTATTGCTTTCTCTGTTTTATCCTTTCATAAATGTGAGGACTAAACTTGCTTCAAACATGCCTGGGTGCTAAACAGGTTTTATTACTCTGGGGGAGGGGAAGTTAAGCAGGCGGGGTAGATGAGAGTTCTTCTGCTTCAGGTCTCCAGTATGTCATGTTTCAGGGAAGTCTACATATCTTGAATGGTATATATGTGTTTAATTACTTTGTATTAGTAATAGCAGTGTGTAAACAAAAGCTGGAAATATGAGAGTATTAATAAGTATATCTTTGTGAACAAGTCTCTGGAATGAGCAAGGGGGTGTGAAAATCTATGCAGGAAAAGGAGATAACAGACACCAGATGTTTTTTATTATCAGCTCAGAGACAATAGTTTATCACCCCCGCTGGCACGCGCTGATTCGCTAAGAGAAGACATCTTTTTTGAATCTCCCAATGAGAAACTGACCACAGTTCCTCCTGGGTTTATTTTCTGCATATAAGCTATTCTATTTTTTAGTTCTTTCTCTTATTTCCTCCTGCCGTCCAGATGAAAGGATCTCCCGGCATCAGAACCAGAGCAGGGAGTGGGGGCCCGCCCCACCCCTTTGAAAATGTATTGTATTATTACCGTTTATCATTAAAACAGATTATTGTTTAACCCTCATCCTGGCTGTTTTGAGTTTTCCCTCTTTTAAAGCACACTCCTATAGGATCGGCGCAGAGCAGAGATATCTGCGCCAACAATTTGGTGACCTGCCCGACGTGATGACGTCATGAGTGGGGTTTTTTAGAGGAAAGCACGAGCAGCCAGCGGATGGAGGGGGATACCTCGAAATAATTTCTGACAACTAAGGATCCTAAAACTAAAAGGTAAAACGGACGCCTGTTTCTATCAAAGGTCTGTAAATTGGCTAAGCTAAAAGTTAGAGTTGTCAAGGATATTTCCAGGTGTCATTGACGGTATAATGCAATACATATTTTTAGCATAGATAGGTAAGTTATGAATAAATAAAGCAACGAGGTGTTAAGAGTACGGTGAAAGGCCCCGTAGATTTTTCAGAATCATATGGCTAAAACTCGTTAGCTGCACGTGAAGCGATGAGGAGCGTGGGTTTTTTCAGAAATCGAGACGGCTAACTCATCGGGGGTGTTCAGTGGTTCTTTAAAAAAGATTCCATCCAGAACAAAACAGAATAGTGCTTTCCAGTTTTCATAGGAATCTGCAGTGCATTATATGTTTAAATCCAAGAGTAGAAACGCGAACCTCAAAAGCCATTGAAATTAACGGATTTCTCTTGTTCTGTTATATTATTTAGGTGCATATATATATATATATATATATTTAGGTGCATATATATATATATATATATATATATGCACCTAAATATATATTATTGAACACAGGAAAGCCTTAGTCAGATAAAGAAATACGAAGTCATTCTTGTTTCAAGAAAGCCCCCCTTCTCCTGGAATGCCATCTCACACGGTTGGATAAACACAGAGGTGATTTATGAGAGAAGCTTGTGAGCAGGCAGCTCCAGGGCACAGTAAGGAAAGAGAGAGAGACAAGAGAATTAAGATGTTTGAAAAGATTAGAAAGAGTAAAAGTTATATAAAGTTAACTACTGTTCTGGACAATGTCATATTGTTTTATGAGTAAAAACATGAAATAAAATATATTACTAGATATAAGACCTACATGCTTATCTAGGTTGACAGAAAGCTGCTGTTAACCAGTTTCAGCTGCAACTATCCTATCTGTGTTCTAAAGAGAACATACGTTGCATTTACAATTCATATTAAGAAAGTTCACAATTGATACCATTAAAGACCGTTTTGGATTAATAGGGCGTGTCTGTCATAAACATTAATGCTTAGATGGAATAAAGTGTTGAAATGTTCTCAAGAGTGGGAGTTTTCACAATGCTTTTTAGTTTTTATTGAAACAATTAAGTGGTAAGGACAGAAAACTGTTCCGTGATGATTTCTTTAGGTTTTAGCTTTAGTAATGAAGATTACATTATGTGAGGAAACTTTTCCACCAATACTTCCTTTAAGTGTTAAAAAATATATTCATTAACTGAGAATTGTACTTAATTAGATTTCAGAGGAACTTAATTGCATACAGTAACGTTGAGGGAAAGTAAAAAGAGGTTTACTGAGTATATGAAGTACATTCAAATTAAATATAATAGTGGATTATTCTACCTAGATTAGACATACAAAGAGGACAATTTGTGTGTTATGAACTGGCCTTGTCTTGTTACATTTTTATTGAAGCCAGACTACAAGTCGTATGGTTTAATTTTTATTGAACTCAGTCTCCAAGCAGTGTGATTTCTCTCTGCACATGGTTGAGTCTTCTCTTCCCTTCCCCCGGTCATCCAAGTTATTTGACCCCATGAGGTCAAGAGTCATTCTGTTAGACCACAATCTTGTGTAAGACAAATCATTGTTCTTTTGTCACATTTTGAATTACATAAGAGTTCATTTTGCTAAATCAATTTATCTTTAATTTGTAGTTGGTGTTTGCTAACATTTTTAGGAACGACATAGACCTACCACTTGAGTCAAATTACATTGCTGTGATCGGATTAGTGTGCTCTGCAGGGTTATTATTGTTAAGTATGGAGGGGTTCTTTCATAGTGTGTGGAATATGTGGTGCTTGAAACATCTAGGTATTTAAATGTATAGAAGAAAATAGTTTCCTGAAAGAATTAATTGGAGTAAACATGTTACAGTGGGTGTTGAAAAACTTAGTTTGGGTAAATATGTCACAATGGATGAAACGATTATTAGAGGGAGTTTTTGTAATATCATTAGTGGACATTAATTGTGTTGTTCAGATGACATTTAACATTTAAGACAGATAGTAAGATTAGGAAAATAGAGTGGAAAGGATTGGATTTATTTTACCTCAGTGTGTTAGAATTAACTATAGGTAATGCGTCCCGAGATCTCTCCCTCTCTCTCTCTGCCTGTCATACGGCTGGGGCCCCAACCCTCCAAGCAGACAGAGGACCTATCCCAACCAGGAGACTCCTCCTCCATCGAACAGACAGAGAACCCAGAGCTCAACAACAACAACAAGACTGCAATAAGAACTGCATCCAGAACTATCTCCACCTGTGGCATCCAGAACCAAACAGCTTGCTGACAGGCAGAGATCTACTCTCATCAGTCCCTCAGACAGGGAATGAAGTTCCAAGCTGAGCCACGAGATTTGGCACAAGAGCAAAGTATGGGACACAAGAGCGGAATCTGCCCTCCATAAAGCAGCAGAGAGACTGTGAAGGAGGAGATGAAATGCAAAGCAGTGCAACAACAGTGGCCTGATGGGGGCTGCAGATGTAGCTCGGCAGATGGCTGCCTCAAAGAGTTACAGCGAGCTGATGGACAAAGGGGGAGGAGTCAGAGTCAGAGGAGTTGGTCGAGCAGAATGTGAAGGAGGCCGGGGTCACGGCTTGAGATAAACCAGAGGAGAGGAGAAGGGAATCAACGGGAATGAGTGAGTTTACACATAAACACACTTATTATAAGCGCACATTTAAAAAACTTGAATTGACTTGATAAATAAGTGAAGGTAAAAAGTTGTATTAACCATGAATTAATCAATTGGTAAATTAAAAATAGCAGTAAAGAGGAAACTATTAAAGTAAAATGAGAATCATCCTAAAACACACTGAGGGATAAAGGGGGTATATGACAGAATAGAACCATATTCTTCAATCTTTTCATCATGTTAACAAATCATTCTTCAAGAGATTTTGATTAACACCATTAAAGGGATAGTTTTAGGAACCGCGCTATAAGACAAACCTTTATTTGAATGGATAATGTTAGAGGGAGAGCTAGTGTCAAGCCAAATATAATTCCAATCTATAGAGTATTGATTTCACCATTGTGGCATGGTTATTACCATAGGAGGGCTTTAGGATGGAAATATGAAATGACTTCTGTTTTTGGATCCTTGATGAAGTAAGGAGTAATTGTTTCATGTTCGGACACCCTGGGTTCCACACACTGCTAAAGAATTTAACATTGTTTTTAAGTAGACCAGAATTGAAGATAAATGGGTTTAATGAGCTATGAAATGCAGAGCTACACAGATCCTAGTAATGTTTTGACACAAGATAATAATTAAGTACACAAGTTTCTGAAGTAGATCTATTAGACATTTTAATATAGATTAGGTGTGAATAAACTGCAGTAGAGTACTATAAGGAAGTGACATTTTTTGGCTAACACTTTTCAGGGAATGTGGGGAACAGCTGTTCCGATGAAAAGTTAGATGTATCTTGAACATTATAGTTGTAATCGTGAATTAATTAATGATGGCGCTCCATATATGACAGATTTTTGTAGACAAAGGATACTGGCCTATGCTGAAATATCAAAGTCTCTGCAGCGCACACACATGGCCAAAAAGACTGAGACCAACTGACCTTTGATCCTGACCGACAGTGTAACTTGAGAAGACACTGTCAAGGACTGACTCTGGGGTGACTGACCAAACTTGACTTTACAACCTGACAGTGTGAGTGTGAGTGTGAGTGTATGTCTGCATGTGATCAGTGCAACTGCATGATTTAAAACAATGACTAATCAAGCATGCTTTTGGACTAACACATTATTCTGGGGCTCCGTGGGAAATGAGAGGTTTTCCTACGAGTCCACAAAAATTGGAAAACCGTACAGGTGACCCGTTTCTAATCTACTTGATATTTCACTCCCACAGGAGGTGGCAGTTTGCAGAATGTGAAACTCGAACTAAAACATGAAGATTCTGTTTCTTTTAGGACTGAAGGATGGAGAGAAACACTTAATTTCACTGAAGTGTTTACTGTGGAAATGATGGATGTATATTTGGGAAAAATGTTGGGTATTTTTTATAATCCCTTATTACCTGAAGGTTTTCTTCCCATACAGGATTTTGGTTACACATGAGTTCTGTGTAAAAAGGGGGAGTGTAAACTTTGCAATGTACATTTTTCATTTAGGGACTGGGAACCTGCTGCCCCAACTCGATTGTTCAATCTGACCATTGATTGACAGTTTTAGAATGGACCTGCTCCATATCTGGGGATAAGATACTGTTTGATGAATGTTGACATGTTTCTAATATTGATTGAGTTATAACAGGTAACATAGATGCAGAATCAGAGGCCAAGGGGCTACTGTGAGAGAGGTAATTTCAGAATGGAATACTGAGGAAGTTGACCGGTGAGTAATGTTTCAACAGGTATTAAAGTAACTGAGGTTTGAAATGTACAAAGAACATATTACAGTTAAAGCTAAAACATAGTAATGTAATGAGACCGAATGTAATTTAGACAACATCATGTAACTAGCCTGGTAAAGAAGTAAAAGCCATAGACTTTATTGTTTAGGTCATTATGGGGATATACATTTCATCTAAATTCATAATGGAAAGACATTTGATGACAGTTTGTTGGAATTCTGTATTCATTTTTTCAGCTTGATAATATCTAAGCACTGACAGGTAGAAGCAGTATCACCAGGAAATCATTCACTTTGTCAGTATCAGAATTTTGGTTGTTTTTTGAATCCATAACACTAGTGTGTTTCTTTACCAGAAACATTAGCAGTTCATATTATATTTAGATTTTAAATGGGATCTCAGGGATTTCATTAAGAATAACACAGACGCTTGTCAGAAACTCAGAGCTATTGAAATATGTTATTTGGTTCACCTAGAGATGTTGGAGTTTTGTTTTGTTGCCACAGGCCAAGTATTAAGATTCAGAAGCTGCACTGGCAGATAGGAGGTCTACAATTAATTTAGAAAACCTGTTCACAGACGTCTGTTATTTTTAAGAGACCCCACCAACAGGCTCCAAGCTGCTTACGCAATGGTGGGTCAAACAGCGGAGGGCCCCGGAGCCCTGAGCGTAGGCTTGAGGGATTTGTATCAGATTTCTCCACACAGGTTGGTGACGCCAAAGGGGGACACGAGACGCAGGAGGCGGACACAGCAGAGTTTGTCTGGCTGAAGGTCATCAGGACAAAGTGGCTCAACCCCAGGCTCTCCGGCCCCGACCGAGTGACCCAGCGGATCTCTCATGCCGTCCTCGTGGGAGGAAAGGGGGACAGCTCGTACCACGGGAGCCAGTGTGCGGCGAGGAAACCACCTGCTAGGACCGGGGATGACATCAGGATGGACGTGATCCTCGCAGAGGAGGTCGACTCGGAAGCTGTCATCAGTGGACGGGAGGAGCAGGATCCTGAGGACATCCCTACAGCAGACGACTCGGAAGCTGTCATCAGTGGACTGGACGAGAACGACCCTGAAGACATCCCTACAGCAGACTACTCGGAAGCGGCTGTCAGCGGACAAAGGGGGACTTGTCGAGGCAGCAGAGGAGTCTACTTCTCTCTGATCAGTTCCACCAGTGAAGGGAAAGCCGCATCTCCCCCTCCCTATCAGCTGCCCTTGTTGGCGTATTCCTCTGAGGGGGGGGGGGGGGGGCTGATGATTCATCTCCCAATGAGAAACTGACCACAGTTCCTCCTGGGTTTATTTTCTGCATATAAGCTATTCTATTTTTTAGTTCTTTCTCTTATTCCTCATGCCGTCCAGATGAAAGGATCTCCCGGCATCAGAACCAGAGCAGGGAGTGGGGGCCCGCCCCACCCCTTTGAAAGTGTATTGTATTATTACCTTTTATCATTAAAACAGATTATTGTTTAACCCTCATCCTGGCTGTTTTGAGTTTTCCCTCTTTTAAAGCACACTCCTATAGGATCGGCGCAGAGCAGAGATATCTGCGCCAACAATACATCGATATAACATTACGTGTTGATAGATATCAACACGTAATGAAATAAGACCCCACGGTTTGATGATTGGTAGGTGTGTGGGCTGTCTTTCATTTTGACACACAGAAAAATGGGGGCTATCCACCCTTATTCACAATGTAAAGTCATTCACAGCCTCTTCCCTCTTCTCTCTGTGAGGAGCAGCAGGTTCAGCTTTCAGAACAAAGTAACACAAAACTAAAATGGCATTCATTTTTTTTAAATGTGTAGTAATAGATTTATTTATTTTTCTTCTCAAGAGAGTACCAGCATGTGTGCAGGGGTTGGGTTTTCAGCAACTCTTTCACTTGTGGGGAAATTGCAGGATTGGCTCCAGGTCGCCCTTTTTATTTACTACAAGACAAATTTGCCTTTTTTATTTCATACAGTTCAATTTGGATTGAGACAGGGAAATAATCTAAACCTCACGCGTGGCGTTTCACTGTCAAGGGGAGCGTGTATGTAATTACATTGGAAATACTGACTTGAGCCCCACCACTGTATGGGTTAGCCCTACCATAGATTACCCAACACAAACACTCTGGCGCCGATAAATCAATGAATTGCTTATCGCGACAGGCACACAATAAAACAGTGGAAACAAACATGTGTTTGACTTTCATTAGTGAAGGAAACTGTGTGCCCTTTATAGTCTGTGTCCAATATTGTGTATTTGTATATATTATATATCCTATATGCTAAGGTCCCGCTACTGACACGATAGCAGTCATTTTGTGTGCATATGTGTAATTAAACCCATGATATCAAAATCTCACTCCAGCCCTGTTGGCAACCCTGTAATACAGTAGTTATATTATGCCTTTAAGCCATGCTTTTAGCCTATACGTTTAACCCATAAGAACCCGGACCCATTTCTACTTTTGGGGAAATTAAGAGGAACGTCATTTAGACTAAATAGACCACCTAGAACACATTTCTGACAAGTAACCCCCCCCCCCCCCTAGTGTCAAATATCTGAAATGTGACATATATGTCACATTGGGCTTTAATGGTAAAGTAACTCTTATTTATAACTTCATTAATGAGGATGATTTTTTTGGTTTACATTTGTTTGAACATACTTTGAATTGAATAATAAAGAATATGTTAACTAAATCTAATTGAATCAGCTAAATTAACTGAGCAGATCATAATCATATTTGTAATTGTGCATATATGTCACTCCGGGTTTACTGTGAATGTTTAGGGTTAACATCAGTGTCACAGCAATATTTATGGCATTTGTTTCATATCAATTTCATCAATAAATGTTTCTACAACAGGTTATATGTAATCAGAATCAGAAAAGAGCCCAAGACAGCTTAATGTTTAACAAATGACATGTAAGCATTTTAATTCTTAGATGGCTTGAATGTTAACTTTAGCAACAAAAAACCTTTCCAAATGTAGCTAGTTCTGTCACATGTGGTAGCCTGGCACATGGACATCTTGGACATGTTGTTATGGGAACACAAAAGCAAATGACAAGGACCATAACCCACCAGACTGTTCAGTGTGTGTCACTTAGGGACTTCATGAGATACAAAAGGCTAAAGCTGTATAAGGAACTTTCCAGAACATTTAAAGTTCATGTGACACCTGTGTCTAAGCAATTCGGTCTGCCTTCCGTGTTGCACCATGAGGACCCACTGATATAAAATGCTTAACTGTCTAAGTTGCAACCATGCACTGTTTGGAGGGCTAAGCGCCAGCTTGACATATAGTTGGCTTCATTTATAGAAGGAAAGACAACAGTGATAGTTATGTTTCAGAATAACATTTATTGGAAATTGTTAGAATAATCTCACTGGTCACCGGCTTGAGCTTCAATCTCAGGATCCATGTATCTGTGATCCTCTCCAGAATGGAAGTAGTCATCACATACAGAGCATCAACTAGTTCCTGAACAGTGTCCTTCACATGCTGATATCCAAGAGAGGGAGTTACACAGTCACAAGATGGAGGAATAGAAAGCAGTATTCAATGTTTACTTCAGATTAGCTCCACGTCAGAAATGAGCATGCTTGTCATATGTCTACCTCCATAGAGGCTGAATCATCATGATAATCACATAGCTATCATATGCCTCAAACAGTCCTGATGCTCTTCTAGGTAATCACACATCCTGTCACGTACCTTTGTTAGCATGTTACTCTCATGTTGGTGTGTGTGTGTGTGTGTGTGTGTGTGTGTGTGTGTGTGTGTGTGTGTGTGTGTGTGTGTGTGTGTGTGTGTGTGTGTGTGTGTGTGCATTGACAGAGGGCTCCCCAACACAGTACGTGTGGTACCACATAGTGCACCCAGTGCACTATGTGGTACCACATAGTGCACCCAGTGCACTCGATCTTAAAATAAACAGAAAAAAGACATGTTAGAATATTGACAAACATTTTACATCACTCATCCAGAGTAAGCAGTAATCAAGTTGTTTACATTTCATTAAGCAAGCAATGTATAGTTTTAGATCTTAGCTGTTTTCCTTTCTGTTTAGAGTCCATGCTCAGAAGTTTCTTCAACTGCTCCAGTGTCCTCCCAAAGTGCAAAGACATGCAAGTTTGATGAATTAAAGTAAACATTTATAATATCTGTTATAGAGAGTGTTCACCCAGTGATGTAGAGGTAACCAATCCATGGTGTATCCCAGTCTTCCAGCCAAATGTTGGTCAGGAAATAAATACAACTTCTTACCCATTGGTCAACCTTAGGCCCTATGCTATGTTCCCCACAGGCCCGACACAGCTCGGATAGCTCATCTGTAAAAACATCATTCAGAAATACAGGCATTAAGGAAGTGAAATGCCAAATAAGATACAATATTTCTGTTTCCCTGTCTAGTCCTGTATACCTGAGTTGTTCACCAGAGCCATTGCCATGTGGAACCTCATTGAGGCCACTCCTTCCTGGTCCACTGGGTACTGGACCTGTTCTTTTTGCAGTATTTGCTCTGCAAGTTTAAAAGGTCTGTCATAAGTATCTTCGTAATATTTGTTAATTACAGATGGTTATATATACACACACATTACTAAATGTTACCTTCAGAACCAACACACCGCAGGACGTAGAATCCATCTGTTTGGGATGAGCGATTGTCGTGAGGCCCATCTCCCAACTGAAGGTCTGTGTTTCCGGACCAGCGATCTACATAGGAAACAGATAGATTGGGTTTTGTATATAAGCCCAATTCAGATCCTTTTTTAAGTCAAGAAGAGCTGCATGTTCACACAGGACAATCGAATGTATTCAGGTAAAACAGTAGTAATCAGGAACATGATTTATGGCTTTGTGTTGCTCCCCCTTAATATAATCCTAAATCCTGAATATGTCTAGTCAACACATTAGAGCTTATATTTTATTCACATTGTTACATCTTTGCATCTGATGAACTGCTCTTCCGTGGCCCCCAATGGGTTCAAGAACAGGGACCTGTTCTCCTTCAGATACATGATATATGGAAGTGAAAAGAAATTATTAAAGTGTTGAGTGTTAAATAAATAAAAATGTATTGCTATCACATATTATTAAATAAATAAAAATGTCTTGACCCATTAACATTTTAGATGACTTCCAATGAGGGTCCAGTGTGCCCCGTCACAGACAGCTCCGGCTGCCACCTCATGTTTTGACAAGTCCAACTGAAAAATATTTGTACATACATCAGTACATACATATGTTCATATATACACTTATTTCTAGTACTCTACTCACCTTTCTTAAGCTTCCCTTGTGGGTTCCCTTCCAGAGGGAAGTCATTAGGTCCACAATGAAGACCCCAGCTTTGGCCCCAACCCATGCCAGATAGGCATTCACAATCTATGAATACACCAGTATCTTTTGAACCCATTTTCAGAATGATCGGTTTGCCTACTTACATTTTTCATATACAGTACGCTTACCTCTCCCTCCAACTCCTCTCCCTCCAACTCCTCTCCGGGGCCAAGACCAACAGATTCTGACTGTATATTTTGTATGGGCCATACTTGGCCCACAGTGTCTCTTGTCTCCTCCCTGCCCACAGTGTCTCTTGTCTCCTCCCTGCCCACAGTGTCTCTTGTCTCCTCCCTGCCCATATGTCTCGGATTACTATAAAAAAAGGCATGTTAGTTATGAATGAAATGCATACTTTAAGGTGTACTTTGTTTCAGTTTACTTACAAGTCTCAACATCAGAGGATGCTCCTCGTGCCTGGCACTCTGTTGTGGAGGTGGAGGTGGGTGTGGGTGTGGAGGTGGGTGTGGAGGTGGAGGTGGAGGGCAATGGTGGAGCAGCCAGAGGAGAAGGATCCAACACTTTTTGTAATTTAGCAGGGATCTTCTCCTCTGGCTGGACATAGTGTTTCAAATTATCAATGTTCACTCATTGTCTTCTTTCCTTTTTTTGTAGCAAGGTCGCTACCTTCCCCTCAATGTTTAGGATCCTGAATGGTCCCAACATGTCTGCTTCTAGCTTTCCTCCTTTCCTCTGTTCCGACCTTTTGTTGCGTTTTAAAACGAAATCCCCCACTTCAAAACTGTCCACTTGCCCACCTTCTTTCTTCTTGCGGATCTTATCCTGGCTTTTTGCTATGTTACCTTTCACCTCCGCGAAAACTGCCTCCTGTTTTTTGAGTCCCTCGAAAGACTTCCTCCATTTGCACCAAGCTGCTGAATTTCTCTTCCGTTATCTGCCACAGAAAAGCGTTAGAATGTTGAGAAAACATAGATGTTTGAAATACTATGAACAATTAAAAAGGATGAGGACATTATCAGATCTTACTTCATACTCCTTGGGCACCTCTGACGGGCCCCTCTGACGGGCACCTCTGACGGGCCCCTCTGACGGGCCCCTCTGACGGGCCCCTCTGACGGGCACCTCGCCTCCCTCCCAAACATCAGAACATAAGGGCTGAACTTGGTCAGCTGGGTTTCCGTTCTCAGACCAAACATGGTCCCTTGGAGGAGTTGGTCCCACCGTTTGGGCTCGCCCTCCACCAGTTTGTTCAGGGACCTACATTCAGGTAAAGTACAAACACAAGAAGGTAAAACAGAAATTGGTTTCTAATATATGATAAAGCAGCTGATTTATTGACTTTTGTTGTATTTTTAGCTATCAATTCTTATTAGTTAATATAGGAACAGTAATGTTTGTTATTCTATGAACAAATATACCTTTGTATTGTGCCATTTAGTTTTTCCACCAAACCATCTGTCTGTGGGTGGTACGGCGAGCACAGGCTTCTTTTGATGGCCAGCTTCTCACAAAGGTTATCGTTGACCTTCAAGTGAACATTGGGGCAAACAGGAAATAAGTTTGTTAGCACAGCACAGTTTGTTTGTTTGTTTGTTTATTTATTTAAAGGACAGTGCACATTAATTCACATTGCTGTAAATGAGCCAGTATTAGCCAGCAGGCTAATTTTCAACTGTTGTCCTTGGCAAGATGTTAAATGACCACAACAAGACTAGAAAATAAAAACATAATTAAATAGAGTACAGTTACATAATGGGGAGTCATCATTCTTCAAAGTAGTACCTTATTGCAACATTCCCTGCCTTGATCTGTTAGCAGTCTTTGAGGTGCACCACATTGTAAAAGAAATCAAGAATACACTTGGTCACCTCCTCTGCTGTTTTATTTTGAAGTGGGTATGCCTCTGCCCATTTGGTGAAATAATCAACCATTACACAAATGTACTGGTTGCCACCATCGGTTACTGTGAGTTTACCCACTAGGTCCATGCCGACCAGCACCAGAGGCTCTGTTACCTGAGAAGAAGAACATACACATGAGCATTGCAGTACATTACTGTTGGCATGCTTGAAAGCTGAAACTGTCTGCAAATGTGTCCTGTACTTCAATAGGAGTGTACTCTTTCTTCTCCTTGATAGTGGCCCTCTTTGACTGGCACTGGGGACACTGAGCAATCTGAACAAAAAAACACACTATACTTGTATGTGTTGCACTTTTGTACCATAATGTGTAATTTACCTCATTATTTTGAACTCACCCACTTGCGGATGTCCTCTGTCATGCCAGGCCAATAGAACCGCTGAATGATGGCCAGATGAGTTTTCTCCATTCCAGCGTGTCCACCAATTAGGCTGCAGTGGAACTCTATGAAGAGCTCGTTAGGCTGCAGTGGAACTCTATGAAGAGCTCGTTAGGCTGCAGTGGAACTCTATGAAGAGCTCGTTGGCTTCTTCACTTGATAAGACCACTTTTGCAAGGTGCTCACTCCTGTTTTTTTTCCTCCTGCATATGTAGTGCAGGTCTCCGTCTGGTATTGACATGTCATAATTATACATGTATTAACAGTGTTATCAAAGCAGATGATGTTCTTAAACCCACATGTCTGAAATGGTTACCTTTAATCCTGAAGGACTCAGCTCTTCTTTTGATAGCAACCCTTTGTTTGCTCGTCAAGCCTTCAGGATATATGGCGGATATGGAAATCCAACAGTTCTTTCACCATGTTTGCATCCATGGTTTGCTGGCCCTCTCTAATATGAAGCCCTACACAAATGCTGTCCCTCCAACACACACACACACACACACACACACACACACACACAACTACTCACTAAATTACCACAAAACACACAAGGACAAACAAACAATCACATTCAGTACTCACGCACAATCGATCTTTCTCTGTCGAATCTCACTATTCTATCGCTATGTATCTGTCTCTCTCTCTAAATGTCTCTCTCGCTGTCTCTCTCGCTCTAACTCTAAATGTCTCTCTCGCTCTAACTCTAAATGTCTCTCTCGCTCTCAATGTCTCTCTAGATGTCTCTCTCGCTCTAAATGTCTCTCTCGCTATGTCTCTCTCGCTATCCTCATGCAGTTGTGTCATTTCCACCAGTTTATATAGCCATAGAGACAACCAAGGAGCAGATCAGCTTGTCCCAGGTGGTCAGCTGTGGCCAGCTGTGATCGATCCATGTGATGAACATGTGCTTCAGTTACAGTGTTGGGTGTAAGGCGTTACCAAAGTAACAGAGTTACAGTAATGTATAACTTTTTGCTGTAACGAAGTAATGTAATGCATTACTAATGAAATGTGGGTAATATATTACCCGTTACAATTCTCAGTAACGCAGTTACAACACATTTTAACCCGAAATGAAATGGTGTTTTGTTTTTGAACCATTTACCAACATCGCAAGATATTCTGACACCAGACAAATTGTGCGGGTAGATTAGTAAACCTGGTGTTTACCCTTCAGGCTCATCCAGATCCAGGCTGTCGGATGTTCTTTCCCCCATGACCGCCTCGCTGCACAAATATCCCGCTTATTACGCGGCCATACTAAACAAACAGAGCCCATTCCGTGTTCCTGTTATTGTTTACTTCCTGTCTGCCTTCTTCTGGTGATTTATCTGACGTCCAGCGCTCCGTCTTTTAACCTCTTTTGCTTTCTCTTTCTTGATCCTCCTTAGCAACCTTCATTGTAGTCATCGACAGTGGTCTGTACTACTGTATTAACAACGTGTCACATGTTCAATGAATCAGAATCGAGTATTCAACTAAGCCGTGTAATAAAAGTTGTGAGTAGCCTTAATGGCCACACAGTTGTTATGCTAAACCACATTGTCCTTCACTGGATGTATAATGAGCTGCACTAAACTACATTTTAGCATTTAAAATACTTAGCCATTCTTTTAAGGTTATTTTGGTAAAGTAACTCAAAAGTAGGCTAATATAAAAGAAGTGTAAGTCATTACATTTCAGAGACAGTAATATTGTAATGTAACGTACTTAAAAAAGACAGTAATAAGTAATGTACTGTATTACATTTTGGAAGTAACTTGCCCAACACTGCAGATGATCCAGTCATCTCGATGCTGCTTTCGGGCTGTGAATAAACGACTTGTGTTTTACTTTTAGGCTGTCTGAAGGTATGGACCGCTATCAAAGCTACTATACATCACATTAAGAACGATGTACAAATGTTTTATATGTATTCAACTTGTGCCCCGCTGGACTTACGTTTCTGTGGTTGACCGCTGTGACATATCAGTATAGCCACGGAAGATAGTTTGTGTGTTTCATTCCCATGCATCAAGGTTATTTTCATGTATGTAATTGTTTTTCCTGCAGTGTAGAGTCTTGTTGTGATGAGAGGGATACAGGTATTTCATAAAAAAACGTGCTCCCTGGAGAATAGGTACAGCATTGATATCACAATTTAATCGGAGCTGATCACAACTTGTCATGAGTGATCCAGTCATGTCGATGAGCGTTCGGGCTGTGAATAAACGACTTGTGTTTTACTTTTAGGCTGTCTGAAGGTATGGACAGCTATCAAAGCTACTATACATCACATTAAGAACGATGTACAAATGAAAGTCGGACACAAATATAAAATTTAAATGATTTATTCAAGTTTGCAATATTTTGAACAGGCATCCACACAGTCACCTACTTTGTAATGTTCGATACCTCCCTGTAAGCGTCACGATATCCACCTCTCACCCACAACCTCACATACGAGTACTGAATGTGCATCAAAGTGATCTTAGGAAGGCAGATATAGCAAAAGATGAACGTTTACGACAAACGAGGCGATCGACATGGTAAGTCAACAATGGGTCCTCAATGAACACGCCCCGGATTCCTATGACGAAAATAATAGAATGTCGCCAGTTGTCATGACTCACGTTATACTGCAACACCGGCCGGTTTCCAAGTCTTGCTCTCGGCGTCTTCGGTGAGTGCAGGTGGGAACAATCTCCAGCTGATTGTGGCGTGTGCAGCTGATCCGGTATGACATGTCGATTGTGCAATAATCCAATTGTTTGTTTCCGGTGAAAACGATCCTTAATCCAATGTGAAGTGATTCTTATTGTCCAGTTTCACTCATAGAGTGCGATTCCACTTAATGTAATGGCAATTTCCTTTTCCTATGTCCTATATATTTTTGCTATTACGTCACAGAAGGGCTGAAGAGTGATCCAGACGCAGAAACAGATGACTTTCCGGTCCTTTGTTGCAGTTTATAATGAGGTTTATTTCAGGGTTTACATACCAGGGTTTAATTGTACAGTTTAGTTGTTGTGTGGTGAGCATCTGCCGGGCTGGTGGAATCGGTATGCTCTCTTCCTTCTGTGTCCTCCCCTCTCCTGTCACCTATGACCTCTTTATATACACCCGGTGCAGCTAAACCCCGCCACCAAGTGTTCAAAATAATATTGCACTATACATATAACTTAAATAAACTGACACACCAACAACACCCATAAAATGGCTCCTACCTAAACCATAATAATAATACAAATAATATCTTTAGTTAGAGTAAATAGCAGAACCATGTCACACATGAAGACTGGAAACCTCTCTCCCTGATCTTTTATAGCATGCGCTCCATGTTTTTAAATCAGACCGCTTGACATCAAATGCAATTTATCAGCCCGAACCAATCAATATCAACAGTAGGTCGAGACCACCAGTCCCTCAACCTTTTGCTGTAAGTGAACATTGATCAAGACCAGGAGCAAAACAGAATGCTAATACATTCCCAGAGCACAGAGCAGTGGGTGTGGTGTTGGTGTAATGTACTACTACCTCGTACTGTGGTGGTAATTTTATGCTGACAGTAGTTCTCCAGAAATAACAGTTTAAAGGCCGCTACACACCAACCTGAGACAAAAGAACGCGCACTGAAGGCGTCCCGACTTTTATGTCCGCTAAGTTTCCTGTGTCGGCTACGCCGCCCACCTACGAACACACCGCAAAGACTTCAGTTGACGAGTGGCAATGACTGTCCTTACCAACAGGCAGCGGTAGTGTGTATTCATTCAAAAGAGGCAACAGCCAGAAGACAGACTATACACCGAGAGAAGAAGAACAGGCTGCGTGATATAAACAAACAACAAATAGCGTCTGGGTTCCATTTTCACTCTCTCTCGTCAATCGAAAACATGTAAACATAAAAAAGAAACTCTTGCGTCCAGGTGAGATGAAAATGAGAAGGGCCCTTTCTCATTTCACTTATTTCCTGGAGGAGCTATAATCGAGGATACACTGATGGGTCCTTCACGCTCCTCCGCAGCTCCTCCGTGGATGCATTTCTGGCAACAGTGATATTTAAGAGTCGTGACGCACGGCCGGACTTATCTCAGCCAATGACAGCTCTGCATGCATCCCCTGGATATTATTTTATTAACTGCTTTCATTGCGAGCGATGTTTACAGTGAGAACAGCTGTGAGGTCTGTGCAGAAAGCAGAGCAGTGTGTATAATATATATCACTCAGTATAACTAACAGGCCTACTCTCTTTATTTGCTTTAGTTTAGTAGATATCTACAAACAAAGAGTCGATATTTTAAAAAGCATTTAGTGCTTCACTTAATAAAATACACAACGGCTGTAGCCTGATCATATGCTTTAGGAGCTGTAGGTGTGTGTTGTACAGTGTGTGTGTGTGTGTGTGTGTGTGTGTGTGTGTGTGTGTGTGCATGTGTGCGTCGATGCGATGGACAGACAGGTCTCAGTTGGTTTGGTGTCCTCTGCTTACTTTTAATACTTGTAAATAAAAATGTTGGCCCGTAATTTATTTTCCTCATTGTAGCGACCAGAAAGGGGGGGGATATATCCAGCCTCTGATAGTGTTACGTTATTATGCTCTCATACTTGTTTGATTCTGAAATTGTATATATTTATATATATATATATATATATATATATATATATATATATATATACAGTGGGGCAAAAAAGTATTTAGTCAGCCACCAATTGTGCAAGTTCTCCCACTTAAAAAGATGAGAGAGGCCTGTAATTTTCATCCTAGGTATACCTCAACTATGAGAGACAAAATGAGAAAAAAGAATCCAGAAAATCACATTGTCTGATTTTTAAACAATTTATTTGCAAATTATGGTGGAAAATAAGTATTTGGTCAAGAACAAAAGTTAATCTCAATACTTTGTTATATACCCTTTGTTGGCAATGACAGAAGTCAAACGTTTTCTGTAAGTCTTCACAAGGTTTTCACACACTGTTGCTGGTATTTTGGCCCATTCCTCCATGCAGATCTCCTCTAGAGCAGTGATGTTTTGGGGCTGTCGCTGGGCAACACGGACTTTCAACTCCCTCCAAAGATTTCTATGGGGTTGAGATCTGGAGACTGGCTAGGCCACTCCAGGACCTTGAAATGCTTCTTACGAAGCCACTCCTTCGTTGCCCGGGCGGTGTGTTTGGGATCATTGTCATGCTGAAAGACCCAGCCATATTTCATCTTCAATGCCCTTGCTGATGGAAGGAGGTTGTCACTCAAAATCTCACGATACATGGCCCCATTCATTCTTTCCTTTACACGGATCAGTCGTCCTGGTCCCTTTGCAGAAAAACAGCCCCAAAGCATGATGTTTCCACCCCCATGTTTCACAGTAGGTATGGTGTTCTTTGGATGCAACTGAGCATTCTTTCTCCTCCAAACACGTCTAGTTGAGTTTTTACCAAAAAGTTATATTTTGGTTTCATCTGATCATATGACATTCTCCCAATCCTCTTCTGGATCATCTAAATGCTCTCTAGCAAACTTCAGACGGGCCTGGACATGTACTGGCTTAAGCAGGGGGACACGTCTGGCACTGCAGGATTTGAGTCCCTGGCGGCGTAGTGTGTTACTGATGGTAGCCTTTGTTACTTTGGTCCCAGCTCTCTGCAGGTCATTGACTAGGTCCCCCCGTGTGGTTCTGAGATTTTTGCTCACTGTTCTTGTGATCATTTTGACCCCACGGGGTGAGATCTTGCGTGGAGCCCCAGATCGAGGGAGATTATCAGTGGTCTTGTATGTCTTCCATTTTCTAATAAGTTCATCTGTTACACTGATTATACAGTAAAGCCATCGAAAATAATATGATATACAGTACAGTACAAGTACTTCTGGGTCTAAGTGTTTAATTCAAGCTCGGCTCTGTGTGTGTGTGGCACGAGGGCATTTTGTGAGTGCGCGAGCAGTAACGTGGAATGTTGTTGTTAGCATCTGGTTAGCTAGCTATGCTAACGGATATAAAGAGCTGTTTCTACACCAAGGTGGAGGAGAATCCTCTCCTGTCAGACTGAGAAGATCTTATAACGTCAGCTCAGTGAGGTAAAGGACTCTCTCAGTGTTTAGATAGTTCACTTTAGTGTAAGTTATCTCAGTGGGTCTCAAACGGTTTGGTCACCATTTATGTAAACAAGTATTTGCGAGGTACACCTTTATATGATCATTATAGTTATTAAAAAATAGGAGAATAAATGAAAAACGGGAATGAAATACTATAGGACAGTAACACAAGAATACAGTTTAAAAGGGGAGTGATTTGTAAAATATGCATAAAAGAAAAAGTAAATCTGTGTACAGTTCTGTTTCATGTAGGTGTTGAGAGATACATCCATAGATCTCTCCACTTTGCTCTCAAAGTGCACCAGATTGATGCTTTTAACTTCAATATTTTAAAAATAATCTTCCCGGGGGAGCATGCCCCAAGACCCTCCTAGAGGAGGTCCACCCCCACCTAAAACATGTTCACATGGCCTATGTCCATATGTTTCTGTTTTGGTGGTCGTGCCACAACCGTGCATGTATGCACAAGTCATAGGTGCGCTATACAATAGCACTACACCCCTGCAATGTGTGTGAAAGACAATACACTTTACAGCATGTTTTTTTTAATTGACGTTGCGTTGGTGTTTGTGTGTTGGTTGTTGATGGCAGTGTGTGCCCCCCCTTGGTAAATGATTGCCCCCCCAAGTGTTTTGTATGACAATAGATATACAGGCTACCTGTTGTGTGCTGTGTCTGTCTCTCTCTGTTTACCTGTGTCTCTGTCTCTCTCCCTCACTCTCCCTATATCTCCCTCTCTCTCTCCATGTCAATTATATATGCCAACTTTTCTTGTTTCTGCCGCTGCGTAGCATGTTGTAACAACGTGGAATTAGCAGAATAGGCTATTGTATTGTTTAACTCACACCTGTTGCTCTCGATGTAATTCAGCTGATAAAAGGAGACTAATAAAAGCCTCACGCATGCGTTTCACTGTCAAGGGGTGCAATATAGCGTGTATGTAATTACATTACAAATACTGACTTGAGCCCCACCACTGTATGGGTTAGCCCTACCATAGATTACCCAACACAAATACTCTAGCGCCGCCACTGGAGAGAGGGTTGTGTTTTGTTATGGAAATCTTAGACCCAAAATACTGAAGAGAGTACAAGTCAGAGTGATTAAACAAATAAATGGTGAAACAGACAGAGTTGTCTTTCTGGTTATTTATTTGAATATTCAAAGACACAGGTCTCACAGAGTATAGGATAGTCTGCAGGAGTGTGCGCAATAGTCATAAGATAGAAAAGCTTATATACAAGAAAAGGCGGGCAGACAAAGTTTGCTCGGACATCTGCTTTCACACGGTCTCATATTGTTATGGGAGTTACAACTTTGTGTGAGACACCCGTGTCCTTGAGCCGTAGCAAACTTTGTGTAAAAAGGAGTAGTTTCAACATAGTCGGCCAAATCAGCTCTGTGGCCTTGAAGCGCTTGTGAATAAGAACAGCACATCTCAGGAAATGGTATAGGTGTTTTAAACAATGTTATGAGAAGCATTTGGTTTAGCATATAAGGTAACATAAGACATATAGGGTGAAATATGAAATTTCCACTACAGTTTTCTGACACTTGGTGAGTTTCCTGACACACCGGGGACACATATTCATGTATAAAAGACGTACAAAAGTGCATTTTGCATGATAGGTCCCCTTTAAGTATCATTTTGAGATACTTGTACTTTACATGAGTATTTCAATTTTTTGCTACATTGTACTTTTACTCCACTACAATTATTTAATACCTTTAGTTACTTTACAAATGTGGATGAATGATATAATATAATATAATCAAGTGTTAAATCAGACTTTAGTTCCACCTGGAGTAAATCCACCAGCTACCCTGCAGTATACAAAGTCATTCAAACTACACTGAACAAAAATATAAACGCAACACTTTTGTTTTTGCTCCCATTTTTCATGAGATGAACTCAAAGATCTAAAACATTTTCTATTTACACAAAATAACCATTTCTCTCAAATATTGTTCACAAATCTGAAAAAATCTGTGATAGTGAGCACTTCTCCTTTGCCGAGATAATCCATCCCACCTCACAGGTGTGGCATATCAAGATGCTGATTAGACAGCATGATTATTGCACAAGTGTGCCTTAGGCTGGCCACAATAAAAGGCCACTCTGAAACGTGCAGTTGTGCTTTATTGGGGGGGTCCAAAAACCAGTCAGTATCTGGTGTGAGGGGTAGGGGTAGGGTTAGGGTAATGTTGTGAATCGAGTGGCCTGTGTTCGTCGTCCATAACATACGCCTGCCCATACCATAACCCCACCACCACCATGGGCCACTCGATTCACAACATTACCCTAACCCTAACCCTACCCCTAACCCTTACCCCTACCCCTCACACCAGAAAATGTTTTAGATCTTTGAGTTCATCTCATGAAAAATGGGAGCAAAAACAAAAGTGTTGCGTTTATATTTTTGTTCAGTGTAGCTGCACCTTTACCAGCTTTGAGAACACTTTCATGATCAATCATTATAAAACATATCATATATATGATGATATGATATGGTTCAAAAAGACCTCATGAAAGACGACACAAGGAGTGAGGATACCCGGCCCGGAGGAAGCCCGGGGTCCCTTTCTGGAGCCAGGCCCAGAAGGAGGACTCGTCGGCGAGCGTCTGGTGGCCGGGCTTGCCACGGAGCCCGGCCGGGCCCAGCCCGAAAAGGCAACGTGGGCAACACCTCCGCTTCTCCATCCCGCGGGCCCACCACCTACGGGAAACAACGATGGGGTCGGGTGCGCTGCCAGAAGGGTGGCAGTGAAAGCGGAGGGACTCGACGGACCAGACCCGGGCGACAGAAGCTGGCTTTGGGGACGTGGAACGTCACCTCTCTGGGGGGGAAGGAGTCGGAGCTTGTGCGGGAGGTGGAGCGGTACCAGTTGGATCTGGTTGGGCTCACCTCTACGCACAGCGTCGGCTCTGGAACCTTACTTCTGGATAGGGGTTGGACTCTATTCTTCTCCGGAGTTGCTCAAGGTGTGAGGCGCCGGGCGGGTGTGGGGATACTCACAAGTCCCCGGTTGGGTGCTTCGTTGTTGGAGTCTACCCCAGTGGACGAGAGGGTTGCCTCCCTACGCCTGCGGGTTATGGGGGGGAAAACTCTGACTGTTGTGTGTGCTTATGCACCCAACAGCAGTTCAGAGTATACGGCCTTCTTGGAGACCCTGGAAAGAGTCCTGTATGGGGCTCCTGAAGGGGACTCTTTAATCTTGCTGGGAGACTTCAACGCACATGTGGGCAATGATGGAGACACTTGGAGGGGCGTGATTGGGAGGAACGGCCCCCCTGATCTGAACCGGAGTGGTGGTTTGTTACTGGACTTCTGTGCTAGTCATGGATTGGCCATAACAAACACCATGTTCGAACATAGGGATGCTCATAAGTGTACGTGGTACCAGAGCACCCTAGGCAGAAGGTCCATGATCGATTTCGTTATCGTATCATCGGACCTGAGGCCGTATGTTTTGGACACTCGGGTAAAGAGAGGGGCGGAGTTGTCAACTGATCACCATCTGGTGGTGAGTTGGGTCGAGTGGCAGGGGAAGGCTGTGGATAGACCTGGTAAGCCCAAACGTGTAGTTCGGGTGAACTGGGAACGTCTGGAGGAGGCCCAGGTTCAGGAGGCCTTCAACTCACACCTCCGGCAGAGCTTTTCGGGCATTCCTGTGGAGGTTGGGGACATTGAACCAGAGTGGTCGGTGTTCAAAGCCTCTATTGCCGAAGCCGCGGCGGGGAGCTGTGGTCTCAAGGTCCTAGGTGCCTCAAGGGGCGGTAACCCTCGAACCTCCTGGTGGACACCGGTGGTCAGGGAAGCCGTCCGACTGAAGAAGGAGGCCTTCAGGGATTTGTTATCCCGGGGGACTCCCGAGGCAGTTGCAAGGTACCGACAGGCCCGAAGGGCAGCAGCCTCAGCCGTGGCCGAGGCAAAGCAGCGGGTGTGGGAGAAGTTCGGAGAGGACATGGAAAAGGACTTTCGGGCGGCACCAAAGTTGTTCTGGAAAACTGTCCGACACCTCAGGAGGGGGAAGCAGGGAACCATCCAAGCTGTGTACAGTAAGGATGGGACGTTGTTGACCTCAACTGATGGAGTGTTAGGGCGTTGGAAGGAGCACTTTGAGGAACTCCTGAACCCGACAACTCCGTCCTCTATGTTAGAGGCAGAGCTGGAGTATGACGGGGGATCGACACCAATCTCCCGGGGGGAGGTCACTGAGGTTGTTAAACAACTCCACAGTGGCAAAGCCCCGGGGGTGGATGAGATCCGCCCAGAAATGCTGAAGGCTCTGGGTGTTGAGGGACTGTCTTGGTTGACACGTCTCATCAACATTGCGTGGAAGTCGGAAACGGTACCGAAGGAGTGGCAGACCGGGGTGGTGGTTCCCCTTTTTAAAAAGGGGGACCAGAGGGTGTGTGCCAATTACAGAGGCATCACACTACTCAGCCTCCCCGGGAAAGTTTACTCTAAGGTACTCGAAAGGAGGGTCAGGCCGATTGTCGAACCTCAGATTGAGGAGGAACAATGCGGATTCCGTCCTGGTCGTGGAACGACGGATCAGCTTTTTACTCTCGCAAGGATCCTGGAGGGGGCTTGGGAGTACGCTTATCCGGTCTACATGTGTTTTGTGGACTTGGAGAAGGCGTATGACCGGGTTCCCAGGGAGTTACTGTGGGAGGTGCTGCGGGAGTATGGGGTGAGGGGGTCTCTACTCAGGGCCATCCAATCTCTGTACTCCCAAAGCGAGAGCTGTGTCCGGCTCCTCGGCAGTAAGTCGGACCCATTTCCGGTGAGGGTTGGCCTCCGCCAGGGCTGCGCTTTGTCACCAATCCTGTTTGTAATATACATGGATCGGATTTCGAGGCGTAGTCATGGGGGAGGGGGTCTGCAGTTCGGTGGACTAAGGATTGCATCACTGCTTTTTGCAGATGATGTGGTTCTGATGGCTTCATCGGTCTGCGACCTTCAGCACTCACTGGATCGGTTCGCAACCGAGTGTGAAGCGGCTGGGATGAGGATCAGCACCTCCAAATCTGAGGCCATGGTTCTCAGCAGGAAACCGATGGATTGTCCACTCCAAGTAGGGAATGAGTCCTTACCCCAAGTGAAGGAGTTCAAGTATCTCGGGGTTTTGTTCTCGAGTGAGGGAACAATGGAGCGTGAGATGGGCCGGAGAATCGGAGCAGCGGGAGCGGTACTGCAGTCGCTTTACCGCACCGTTGTGACGAAAAGGGAGCTGAGCCAGAAGGCAAAGCTCTCTGTCTACCGGGCCATTTTCGTTCCTACCCTCACCTATGGTCATGAAGGATGGGTCATGACCGAAAGAACGAGATCGCGGATACAAGCGGCCGAGATGGGTTTTCTCCGCAGGGTGGCTGGTGTCTCCCTTAGGGATAAGGTGAGAAGTTCGGTCATCCGGGAGGGACTCGGAGTTGAGCCGCTCCTCCTTCGCGTCGAAAGGAGCCAGTTGAGGTGGTTCGGGCACCTAGTTAGGATGCCACCTGGGCGCCTCCCTAGGGAGGTGTTCCAGGCACGTCCAGCTGGGAAGAGACCAAGGGGTAGACCTAGGACCAGGTGGAGGGATTATATCTCTTCGCTGGCCTGGGAGCGCCTTGGGATCCCCCAGTCAGAGCTGGTTGATGTCGCCAGGGAAAAGGAAGTTTGGGGCTCTCTGCTGGAACTGCTACCCCCGCGACCCGACCACGGATAAGCGGAAGAAGATGGATGGATGGATGGATCATATATATTATTCTGAAATGGACCAATCTGCACAATGACTATTACTTTTGGTACTTTAAGTATATTTTGATGCTAATACTTTTGTACTTTAAGGGAATTTCAGGTTTTATTCTATAACATAAAATATGTCAGTATAACTGAAATAGGAGTCGATCCCTATAAAAGGTTGTTGCAGATATCCAGAATGTTTATCCTAGATATGTTTAAAAAAACTTGTTCCTGCAATACGTTTCCAGTATAGCTATTTCATTTAAAAAAGATTCATTTGTAAGACATTTTAAGATATCTCACATTTGGTATTGACCAGTCAAATTAAAGTTGCATTTATCTTGAAATACATTTTCTACACATTTTAAATGTTACTGTGAATATCTATGATTACCATTCTGACAAACGAGAAATTTGGTTGTGGATGTTTTAATTCAGTCCACCCTGTTCTTTTTAAATACTGATCGATCTGGTACAGTCTTTCTAAGTTTGAATGTTTTTTTCTTCAATTAGCTGTGTGTGTGTGGGGGGGGGGGGGGGGCGTGTGTTGGTGTATAGTCTGTACATCACATTGCTGACTCATCACACATTCCCCAGCCCTCTTCCCTCCGCTGCCATTTCTCTTTTCTTCTCAAATACAAATCGATGGGGTAGCAGACAACTTGTGCTTTTTCACACATGCATACCCTCACACTGTGAGCATGTGACAGCACTCAGACTCAATCCCAGCCTCCCAGATTTGAGTTAATCTGACAAGGCAGGTCATGAAAGGGAAGGCGTAAAGCCTCTTCTCACCCAACTTCAAAGTGAGGTAGAGGATGTGGAGATGAAGAGACAGTGAACTGGACTGTGTGCGTAGGGGGTCCACTTCCTGAGCCCGTACGAGATGCCAAACAGTCAGTCAAGTCTTTCTGAGCTTGTTTTTCTTTAACGCACAGTTTGAGGCATCTGCTTAATATTTAATAGTAGTGGTAGCTCATTTATCCGAATCGCTATGGCAGGGGTCTCAAACTCATTGAAGTTCAGGGGCCACATACATCCACATTTGATCTGAAGCCGGCCAGACCAGTAAATCACAGCATAATAACCTATAAATAAACACAACTCCAAATCATTCCGTTTGTTTTACAAATGTTCACATTTAATTTACTATTTTATTTTACAAAACATTATGAACAACCTGAAACATCTTAAGACAAATCTTGGAATCATTTTTATGGCAGTTTATCATGTACACACGTGCATTACAACTCACAGATCACAGTGCATCTTCAAAGACACACCACATTTAGTAAGGTATCTGGAACTGAAGTATACACTATTTTACTTTATGATCAAAACAACATGTCAGGATCTAGAAATGAGTTTATATTCATTCTGTGTAGTAATCCTGATACACCACCATACAAACTAACGTGGTCACTATTAAGGAAGAATATGAAGTTATCCCGCTGCCTTGTAAATGTATATGTACAAAATACATAAAAGTTGTGATAATTGCAGTTAAATCAGCGGCATTATTACCTGGCCAGCTACTTGAAGTATCTGAAAACAGAGTGCTGGAATTTATGATGTCTAGTAATGTGTAATATTTTTTCCACACTTAATATAAGAATCCTAATTGAAATGCCACTTTTAAACACCTCTGTTTTCATCAGCAGATAGAAGTTCTCCTAACAGTCCTGGGCTCTGATACAGCGAGCCGTTATCATACAATCATCATAACCCTATCTGTAATTACGTTTTAGAAATCCATTTTAAAATGTATTCTCAACCATACTTCAACTCTTCTGGGAGGTACTGTACAGGTAGTGTTAACTGTGTCACACACACACACACACACACACACACACACACACACACACACACACACACACACACACACACACACACACACACACACACACACACACAGAAGTGTACATTTGTTCCATTTGTACAGGAACAGACAGGACAGAGAATGTTAGCCTGAGTCAGCTCGGCGGCTCAAAACGGGTACCAAATTAGGGAAATGCAACATCACTGAGAGATCATTAAACTAAGAACAGTCAACATGTCCATGTTGTTCATCTATTCACTCTGCACTCTGCAGCAGAGAGAGGGACACGCCCCCATCGCCATCAATGGGACTACGGTGGAGAGAGTCAGCAGCTTCAGGTTCCTCTGGGTCCACATCACTGAGGACCTGACATGGACTCTTCACACTACCACCATCACCAAGAAAGCTCGACAGCGGCTCTTCTTCCTCCGCAGGCTGAGGAGGTTCAACATGGACTCCAGGATACTCTGCAACTTCTACTATCCTGACCTTCTACAGGTGCACCATAGAGAGGATCCTGACCTTCTACAGGTGCGCCATAGAGAGCATCCTGACCTTCTACAGGTGCACCATAGAGAGGATCCTGACCTTCTACAGGTGCACCATAGAGAGCATCCTGACCTTCTACAGGTGCACCATAGAGAGGATCCTGACCTTCTACAGGTGCACCATAGAGAGCATCCTGACCTTCTACAGGTGCACCATAGAGAGCATCCTGACCTTCTACAGGTGCACCATAGAGAGGATCCTGACCTTCTACAGGTGCACCATAGAGAGGATCCTGACCTTCTACAGGTGCACCATAGAGAGCATCCTGACCTTCTACAGGTGCACCATAGAGAGGATCCTGACCTTCTACAGGTGCACCATAGAGAGGATCCTGCCATCCATGGAGGACCTTTACTCCCAGCGGCTCAGGAAGAAGGCCCTCAGGATTACAAAAGACCCCCATCACCCCAGCCACAAACTGTTCAGTCTGCTGCCGTCTGGCAGGCGTTACCGCAGCATCAGGACTAAAACAACCAGACTCAGGGACAGCTTCATCCCACAGGCAATAAGACTGTTAAACACCTGGGGCCTCATTTATAAACGGTGCGTACGCTCAAAAGATGGCGTAAGCCAGTTTCTAAGCAATGTTTGCGATTTATAAAAGACAAACTTGACAGGAAAATGTGTGGTCCTCTACGCAAACTCTGACCCATGCGTACACAGAGACTAGAAACTGCGACACCGTTGGCAGAAGGAAGAATGGAGAGAAATATGTGAAAACAATACCATAGGTAAAATGTTACCTCTCATTTATCATATATGAAGAATTCATTTGCAAACATTGATTAAACAAACGCCTGTTTGAGACTCCTCAGTGCACAGAAAAACGTAACTTGGAGAAATAAATATATACGGATATGTTATTGAAAACTACCTTGAATATGTTGTGTTAATGTTATGACATGTTTTCTCATAAATGATGCGGTAAGCAGGAGGACAGAATTACGTCTAAACTGAGGCCGTTTTTTATTTCTATAGGTTGTATAGATACGAGCATGGTTTTACTATCATGTTTAATCGTGTTTTATGCCGTTTGCTAAGACTTGATAAGTCGCTCATAAAACACAGGAGGTATGGAAACTAAGAACACCATATATTTGTAGATTTGGCAGCTGATATAACACAACACATTAGTTGTATGTCCTTGAAACTGGTGGATATAGAGTTGCTGCGGGGGAGGGGGTTGAGACGCACAGGCTGCAGTGGAGACACTGCGCACAGCTGATCGACAGCTGGAACATAAACCACCAAATAAAAAAATATACATTAATTGACTCCACTCCGCAGGGGTCCCCCGATACTTTCTCAGTTTCTCATCATAGGGGGGGGGGAGGGTCTCCTGTCCCTGGCACAAACACACACTGACACCTGAAGGTTATGTGTATTTTGTCATTAACTTTTTTCGGACCATTTATTTATTTATGTTGGTGACGATCCAACCTCCATGCTGCTGCTCTGATTCAAACTGCATCCACCAAACAATGTGATTTGTCTCCACCTTCCCAAAATAACCTAATTCTGACACAGTGGGTGTTTCTCAATATCGAGGACGCTTGCTTGGTAGCACATGTCTTCCGAGTCACTTGCTTCAGAAGCGAGGCAAGAATCCTTCCTAGCCTCGGAAAACGAAGAATTGTGGAACAGGCTAACAGGTGTGCAGGTGTGCGTCATATGCGAGGCCCCGCCTTAAATGGAGCTCGATTTCCGCCAAAGATTTGGAAATTGGTCCGTGCGCAAAGCATTGTGGGGATTTTAAGACCGCAGAGTCTACACATGTGCAGCCTTGAAATTTCTCGCTACGAAGTACGCCGGCCTCGGTAGGATTCCCAGTATGCTGGACATTGGAACAGGCCTTCGGCGGCACTTGATGACGTAGTATGTTTGAAATAGTGTCCGTTTCTCAATCTCGAGGATGCTGGCTTGGTAGTCGCGGTAGTATGCTTCCAAGCCACAGCTTCGGAAAACGAAGAAGAATGGAACAGGCTAACAAGTGTGCCACTCTCTCTAACGGTTTCAACATAAACTGTACCGAAAATAAATACCTCACGATGTCTATCTAATTATGAACTTGCTTTACTTTCACGGAACACATTTTGGGTGATATCAAATGTAACAAAGTAACATATTTACCAACACATGTTCTACGGCACTACATACTTACATTTAAATGTGTGCTGCGTCGGTTCAGCCATTCTCTACAAGGGTTTTTTAAATTGGTCCGTGCGCAAAGCATTGTGGGGATTTTAAGGACGCGAAGTCTACCCATGTGCAGCCTCGAAATTTCCCCCAAACTAAGGACGCGGCCTCTGTGGAATTCCATGTATGCTTGAGATTGGAACAGTACTTAGGTGGCACTCGACAACGTAGCATCCTTGAAATATTGGCTTGGAAGCCAGTATCCTCGAGATTGAGAAACGGCCAGTGGCTCTGGAGCAGCCTTCCTCGACATTGAGAAACACCCAGAGTGAGATGTCTTTTTTAGCTGTTCTGTTGTCATTTCCTGTGATCTTCTTCATGCATTCAGTCAAAATGAATATTAATACGGGGCGTTTCTTTGACTATTTATAGGCAAATATGGGCGTTACGTGAAGCCCGCAAAAGCCCGGTACGCAGTGTTTTATGAATCGGAAAATGTTGACCTGAACAGTTGAAACAACATCCTTAATATTCATCTGGCTGCTACTTCTATTTACCTGAGAAATAATTAAGAAAATATCATATTTCTTAGCTTGCATATAGACTCCTATTGCACTTATTTAAACTATTTTTCTTTTGTATTACTATTTACTATTGACTTGCACTATATGTTTCTGTTATCTGTGTTTGTGTTGCACTGTTGGAGAAGCCTGTCACACAAGATTTTCATCGGCATAACTACACTGTAGCTATGTTCGCATGACTAAATAAAGAATCTTGAGCTTGAACTGACACGCTTTGAAAATGCATTTAAAGGAAACCAACCAATCCATGTTTACAATGCATTCAGAAGGTATACCAACCCCTTGACTTTTTACATTCTGTCATGTCATGCTTTATAATAAAACGGTGAGGTGTTTTTTTCCTCATTATTTTTGGACTAAATATCCCTTATTGACAAAGCCAAAACATCATTTTGGATTACTTTTTTCAAGCAAATAAAAGAAAGTGACATAAGGTTGAGGACCCTGAACTCATCAGGCCTCACAGCAGCCAATCATCAGGCTCTGTCAGGTTGGAAGCGGACACCTGAGGATGTCTGGACCCCCCAGGTCTATCTACAGACGTTCCAAAGAAATTAGTTACAGTTCCACCTTCTCAAAGTCAACAGTTTTTTTGAACATGTTATCGGTTAGACGCCTAAATAAGGTCTGTGGTTTAAACAAGAGGACACGTTTTGTTCTACTACAAACCATATGTTAATACTCAACTGGTGTTTAAAAACAGTAAAAAAAAAAAGTGAAATATCACCCATGATTATACTTATTGTTTATTTATCTGTGAAAATGTATGTGTACAAAGTAAACTTAGTCGTTAATTGTTTACCTGTGTATGCAGTGAACCTAGCTCTTGAATTTGACACTAACAACATACTTTGATGCTTTGCTGTTTATCGTAAATGCTGAGTCATACTTCTGCATTATAAAACAATATAAATTCATGTAAATCCCAGCTCATCTCCTCATTTCCCTCCAGCCATTTTCTCACTTTTTAACGTTTTCATTGTGCGGTCTTTCTAATCTTACCAAAGTGCACACTGCCATCTAGTGTTGTTCCTAAATATGTGTCATGTATTCTGATAACAGGAAGAGAAAATTTCCTTTGCATCCTTAATATCAGGAGGACAAAAACAGTTTCCAAGCATTTAGGGTTAGTTGATGTTCTACTCGTCTTGCTGCAGTGAATGGATTGCTTTGGGGATACAAGTGCCCATCAACACGTTCCAAAAAGAACATTTAGAACACAAAGGAATATGTATGTAGTTATGTCATTCAGTCACTTCCTGCATGAATGTACCAGATGTGCTTGTTGTTGATAGATTAGATTGACACAGGTAGAATGTAGTGTGTTATTAGTTTATTTGGTTTCACTTTAAAAGCGAGGGAAAATCAAAGTCAATCCCACACTAAAGTAAAACATATATATTTTAAACTTGGAAAAATAGGTTTCTGGTGAATAAACAAGAAGAGTAATGCTCCCTTTGATGAAACCTTTATATTTAACTTTGGAACAATCAGGAAACAAAGGAATATTTTGCCGCTAAATATAAACAGAAACTAAACTCCTCTTTTTGAAAGAAACACAACAGGTGAGGCTCCATAGCTTCTCTCATGTGTGACAGCTCCTGCCTCCGTTTTCAGATATGTTGCACTTCTTCTCCTCCGAGGGCTTGAACACGTTGGCTCTGTAGAACTTCAGCTCTTTGATGCTCTCCTGGATGTCATCCAAGGCTCTGAGGAAGGAAACCACAGTTTAACTGTATTCCTTGAATTATGCATATAAACAGTGATCCTTAAATCAAGCTCACAGGATAGGGCTGCAGGATTTAAAAAAGATATTATCATAGTATTCTGACTGATATTGCGATATGATTTGAACAGAGAGGGAATGAGCATCTTTGAAATATGATTCACGTTATCATTGAAAACATATCAAAAGGACCATGGTGATTGTTGTAGGGAATGGACCAAACAAGGCTTCTTCAATAGGTCTGTGGTACCGCTCGGCTGGGACTTCTCTGGTGCACCAAATTCAGAATTCTATTTTCATGTAAAACAAATGTTGTGCTTACTGCGATTTCGATATTGCTCTAGTCCACATTGTGATTTTGATAAACCTTTGGTTATTTGGGGAACCACATTCCTGGATCATTTTATAATTTCAACTTTGATCTTATTTAAGACGCTTTTCCTATCAGTTTTGTTGGTTGTGAAACAAATGCACTCATCACCTTGAAAAAGAACATGTACAGTTTCTTTGCAAATGTCAATGAATGCTAAAAGTAGATGTAGTTGATTGAAGCAACAGACTCCTCAGCACTTCCATACTTGTGAAGGTGTCTGACTGGCTTGGTACGCATCGTCTGGCTTTATCAAAATCTTTGTTCACCATGGCTTCTTTACAATGTTACTTTAGTAATTAGTAGAAACAAATGGCAAATATACAAAAGCCTGACCTCAGTAAAGAAGAACACATTCCTCCTTCCATGTTTATGTTGATGCGTTTTTGTTTACCTGTGGGCTGCTTTCTTGTGAGGCACCATTTTATATTCCTTTGGATACCACCGTCTGAAAGTATTTACAAAGAACAAACCCATATTAAAATAATAATACAGTTGCAATGACTAGCTAACTGATGAATGCAGATAAGATCATTAGTGGGGCTAATAAATGACAAGTCTTAATGACGAGAAACAAAGGACAGAGGACTTGTGAGAGACAAATGTGGAAAATATTCAAATCCTTGTGCAAAAGTCCACACCAACACTTTCCTGCAAAGCTCCTTAATGGTGCTGACGTCAATGATCCTGTAGTGCAGGTGGAACATGAACTGAGGCATGAACTTGTCCAGGAACCTCTTGTCTGCGTGCACAGAGTTCCCTGCAGGAGGAGAAGCATAGGACATGACTGAGCAACATCAGTTGAATTATATTACACTACAGCTGAAGGTCACTCACCAGCCAGGGGACACTGTCCAGGGGGGGTGTGCTGTCGGACAAAGGACAGGAACTCATACTCTGCCTGTTCCAAAGTGATTTTACTGTCCTGCACCGCCTGGGTCAGTCCTGACTGAGACACAAGCACACTGGCTGTAAACATCCTTCAGTCAGTCAGCTGGTTCAGCTCATTGCATGCTGAGGGAGATTCTGAATCAGAACATTTGATTTATCCCTGGGGAAAACTGGGTTTCTTTACATTTGCTTATAAGTTACATTTAAAAAGTGAAACGTGCAATCAAGAAAAAGGAAACAACATAAGAAATATGCAATTTGTACAATTTAACAACATACAGTATGTATTATGTGGGTAACAATGTGTATATTATATATTAAAACACATTCAGTGGTGTATAAGTATTAATTCATATATTAATGTTGAATTGCAGATTTACAGAGGGTATTCAGCTCAATGCATTCTATGACTCAACATGAGTAAGCTAGGGCAGAAGACAGAGATAAACCCGTTTGGACTGTGATATCAAATTGGTTTTGTACAAACTCTCTACTTTTTAAGCCATGTCTTCAATTTAAACCCAAAGAGAAATATGTTCTTTGTATCCGTCTTTCTCCCCACCCCCTACAGCAGAGACAGCTCACCTCTCCATGGTGCTCTACACACCACTCCGACATGCCGTCCAGCAGCGCCTTTGGCTGGTTAATTATCAAGTTGGGCCCCTGCCGACCGAGAACACATGTGTTAAAGGGCCCATGTCATGCTTTTCTGGTTATTACCCGTCCTCTTGTGTGCTATGTAGGAGCTCCAACAAGCCGTGTAGGACAGAGAGTGAATACACAGACTATACAGAGATGCTGTTTGAGAAACCAATGTGAGTTTGGAACATTGAACAATGTAAATCTATTCTAGTAGACCTCAACAATGGAATTATGATCAGTAGAAATGGCCATGACATGGGACTTTAAGTTATCAACATATACAGAATAGAAGCAGCAATCAACATTTTCTTTATTTTAAAATAGTTTTTTGTTACCTCAGCCAGAATATTCAGCTCAGAATCTGTGATCAGGCACGCCATCTCAATGATCTGGTCCTTCTCAATGTCCAGACCTGTCATCTAAAAAAATGACAGAAGACAGCAAGATGTGACATGTGTCTGGCACTCAAACAGCATCACTTAATTACTTCCTGCCATAATAGCATGGATGTGTTCACAACATGGCTAAATAGTATTTAATGATAGTGTGCCTGCCCTGCACCTATCATTTTCTATAATCAACACTGCCAATTAGACGTTTTTGGGAGGATGATATGAAAACAGCGAACAACTAAAAATGTAAAGAGTAACTATATTCCATGTTAGTGAAGTTCCTACCGAACACAACTTAAACTCTGAGCCTAGAGTCACATGTCAGTAATGTTAATAGCAATCATTATGACGGGACATTTTAAAGAGAATTGTATGTTCTGGTTAACACAAATGATGTCTGAGATCTACATCATGTAAAGCCATCTAGACTTGCTGTCTTTATCTGCTCAATCATCAGTTGATCAGTTATTCTGGGCGGTCATCATTTTTCGTATAAACTTGAGCCTTCATGTACACATGTGTAAGTTGTTTACAAGCATGTTAAACATTTTAAAAGATTAGCCTGGTGCAGCATCTGTTTTACTGGTTATTATTTGTGTACTAGCCGTAATGTTGCTTCAAACTAAATGGATACATAGCAAACAATCTCTTGGCAGAACGTGAAGTTGCCATTTCATAACGTAAAGTCTGTAGACCCATCTCGATAGCTCTTAATTTCGGGGTGTTCAATGATTTGATAACGTTAAAAAGTCCTCATGTACGTTACCGGTTAGCTTGTTGTAGCATACTATTAGCACATGTCAGAGAACATGACTTACCTCCAGGTCCACCCACACCATTCTCTGCGACATCGCGTTGGGCGACATGCTGATGTTTCTGGATAACTGGACGTCCGAACTTGAAACGAATCTGGAGGTGAATGTGTTTATTCCCCGGCTAACCGGTGCGTTTCTCTGCAGAACAAGGCTGCAGTGTGAGTGACAGCCTGCCGTTATCTGCCGCAGGACGGGAGCTCTCTTCTGGCAAACAAACTCTAGAATTACTGGAGCCCATGCCGAGGTCCGCGAGAGCACTAGCATCCTAGGCCGGCTTCCGATCTAATCTGTCGTAAAAACAACTACATCCCATCAGGGGACACAGAGGGCGTAACTATCGCGAGAGTTCTACCTACATCCATGAGTTGCAACAGGTTGCAAACGGTTGTTTCTCAAAACTATAGACTGCTCAAAACGTGAGATGTTACTAGCAGGTTACTAGTTGCATCTTATAAATGGCTGACCGTGACCAATGTAGATCCACGATGTAAATCAGCATCTTCATAATACATATTGCTTTCTTTAAAGATGTTTTATTTTCCAAACTAAGCCAAATTTGAACGTACTGTTCTTAACATTGTTTTATATTTAGAGAGCCAATCAAAGATAAATAAATCCAAATTTAAAGAATGTATTTATTTGTTAGAATATCCTTTTCCTTCTTACCTTTGTTGGCAGTCATTTATATGTCCATATATTAAAGGATTTTCATACATACACACATTTTTACTTATGTTGTCCTCTCGGCTAGGACAAATTAGATACAAGCCACATGACAACAACAACCCTAACTTCAAGATGTCTTCTGTCAATCAACATGAAAATAGTTATTTTATTAATAAAAAAACAAGTGTTCTAGTGGCTTAACTTTGAATACAAAATGTTAATGTTTTATGGTTCAGTGATATAACTCTTTCTGTTTGTTATTACCTTGTTTTCAATTGGGCTATGTTCCTCATTTGTTATTGTCATTTTCTGCCATACTCTGTAAAGCACTTTGGGCTGCATCAGCCTACGAGTACAACAGTAGGCTGCATCAGCCTACGAGTACAACAGACTACCGTTCGGCTCAGTGCCGGCCCTAGACATTTTGGTGCCCTAGGCGAGATTATGATTTGGTGCCCCCCCCCCCCCCCCCCCACCTCCAAGCAATACACAATAGAATATATAAAGAATAAATGAAAAATCTCTACAAAAGACCAATACACTACAAAAACAGAAACTTATTGACATAGGTAATATACATAAAGGTTTCAAATGTATTCATTATTGTATGAACATGTTTTAATTGGGGGGTGGATGTCACATCCTCTAGGGGGGTCCGGGGGTACTTTTTAAAGTAAAATGCTTCAATCTGGTGCACTTTGAGCACACAATTACTAGAGACCTGATAGGAGGTACAACTCTAAAGCAGTGGTTCCCAACCTTTTTTTTACCAATATTTCTCGACCCCAAGGCACCCCAACTTTTTGTAGATTTAAAAACCACGTCAGAGCTTAAACTAAAAACAATAAATACACCATAAATTGGTTTTCAAATGTGTATTTAATTGAATAGAACATTTTATAGAACAAATAATGTATTCACACATAATAACAAGAACCAGACTAAAAATGTCAACACCATTTCTATAATGAATTCAATATTATAAACAGGCCTACTAAGTAAGCTCTTCCTAAGTAAGCTAAATATCTGCCAGATATGCAAGCTTAACCCACCACGATTCATCATCCATGTGTTCTTTGTAGGGTAAGTCGTGCTCATTTGCAAATGCAACAAGTTGGTCGCGGAGCTCGTAGACATGGGACAGCACCTTGCCCCGTGACAGCCAGCGGACCTCCGTGTGCAGTAAAAGGCCATGGTGCTCAGCCCCCATCTCATTGCACAATGTGCTGAACAACCGCGACTTCAGCAGACGGGACTTGATGTAGTTCACTATTTTCACAGCTTGTTCTAATACTGCAGTGAGGTCTGGTGGCATAGCTTTGGCAACAAGGGCTTCTCGGTGTAACATGCAGTGGGTTATCTGTACATCGGGATTTACCTGTCTCACTTTATTTACAAAGCCTTTCACCTTCCCCGTCATTGAGGCAGCCCCGTCGGTGCAAATGCTGTGGCACATCCCCCAGTTTAGACCCTGTTCTGTCAGGTAATCAGCTGTGGTCTTGTACATTTCCTCTCCGGTTGCATGTGTATGTAACTCTTTGCAAAAAAATAAGTTCTCCTCAATGGATTCTCCGTCAACATATCTCACGTTGGCAATGAGTTGACAGTGGCCACTTATGTCTGTTGAATCATCAACTTGCAGAGCGAATTTGCCACTTCTTTGTATTTTTTCAGTTAGGACAGTTTCTATGTCTACTGACATGTCATCGATGCGACGTTTGATTGTATTGTTGGATAATGGAATTTTATGGATTTCTTTAGTAGCATCTGGCCCTATCATTACCCTGACAATTTCCTTACATGCCGGTAGAATGAGGTTTTCCGCGATAGTGTGGGCCTTTTTTGCCTTGGCGATTAACTCAGCAACCAAATAGCTGGCCTCTTGTGCTTTGTCAGAGACACGTAGCCAAAAGCATACGTTGACTCTGCTTCTCATTTTGTGATTTCAGTCTCTGGAAATACTCAATGTCCTTGGAATTATAAGAAGGGTGCTTTGTGCTAAAGTGTCTTGCTAGTTTACTTGGCACCATTCCTTCGTTGGATAATTTTTCTCTGCAGATTAGGCATTCTGGCGTCGGGCAGTCAGCATCCCCAGTCCAGGAGAAACCATACCGAAGGTAGCTTTTAGACTTCTTTTGCACTGCTGTTCCATCATGTTCTGTCATCCCTGCCTGTGTTGTTGAGGGCGGGGGTGCTTCTTTATTTATTGTCACTACGTAACGATCCATCTTGTAATTATTTGGCGCAAGGATAAAAACCTGCTCTGCACACCGTAAACAATGACGGCTGACGTAAATCATGAGAATTTAAGCAGTTTAATATTTCTAAATCTGAGCAATATATGTTTTATTAGCTTATGAACTCCATTGTACATGTAATAAAATAAAGTGTATATGAAGTTTATTAAGTGAGAAAAAAATGTGGAACATAAAAATCAGTTTTTTTGCGGCACACTTGGACAGTGCTCGCGGCACCCCAGTGTGCGGCGGCACACCGGTTAGGAACCACTGCTCTAAAGCAATGTAACATATTTATTTATTTGATTACCTTATTATTAATATTGTAGTTATTAAATGAAAATCACTCATCAAACAAAAGTAGCTTCTCTTAAAACTTTAAGAAAATAAAGTGCAAACGTGGACACAAATATAGCCAACGGAGCTCTTACAACTGAGGTTATTGCAAATAAATTAAGATAATGAACAACATTACACACACTATAAATCAAATGAAACAGGCAATCAGAACAACAAGTCTCTGCTATGTTATTGTGTCCTTTAATTAGTCCACATCCTTAAAGTCAGACATGTCTGGACTTCCTTGCTGCAAATTCATTTATTGTATCGTCAAATGATATTTGCCCCGAAACCTCGCGATTGATGCTTATTAAAGCTAATCCATTGAGGCGTTCTTGAGCCATTGACGACCTCAGGTATGTTTTAATGAGCTTCAATTTGGAGAAGCTCCTCTCCCCAGCAGCAACTGTCACTGGAATAGTGACAGCGATCCTGAGGGCCACCCACATATTTGGATACACTTCGTTCATTTTCTTCTCCTGTAGGAAAGTCAGAAGTTCCAGAGTGGTCATGTTGGCTTTTGGCAAAGCTGGGAAATTCTGCATCTCCAGTGCAAGTTCCCTCTTATCCAGGTCTGACTGTCCACCCAAGCTCAGGGTGTTGCTGAGTGTTTCACACTGCTTCAGATCTTCCTTTGGCAGGTCAGGGAAGTTGAGTAGCACCCCAAACTTTTCCTCTACTTCACCTAAGGCCTTGAATCTTTCCTGCAGTGATGCAATGGAAACATCCACCACCATATTGAAAAAATAAACTTCGAGTTTCTTTAGTGCATCACTCACTTGCTCCTCCGGGGACTCATAGGAGAACTGTCTCTTGGTTGTTCTCAGCCTCTTCTGCTTGAGAACAGCTTCCACATTCATTTGGCCACAGATGTCTTTGGCAGATGCTTAGGCAGAAGCAAATCCATTGCTTCTGTAAATGACCAAAGACACTTCTGTTTTTCTCAGGAGGTCAACAGCAATATCCAGCTGCATTGACACTGATTGCAACATTTTGCTGACATGTTTGATGTTGGTCAGGATGTCATACCATACCACAGTGCATATTGCAAAGCGGTATGATCCAACCTCTTCAGCCAAAGATTGTGCCTCAATTTTTACAACTCCATCTGTGGCTTTATCCCTCACCTCTAGAAGTGCATCTCTGACTTCTGCAGCCTGATACCTTATAGCCTCAATGCTGTTGATCCGACTCTCCCATCTGGTATCAGACCATGATTTCAATGTGATGTTCACATGGCTTTTTAGGATGGACCATCTCTGAGTGGAGGCAGAAAAGAGTGTGAAAAGCTTCTGCAGGTAGCCAAAGTAGCTAGTTGCTTCTGCAGAGCTTTTTGCTGCATCAGCTACCACCAGGTTCAATGTATGTGCTCCGCATGGCACAAATAAAGCCCTTGGATTGATTTGAAGAAGTCTGGCTTGGACTCCTTTCCTCTTTCCTTTCATATTTGCACCGTTATCATAAGAGTGCTCTCTACGGTCTTCAAAAGGGATATCAAGCTGTTCTAATCTCTTTAGAATCAGGGTTGAAAGGCTTTCTCCAGTGGACTGTTCTACCTCAAGGAACCCCATAAAATGTTCTTTTATTTGGGGCGTGTCCTGGGTTGTAACTAGTGGAATAATGACTGATAGTTGCTCTGTATGGCTCAAATCTGGGGTGCAATCCAAAATAATTGAAAAGTATTTGGATTGTTTGATTTCATTGACCATATGGTTCCCAATCTTCCCACTGATGCAATCTATCAGGAAGTTGCCATTATTTGGCTGGTTAAGTGTTTCTGTGGTCCCTCTAAAGGCAATGTTTCGCTCTGCCAACGACTGAATTATTGCCACCAACCTGGTCAGGACTTCACGCCACTTCCTCTTTTCAGCCTCCATAAGTGCCATTTCTACCTTGTCTATAGTTAGGCCCTTTTGAAGTCGAGTCTCCAGTTCCTTCCACGACGTCATGTGCCTAGAGCAGTGCTTCTCAAAGTGTGGTCCGCGGACCACTGGTGGTCCGTGAGCGCCCCCTAGTGGTCCGTGAGTATATTGGTAACATTTCACATTTTAAATAAATAAATTAATTTCAGTTTTCCGCACTCTCGCGGGAATATCTCCGCAATGGAGGGCTATATAATTGCATGATATAGCCCGGTGCAACACCTTCATCACACATGTTGCCACTTGTTTGTACCATTTTCAGGTGATTTGTAATCTGTTCTAGAAAAACGATGTGTTTTTTGATATTTGTGGAGTTAGGTGGTCCGAGAGTGTTTTTTTATTGGTTAAGTGGTCCTTGGTATGAAAAAGTTTGAGAAACACTGGCCTAGAGTGTTCTGGGCTGTTCTCATGTGTTTTTAGTTTGTCAGTGCAATTTTTCCAGTCATTTAGTCCACTGCTGATTAGTTGGTACACTTTTTGGAAGAACAGCTTGCATCAAAAGCAGTAAATACTTTTGTTTTTCTTGGAATACACAACCCAGCTTCTCTTGATTGTCTCTCCATTCACTAATCTTCTATAAAAGTAGTGATGATGGCAACTTCTCCCGTCCTCCTTTTTAGGAAAAGTGAAGTCGGATTTTAAATGATATGGCCCTCGTCTGACTAACTCCATCCTCACTGTATCACTCAGTGCTGGCCAGTCAGCAGGATCTGAGGGGACTGCAATGTTGGACTCAGATGGGCCAGGGCAGTCAGCAGGATCTGAGGGGACTGCAATATTGGACTCAGATGGGCCAGGGCAGTCAGCAGGATCTGAGCGGACTGCAATGGTGGACTCAGATGGGCCTGGGCAGTCAGCAGGATCTGAGGGGGCTGCAATGGTGGACTCAGATGGGCCTGGGCAGTCAGCAGGATCTGAGGGGACTGCAATGTTAGACTCAGATGGGCCAGGGCAGTCAGCCGGATCTGAGGGGGCTGCAATGGTGGACTCACATACTGTGCTCGTTATTCCTTCACCTGCAGGCAGGCAATCCAAACATGCAAAGAAGTTATTCATGCTTCAGTTTTCAGTATTTATCATAATAATAACAATAATAATAATGACAAAAAAGTAGTGTATTAACGATTACACAGAGACCATAAATGTTTGGAAAAACTTACATTCTTCAGAGTGTGAGGTACGTGGGAGATCAGATGTTCCTTCTCCAACAACTGGGGGCTTTTTGAGGTATTTCTCAAGTGCAGCTGGAAAATGATAGCGTAGATATTAGCACATTACAAGCAAAAACATGTATATATTGTCAGGCAAAAATAACTGCTGCAATCTGCCTCAGCTGTATGCAAGTTCACAACTGGCCAATATAAAAGTTAGGTCTGGACTTTGAATCAGGGGGTAGCAAGTTCGAGTCCCACTGCAGTCAGCATGTCGTTGTGTCCCTGAGACACTTCACCCCAAATTGCTCCTGTGGGGATTGTCCACAGTACTGAATGTATGGAAGTCGCTTTGGATAAAAGCGTCTAACAAATGACATGTAATGTAAATAATAACAAATGCCCACATTGGTTGGTCAGCCTCACTTTATACAAAGGAGCAGTTATCCAGATAGCTTTCTTCTGGCTAACATTCACATTATTTCGTTACAGAAGCATATAAAACAAAGCATTGCACTATAATTAGACATTAAAAAGAGCAGAAAATAAACAAATTCTAAAATATAAAAGAAAATAAACAAAAAAATAAATATATATATATATTTATATACACACAAGTTGACCGTGAAAATAAACGATCTGACAAATTAAACACTATTGGAGGATCAATTTACAGCTATCACAATAGAAAAGTAGTATATTATTTACAAAAAGATTATATAAGAATAATAACACATAAATAAAAACTTTAAATAATTTGTATTTATCATTCTGTATCAGAGGCTCGCGGCTAGCATGGCATCAAAGCTGTATCATGGGCAGGCTACCTCCTTAGCTAGCTAGCTAGCTAGCTTAAAATCAAATGTCTAACGGTACAGTACATACTGATTTTTTCTTTTCTACACAATCCAACGTACCTCTGTCTTTGACTTTCGATTCCTCCTGTTCTTTTTTCCGTTTCCTTCCCGTTGCCCCTGAAGGCTTGGACCTTTTCATAATGCTAATTGTTTGCCTCTTGCTGTCTTGCAATCTCCGACACTTTCAGCTGGAGCTGCCTCACGGCCTGTGGGTGCCAGATAAGCGACCATCCCCCCGGGGGTGCAATGGGTGTTTACTTTATTCAATTATTAATGTAAACGTATTACATCAAGGGCATACAATTAGGCAGAATAAAAACATTTTTTCTTTTTTTAAATTAAAAAACTTTTTTCTCCCAGCGCAGCGCTCCTCCAGATCTGGCGCCCTAGGCGACCGCCTGGTTCGCTAGTTGGAAGGGCCGGCCCTGGTTCGGCTACTCCCTATCCCCACGCACGTTCAGTAAATGTGGCCACAGCGCTTCAGCCGCTGTGCGCCACCCATGGCATGAGGGTTTCCTTTTATCTGGACGACCTCATAGTCATGGCCAGGTCCAGGGAATGGGCAATGTTTCCTACACCTAACCAAGTTGGGTTTTGCGGTCAATTGGAAGAAGAGCAATCCTCGTACGTGTGAACCTGGCAATAAACCCGTTTCTGATTCTACACCCCCCCACAGGCCATGCTGGAGGGGGTCCAGCTGGATATGAGTCCAGATGTTCCCTTTAAAACCTGCTTCATGTTTTTGTATGGGTGGGGAGATGTGAGCGTCCTGCAGGAGACAGGGCAACTGCTGAGACAGTACCACACACACACACACACACACACACACACACACACACACACACACACGCACACACACACTGCTTTATCCGACCATTTCTTAGTAACTTTTGAAGTACTGTTACTAGACTACAAAGCATTAGTCAAAAGCTCCTGCAGCAGAAACTTATCTGTTAGTGCTATAGCCAAATTTAAGGAAGAGATTCCACCAATGCTTAACTCGATAGCAGGTCTGCATGTAGGGGAGGAAAGTTATACAAAATGTCCACCACCCCAAATTGATCATGCTGTTGATAGTGCTACAGATGCGCGGCAAATAAAATTAGACTCTGTTGCTCCTTTGAAAAAGAAGAAAATAAAACAACATAGATTAGCTCCATGGCATAATGCCGAAACCCGCAAAATAAAGCAAAAGTCGAGACAACTTGAAAGGATATGGCGTTCCACTAAACTTGAAGAATCTCGTTTAATTTGGCATATTACTCTCAATGAATATAAGAAAGCACTGCGTAAAGCGAGAGCAGCCTACTACTCTTCACTAATAGATGAGAATAAGAATAATGCAAGATTTCTTTTCAGCACTGTAGCCAGGCTGACAGAGAGCCACAGCTCCATGCAGCCTTCTATTCCCATAGCACTCAGTAGTAATGATTTTATGTGCTTTTTTAACGATAAAATTGTTACTCTTAGAAACAAAATTAATGACCTCTTGCCTTTGACCAGTATAGTGTTATCAACTGCCGGAAACGTAAGTTCTAATATTACACTAGATAGTAAACTAGAATGCTTCTCAGCCATAAACCTTGAACAATTAAATTCAATGATTCTCTCTTCTAAACCATCAACGTGTATATTAGACCCAATTCCAACTAAGCTGTTGAAGGAAGTTTTTCCATTAATTAGCACTTCTTTATTAAATATTATGAATATGTCTTTATTATCAGGCTATGTTCCACAATCATTCAAAGTAGCAGTGATAAAACCGCTTCTTAAAAAGCACAACCTCGATCCAGAGGTTTTAGCCAACTATAGACCTATTTCTAATCTTCCGTTCCTCTCAAAAATTCTTGAGAAAGCAGTCGCAAAACAGCTGTGTGATTACTTAAAAAACAATGATTTATTTGAAGATTTTCAGTCTGGCTTTAGAACACATCATAGCACAGAGACAGCTCTGGTCAAAGTCACAAATGACATTCTAATAGCCTCTGACAAAGGACTTGTCTCTATTCTTGTTTTGCTCGATCTCAGTGCTGCATTTGATACTATCGATCATGATATCTTATTGCAAAGACTAGAGCACTTAGTTGGCATACAGGGAACTGCCTTAGGCTGGTTTAGGTCCTATCTATCTGAACGCTCTCAGTTTGTACGTGTCAATGATGAATCTTCCACGCAAACCAAAGTTAGCCACGGAGTGCCACAGGGCTCAGTGCTCGGACCTATTTTGTTCACATTATATATGCTTCCGTTAGGCAATATTATAAGGAATCATTCTGTAAATTTTCATTGTTATGCGGATGATACTCAACTATATTTATCAATCAAGCCTGATGAAATTAATCATCTAAATAAAATTCAAGACTGCCTCAAGGACTTAAAAACGTGGATGACCTTAAACTTTTTGATGTTAAACACGACCAAAACTGAAGTTATTGTACTTGGCCCGAAGAATCTACGAAACAAATTATCTAAAGATATACTAACTATGGATGGCATTCATTTGGCCTCCAGTGAGACTGTAAGGAATCTTGGTGTTATATTTGATCAGGATTTATCCTTTAACGCCCACATAAAATCAATTTCAAGGACCGCCTACTTCCATCTACGTAACATTGCAAAAATCAGGCATATCTTGCCTCAAAACGATGCAGAGAAACTAGTCCATGCATTTGTTACTTCAAGGCTGGATTATTGTAACTCTTTATTATCAGGGTGTACCAAGAAGTCAGTCAAGTCGCTTCAGCTAATTCAAAATGCTGCAGCTCGTGTACTAACCAGAGTTAGGAAAAGGGACCACATTACTCCTGTTCTGGCTGCCTTACACTGGCTCCCTATAGAACACAGGATAGAATTTAAAATTCTTCTTCTCGCCTACAAAGCCCTTAATGGGCAGGCGCCATCTTACCTTAAAGAACTCATTATACCCTACTGTCCTACTAGGGCATTGCGTTCCAAGAATGCAGGGTTGTTGGTTGTTCCTAGAGTCTCTAAAAGTACAATGGGAGCCAGAGCCTTTTCTTATCAAGCTCCACATTTGTGGAATCAGCTTCCAGTTTGTGTTCGGGAGGCAGACACCCTATCCGTTTTTAAGAGTGCGCTTAAGACCTTCCTTTTTGATAAAGCTTATAGTTAGGGCTGATTAGATTCAGCCCCTAGTTTTGCTGATATAGGCTTAGTTTGTCGGGGGACATCTTACTTCTTCCTTCTCTCTGTCTATACCTGTGTACTCCCATGTTCCGATTAACCCAGCTTCCCCAAATTTCTTTCCTTTTGGTGTCTATATACGCTGGGATCCGGAGTCATGGATGATCCTGCGGTCCTGTGTCCTGCATCACGAGCCCTGGATCTTGAGTCGTGGCTGTGGTCCTGGATCATAGGTCCTGGATGGATATCCTCGTGGATCCATCTTCCTATTATACACACATGCATTTCCAAACATTTGGACTACCTATGTTGCAAATGTATTATCTTTTCAATTTACACACGGCATCTATTGCACGACTGTCCGTCCTGGGAGAGGGATCCCTCCTCTGTTGCTCTCCCTGAGGTTTCTCCCATTTTTCCCTTTAAACTGTGGGTTTTCTTCGGAAGTTTTTCCTTGTACGATGTGAGGGTCTAAGGACAGAGGGTGTCGTATTGTCATACTGATATTTTGTACAAACTGTGAAGTCCACTGAGACAAATGTAACATTTGTGATATTGGGCTATATAAATAAACATTGATTGATTGATTGATTGATTGACACACGTATACATGAACACGCATGAGCGCATGAACACTCACAGTCTCACACACACATTAAGAATATATTTAGGTATTTAAAAATCTAGTGAGGTCAACATATAATGTCTTCATGACAGGGTAAGAGTGTTAGGAGTGACAAACTAGTATAATAGTACAATATCAGAATATTAACCTGAGTTAAAAACATGTAGGCCTATTAGAAAACTCTACACAACTTCCGCCACTAGAGGTCAGGAGAGCACAACACGATAACATAGTATGTCATAAAAAAAGGCAAAGTAGCCTATATATTCCATAACAACATGTCTAACAGTATGTCATTAAAAAGCCATAACATAGTATGTCATAAATACAATTATACATTCTAGTATGTCCTAACAATATCCCAGTATGGGTATATCTTATAATAATTGATAAAATATGTTGTCATAGTTTTTAATAGTATTTAAAAGATATCTCAAAATAATAATATTGATAATATAATACAGTATGTCATAAATAAATAATAGTGTGTCATAAAAAGTGATAATATGGTAACTCATACGTTTATTTTATAGTATGTCATAAAAACATATTGACAACAAAGTAGGTCTTTAAAAATTCAAAGTGCATATTGCTATCACAGAAATGTAATGTGCGTTTAAATAGTCATAATGTAGGCTGTCATTACAAATAATTGATACTATAGCACTTGATAACAACTCATAGTATAGTAGACCACAACAAAGGCCATTGTGACAGCCCCTGCCTCACCTCTGATATCAGGAATGCTTTTGCCTGTACCTATTTTCCGTTTGTCCCTGAAGGCATCACAGGAGTCTCAGTCAGAGCTCCTCTCTCTCTCCTGGATCATCATCCTGCCCTTTGGTGTTACTGATGGACAGACTGATAATATGTGGCTTTTTCTTTACAATAAATACACCTTTATTCAACAGCATCCATTCTGTGTCTTCCTGTTTTTGTCATCGCTGAGAATACAAAAGTCATCATATTATATTTTACAAGGGGCAGAAGTACTGAGTATCAAGTGATAAAGAAATGTGAAAATACATTGTCTTGATATCTGATTGGTGCACTATTCCTCATACTGAAGATATTACTATAGACTTGGTTTAATGTGTTCAGACTTAGGCCCCGTCCACACGGAGACGATATCAGTTGAATCCGCTAACGTTCTCCATCTTATAGACCAGCGGTTTTCAAAGTGTGAGGCACGCCTCCCCTGGGGGGTGCCAGAGAGCTTCAGGGGAGGCGGAGCATGAGACAAAAAATAACGAGAAAAAGACGAGTAAAGTGATACTTGCCCACTTTTGGCTGTCAGTTGCCCCCACCTCGCCAAAAAGGCTGTAAAAGTGCTCATTCCCTTCACCTCCACCTACCTGTGTGAGTGCGGGTTTTCCGATCAAAAGCAAGTGCCGGTCAAGGCTGCAGCCAGAGTATGATCTGCGTTTATTCCTGTGTGCATCAAAGACGCAGACTCATTGTTCCCACTAAAGTAGGGGTGAGTGCATAGGCGGCGCGTGAGGCTCAGGTTTGGGAAGGCTAAATAACTTTTTTTACCTGACGCTGCCCGCCTCCGGCGTCTATAGAAAGAGATCAACTCAGTGAAAGCACCGCCTGCTGACCAATCAGAGCTCAGTGTGCGGAGTTTAAATCTATCAAGTCATATTACAGGATAAAGGAAATACAGTTTAAACTGCCGGCAGAGCAGAGAAGACGCCGACGTGTTGCACTTATCATTCATATCACGTCATCAATCAGATCATCGATTATATAATATCAGAAATCATATTTCCTTATCTAAGTCAGCTTCTCGAGCCGTATCTGGCCGTGCAACACTTAACTATGCAGAAGTATTATTTTAAGCAACACATTAGGTTGACGAAACACTCAACTCAAATGTAATTAAAGTCAGATCCACTCGTGTCTTAGACGGGGCAGTGATATCATAAAACTGTTACGCTTTCAAACACTCAAGTTTATTTATTTTTTAACCAGTTGTTCTGTATTCTCCTTGTGGTTTGTATCCTGGATTATATGTTTAACCTCTTAAACCCGAGGGTCCCCCCAGTGGACCCCTCCCACCGTTTTTTTACGAGACTATGTCTCAGGGCTTCTTAACATTTATGAAACTATTAATGTTCCATACCCTTTTAACGGTAAAAAACTCAGCTAACTGACAATGTGAACCATGTTTAGCTAAAAGAAACACAAGAGTAATACCAAGCCTTTGAATTAGCATGGAGCGAAAAAATGCTAACTAATGCTAACGGACTTTTGCACAGCACTCACGGTAGAAATGCCCTTATTACTTATCCTAACTGCACAAACAAGATATCCGATTAAAGCTGAGACTCCACAGATTCCACACATGTAATGTCATCACTGTAAAACCCCGAATTCCTGGAGCTATCAGCCAGAAAAGAGAAAGTAAACAACATCCGGTTTCAAAAATATTACAATAATTACGTCTTACCTTTTTTGATTTGTGATCAAAAGTTGTGTTCACCGGAATAAAAACGCCGCTCAAGGTTAATCCAATGTCTTTGTGTCACGTAGACATTTTGACTGATAATCCATCATCATATTTATGGCAATATACTGGGTATAAAGTTTTGTCGTCCAGGCTTGTACTTTCAGATATGCTTTGTTCGCTTCTCTATTACGTCCGCTATGGTAATGTTTACGTGGATTTGGGAACTGCCCATCGATTCTATTGGTTCTGATGGTTAAGCAAAAGGTGTAAATCACACGAATCGACCAATGGGTTCCAGAGATATAGTCCTACGTAAAGTATAAAGAATGCCAGCCAGTTTAAGTACATTACGCAGCCGACTTAATTTATTGTTTACTACGGAAGGAAGCAGGAAGCAGGAATTGCCGGGACCCAGAGCACACGGAGCACAGAGCGGACAGCAGATAACGGAATTGCAGTTTTATTGCTTATGGATTATCAGAACATTTCAAAGGGGACACAGCCCCATTGGATATTAACCTATGGATTAACTACATCATCGTTTTTATCGTTTTAATGCCATTGAAGACCAGTTTAGACCAGACAAAGAGGAAGGTAAGCCATTAGCCTAGCGCATGTTAGTACCTAGTGCCACTTGTTTTGATGTACGTTTTTGTTGATAACGTCGCGAGTTTGTATCTTTCAGTGTTGAGGTGGGCACCGTTAGATTCCGTGTCTCCTTGTGATCATAAACGATGTGTTGGATGTGCACCTAGGATAAGTAATAAGGGAGCTAGGAGTGATTTTCGGTGCAGTAATAGGTTAGCATTTTTCGCTCGGGGCTAATTCAGGCTCACTGTTAGCATTATGTGTTTTTTTTGAAAAAAGAAATGAAAAAGATCAGTTAAATGAGTTTTTTCCCGTTATATGGATATAAAAAATTCATAGTTTATTAAATATTAAGGTTCCTTAGACGTTGTTTCCTGCAATTGACGCACTTTCGCGTCATTTGCAGGAAACAGAGTATGTTTCCTGCAAATGACGTTAGGATAACAGAGTATGTTTTTATATTTTATTTTATTTATTTTTTTCACAACAGTTGTATTTGGATGGAATGAATACCTATAGTGATAATTCAAAGTAATAAAAATGATTTTTACAGTGAAAAAGTTCAAATGGAACTGATGGTTCCCAAATTACCCAGAGGTGAGTCCGCCTGGACTTTATTTTTCTAAATCTGTCTAAAAAGGTCAAATTTAACTTGTTTTGCATCAATCTTGATACAGGGTACTTATTATATGTTATAGTTTGGATTCCTAAAGCTTTTAGTCTACTAACACATCATTCAAGGGTGGTTTTCACTATAAGTAATGGGTTTTTTTTAGGCGGACATTAGAATTGACATGTTTTTACTATGTTCCATCTGAATTTATTTTAAAATATAAACATCTATATTGATTTTGACACTTCTACATCCAACTCACAGATGTAACCTTGCTTTGAGAGAAAAGATAATTAATTTACCCCTTTTAGAAGTGAAGATATAGTCTTTGTTGTGTTAGTGGCATTTTCGAGCCTGAAACCTGAAAACAGGCTCAGGGCTTAAGAGGTTAAGTCATGGATGTTTAAAGTTCATATTTGTCTAATATTAGTTTCAGCGAAGTGCAGTCAGGGGAGGCAGAGCCTCACCTGTCATACTCCAATGTAACGGAAAAACAACTAAAGAAAAACTAAATAGTAATAATAATAACATGTCTCCACTGATCTGTGTTGTAAATGTGATTTATGTATGATTCCAATCGCTTTTTACATCAAAATCAGCAAATCGGCCGAGCTCCGCTACAACTAGGCTACATGGGAGCGATGAGGAGTGAGCGGGAGTGAGGCAGGAACGAGCTCTGCCTCACGTAAGCCCACAGTAACTGGCTGGAGCACGGGCACTAATGTAGCGCAGGCTCTTATTTTGTGAGCGCGCTCAAGTCAGTTACTGTGGGGTAAGGTGAGGCACAGATGAGATCTGCCTCACCTCAGAATGCATCACCCCACAGAAACTGGCTGGAAAGCGGGCCCTAAGCGCATGCCTGTTACCATCTCACTGTATGTCACCAATGTAATGTTTGTAGATCCCTTTATTACATGAGTCCTCGCCATCCATAGTCTCTAAATAACTTATTTCACGTATATATGATATTTAGGCTCGCTGGTCTCATCATACAACGGCAATGAAAAAAGCATCAGGAGAGGCAGCCATAACCTCTGCCGCACTGAAGGGGGCGCACGTGAGCCATACAGGTTCTTGTTGCTACTGTTATTCTACGCAGAGACGGTAGACGCAAACAACAAGCTAGACTTTTGAAACTAGAGGAAAATAAGGAGGACTTTTACAAAAATGTAGGCTAATAGAGATTGTTGTCCAGAAGGAAAGCATGGACTTCATCTTCAAGTCAAGGTAAGTCCACAATTGTAATGAACATGGGATCTTTCTAAGAAAGAACAATCCAATATTTAGATTATGGGTATCCTTTTGTTGAACAGTCTGTTTAAAATGAATCGAAGCATCAGACTAAAAAAGCTTTTGAAAATAACAAGAGTCAGTGGTTGCGTTCCAATAGTCCATTTAGCTTAGGAACCTTCCTAACCAAGTGAAATGACCCGGAAGTACGTCAGTGGCAGCCATGATAAGTGCTGTTCCAATTCTCTAAATGAAAGGAAAGGAGGTTTCAAACGTCCTTTATAACCAGGGCTGCACATATGGTGCGCAAGGCAAGGCAAGGCAAGTTTATTTATAGAGCACTTTTCAACACAAGGCAATTCAAAGTGCTTTACAACAAATGAAAGACATGGATAAACGTTAAAAGAAAAAATACATGGAAAAAAGTTACAGTGCAGTCTAAGATATGAATAGTTCAATTAAAAGCAGCGACAAAAAGAAAAGTCTTTAGTCTGGATTTAAAAGTAGTCAGAGTTGCAGCGGACCTGCAGGTTTCTGGGAGTTTGTTCCAGATATTTGGAGCATAATAACTGAACGCTGCTTCTCCATGTTTAGTTCTGACTCTGGGGACAGAAAGCTGACCAGTCCCTGAAGACCTGAGAGATCTGGATGGTTCATAATTTAGCAGTAGATCAGAAATGTATTTTGGGCCTAAACCATTCAAAGCTTTATAAACCAGCAGCAGTATTTTGAAATCTATTCTTTGACACACAGGAAGCCAGTGTAAAGACTTCAGAACAGGAGTGATGTGATCCACTTTCTTAGTGTTAGTGAGGACTCGAGCAGCGGCGTTCTGAATCAGCTGCAGCTTCAGAATAGACTTTTAGTGAGACCTGTGAAGACACCATTGCAGTAGTCGAGTCTACTGAAGATAAAAGCATGGACAAGTTTTTCCAAATCCTGCTGCGACATTAGTCTTTTAATCCTAGATATGTTCTTTAGGTGATAGTAGGCTGATTTAGTAACTGTTTTAATGTGGCTGTTGAAACTCAGGTCAGAGTCCATGACTACACCTAGATTTCTGGCTTTATCTGTTGTTTTGAACATTGCAGACTGAAGCTCAGCGCTAACTTTTATACGTTCTGCCTTGGCTCCAAAAACCATTACCTCAGTTTTATCTTTGTTTAATTGGAGAAAGTTCTGACACATCCAGTCATTGATTTGTTCAATGCACTTACTCAGTGTTTGAATTGGAGCATAGTCTCCTGTTGAAACTGTTACGTACATTTGTGTGTCATCTGCATAGCTATGGTAACTTATTTTGTTGTTTTTCATTATCTGAGCCAGTGGTAGCATGTAGATGTTAAAGAGAAGAGGCCCCAAGATGGAACCTTGAGGAACCCCACATGTCATATTTGTCAACTCAGATGTGTATTTTTGTATTTACCAATAGAAACAAAGTTGTTTCTGTCCTTTAAGTAGGATTCAAACCAATTTAGGACGGTTTCCGAAAGTCCCACCCAGTTTTCCAGTCGGTCTAGTAATATGCTGTGGTCAACAGTGTCAAACGCAGCACTGAGATCTAATAATACTAACACTGAAGTTCTGCCAATGTCTGTGTTTAAGTGGATGTCATTAAAGACCTTTACAAGAGCAGTCTCAGTACTGTGGTTTGGACGAAAGCCTGACTGGAACACATCGAAACAGTCATTTAAATGCAAAAAATTACTCAGCTGTTGAAAAACAACTTTTTCAATGATTTTACCTAGAAATGGCAGGTTTGATATGGGCCTGTAATTGTTCATTACTGAAGCATCTAGATTATTCTTTTTTAAGAGCGGTTTAATGACTGCAGTTTTCAGGGCCTGTGGAAAAATACCTGAGTGAAGAGATTTGTTTACTATATGAAGTAGATCTGAGGCCATGCAAGGCAAAACATCTATAAAAAATCCCGTTGGAATAATATCAAGGCAGCAGGAGGAGGATTTCAGAAGTTGAATAATGTCCTCTAGGTTTTTATCATTAATCTGATGGAATTGTGTCATGGTGTTTGAATTAATGTTAGGTGGACACAGAGACAACACATTTGCTGTTCCTGAGCAGAGGCACTGACTGCTTGTCTGATTTTCTGAATTTTGTCAGTGAAAAAGGAGGCAAAATCATTGCACGTCCTGGTGGATAGAAATTCAGAGGCTACTGACACTGGAGGGTTAGTTAGTCTGTCGACGGTAGCAAACAAGGCACGCGCTTTGTTTTTGTTTTTGGTAATGATGTCAGAGAAGAACGATTGTCGTGCGTTTTTCAATTCCAAATTATAAAGGCCAAGTCTCTCTTTATAGATTTCAAAGTGAACCTGGAGATTTGTTTTTCGCCACCTGCGTTCAGCTTTTCGACACTCTCTTTTTTTTGCTCTCACGGTCATGGCCTTTCTCCATGGAGATATTTTCTTGCCAGTCACTTCTTTTACCTTAGTTGGAGCAATGGCATCTATAATATTTTTAATTTTTCAATTAAAATGATCTACTAGCTCATTTACTGAGATGTTAGCAGGGGAAAGTGTGGAAGAAAAATTCTGAGTAAACATTTCCCTAGTATTTTCAGTTAAATATCGCTTTGTGGTTACCTCTTTTTGAACATTTTTGTGAACAGAAATTGAGCTCTCAAAGAAAACACAGGAATGATCAGAGAGCGCAACATCAGTCATCATAACCTTAGAGATATTCAGACCCTTTGAGATAATTAAGTCCAGAGTGTGCCCCTTATTGTGCGTGGGCTCCGTCACATGCTGAGTCAGTCCATGGCTATCAAGAACACAAAACTGTTCTTTTGCCCCTCTGTCCTGAGGGTTGTCAACATGGATGTTAAAATCACCAACAATGACTAAACGGTCAAAGTCAATACACACTATAGACAGCAGTTCAGTAAAGTCATCATAAAAGCTTGCACAGTATTTGGGTGGTCTATAGATATTTAGGAACAGAGCTCGAGAGGAGCATTTCAGCTGAAGGGCCACATATTCAAAAGAAGCAAAGTTCCCATAAGATGTCTTCCTGCATTGAAGGGAATCATTGAACAGAATAGCAACTCCACCCCCTTTATTATGCAGTCTTTCCTGACTCATAAAACTAAAGTTGGGAGGGGTTGATTCGATAAGAACAGCTGCACTGTTATTTTGTTCAATCCAAGTTTCTGTTAAAAACATAAAATCGAGATTGTGCTCAGTGATAAAATCATTGATTAAAAATGTTTTTCCTGCCAAAGACCTGACATTTAATAAATCTAGTTTAAGTTTGTTAAACACACTATCAGTCATGTTTTTTGTAACAAGCTGTGGCTGACATGGAATCACTGCTAAATTAGATAAACTCACACAAACGTTTGAGCGCTTCCTGTATCTAAGATGATTCACCGCTCTTAATCTATTACCTACCAACACAGATATCGGCAAAGCTATAGGCAGGCAGGGCCCTGGCATGTCCTGGAAAGAGTTGAGAGTGCCATACGTCCTTGAGCCTGGACCCAGCACACATCAGTAAGCATTTTGTACACACACATCCTTATCAGGCTTCGGAGACTGCAGATGCTTTCTTGAAGGGAGGGGAGGTGGTTGACGTAGGCACGGTGATGGAGACGGGGGAGATGGTGCGGGGGTAGAAGACATGCTGCCAGGGGGGGGAGGTGGTTGACGTAGGCTCGGTGATGAAGACGGGGGAGATGGTGCGCGTCTCCGCGGTGATTTTGGTGGGCGTCATTGAGGAGCGGGGGTAAAGGACATGCTGCCAGCCCTGCGTATCGCCTTAGTTTGGTTATTGAAATCCAGGAAGGAATCGGTGCCAACCCTCTGTATCGCCTTCATGTGTTCAAAGGCGTTGTCAGGGGGGGGGGGGGGGGGGGTGACGGGCAGTGGAGACTCCTCCATGTGTCTCATAGGTCTCCCATAATCAGAACATTCCTCAGGCGGGTGCAGTGATAATTCTTCAGGGTTTTCTGCGCAATGTGTTGTGTCTTTCTCCTGTTTTGATTCCTCTTGTTGCTTGTCCTTGGCAGAGGGAACAGATTGATGACGCAGGCAGTTGAAAATGTTAGAGATAAACAATTTCACTCCTGACTTGTTCAGGCAAACTCCATTTGTCTTGAAAAGATGTCTGCGATCCCAGAAAAAGTTAAAATTGTCAATAAAATAGACAGAATGGTCAGTACAGGCATTGGAAAGCCAGGTGTTCAGTGCAAACAATCTGCTGAATCTCTCCACTCCTCTTCTGACTGGCGGTAGAGGGCCACTGATGAACACCTCCGCATTTAGAGAGCTGACAGTTTGCAACAAACATTTAAAGTCTTCTTTCAGCACTTCTGACTCTTGTTTCACAACATCATTTGTTCCAATGTGTAGTACCACATTCTTCACAGTTGGATGTTTAGCCCCAATATGCAGGATCTTCTCAGCCAAGTCAGAGACCATATCCTTGGGAAAACAGAGTACTTTGGTGTTGTTCTTATTACACAGACCTTTTACATCTCTCACAGCAGAGTCACCCACAATCAGAGTTTCAGGCCCAGTCGTTAGCTTTCCCTCTAGCCTTTTACTTTTGGAGTAGCTATTGGTTCTTACCCTGCTGTGTGCAGAGGACAGGTTATCCAGGTCATCAGAAAGAGATCTCCGGTTCTCGGTCAGCGGAGCGTATCTGTTCTGGATTGGCACACTTGGTGGTTTAGGAGGATTGTTTGTAATTCTCCCTTTAGCAGCTGTCCACTGCGTTTTCCTGTTTGGGACAGGGGTTGAAGAGGCGCTCTTCCTGGGTGATAACAATGCAGGCCAGCCAGTCGCATCACAGATTTCAGAGCGCTGGGCTCTGCCTGTTATCCGTCCTCCCAAATCCCATGGAAATGATTTACTCTTCGGCTTTGCACCCATAGAGTTCCAGGGAGGACTACCACTTGTAGATTTATTACCCAGTACACAGGCCCCCTGTTCCTTGGAATCCTTGTAGCTGCTAACTAGCTGTGAGTTAGCATACCCTTCTCCATTATTTTGCAACACTGGTAAAGTGGTGTCATTCCCACGACATAGTCCATTCACTTCCACGTTAACTTCCAACCGTTGCATTTTCATTTCCAACACATCGATCTTCTGTATAAGTTTGTGGAAGTCATCTGTAGAGAACGGAGGCATTTTGCTACCAACTAGCATGCAGTAGCCTAACAGGCTTTAGCTGTTGCTAGGCCACGCTACTGTAAGACTGAGGTCGTCGTAAAAATGTTGAAATATGGCTGAAACCCTCCGTCTATTTACGAAGATGAACTGTCCCAGTGATAAGTTAATGTCCAGGAGCTGCTGCTCGAAGTTTTCAGAGAATAAGAATAGGAAAATCAGCATAAAAAGTAAGCAGAGGCAGGAGCAAGCAGAAACGCGTCTGCACTGTAAGAAAGATAAGAGAGCTAAGAGGAATAGGGATTCATAAAAGGTGAACATATTGCAACCTCAGTGTAAAACTTTAGTGTGCTGGCCTCCGGTCTCTTCCTTGCTGGACACAGTGTCCAGCTTGTTGTCGTACAGGATTTTCACAATGCTTGCAATATATACCACTGATAAATAGGGTTTACAATAGAATAGAGTTTTCATTATACTTTATCAAGTTTGGTCCACAATTACTAGGTTTAGTAGACCTAATTAAGGTTATATATCTGTGAAATTAAACTGATGACACATAGTAAGAACTTTACACAAAGCAAAACATACTACATGGTGTGTAGTAATATCTTACTTTTTGTGTTATTTATTTGAACTGAAACACTCTCCTACAGCATAGACAATGCTCAAAGCTTCAATTGCAGAGACTGCGGCTATGGTCTAAAGGTCTAAGGTGCTCGAACATCATGGTCAGGGATGCTGGAAGACACTCTGGGGGCCCCAGAAGAGACCTGACCCCCAACACATCCCCCCAACACAGGGGGCCCCCTTTCTGTTCTGGGTCATGGTTGCAATGTACAGGCCCAAAGGAGAGCACCATCAGCGTGGCAGAGGCAGAGCAGCCGGAGGAGTCCGGACAAGCCCTAACAAATTATTTTGGTCAGCCCTAAAGCTGTTTTGGAAAACTGTCCGATCCCTCAGGATGTAACCATCCGAGCAGTAATGATGGGATGCTGTGAGGGTGATAGGGTGATGGAAGGAGCACAGTGAGGAACTCCTGAACCCAACAGACCCAGCCCCACCAGGCTCTGTCACCTCTCCTGTCCATGATAGAAACATTAGCCGCTTTCACACCAAGTACTTTGCCGTACTTAGTTCCCAGCACTTAGTTCCCCCATGGAACTAAAGAGCAGATTGCATTCACACCGGAATAAGTCCCTGAGGGAAGATTATGTAAATGTTACGTCACTTCTTCCCAATTTCTGACCTATATCCCTGGAGTTGGGGACTGGCTTCAGTAGAAGCTGCTTCCGAGTAAATCGCCAGAACGCCGACACCTCCTCGTCACTCCATTACATTACATTACATTACATTGCCTTTAGCTGACGCTTTTATCCAAAGCGACTTACAATAAGTACATTCGACCAGGAAGACACAACCTTGAAGGAAACAGAATCATATAAGTACATCAGGTAACATAGAGCCAAACATTTCAAGTGCTACTCAACTGGCTATAGATAAGCCAGTCCTTTATTAGTATATAAGTGCTCTGTTAGCAGTTCTTTGTTAGTAATTCTATCGCTCGAGGTGGAGTCGAAAGAGATGAGTTTTCAGTCTGCGCCGGAAGATGTGCAGGCTTTCTGCTGTCCTGATGTCAATGGGGAGCTAATTCCACCATTTTGGAGCCAGGATAGCAAACCCACGTGTTTTTGCTGATGGGAACTTGGGTCCCCCTCGCAGCGAGGGTGCAGCGAGTCATTTGGCTGATGCAGAGCGTAGTGCATGCGCTGGGGTGTACAGTTTAACCATGTCCTGGATGTAGGAAGGGCCAGATCCATTCGCAGCATGGTATGCAAGTACCAGTGTCTTGAAGTGGATTCTAGCAGTTACCGGGAGCCAGTGAAGGGAGCGGAGGAGCGGAGTGGTGTGGGAACATTTTGGAAGGTTGAAGACCAGACGAGCCGCTGCATTCTGGATGAGCTGCAGAGGTCGGATGGCACATGCAGGTAGACCAGCCAGGAGGGAGTTGCAGTAGTCTAGGCGTGAGGTGACGAGAGCCTGGACCAGAACCTGCGTGGCTTTCTGTGTCAGCTGGGGACGAATCTTCCTGATGTTGTAAAGCGTGTATCTGCAGCAACGGGTTGTAGCAGCGATGTTTGCAGTGAAGGACAGGTTGTTATCTAGGATCACACCCAGATTCCTTGCAGTCTGAGTCGGGGAAACAACATAGGTGCCGATGTTGATTGTCAGGTCAAGAGTGGGACAATCTTTTCCTGGAAGGAAAAGCTGTTCAGTCTTGTCAAGGTTGAGCTTGAGGTGATGAGCAGACATCCACTGAGAGATGTCAGCTAGACAAGCAGAGATGCGTGCGACGACATGGGTCTCTGAGCGGGGAAAGGACAGAATTAATTGGGTGTCGTCAGCGTAACAGTGGTATGAAAAACCATGCGGGCTAATGACTGATCCGAGCGAGTTTGTGTACAGGGAGAAGAGGAGGGGACCAACCGCTCCACCACTCCCATGTTTTTTTTTTGTGTTGCCATAAGTTAGTCTCTCTCCGTTGGTGCGCTGGGCTAATGCTAATGCTAATAATGCTAATGCCAGCAAATACAATGGCGGCTTCACTAAACTTTTCAGAGTTTTACAGGGCATGGTTTGCAATTCACCCAACCAATCAGAAATTGGAGCTTTTTTCTCCCTAGGAAAGTACCTGCTCTCTATCAGGCACTACAAATGGGGAGAAAAGTTCTCATGAACTAAGTTCTCTTTTTGGTCTGAATGCAAAATCCCAGGAACTATCGGAACTAAAAGGGAAAAGTACGGGGAAAAGTACTCCGGTGTGAAAGCACCTATTGCTTTTCTGTGTAACTTGGTCAGATTCTTGTGCTACATCAGTGGTTCGGGTTATCTGTCCTTTCCAGCTGGAAATATGATTGATTCTGTTAAATGCTATAACTCTTTATTAAATAACACAACTTTGGTTTAAGCTTGTATAATTGTTCTTTTCTTAACCTGTTAAACCCCAAGCCTGTTTTTCAGGTTTCAGGCTCGAAAAAATTTCAGAACAAATGACTATAACTTCACTTCTAAAAGGTTTATATGAATAATTGTTGTTATCAAAGCAAGGTTACATCTGTGAGTTGGATGTAGAAGTGTCAGAATCAATATAGATCTTTCTGTGTCAACGTAAATTCAGATGGAACATAGCAAAAAAATGTAAATTCCTGTCTCCGCCTAAAGAAAACCCATTACTTATAGTAACCTTTACCTTGAATGATGGGTTGGTAGCCTAAAAGCAGGGGTAGACATTAAGGGTAAAAAGCCACTGGCCCTCCGGGCCGGTGGAATTGTATTGTCACTGGCCCCACCATTGTAACCACTGGCCCGGAGCATTCGTCCAAAAAAAAAAAATCGACAAATAATGAAGAAAATTAACACATTTGTTGCATTACATTATTACATTACATTTCATTTAGCTGACGCTTTTATCCAAAGCGACTTACAATTACCAATTTCAGGGACATTCTCCCTGGAGTAACTAAGGACTAAGTGCCTTACTCAAGGGCACACACTAGTGGTGGTATTCCTGGCGGGATTTGAACTCACAACCTTCCGATCTTCAGCCCACCTCACTATCCATTAGACCACCACTTGCAAAAGTAATTTATACATTACTACTTGTACTACAACATTTGAACAATCAGTTCTTCCTCATTTGTTCATATTTGGTTTATTAAAATAATGATATTGTGGTCATTGTTCAAAAATGTCTGCTATTATTATGAGTATTATTATTTGTATAATGCACTTTCTGCCTTCCTGTCATTAGGAGTTAGACATGTAATGGCTATAGATTAAATCCTTCATTATCCTAAACTGCTGGGACATTTCCCTATAGCCAATACCTTTATATTTTCTACTCTTCACTTGCTTGTCAGCATAGGTCGGCATTAATGTACAGAGCCGACAGAAGACCTTGTTTATATTGCCATCATATTGAGAGGTGCAGTGACGTGTCCTAAAACCAGGAAGTAAGCTGCTGGTTCCCTCGACAAAAAGTAATGGGATTTCTCCACAGGGTTTTGAAAATAGCTGGAAATAAGGTCTGTGGAAAACAAACCTGTTTGCTAAATGCACGTTTTGTGCTGCCGGATAATATTCACATGTCTACCCTACTTTTATAATTTTTCGAATCATAAATCTAATCGATAGATTATAAAAGGGTTTTAGGACGCATCACTGCACCACTCTATAGAAGCCAACTACATCGATCAAGCTGGCTGAAACTTTCTCTCCCTCTTCTTCTCATGCTCCCTGTGACTCTCCTTTAACTCCTCCGGTGACTTTCTTTTATTTGAAAATAGTTTTTTGCACGGCGCTTGGCCGGTTACCGCTGGTATTAAAAACATTTTGGCGAATGGTTAGGTGGCGCGATACTCTGTAGTGAAGGAGCGCGCTCATCGGAACCTGCTCGCGCTGCGCTCCGCAGCAAACAGCTGTTTGCTTTTCACCCAACAACGACAAGCGACTCACGAAACACTATGTTGTCGCGTTAATAAACGAAACAATTTAACAAAATTGCTTGTCAAAATACCAATACCACAGGAAACATTTTTTTTTCAACAATATTTTTAGTGGCCCGAGCGGGCAAGTGGAAAGTACGTTATGCTGGCCCGGGGTGTCTAAATAGTGCTTCCGGGCCAGCGGGCCAATTATAATGTCGAGCCCTGCTAAAAGCTTTAGGAATCCAAAGTATAACATATAATAAGTACCCTGTATGAAGATTGAGGCAAAACAAGTGACATTTGACATTTTTAGAGAGGTTTATGAAAATAAAGTCCAGGCGGAATAAGCTTTGGGCACATTAGGTCCTATCTATCTGAACGCTCTCAGTTTGTACGTGTAAATGATGAATCTTCCACGCAAACCAAAGTTAGCCATGGAGTGCCACAGGGCTCAATGCTCTGACCTATTCTGTTCACATTATATATGCTTCCGTTAGGCAATATTATAAGGAATCATTCTGTACATTTTCATTGTTATGCGGATGATACTCAACTATATTTATCAATCAAGCCTGATGAAATTAATCACCGTGCCTACGTCAACCACCTCCCCTCCCTTCAAGAAAGCATCTGCTGTCTCCGAAGCCTGATAAGGATGTGTGTGTACAAAATGCTTACTGATGTGTGCTGGGTCCAGGCTCAAGGGCGTATGGCACTCTCAACTCTTTCCAGGACATGCCAGGGCCCTGCCTGCCTGTAGCTTTGCCGATATCTGTGTTGATAGGTAATAGATTAAGAGCGGTGAATCATCGTAGATACAGGAAGCGCTCAAACGTTTGTGTGAGTTCATCTAATTTAGCAGTGATTCCATGTCAGCGACAGCTTGTTACAAAAAACATGACTGATAGTGTGTTTAACAAACTTAAACTAGCTTTTATTAAATGTCAGGTCTTTGGCGGGAAAAACATTTTTAATCAATGATTTTATCACTGCGCACAATCTCGATTTTATGTTTTTAACAGAAACTTGGATTGAACAAAATAATAGTGCAGCTGTTCTTATCGAATCAACCCCCCCCAACTTTGGTTTTATGAGTCAGGAAAGAATGCATAAGAAAGGGGGTGGAGTTGCTATTCTGTTCAATGATTCCCTTCAATGCAGGAAGACATCTTATGGGAACTTTGCTTCTTTTGAATATGTGGCCCTTCAGCTGAAATGCTCCTCTCGAGCTCTGTTCCTAAATATCTATAGACCACCCAAATACTGTGCAAGCTTTTATGATGACTTTACTGAACTGCTGTCTATAGTGTGTATTGACTTTGACCGTTTAGTCATTGTTGGTGATTTTAACATCCATGTTGACAACCCCCAGGACAGAGGGGCTAAAGAACTGTTTTGTGTTCTTGATAGCTATGGACTGACTCAGCATGTGACGGAGCCCACGCACAATAAGGGGCACACTCTGGACTTAATTATCTCAAAGGGTCTGAACATCTCTAAGGTTGTGGTGACTGATGTTGCGCTCTCTGATCATTCCTGTGTTTTCTTTGAGAGCTCTATTTCTGTTCACAAAAATGTTCAAAAAGAGGTAACCACAAAGCGATATTTAACTGAAAATACTAGGGAAATGTTTACTCAGAATTTTTCTTCCACACTTGCCCCTGCTAACATCTCAGTAAATGAGCTAGTAGATCATTTTAATTCAAAAATTAAAAATATTATAGATGCCATTGCTCCAACTAAGGTAAAGGAAGTGACTGGGAAGAAAATACCTCCATGGAGAAAGGCCATGACCGTGAGAGCAGAAAAAAGAGAGTGTCGAAAAGCTGAACGCAGGTGGCGAAAAACAAATCTCCAGGTTCACTTTGAAATCTATAAAGAGAGACTTGGCCTTTATAATTTGGAATTGAAAAACGCACGACAATCGTTCTTCTCTGACATCATTACCAAAAACAAAAACAACGCACGTGCCTTGTTTGCTACCGTCGACAGACTAACTAACCCCCCAGTGTCAGTAGCCTCTGAATTTCTATCCACCAGGGCGTGCAATAATTTTGCCTCCTTCTTCACTGACAAAATTCAGAAAATAAGACAAGCAGTCAGTGCCTCTGCATCAGGAACAGCAAATGTGTTGTCTCTGTGTCCACTTAACATCAATTCAAACACCATGACACAATTCCATCAGATTAATGATAAAAACCTAGAGGACATTATTCAACTTCTGAAATCCTCCTCTTGCTGCCTTGATATTATTCCAACGGGATTTTTTAAAGATGTTTTGCCTTGCATGGCCTCAGATCTACTTCATATAGTAAACAAATCTCTTCACTCAGGTATTTTTCCACAGGCCCTGAAAACTGCAGTCATTAAACCGCTCTTAAAAAAGAATAATCTAGATGCTTCAGTAATGAACAATTACAGGCCCATATCAAACCTGCCATTTCTAGGTAAAATCATTGAAAAAGTTGTTTTTCAACAGCTGAGTAATTTTTTGCATTTAAATGACTGTTTCGATGTGTTCCAGTCAGGCTTTCGTCCAAACCACAGTACTGAGACTGCTCTTTTAAAGGTCTTTAATGACATCCACTTAAACACAGACAGTGGCAGAACTTCAGTGTTAGTATTATTAGATCTCAGTGCTGCGTTTGACACTGTTGACCACAGCATATTACTAGACCGAATGGAAAACTGGGTGGGACTTTCGGAAACAGTTCTAAATTGGTTTGAATCTTACTTAAAGGACAGAAACAACTTTGTTTCTATTGGTAAATACACATCTAAGTTGACAAATATGACATGTGGGGTTCCTCAAGGCTCCATCTTGGGACCTCTTCTCTTTAACATCTACATGCTACCACTGGCTCAGATAATGAAAAACAACAAAATAAGTTACCATAGCTATGCAGATGACACACAAATTTACGTAACAGTTTCAACAGGAGACTATGCTCCAATTCAAACACTGAGTAAGTGCATTGAACAAATCAATGACTGGATGTGTCAGAACTTTCTCCAATTAAACAAAGATAAAACTGAGGTAATGGTTTTTGGAGCCAAGGCAGAACGTATAAAAGTTAGCGCTGAGCTTCAGTCTGCAATGTTCAAAACAACAGATAAAGCCAGAAATCTAGGTGTAGTCATGGACTCTGACCTGAGTTTCAACAGCCACATTAAAACAGTTACTAAATCAGCCTACTATCACCTAAAGAACATATCTAGGATTAAAAGACTAATGTCACAGCAGGATTTGGAAAAACTTGTCCATGCTTTTATCTTCAGTAGACTCGACTACTGCAATGGTGTCTTCACAGGTCTCACTAAAAAATCTATTCGGAAGCTGCAGCTGATTCAGAACGCTGCTGCTCGAGTCCTCACTAACACTAAGAAAGTGGATCACATCACTCCTGTTCTGAAGTCTTTACACTGGCTTCCTGTGTGTCAAAGAATAGATTTCAAAATACTGCTGCTGGTTTATAAAGCTTTGAATGGTTTAGGCCCAAAATACATTTCTGATCTACTGCTAAATTATGAACCATCCAGATCTCTCAGGTCTTCAGGGACTGGTCAGCTTTCTGTCCCCAGAGTCAGAACTAAACATGGTAAAGCAGCGTTCAGTTATTATGCTCCAAATATCTGGAACAAACTCCCAGAAACCTGCAGGTCCGCTGCAACTCTGACTACTTTTAAATCCAGGCTGAAGACTTTTCTTTTTGTCGCTGCTTTTAATTGAACTATTCATATCTTAGACTGCACTGTAACTTTTATCCATGTATTTTTTTTTTTTTTTTTTTTTTTTTTTTTTAATGTTTATCCATGTATTTCTTCTTTTAATGTTTATTTTATTAGCTTTTCTTTTTAATGACTGATTTTAAATGCCATGTTCTTAATGTCTTTCATTTGTTGTAAAGCACTTTGAATTGCCTTGTGTTGAAAAGTGCTCTATAAATAAACTTGCCTTGCCTTGCCTAAATAAAATTCAAGACTGCCTTAAGGACTTAAAAACGTGGATGACCTTTTTGATGTTAAACACGACCAAAACTGAAGTTATTGTACTTGGCCCGAAGAATCTACGAAACAAATTATCTAAAGATATACTAACTATGGATGGCATTAATTTGGCCTCCAGTGAGACTGTAAGGAATCTTGGTGTTATATTTGATCAGGATTTATCCTTTAACGCCCACATAAAATAAATTTCAAGGACCGCCTACTTCCATCTACGTAACATTGCAAAAATCAGGCATATCTTGCCTCAAAACGATGCAGAGAAACTAGTCCATGCATTTGTTACTTCAAGGCTGGATTATTGTAACTCTTTATTATCAGGGTGTACCAAGAAGTCAGTCAAGTCGCTTCAGCTAATTCAAAATGCTGCAGCTCGTGTACTAACCAGAGTTAGGAAAAGGGACCACATTACTCCTGTTCTGGCTGCCTTACACTGGCTCCCTATAGAACACAGGATAGAATTTAAAATTCTTCTTCTCGCCTACAAAGCCCTTAATGGGCAGGCGCCATCTTACCTTAAAGAACTCATTATACCCTACTGTCCTACTAGGGCATTGCGTTCCAAGAATGCAGGGTTGTTGGTTGTTCCTAGAGTCTCTAAAAGTACAATGGGAGCCAGAGCCTTTTCTTATCAAGCTCCACATTTGTGGAATCAGCTTCCAGTTTGTGTTCGGGCGGCAGACACCCTATCCGTTTTTAAGAGTCCGTTTTTCCCTTTAAACTGTGGGTTTTCTTCGGAAGTTTTTCCATGTACGATGTGAGGGTCTAAGGACAGAGGGTGTCGTATTGTCATACTGATATTTTGTACAAACTGTGAAGTCCTCTGAGACAAATGTAACATTTGTGATATTGGGCTATATAAATAAACATTGATTGATTGATCAGTGCCATTTGACCTTTTTCAGGTACCAGACTATAAAAATCATTGTATTACATTGAATCATCACTATAGGTATTCATTCCACCCAAAACAAAAACAAAAAATATTAAAAAAAAAAGATTTCTTTTTTTAAATAATCTTTTTTTTTTTTTTTGTGTGTGTAAGTGTAGGTGTGTGTGTGGGTATGTGTAGGTGTGTAAGTGTAGCTGTGTGGGTATGTGTAGGTGTGTATGTGTAAGTGTAGCTGTGTGTGTGTATGTAACTGTACCAACGCACTATACAATAAAACCACACTGTAGGTCAGTGTGTGTAGGTGTACTTGCACAATAAAAAAAGCGGAAACATAGGTAACATTTGACTCCAACTGGGGCAGATTTATTTCAAACATTTTACCAACACACTATAGGCATGTCAAACAAACATTTTACCAACGTACTATACAATAAAACCACACTGTAGGTTTGTAAAAACAACAAATATTTTATGAACACACACTATACAATAAAATCACACTAGGTATATAAAAACAACAAGTATTTTTTTTTTAAATAAACACTCGCAAAACGTTATACCTACCTGAACTTTATACCTACCTGAATGTTCCAGTATTTAGGCCACTCCCTGAAACAGTTCTTTTTGACAGTGAAGCACAGAGGGACCTGGCACTTCCTGCAGTACACAGGTGTCTTCACCCTTTTGACTCCAGCATCTAGGCACCTCCTGCAGTTCTTCCTGACCTTGGTGGCATCTTCCCCATAATACTCGGGCATGCATGTGAGTGGTGGAGGAGGGGGTGGTGGAGGTGCAGGGCCTTCAGCAGAGCCATCAGCAAACTCCAACAATTCTGCAGCAAGCTGCTCCCTGAAAGTCTTCTGGGTGTGTGGCTGTGTTCTGCTGGGGTCACTCCTCATCTAACAAATGTGGAAAAACAAAGAGATTAGATTAATTCACTGGCTTATACTTATAGAATAATATTTGACTATAAATGAATAATATTAGACCAAATAAATAAGTAAACACATGTATATTCATTCACTGGTCATTCATTTAGAAAATGTAACTCCAAAAAGACAAGTAACACTATTTAGCATGTTGCCTAATCATTCCTGTTGGCTAAGCTAACACTGTGATGCAGTTCCACCAAACACAAAATGAATATATAAAAAGGATAATATTGGACTATAAATGAATAATATTACACCAAATAAATAAGTAAACACATGTATATATTCATTCACTGGCCATTCATTTAGACAACGTAACTCCAAAAAGACAAGTAACACTATTTAGCATTTTGCCTAATCATTCCTGTAGCTTCTTGGCTAAGCTAGCACTGTGACGCAGTTCCACCAAACACATAAGTAATATATAAAAACTGAGAGATTACATACCTTTCCCGTGGTGGAAGTTCAACATCCGAGTCACTACTGTCCGGATCCAGGTCTGGCTGGAGGAGATCGTCATCATCCAACGAAGAGTCATCTGGTATGATCATAGCCCCACTATGGTCAGCTAGCATCTCTAGCACCAGCTCGGTGGTGAAGCTCTCCCTTCTGGCTGCCATTATTTGCTAAAATGGAAAGAGGATACACAAGAAAAAGATCTAAAAGCAAAGAAATCAACGTCCTTGAAATGTGCTCTGTTACCTGTTACCTGCTATCGTCGCTGCGTGCTGTGGTGCTGTCCTGCTGCGGTGCGGTCTTGCTGCGTAATGCGTAATGGAGCCGGAGCGGGCGTAGTTTATTCTACGCAGGATCATATCTTTGGAACCCATTGGTCAATTTGGGTGATTGACACCTTTTCTGAACCGTTAGAGCCAATATAATCGAGTGACAGTTAGTAAGTCCCGCTAAACACTTACGTCAAGTAGAGAGAGGTTTGCGTAAACAGCACGTGAGACAGCATTAGCTCGGGACTGCGAAACTGGCGGGGACCTTCGGGCTTAACAGGTTCAGAAGGTGATTAAGTGTGGAATTTCAGCATGTAATAATTGCAGAATATATTTGACATTTTGACACAACTTATTTTTGTAAATGATATTCTTTTTGTACACTCAATTAATAAAGCAGTCGCTTATTTATTCATTCTAGATATAATTAGAATCGGAGGGATGAAACCCTCTTTAATGGTCACACATACATGTACACAGCACACACAGTGAAATGTGGCCTCTGCATTTAACCCATCCTAATAGTAGGAGCAGTGGGCAACTATTGTATAGCGCCCGGGGAGCAATAGGGAGTGAGGGGGGAAGGTGGTTGTCCGGTGCCTTAGTCAAGGGCACCACGGCAGGGCCCAGGAGGTGAACTGGGACCTCTCCAAGTAGCAGTCCACACTCCATATAGGTCTGTTTGGGGACCCTATGGCTCCTTGTCCAAGCCCCTACTGACTGAGCCACTGATTGGCAAGTTAACTCTTTATATGATTCATCAGAGGTAATATTTCCATTCATGTTATAATTATTTTAAACCTTTCTCTCCTTTCATCCTTCTGCCATTCGTGTCAGAAGTAGATGTAGTGGGGAGGAAATAGGTACGGCATATATCGATATTTTAGTTACACTATATTGTGAAATTACAAAGAAAGCTTTCATTTTCCTCTGCCACACTTGTTCTCTCCGTCCTCTTCATGTCCAGTTGAGTCATTTCCCCGTCTGTGCTGCGGGTCTAGCTGCGTTGTTCTCTCTGTCCAGCAGAGGTCCTCGCTGTGTTTCTGATGTACAGTTTAGCAGCTCCCTCCAGTCAGGCAATGATCCGGTCCCTCTGTGTTTCTGTGTGCCTGCCCCAGTTAGTCTCTGCTTGTTAGTCAGTGTCCCTGCCTGAGCAGTCAGCCCTCTCATGTTTCCTTGTATGCTTTAATCTTTTGCTTGGTCCTCAGACCTCAGTGGAGCCCTAATCCTGTTTCCTGGTCCGCTGCTCTGCATTCTGGTTCTTACCTGGCTTGCTCGGGGCTTGACAAGCGGTTTGCTTAGTGATGTGTTTAAAGCAGGCCACCTTTCCCTCTAGCAATGTGCAGATATAGGACCAAATTTATCTGGAATCTTGGTTACTAAGAGCATATTTTAGTCTTCATCATCGATCACATTTGTTTTATATAAACCAATTTCACAAATTAGGCTAAAGGGTTTTTAAAAAAATGGAACAAAAGACCTTCTGTCCTTAGACCCTTGCAGTAGACAAGGAACACTCCCCAAAAGAGAGGCCACAAATTATGTTTTTCTTAATTTCTCCCTGGTCTTGAATTACAATAACTTATGTTTGCGCTGCTCCCATTATCATTCTACTACAGGGGGTAAAACAGCGATGGTGCACATGCAAAACAGAGACACACAGATAGTGGAAGGGTAGAAGAAATCCGCATGATTTTCTCTGCAACAGGCTTATACCCACACACTCTCCATCCGGTGAGTCAGACTTAAGTTCCTGCTGATAAATCCCTTCACAATCAACAACAGATGTGCAGGTGTAAAAAACAAGTTTTTCTGTGAGGCAAGTATTCTCCCGTCAGCTTAAGGCATTATTTTTAGGATGTTGTTGTGTGATAAAAAACAAGACACGCTCAGTCTTAAACTGATCCACAGTATGGCAGAATTTAAACATCAGCAGAGCAGCCGAGGAAATTTTGAGTTGCATGTCAAAGTCTGTATTTTGTAGCCACATACTGTGCACGACTGTTTATCCATTGATGTGTTTTGCCGCCCTTTATCACACACAGGAAGCTGGCACAGACACACAGAGAAGCTCAACGGAGCTCTCTAAATGCATGTTTGTGTTGAGCATTATTCCACCTGCTGATTCTCAGGATCCAAGACGCAATCTCACAAAGCATGTCTGGCAACCAAGATAACAGCAGGAAGAGGTACAACATCCGGATAGTATAAAACAACAGGTTTTAGATGCCTTGTAAACAAAGGCTCTAACAACACTATAAAAACAGCCAACAAAACTCAATTTTTTTATGTAATTTACTTGCCCTACATTTTTTTTTTTTCAATGTGCGTTTAAATAAGTAACACTTAAGTAACAATGAGAACATGTTTTAAGAACTCATTAATTTGTAAATTAATATCACATTTTCTGAACTTTCTGATAACTACGTTTTGGAAAACTTCATAAAAATATGTTTTTGTCAACGCCACGGTCATGGCACGCCCTCAAACGAGAATACCGCAGTGTGAGACTTCCTGTTCCTCTTTGCAGCAATTCTTTAGCAGTTGGACACGTGTTTGCGTTGGATCCTCTTCAAACCATCGTAAAACAAGTAAGCATGCCTCCTGAGTTATTAATTACTGCTTTTTAACTAGCAAGTATTATTTACTTTTCTTGTATTCACTGTTTTGAACGGAACATCGACATTTTAATGCATGCCAGTGCCATTACTGCTGTTAAAGTTAGACTCAGCCCTGTCGTGCTCATGTAGTCTATTTTTTCGTGCAAATGGTGTTGGACAAAGTTTGCATCAAGTGCTTACCGACGCAATTCTGTTAAAAGTGGTTAAAGGGGACCTATCATGCAAAATGCCGCTCTAAGCGTTGGCCGGGCACCGTGATGCGGCCGCGGGGCTCAGAGTCTCTCCTGCCGTGCATGTTGTGCGGTAAAATACCTCCGCTAAAACTATTCCCTACTACTTTTAACACAGCGGTTATGTAAGAGTAAGTTACTAATGCGCCTATTTGATATGAATTCCTCTGTATGTATTTCGCCGTTTGTTTTACTGTGAGCAATGAATTATCTTTCTCCAATCTTAGATGTGTACCCAATTTAAACTCAGTCTGCAGTTACAGCATCGAGTTGTTATTATACAAAATTAAGTGCAAACTATATTTTTCATGCGTATGCAACGCTATAGGTGCAAATCCATGTTGGAATCTGCAGGAGAATTAACGTTAGCTCTCAGTAGCCAGTGACGGAGGTGACTTCAGTCAGGCACAGTCAGGGAGAAGCCCCTCACTGCAGTGCGCAGTACCTCAAGATGGGCGGGAGCTCAAGATGGGCGGAGCCTCAACGCCCCGCCTTCTCAACCTTTGAGGCACGTGACGGGATGGCCCCTCCTTCTCAACCTTTGAGGCACGTGACGGGATGGCCCCTCCTTCTCAACCTTTGAGGCACGTGACGGGACGGCCCCTCCTTCTCAACCTTGGAGGCAAATGAAGAGCTTCACAGATGATGCTTTGCATCCTGTTTCCGGGGTAGCAGTTCTGTTAATCATAGCGTCAGAGTAAGATGGAGGTAAGTAACCTGGAATAAATTAACTATTTGTTTTTGCTGCAGTTTAAAATGTGTTGATTTTAAGTCTCACTTATTTGCTGTCAAATGTGCGCTGTCGCTACTAGGACTAGTGATGCAGTAACTACATTTAATAACTCTTAATTATAACTACAAACTACATTTGTGTTGCTTCAAAATAGTAGGATTGATGTATAAGCAAAGTCCTGAAAACTTTAGGAAAGTCTTTATATTATTTTTGCACTATTGAGAAATACTAATAACTATAATAACCTATATTTCAATTCGATTTTTACAAAATAAATGTATATCCTCTTAAGCCCTGAGCCTGTTTTTCAGGTTTCAGGCTCGAAAATGCTATGCCCAAAACAAATGACTATAACTTACCTTCTAAAAGGGTTATATGAATAATCTCTTTTATCAAAGCAAGGTTACATCTGTGAGTTGGATGTAGAAGTGTCAGAATTAATATAGATGTTTCTGTGTCAGAGTAAATTCAGATGGAACATAGTAAAAAAAGGTAAATTCTTACCTTCGCCTAAAAAAAACCCATTACTTATAGTGAAAACCACCCTTGAATGATGGGATGGTAGACTAAAAGCTTTAGGAATCCAAAGTATAACATATAGTAAGTACCCTGTATCAAGATTGAGGCAAAACAAGTGAAATTTGACCTTTTTAGAGAGGTTTAGCAAAAGAAAGTCCAGGCAGACTGACCTTTGGGCACATTTGGATACCATCAGTGCCATTTGACCTTTTTCAGGTACCATACTGTAAAAATAATTGTATTATCACTATAGGTAGTCATTCTATCCAAATACAAGTGTTTTTATAAAAAAAAAAAAAATCATTATTTTTTTTTTAATGTAAATGGTGTGTGTGTGTCCGTGTGTGGACTTTGCCACAGTCCTTACATGTTTATCACCCGACTAACACTTATAGGAAGGTTAACTTGCACAATAAAAATTAGGAAACATTGGATAAATGTGTCTCCAACATGAGCAGATTTATTTCAAAAACAACACGCACAAGTATAATAACACCACAAGCATTTTTTCAACAAAAAAAATGTACGCAACCTGAATGTTTTTAGTCAGAGGTGTGCCACGCCTTGAAACAGTTCTTTTTGGAATTGAGGCACAGGGGGACCAGGCACTTGGTGCAGTAGATAGGTGTCTTCACCGTTTTGTTGCCAGCATCAGAGCACCTCCTGCAGTACCTCCTGAGCGCGGTGGCATCTTCCCCATAACACGTGGGAACGCATACGAGTGATGATGGGGGGAGTGGGGGTGGTGCTGCAGGGACTTCAACCCTCATGTCTGCAGCAAGCTGCTCCCTGAAGGACTTCTGGGTGTGTGGCTTCGTCCTGCCGGGGTCACCCCTCATCTTGTGCAGCTCCTTCTAGAGAAGGAAGCTGTTCACCACTGCAATGTCCAGAAAATGAAAAAAAAAAGTCTTGTACCATGTCATGGTTTTGTGGTGAACGCTGTAGTACCCAATCAAAGCATCGGACACATCCACGCCGCCCATGCTTTTGTTGTAGTCCACCACAGCGTCAGGAACGGTAACAATCTTGGTCTGCCACACACCAGCCCGTTTCACTTTCCGCATGACAGTCTGTCCACTGAAGGCTGCATGCACTGTGGAGCACATGGTCACTTCACGGCTGTCCATCCACTTTACAAACAGGAGCTTGCTTCTCCTTATCCAACGCAGATCTCCCCTTTCAGCCCTTTTCGGAAGGTCGTTCAACTCAGTCTGTGGAAAACCAACTCGATTTTTTCGAATGGTCCCACAACAGCCAATGTTTTTTTGCGAACAAATCCTCAAAGAGGGCAGGGCTTGTGTAAAAGTTGTCCACAAAGAGTGTGTAGCCCCCACCGAGCAGAGGGAAAGGCAGGAGGTCAATCACGGAGGAGTAGCTGAGTCCCTGGCCTGAGAAGAACTCACTCTTCCCTGTATACACAAAGAAGTTCCATGTGTGAGGAATCCGCCAGCACAAACAGTTTGTATCCCCACTTCGTTGGTTTATCTTTCATGTACTGTTTCATGCTGATGCGGGCTTTGGAGGCGACCATCCTTTCATCTATTGAAATGTTTTGATAGGGCTGGAAATGTGCTTTGCAGGCAGCAGTGATTTCAGTGTACAGGGGCTTTATCTTGAAAAGTCTGTCATACTCTGCGGTGTTCCTTTTGCGGTCATTTTCTTCGTCTTCTTTAGGGTCGCTCATGTGCAATGACCACATTACATTACATTACATTTCATTTAGCTGACGCTTTTATCCAAAGCGACTTACAATTACCAATTACAGGGACATTCTCCCTGGAGTAACTAAGGGCTAAGTGCCTTACTCAAGGGCACACTAGTGGTGGTGTTCCTGGCGGGATTCACATCATGGCTTGGAAGCGGTCCCGGGACATTGTATCATCTGGGAATTTGAAGTCATATGGAAATGTTTTCTTCCAGTAGTCCGCTTGGTTGTGAACTAGGCCTTGGAAAATTATGATGGACTAGAAAATATAAAAATCCTTGAAAGTCAGCACTTTCCATACTTCTTTCCACCCTGCAATCTATTCAGGGCCTTTGTGTTTGTGTTGTCAATGATTGTATGAACCACGGCAGTGCTAAAAAATAGTCTGAAAAGCTGAAGGGGAGACCATGGGGCAGTGGTGTCCAACGCTGGCCCTGGGACCCTGGCTGGCATGAACCTCAGTGGCTCTGGTGTTTGGTCATTTTCCTCTTTGTTGTGCCACCTGAGTTCTTCCTCTGTCGTTCTGGAAGAGGAAGGCCCACCTCGGCCACGCCTCCTGGGATTTACAGCTTTTTTCGATGCTTTCCCTTTTCTTTTGCTGGGCAGCTCAAATGATGATTCAGAATCAGAAGATGCAGTCCGAGTTTGTACTGGTGCAGACGTCCGGCGGCGTAGCTTGGATGTTGATGGTTCTGGGGCAACTGTATGTTGATCTGATGCACGTCGTAGCTCAGATTAGGCAGATGTTGATGGCTTTGATCCAGAAGCCATTTGATACTCGTCTTCATCACTGTGAAAACAAATGTGGAAAAAACAAATCGATTACCTCACTGGCTTATTCTTTCAAAAATGTAACTCAAATCAGAAATAATTCCTCGTGTGTGAATTCCTCGTGTGTGAAATAACAGTATACATATATATATATATATATATATATATATATATATATTTTGTGACTATAATACGGCAGTATATATATATATACTGCCGTGTTATAGTCACAAAATACAATTAATCTATTGATAGGTGTTCACCAACAAGATCTTCCAATTGTTTCCGTTTCTCACAGCACAATGTCTGTAGAACTACAAAGAGCATCCATTTGGCGTGTGTGAAATAACAGTACACACAGGGTTGACACAGGGTTGATATATACACAATACAGCTTTGTTTATATACTGCCGTGTTATAGTCACAAAATACAATTAATCTATTTATAGTGTTCACAAACGCCATTGATTTAGTTTCTCACGGAAGATAACGCTACAACAACAAATCGGTGTCCATTTTGTATTTTGCGAGTGTGGAATTACTATAGTATAGATTACACCCAATAACACAACTAATAGATACAAACAGAGAGAGTATATACCTTTCCTGAAGTTCATAATCAGGGTCTGATTGTGGCCGAAGTAGATCCTCATCTTCTGACGGAGAGTCAGCGAACACCATTTCAACGGCGTCTTCAAGCTTATACAGCCTCTTTCTGGATGCCATTATTTGCTCGAATAAATCCTAAAAGCAAATAAATCCTTAACCTTCTAATATGATGTTCTATTGCCTGCTGTTGTCTCTGTTCGCTGGCTGTGTTCGCTGTGTTGTCGCTTCGCTGTGTCCGTTGCTGCTGTGCTGGAGCGGTTCTGCGTAAAGCAGCCGCTGCTGGCATTATTCATACTACGCAGGATCATATCTCTCGAACCCATTGGTCGATGTGGGTGATTGACACCTTTTTTGAAACTTTAGAGCCAATAGAATCGAGGGGGAGTTAGTAAATCACGCTTTACACTTACGTCAAGGAGAGAGGGGCTTGCGTAAACAGCACGTGAGACAGTAGTAGCCCCGGACTGCAAAACTTTATACCCACTCTGCGGCCATGAATGTAATGATGGATTATTAGGAACAATTCTAAAGTGACTAAGAGAAGTTGGATTAACCTTGAGCAGCGTTTTTATTCCCTTGAACACGACTTTTGATCACAAAACAGCAACGGTAAAACATAATTATTATTATTATAGTTTAGAACACTGTTGTTGTTTTCTTGCTCTGTTCTGGCTGCTAGCTCAGTGAGTTTGTGTCCTACAGTGATGATACTTATATCAAAATAATCTGTGGGGTATCAGCTTTCAGCTGATATGTAGTTTGTGCAGAACATATTAAGTTTTAAAGATCGTTTTTGCTAGTTAGTACCGGAAGTAGCATCAGCCTGTTTTCACTAAGGGCTAATGCTAACGCTTCTTTTGAGACTTGTGTTTTGTTTCGGTAAAAATGGCTCATATCGTTAGGTTGCTGAGTTTTTTCCCGTTATTTGAGTATAAGACATTCATAGGTTTTTAAATATTAAGAAGCCCCCAGACGCTGTCTCCTGCAGTGACGCGTTATTCCCCCCGGTATCGGGGGGGCCGGGCTTAAGAGGATATGCAGCTTATTTTATTCCTAACTATTTTGTTTGTGTTTGTTTTCTTTGACCAGAAACACATCACACACTGATGAAAGGGATGTTCTCAGAAGGATAGAGCTTGTGCCAGAGCTGGCGCGGCGCATACACAGTCAATGTGCGGAACAACTGTTCTCAGGAATGAGGAAAATCAATTACTTTTTGAACATGACAACACCCTCAACACACATATTTCTGCAAAGAAATATACTCCACCACTACGACAAAAAACAACGAAGCTAAAGAGCAATACAGAAAAATCATCCCAGCAGATATGGAAATACAGCTTGATGTCAATGGGAGGATATCATTAGGTGAAGCATTTCTTAGAATCATTATGTTCTTGTTCTTTGATGTGGTTATCTGGAGATATGTACTAAAAACTAATATTATTTCATTTCAACAGCTCCTCCTTCACAAGTTGGGATGGCCACTGTTGTGGCAGATATCTCTGCTCTGCGCCGATCCTATATGAGTGTGCTTTAAAAGAGGGGAAAACTCAAAACAGCCAGGATGAGGGTTAAACAATAATCTGTTTTAATAATAAAAGGTAATAATACAATACACTTTCAAAGGAGTGGGCCGGGCCCCACCCACCCCCTGCTCTGGTCCTAACTGCCGGGAGATCCTTTCATCTGGACGGCAAGAGTAAAAGAGAAATAACTAAAAAATATAATAGCTTATATGCAGAAAAGGAGGAGCTGTTGTCAGTTTCTCATTGGGAGATGCAAAAAAGATGGCTTCTCTTAGCGAATCAGCGTGTGCCAGCAGAGATGATCCGGAAACAGTCCCTTGGTTTGAAGCAAAACAACCACATCTGGTGTTCGCTGTCTTATTCTGCATAGATTTTCACACCCCCACCTTTCTACACATTCCAGAGGCTTCAGCTGTATCCCAATAATACCCCCTTGCTCACACAAAGATAATCCTTTCATTTCTCATATTTCCAGCTTTTGTTTGCACACTGCTATTACTAATACAAAGTAATTAAACACACATATATAAAGTAATTAAACACACATATACCATTCAAGATATGTAGACTTCCCTGAAACATGACATACTGGAGATGTTAAGCAGAAGAACTCTCATCCACCTAGCCTGCTTAACTACCCCTCCCCCACAGAGCAATAAAACCTGTTTAGCACCCAGGCATCCAGGAATGTTCGAAGCAAGTTTAGTCCTCACATTTATGAAAGGATAAAACAGAGAAATCAATACAAAACTAAAACACAGGTATTGTGTGAACAGTATTCACTTAACTGCTACTATTGATAATTACCAGTGAAACTCCAGGGGCCTCTTTCAATATCTGGAAATTGCAACAAGACTTTCTGCCATTTCTAATGTAACACTCTTCCCAAATATCAGATTATAATAATCTTCAATTCCCCCTTTTTATCTCTCAAGAGATAAACTTACACAAGGCATTTTGAAACATATCTACTATCATTCTTTTCTACTGTGTCTGTCCCCCAATATTGTATGAATCTATCAGAAACTGAGACCCAAAGTACTTGAACGTTTGGGAACAGAACACCATCTTCCATGGCAGTGAAGGAACAATCAGAGGTGGAACCTGAGCGCTAGAAAGCAAGCAGTCTCCTTGTGTGGTGAATCATCAGCCCCCCCCCCCCCCCCCCCTCAGAGGAATACGCCAACAAGGGCAGCTGATAGGGAGGGGGAGATGCGGCTTTCCTTTCACTGGTGGAACTGATCAGAGAGAAGTAGACTCCTCTGCTGCCTCGACAAGTCCCCCAGCCCGCTGACAACCGCTTCCAAGTAGTCTGCTGTAAGGATGTCTCCAGGGTCGTTCTCGTCCAGTCCACTGATGACAGCTTCCGAGTCGTCTGCTGTAGGGATGTCCTCAGGATCCTGCTCCTCCCGTCCACTGATGACAGCTTCCGAGTCGACCTCCTCTGCGAGGATCACGTCCATCCTGATGTCATCCCCGGTCCTAGCAGGTGGTTTCCTCGCCGCACACTGGCTCCCGTGGTACGAGCTGTCCCCCTTTCCTCCCACGCGGACGGCATGAGAGATCCGCTGGGTCACTCGGTCGGGGCCGGAGAGCCTGGGGTTGAGCCACTTTATCCTGATGACCTTCAGCCAGACGAACTCTGCTGTGTCCGCCTCCTGCGTCTCGTGTCCCCCTTTGGCATCACCAACCTGTGTGGAGAAATCTGATACAAATCCCTCAAGCCTACGCTCAGGGCTCCGGGGCCCTCCGCTGTTTGACCCACCATTGCGTAAGCAGCTTGGAGCCTGTTGGTGGGGTCTCTTAAAAATAACAGACGTCTGTGAACAGGTTTTCTAAATTAATTGTAGACCTCCTATCTGCCAGTGCAGCTTCAGAATCTTAATACTTGGCCTGTGGCAACAAAACAAAACTCCAACATCTCTAGGTGAACCAAATAACATATTTCAATAGCTCTGAATTTCTGACAAGCGTCTGTGTTATTCTTAATGAAATCCCTGAGATCCCATTTAAAATCTAAATATAATATGAACTGCTAATGTTTCTGGTAAAGAAACACACTAATGTTATGGATCCAAAAACAACCAAAATCACGATACTGACAAAGTGAATGATTTCCTGGTGATACTGCTTCTACCGGTCAGTGCTTAGATATTATCAAGCTGAAAAAATGAATACAAAATTTCAACAAACTGTCATCAAATGTCTTTCTATTATGAATTTAGATGAAATGTGTATCCCCATAATGACCTAAACAATAAAGTCTATGGCTTTTACTTCTTTACCAGGCTAGTTATGATGTTGTCTAAATTACATTCTGTCTCGTTACATTACTATGTTTTAGCTTTAACTGTAATATGTTCTTTGTACATTTCAAACCTCAGTTACTTTAATACCTGAAATATTACTCACCGGTCAACTTCCTCGGTATTCCATTCTGAAATTACCTCTCTCACAGTAGCCCCTTGGCCACTGATTCTGCATCTGTGTTACCTGTTATAACTCAATCAATATTAGAAACATGTCAACATTCATCAAACAGTATCTTATCCCCAGATATGGAGCAGGTCCATTCTAAAACTGTCAATCAATGGTCAGATTGAACAATCGAGTTGGGGCAGCAGGTTCCCTTCAGCCCCTAAATGAAAAATGTACATTGTAAAGTTTACACTCCCCCTTTTTACACAGAACTCATGTGTAACCAAAATCCTGTATGGGAAGAAAACCTTCAGGTAATAAGGGATTATAAAAAATACCCAACATTTTTCCCAAATGTACATCCATAATTTCCACAGTAAACACTTCAGTGAAATTAAGTGTTTCTCTCCATCCTTCAGTCCTAAAATAAACAGAATCTTCATGTTTTAGTTTGAGTTTCACATTCTGCAAACTGCCACCTCCTGTGGGAGTGAAATATCAAGTAGATTAGAAACGGGTCACTTGTACGGTTTTCCAATTTTTGTGGACTTGTAGGAAACCTCTCATTTCCCACGGAGCCCCAGAATAATGTGTTAGTCCAAAAGCATGCTTGATTAGTCATTGTTTTAAATCATGCAGTTGCACTGATCACATGCAGACATACACTCACACTCACACTCACACTGTCAGGTTGTAAAGTCAAGTTTGGTCAGTCACCCCAGAGTCAGTCATTGACAGTGTCTTCTCAAGTTACATTGTCGGTCAGGGTCAAAGGTCAGTTGGTCTCAGTCTTTTTGGCCATGTGTTGTGCTCTGCAGAGACTTTGATATTTCAGCATAGGCCAGTATCCTTTGTCTACAAAAATCTGTCATATATGGAGCGCCATCATTAATTAATTCACGATTACAACTATAATGTTCAAGATATATCTAACTTTTCATCGGAACAGCTGTTCCGCACATTCCCTGAAAAGTGTTAGCCAAAAAATGTATCCCTAGGCCACCAGGGTGGGTGGAGGGGGTCCGGAGGATGGGACTAAGCTGACCACCCAGGAGCCCAGTAGGGGACCAGGAAGGGATCTCGGGCGGACGGCCCGGGGGCAAGGCAGAGTCTAAAGTGGGGAACTCGGGCGGACGGCCCGGGGGCAAGGCAGAGTCCAAGGTGGGGGTCTCGGGCGGACGACCCGGGGGCAAGGCAGAGTCTAAGGTGGGGAACTCGGGCGGACGGCCCGGGGGCAAGGCAGAGTCCAAGGTGGGGGTCTCGGGCGGACGGCCCGGGGGCAAGGCAGAGTCCATGGTGGGGAACTCGGGCGGACGACCCGGGGGCAAGGCAGAGTCCAAGGTGGGGGTCTCGGGCGGACGGCCCGGGGGCAAGGCAGAGTCCATGGTGGGGCGAAGGCCACAGCGGGCGAACTCAGGGGGCCGAGCATGAGGGCGAAGACCAGACAGCTCCGGAGGCCGGGCAGGACCCGGTGTCGGCCGGACAGGAACCGGAGCCGGCGGGACAGGCTTCGGCAGGATCCCCCACGGAAGAGGACCAGGAGTTGGCAGGACCCCCAGCAGGAGAGTGGACGACGGGACCTCCAACGAGACAGGACAAAGGGTTGGCAGGACCCCCGGCAGGAGAGTAGACGACGGGACCTCCAACGAGACAGGACAAAGGGTTGGCAGGACCCCCGGCAGGAGAGTAGTCGGCGGGGCCTCCAACGGGACAGGACACAGGGTTGGCAGGACCCCCGGCAGGAGAGTAGTCGGCGGGGCCTCCAACAGCACAGGACATAGGATTGGCAGGACCCCCGGCAGGAGAGTAGACGGCGGGACCTCCAACGGCACAGGACATAGGGTTGGCAGGACCCCCGGCAGGAGCGTAGTCGGCGGGACCTCCAACGGGACAGGACATGGGGTTGGCAGGACCCCCGGCAGGAGAGTAGTCGGCGGGGCCTCCAACGGGACAGGACAAAGGGTTGGCAGGACCCCCGGCAGGAGACTAGTCTGCGGGACCTCCAACTGGACAAGACATGGGGTTGGCAGGACCCCCGGCAGAAGACTAGTCTGCGGGACCTCCAACTGGACAGGACATGGGGTTGGCAGGACCCCCAGCGGAACCTCCAACGGGACAAGACATGGGGTTGGCAGGACCCCCGGCAGAAGACTAGTCTGCGGGACCTCCAACTGGACAGGACATGGGGTTGGCAGGACCCCCGGCAGAAGACTAGTCTGCGGGACCTCCAACTGGACAGGACATGGGGTTGGCAGGACCCCCGGCAGGAGAGTAGACGGCGGGACCTCCAACGGGACAGGACATGGGGTTGGCAGGACCTCCAGCGGAACCTCCAACGGTACAGGACATGGAGTTGGCAGGACCCCCGGCAGAAGACTAGTCTGCGGGACCTCCAACGGCACATGAGTAGGGGCTTGAGTGGGGACTCGAGAGAGGGCTTGAGAGGGAACTCGAGAGGACACTGGAGAGTTGACTTGAGAGGGGACTTGAGAAGGGACTGGAGAGGGGACTCGAGAAGGAACTCGAGAGGTGACTCGAGAGGTAACTCGAGAGGGGACCTGAGAGGGGACTTGAGAGGGAACTCGAGAGGAGACCTGAGGGGAAACTTGAGAGGGGACTCGGGTAGGAACTTGAGAGGTGACTTGAGAGGGGACTCGAGAAAAGACTCGAGAGGTGACTGGAGAGGGGACTCGAGAAGGAACTCGAGAGGTGACTCGAGAGGTAACTCGAGAGGGGACCTGAGAGGGGACTTGAGAGGGAACTCGAGAGGAGACCTGAGGGGAAACTTGAGAGGTGACTCGAGAGGACACTGGAGAGTTGACTTGAGAGGGGACTCGAGAAAAGACTCGAGAGGGGACCTGAGAGGGGACCTGAGAGGGAACTCGAGAGGTGACTCGAGAGGTAACTCGAGAGGGGACCTGAGAGGGGACTTGAGAGGGAACTCGAGAGGAGACCTGAGGGGAAACTTGAGAGGGGACTCGGGTAGGAACTTGAGAGGTGACTTGAGAGGTGACTCGAGAGGTAACTCGAGAGGGGACCTGAGAGGAAACTTGAGAGGGGACTCGAGAGGTGACTCGAGAGGGGACCTGAGAGGAAACTTGAGAGGGGACTCGGGTAGGAACTTGAGAGGTGACTTGAGAGGTGACTCGAGAGGTAACTCGAAAGGGGACCTGAGAGGGGACTTGAGAGGGAACTCGAGAGGGGACCTGAGAGGGGACTTGAGAGGGAACTCGAGAGGGGACCTGAGAGGGGACTTGAGAGGGAACTCGAGAGGAGACCTGAGGGGAAACTTGAGAGGTGACTCGAGAGGACACTGGAGAGTTGACTTGAGAGGGGACTTGAGAAGGGACTGGAGAGGGGACTCGAGAAGGAACTCGAGAGGTGACTCGAGAGGTAACTCGAGAGGGGACCTGAGAGGGAACTCGAGAGGGAACTCGAGAGGGGACCTGAGAGGGGACTTGAGAGGGAACTCGAGAGGAGACCTGAGGGGAAACTTGAGAGGGGACTCGGGTAGGAACTTGAGAGGTGACTTGAGAGGGGACTCGAGAAAAGACTCGAGAGGGGACCCGAGAGGGAACTCGAGAGGAGACTAGAGAGGGAATTCGAGAGGGGACCTGAGAGGGGACTTGAGAGGGAACTCGAGAGGAGACCTGAGGGGAAACTTGAGAGGGGACTCCGGTAGGAACTTGAGAGGGGACTTGAGAAGTGTCTGGAGGGGAAACTTGAGAGAGTTGGTTCGCCAACAGAACACGGGGTGCTGGAGTCGGCCGGTACGCCGACAGGACACGGGGAGCTGGTGTTGGCTGAGGAGCCAACAAGAGACGAGGTGCTGGAGTCGGCCGGTACGCCGACAGGACACGGGGTGCTGGCGTCAGCCGGTATGCCGACAGGACACGGGGAGCTGGCGTCGGCCGGTATGCCGACAGGACACGGGGAGCTGGCGTTGGCCGGTAAGCCAGTCCTGGAGCCGAAACTGGAGTCGGGACCAGGGGTACTGGAGCCGGTACTGGAGCCAGAACCATGGCTGCTGGGGCCGGAACTGGGGCTGGAGCCATGGCTCTTGGGGCTCGGGCTGCTAGCTTGGCCTTGCGACTCCTTTTAGCAGCCGCCTGAATATTCCGTGGACCTCCATAAGCCAGACGAGTACCCGAGAACGGATCCTGGACAGGAGCAGGAAATGGGGAAGAAGCCGGGGCTGACTCCAGACGGAACCCACCAAGGCGTATGGTGCCAGGTTGGGAATCGGGAGGCAGGGAGCTAGCATGCCTGGGGCTAGCAGGCCGGGAATCACACACCGGGAGGATCTTTGAAATCCAGCCAGGTAAGAACTTCACCAAACCTGGTTTCTCTCTAGCCATTTGGCGCGCCTCCGACAACACAGCCTCTCGCTGCTGAAATCCGGGTGCTCTCTTCCATCGATCCGAGCAGTTAGCCAAAAAAAAGGAAAAATTCAATAATTCCAGCTCGAACGGATCTGCTGGGCCCATTTCTTGGTTGGTGTTTTCTGATAGCGCAGAGTGAAGCAGGTAGGACCCAAACGCAGATAACACTTGATAATACCTTTATTTCAAGGTCTCTTATCTAATACATAAACTTCAACAAACAAAACACTCTACGGTGAACTAGGTCACAAACAAAAGAAACACCAACACTGAACACAGGACGAGACAAGACTAAATACAGGGAGGGATAATTACAAGACAAGAAACAGCCGGGCAGGGGAGGAGAAACACAAGGGCCACAGGTGAACACAATCAGCTAACGAGACACAGGTGAGGAGGGAGGAGAAAACACAGGGACACCAGGGAAACTAACGACAGGAGGAAAACATGACAGAGAACAGTGAAAACACCCAAACCTAGACATAGACCTGTGACCTGACATGACAACCGTGACAGTAACAAGACAAGGCCAGTTCATAACACACAAATTGTCCTCTTTGTATGTCTAATCTAGGTAGAATAATCCACTATTATATTTAATTTGAATGTACTTCATATACTCAGTAAACCTCTTTTTACTTTCCCTCAACGTTACTGTATGCAATTAAGTTCCTCTGAAATCTAATTAAGTACAATTCTCAGTTAATGACAAATACCACGAAATTCACAATGCAATGCAATGGTAACAAGCAGTTCTCAAACCTCTCATAAAACCACAATGTGACGTAACTGTATCCTACAAAAACTAGGCCAAAAACAACAAATTATAGTTTCTTATTTATTTCAATATATCTTACTACATCAAATCACACTTTGATGTATTAGTTTTCACTGTTATTCATTCCAACTTCAGATCACTTGTTGATTATTCACCCCTTGTTTTAAATGACCTCCTTTTTCTTCAGGCATTAAAGAAGAGAGCAAACAGGAGAGAGAAAGGGGGGGATACTCTCACAGACACCCCGGCTGGAGCTGTCAGGCATTCCAGGAGAAGGGGGGCTTTCTTGAAACAAGAATGACTTCATATTTCTTTATCTGACTAAGGCTATTCTATGTTCAATAATATATTCTATTTATTCAAAAGCACATAAATATATCCTCCACGCTGTCTGTTCAGCTTTTAAGATGCGATATTTCTTTCAACAGAATGGGCGTTAAACCCAACAGAACAAGAGAAATCCGTTACTTTCAATGGCTTTTGAAGTTCGCGTTTCTACTCTTGGATTTAAACATATAATGCAACTGCAGATTCCTATGAAAACTGGAAAGCATTATTCTATTTTGTTCTGGATGGAGTCTTTAGAAAACCACTGAACATCCCCGATGAGTTAGCCGTCTCGATTTCTGAAAAAACCCACGGGGCTTTTCACCTTGTCTTACACTCCTCATCGCTTCACGTTCAGCTAACGAGTTTTAGCCGTATGATTCTGAAAAATCTACGGCGCCTTTCACTTTACTCTTAACACCTCGTTGCTTTATTTATTTATAACTTACCTATCTATGCTAAAATATGTATTGCATTATACCGTCAATGACACCTGGAAATATCCTTGACAACTCTAACTTTTAGCATAGCCAATTTACAGACCTTCGATAGAAACAGGCGTCCGTTTTACCTTTTAGTTTTAGGATCCTTAGTTGGCAGACTATTCCAGGTATTTCCTCCATCCGCTGGCTGCTCGTGCTTTCCTCTAAAAAAAACCACTCATGACGTCACCACGTCATGACGCCATCACGTCGGGCTGGTCACCAAATTGTTGTGGCAGATATCTCTGCTCTGCGCCGATCCTATATGAGTGTGCTTTAAAAGAGGGAAAACTCAAAACAGCCAGGATGAGGGTTAAACAATAATCTGTTTTAATAATAAAAGGTAATAATACAATACACTTTCAAAGGGGTGGGCCGGGCCCCCACTCCCTGCTCTGGTTCTGATGCCGGGAGAACCTTTCATCTGGACGGCAGGAGTAAAAGAGAAAGAACTAAAAGCCAGAATAGGCTTTTATGCAGAAAAGGAGGAGCTGTTGTCAGTTTCTCATTGGGAGATGCAAAAAAGATGGCTTCTCTTAGCGAATCAGCGCGTGCCAGCAGAGATGATCCGGAAACAGTCCCTTGGTTTGAAGCAAAACAACCACATCTGGTGTTCGCTGTCTCATTCTGCATAGATTTTCACACCCCCACCTTTCTACACATTCCAGAGGCTTCAGCTGTATCCCAATAATACCCCCTTGCTCACACAAAGATAATCCTTTCATTTCTCATATTTCCAGCTTTTGTTTACACACTGCTATTACTAATACAAAGTAATTAAACACACATATATAAAGTAATTAAACACACATATACCATTCAAGATATGTAGACTTCCCTGAAACATGACATACTGGAGATGTTAAGCAGAAGAACTCTCATCCACCTAGCCTGCTTAACTACCCCTCCCCCACAGAGCAATAAAACCTGTTTAGCACCCAGGCATCCAGGAATGTTCGAAGCAAGTTTAGTCCTCACATTTATGAAAGGATAAAACAGAGAAATCAATACAAAACACAAACACAGGTATTGTGTGAACAGTATTCACTTAAATGCTACTATTGATAATTACCAGAGAAACTCCAGGGGCCTCTTTCAATATCTGGAAATTGCAACAAGACTTTCTGCCATTTCTAATGTAACACTCTTCCCAAATATCAGATTATAATAATCTTCACCACTACATTTTCAGAACACCACAGAGATGGTCAGGAGCAACAAGGAGTGTAAGTTATCTGCTTTTAAAAAAAAAAATGTATTTGTATTTATTTATAGAATGACCATGCATACAAAAACATTAATCTCAGCAAAGAGAAGAGATGCCAGATTATAGCTAATAGCTCATTTCCATCTGTGGTCCTCAGACAGGTTCATAACAATCAATAAACAAATAATAACATTGCATGATCTCTATCAGTCAAACAATTTTAATTAAAACTGATTTAAGTACAGCTCAATAAATTAATACATAGTACACTTGAAATACACTTACATGATCTCGGTCACTCAAATAATTACAAAGCCTGATTTAAATTCAGGTTACAAACATAATACTTAGTACACTTCAAATACACTTAAATCAAATATCTAAGATATAGTATGACAATACAGTTCGAATAAAAAAAACTCAGATTACAGTGTAATTAATGTTGGCATGACTGGTTGCTTAATATCATTTTTTTTTTGCACCATAGGATAACGAGTTAAAATCAGTACAGGTTTTAGGTTCAACTGGAAGAGTATTCCAGTGCTTGATATTGACAACTTGTATTCATACAAGTCATACGGTATAAAGACATACATTTTGTGTTGTTGATTTGTTATCAAGTGAATGATGCCAAGGACCAGGGAGACTTTACTCGTATCAACACAGTTATGGCAAGCAAAGGTTGCTGGGGACAGGAGCTTCAGGAGGTTCAAAACAAACAAGTAAAGTGAACTAGTCAGCAGTTCAACATATTGTATGTAAGCTAAATATTACTTAAAATGCCAGTTTTCATTTTCTTTTTTCTTCCTTTAGCTGGCACAGGTTCTGGACAAGACCCAAAGCCCAAACACACATAGCCTTTGTGAGCAAGATGGTTCTCAGATCTTTGGAGTTTGGGTTTGGCTAATGACATGGATGGGATGGTAATCAGAGTGATCACGCTCTTTGTTTCTTGTATTCTTTCTAACTGATTTTGTTTTAATTGTTGCCATGTTTCATGTACTCTGTATTTTACTGACTGTGTGTTTGTATTCTGCCAGATCCTGAACAGCTGTCTTACAGTTATTGAGAAGGTATTGAAGCTGTTCTAAAATATGTAAATATATGTATAAAACATACTATATTATACCAAACAATTATAAGATATTACATTATGAACCTATCTGTTACAGAGAGTAGATGGCGTGTTTGCTGCCAACAACCATGGTATAGCTGCCTGGTTTCCACCATCTTCGCTGAATCCGATGATGAAAACCTGCCGGTGTTTGTATCATGATTACCCATGTTGCTGCTCCATGTTCTTGTACCAACTCATTGCTGTAGTCACATCAACTCCCTATAGAACACAGGATAGAATATAAAATTCATCTTCTCGCCTACAAAGCCCTTAATGGGCAGGCGCCATCTTACCTTAAAGAACTCATTATACCCTACTGTCCTACTATGGCATTGCGTTCCAAGAATGCAGGGTTGTTGGTTGTTCCTAGAGTCTCTAAAGGTACAATGGGAGCCAGAGCCTTTTCTTATCAAGCTCCACATTTATGGAATCAGCTTCCAGTTTGTGTTCGGGCGGCAGACACCCTATCTGTTTTTAAGAGTGCGCTCAAGACCTTCCTTTTTCATAAAGCTTATAGTTAGGGCTGATTAGATTCAGCCCCTAGTTTTGCTGATATAGGCTTAGTTTGTCGGGGGACATATTACTTCTTCCTTCTCTCTGTCTATACCTGTGTACTCTCATGTTCCGATTAACCCAGCTTCCCGAAATGTCTTTCTTTTTGGTGTCTATATACGCTGGGATCCGGAGTCATGGATCTTGAGTCGTGGCTGTGGTCCTGGATCATAGGTCCTGGATGGATATCCTCGTGGATTCATCTTCCTATTATACACACATGCATTTCCAAACATTTGGACTACCTATGTTGCAAATGTATTATCTTTTCAATTTACACACGGCATCTATTGCACGTCTGTCTGTCCTGGGAGAGGGATCCCTCCTCTGTTTCTCTCCCTGAGGTTTCTCCCATTTTTCCCTTTAAACTGTGGGTTTTCTCCGGAATTTTTTCCTTGTACGATGTGAGGGTCTAAGGACAGAGGGTGTCTTATTGTCATACTGATATTTTGTACAAACTGTGAAGTCCACTGAGACAAACATTTGTGATATTGGGCTATATAAATAAACATTGATTGATTGATTGAACACAACTGGTTTTTGCTTTTCCAGGAAAATGCAGCAAACCTCCAACGGCTTCTCCTTCCAGTGTGGGAACCTGGACACTGTGAGTACATGTAGTTCAGTCTTTTGTTTGTTTACTGTACAATGAAGTTTGCCATGCCGCAAATACTGTTTCTATCTTTAACGCTTCATTTAGTTGTATAATACAGATCCTACAACTTTATAATATAACGTTTGTATGTCAAAGTATACCTGTTGATATTGGAACATGTGATATTAACAGATACTGAAGCCACAAGCTAGGGGGATTTTCTTTCTAGATCCCCTCCGTGGCACTGGCTGGAGAGATGATAGTCGCACCAAACCATTCAGGTCTTTTGGCGCACAGTTACATCACATCCAGACAGTGGTAGTTCTGTTTCAGACCACTTGTCTATCTTTTTTTAGTCTATGGCTCTTTTTTATTTGAACTAAGATGGGATACATTGAACAGAACCATAGATGCCACTTGACAGCGGGGCTGTTCTGTTTTACCCCTTAATGACTTTTTTTTGGAAGTTCAAGTTTGTTCCTGTTCCAACAGTGTTCAAAGATTTTCTGCATGATTTTCGAGTACTTATAAAGTTGAATTAAATTGTACTTATTCTTAACTTTCACATGCATCGTGTTCACAGAAACCTTGCTCAGATCTTGTGCCCTGGGCCTTGGGCAAGTCTTGGTGTGGATGATGTCCAGGATAGATTTGTTAAAATTATTCTACTGAAGAGTATGATGTAATTGTCACTTTTCACACGACAGGGCCTACCAAGACAAGGGTTCTCGAACAACTGTGGGGTGTTTGTTTTGATGGTAAGATACTGGATATACAGTATACATATAGTAATCCTATTTTTCTGTTTATAATAATGTATACAAATGTATAATGCTTTCAGCATGCTATGCACTCCATTATTGCTCATAGTTTGAGACATGCTGTGATTTATTTATATCCAAAACAACATTCACCAAGGAATATTATTTGTCAATGAACACCATAGCATCACAACAACCTAACATAATATACTATTTCTTTATTTACAGTGCGCATTTTACATTGTGACAAGAGCCCAATTTGATTTCAATGAGGTATGTATAAATAAGGGTTTCATATCGCTTGTGGATACAAGACTTTTCAGGACATGTGTTGTTGACCCATCTGGTTGTGTGCTTTTTATATTCCAAGACAAACATGCAGCAAATTAGGCACTGGTGGTGCCTAGTTCTCCTCAAAAACGTTCCCATGCCGTATGTTTCTTTAATTTTACAATTTACATTTGCATTCTTGAAACTATTTGTTACACTGTAACCTGACTATATCATTTTTAATGTATGTTTTTAATGTTTGTCTTTCATTCACCAAGGTCTGAACAAGAGAGGTCGCAAGACTGCAAGAGGCGACGGGAGGAAAAGGCAATGCAGGTAGAAGTTGTTGAATCACAAATGATAAAGTCTTGAATCAGTGTGAGTGTTAAACATTTAAACTCTCTTTGTCAAATATATTTCAGGATGAAGAGGTTGTGAGGTTCCACAAAAGAAGCAGGCCATCATTTGAGATGGGGTCATGAGTGGCCGCTGCTGGGGGGGGGGACTGTTACAATCAGCTGTATTAGGTTCACTAATGCCTCAACATGTATTAGTTGTCACAATCTGTCTGTGTATTATTTGGTCCTGTCTTGTCTGTTGTTTTCTGTGTTCAATAAAATTGAAAGTCCTGAATTCAAAGTGTTTCTTAAGTAAAAGAGTATAAGTATTATCAGCTAAATGTACTCGAAGTATCAAAAGTAGAAGTACATGCGGAATGGCTCTGTTCACAGTATTATATTACCATTGATATTATCCTGTCAATTCTATGAATTTGTCAATACGATGGCACTTTTTTTAATATATTTTTTAAAATGCTGGTAGGAAATACAGTACTATATGATTTCATTTATATCACATGTTTTTCAGTAAAAAGTGAGTAAATATACAATATTGCCTTTGAAATTCAAATTAAAAAGGTGTACGTTAAAAAACAAATGAAGGCCCTTTCTTGAAGTCATAACTGAAATAATTGATGCAATTAACATGCAAATAGACATTAAAATATGATTTGAAGGCCGTTAATGTGTTTAATTTGAACAATTTTACATTGTTAAATGTCGTTGCCATGGCGACAGATCACTCGCCATCATCACAGACCTCAAGGTATCATTATATTACCGGTATCATTATATATGTAAGCAATAGCTCACGACAGGCCGGGGTTGTGGGGCGTGGTTCGGCCCGACGCGAAGCCCCAACTGTATACTGTTTTTCTCAGACGCGGAGGGATACTGAATTGTTGTGAAAAGTAACGTACAATTCTACAGTAGGGCCTGGCTCATTTCGTGGCATCTGCAGGCAGTGGCAAGTACTTCCGGCATCTGCCACAGAGGCCACTACTCCGTGGTATCTGTGGCAAGTACTTCCGGCATATGCCACAGATGGCACTACTCCGTGGCATCTGTGGCAAGTACTTCCGGCAGATGGCACTACTCTGTGGCATCTGTGGCAAGTACTTCCGGCATATGCCACCGATGCCACAACTTGCCGAGGCATCTGCCGCTGCTCAACGGGAGTTGCCACAAGATGTCAGAGTAAGAGAAGGTTTACGGTAGCTGTCACTCGCCTTCCGTGGCAAATGCTGCTATTTAAACCCATATTTATCATGTAAAATGTCGCTGTTTAGGCATGACTTTATCGAACTGATCTGTACACAGAGCTGATGTGCGATCTCTATTTTTAAAAAAGATTATACATTATCATTTCTATTCAATTTTACTTGGAGCATGGTTTGCTAAAATAAACAAACGTACTATATTTATGATGAAATATTGGCGAGTGAGGGTTGCAACGCCCTTGGCAATTGTCGCTTCGTGAGGGGAGTTTCCACTGCTTGCTACGATAAACCAGGTGTATTATGACTAGTAAAGACAAATAATTAACAAATACATATCTGTATTGACACAGCAACGTGTATACTGGTGTTATTAGACTTGGCCAGCGGACTTGGCTACAGACTTAGGGCAGCTGTAACTGATTGCAGTTGCCACTGCTAGTGAGATGCTAAGGTTTACTTTATAAATTAGGCAAAGGACAGTTACATTTGCCCCATGCCTTCAGCAGCAGCAGGCCATTCACTTTGATTTTATCCCGTTATGAAATGTCATCATTTCGACAATAAAGAAATGCTACATAAACGTTATCTTGCACGTTTTATCGAACCATCTCCGTTTCTAACTTTCAATATATTTAAAAAGAGATCTCTCTCTCAACTGCGTGCGGGGGCGGGGCCTCAAAGAGATGCTGATGCGCTGTGCATAATAATTCCAATAAGTATTCCAAAATGTATTCACTTCAGGTTTACGAAAGTAACTGTAATCAGATTACTTGTTTTTCAAATGTAACGCGAGTTGAATACAGTTAGGCTACTTGATTTTTGTATTCTGATTACGTAAAGCCGTTACATGTATTCCGTTACAACCCAACCCTGTGAACAGATCATCAGCTCTGTGTACAGATCAGTTCGATAAAGTCATGCTTAAACAGCGACATTTTACACGATAAATACGGGTTTAAATAGCAGCATTTGCCACGGAAGGCGAGTGGCAGCTACAGTAAACCTTCTCTTACTCTGGCATCTTGTGGCAACTCCCGTTGAGCAGCGGCAGATGCCTCGGCAAGTTGTGACGTCTGTGGCATATGCCGGAAGTACTTGCCACTGCCTGCAGATGCCACGAAATGCGCTGTCTCTCCAATTCTACCTGTGATATACACTCAGTATATCACGGCTAAGAACCAATCGGATTGCTTGATTGGACTTGTCCGTTTTATAAATATATATATATGTATATTAATAATATAAGATATAATATGTTAAATAGTTAATACTCTGACGCTATGATTAACAGAACAGAACTGCTACCCCGGAAACAGGATGCAACGCGACATCTGTGAAGCTCGTCACGTGCCTTAAAGGTTGAGAAGGAGGGGCCGTCCCGTCACGTGCCTCAACGGTTGAGAAGGAGGGGCGTTGAGGCTCCGCCCATGTTGAGCTCCCGCCCATCTTGAGGTACTGCGCACTGCAGTGAGGGGTACTACCAATCAGGCGCAATTCAGTAAAAGTGTGTATTGGGCGAGGATGCATTTATAACATCAGCAAGATGTGTTCAATATAGTCCAGTAAAATGCAGTCTTTACCGAGAAATATCAATAAATACAGTTTTATTAAGGAGATGTTTTACTACAACATAAAGTAGATATTAGACAGTATGCAAACGAGATAAAGGAGTATATATTGAAGTAATTAGGATTTGCTGTGTAGAGAATCATGGAATTGTACTGGTATCTAACAATACCATCCTTAATAAATGCCATCCTTATAAATGTATATAAATACAATACCGTTTAAAATTATACTTGTGTTTTAATGTTTGATTCCATTAATTGAATTAAATATGTTTTAATGAATTCTACTAAAATTATTGTTACATTGTCATCATGTAACTGTTTTGTTCTTTTATTTGCCTCACCAGAAAACAGTCACACCTCCTCTTGAAGACATTTTGCCTCCTGCTATGGACTTCAGGTTCACATCAGGTAAGCCCTTGAGTGTGTCAGACTAGTTGTTGTTTCAGAGGTTAATTCAAGACGTGTTATGTTTACATACTAATATAAAGAGCATCAGGTAAACATAGCTATTTCTATTTTTTGAATCACAGATGGGATGGAGATGAAAACTATACAGCATGTCACCACTCAAAGTGATATTTTAAAACATTATCGACTCCGTCATGGAACCTTTGGACAGAAACGTGCCCTGCCCTGCATTCATGTAGACTGGCCAGCGCTCTCACTCATCAAGATAAAAGTTGAAATAATCGTCTGTTCTTATTTATTCTAGGACCCATGTGCCACTTTATATAACTCTCTGAGCATGAGGTGGGGTTAAAAATAAGTACTTGGACATGTTATGAACTATATCAATATCATGACTATGTGGTTCCTTTTCTTGCAAACCAGCCTTTAAAACCCCTTGTAATGCATGTGAATAGCACCTCTGTTACCGTCTGTTAACAGCTAATGTAAACTGGCTCGTTATGTTTTCAAGACGGATTTGATTTTTGTTTTGAGGAAAACACATGGTGTGTCCTGATTTGTACTCAGTTTAGTGTTTTGTTTGTATTTACAGGGAACAGCAGAGGTCGAAGTGCAACAGGCTCATGATGCACAGCATCACAAACTTGTTACTGTTTTATGAAAACTGTTTTGAAATAATCACATTTTAATAAAATGTATTAACATGTCCATAATGTTCCCTTTTTTATTTATTTGTTTAATCTGCAATGTTTCGATGCTATCAAATATGTAAAGGGTTGGATTGAAATCAGGAAGAGTTTGTCGTATATACGTGGGGCAAAAAAAGTATTTGGTCAGCCACCAATTGTGCAAGTTCTCCCACTTAAAAAGATGAGAGAGGCTTGTAATTTTCATCCTAGGTACACTTCAACTATGAGAGACAGAATGGGGGGAAAGAATCCAGGAAATCACATTGTAGGATTTTTAATGAATTAATTGGTAAATTCCTCTGTAAAATAAGTATTTGGTCACCTACAAACAAACAAGATTTCTGGCTCTCACAGACCTGTAACTTCTTCTTTAAGAGCCTCCTCTGTCCTCCACTCGTTAACTGTATTAATGGCACCTGTTTGAACTCGTTATCAGTATACAAGACACCTGTCCACAACCTCAAACAGTCACACTCCAAACTCCACTATGGCCAAGACCAAAGAGCTGTCAAAGGATACCAGAAACAAAATTGAAACTGCACCAGGCTGGGAAGACTGAATCTGCAATAGGTAAGCAGCTTGGTGTGAAGAAATCAACTGTGGGAGCAATTATTAGAAAATGGAAGACATACAAGACCACTGATAATCTCCCTCGATCTGGGGCTCCACGCAAGATCTCACCCCGTGGGGTCAAAATGATCACAAGAACGGTGAGCAAAAATCCCAGAACCACACAGGGGGACCTAGTCAATGACCGGCAGAGAGCTGGGACCAAAGTAACAAAGGCTACCATCAGTAACACACTACGCCGCCAGGGACTCAAATCCTACAGTGCCAGACGTGTCCCCCTGCTTAAGCCAGTACATGTCCAGGCCCGTCTGAAGTTTGCTAGGGAGCATTTAGATGATCCAGAAGAGGATTGGGAGAATGTCATATGATCAGATGAAACCAAAATATAACTTTTTGGTAAAAACTCAACTAGACGTGTTTGGAGGAGAAAGAATGCTGAGTTGCATCCAAAGAACACCATACCTACTGTGAAACATGGGGGGCTGTTTTTCTGCAAAGGGACCAGGACGACTGATCCGTGTAAAGGAAAGAATGAATGAGGCCATGTATCGTGAGATTTTGAGTGACAACCTCCTTCCATCAGCAAGGGCATTGAAGATGAAAGTGGCTGGGTCTTTCAGCATGACAATGATCCCAAACACACCGCCCGGGCAACGAAGGAGTGGCTTCGTAAGAAGCATTTCAAGGTCCTGGAGTGGCCTAGCCAGTCTCCAGATCTCAACCCCATAGAAAATCTTTGGAGGGAGTTGAAAGTCCGTGTTGCCCAGCGACAGCCCCAAAACATCACTGCTCTAGAGGAGATCTGCATGGAGGAATGGGTCAAAATACCAGCAACAGTGTGTGAAAACCTTGTGAAGACTTACAGAAAACGTTTGACCTCTGTCATTGCCAACAAAGGGTATATAACAAAGTATTGAGATTAACTTTTGTTATTGACCAAATACTTATTTTCCACCATAATTTGCAAATACATTCTTTAAAAATCAGACAGTGATTTTCTGGATTTTTTTTTTCTCATTTTGTCTCTCATAGTTGAGGTATACCTAGGATGAAAATTACAGGCCTCTCATCTTTTTAAGTGGGAGAACTTGCACAATTGGTGGCTGACTAAATACTTTTTTGCCCCACTGTAGGTTCCGGCAACTCAATTGTGTTTTATAATTAACTTTATTTATTCTTGTCTTATGTGGTTCTTAGCAGATGGTTATTTGCATTGGTTACACTTAATATCTTGGGTTTTAATTGTAGGCTCAACTCATCTTTTCACATGCAGACAAAATCACATTAGTGAGTTTACCCAACTCCTAAAATTGCTTGGAACCACTTGACACGTATTTTTTAAGTTTTAGCAAAGTAACACATTATTGAGTAGAGGAAAACTAAAAAAAAGTGCGTTTCACCAACTAAAAAAATGCAAAAGTTGACTAAACTCTTAAAATGGCTTGGAACCACTTGACACATATTTTTTAAGTTTGAGCAAAGCAACAGTTTTTGAAGGCTGTACTTCTCATTCACCAACAAAGAACTTCAGGTATAAGAGAAACACATTTAAACAGCTTTAGAGCTGAGCATTTGTGTTTTGCCAATGAGAAAACATTTAGAAAATTAGGATAAAATCGCATGTCTGTGGTTCTCCATTGAAATTCCCCAGATTGCTGTGTGAGCTTCATGTGACAAAAGTAACCAAAGCTTGGTAAGATGGATACTCTACATAGCCATCTACACATAGGAAAAAAACATAATGCAGTTATGTCAACTGCTCCCTACCAATATAGTTGAGCAGTATTTTAGAGTTTGTAGTAATTACTAAGCCTCCTGATGGCCACTAGCAAACACTTAAAGCAATACTAATACAAACAATAACATATTACCTATAACAAGATCAATCATAACAATATTAATAATAATTAAAACAATGAGATAATTATTGCTGCAAACTAAATTATATTCTAATCTTAAATTATTTATTAAAACATGGAAGACCACAGACAAAATTGTCAGATTTATCCAAACATATTTAACACTCACATCAGAGGATATGCAGTCAAGACCCAAGACAAAGTTTTATCGCACTCTTTGCTGCTGTTAAGTTATAAATGTTATTTTGTGCAATTAGCTTATTACTGGTTAGTATTCATGTCTATGTATGTATACAAAAGTGGAAATACACCATCAATCAAAGTTCACCTGTGGAAAATCTCAATCTCAATCTTTATTTATTTATATAGCACATTTAAAACAACCTTCAGTTGACCAAAGTGCTGTACAGGTAGTAACTACAATATTAAATAACCCAATGGGAGTACAATAATAAAACAATAATTAAAAACATAATAAAAAGCACAATAACTAGAAACATATAATAAATAAAAAACACATGCAAATATAAAAATGTAATGTTCAACTAGTATTAAAAGCCAGTGCAAAGAGATGAGTTTTTAGCTGAGATTTAAACAGTTCAATAGACTCAGCAGTCCGGATATGTGCTGGGAGACTGTTCCACAGTCTGGGAGCTGCAACACTGAAAGCCCTGTCACCTCTGTGTTTTTTCCTGCTCCGAGGAACCACCAACATATTCTGCTGAGCTGAGCGCAATGCTCTAGCTGGAGCATGGCGGTGCAACAACTCAGACAGGTAATGTGGTGCCAGTCCATGCAATGATTTAAAAACAACAAGTAAGTACTTGGAAACTGGATCCTGTAACTGACGGGAAGCCAATGAAGGTCTGCCAAAACGGGTGTGATGTGGTCATAACGTCTCTTCCCAGTAAGAAAGCGTGCAGCCGCATTTTGGACCAGCTGCAGGCGACGGATCAAACACTTGTCATCACTAATATAGAGGGAGTTACAATAGTCTAAACAAGACGTTATAAATAAGTGGATTAGCTGTTCAAATTCCTTACTAGGAAGATAGGCTTTTACCTTCCCCAGAAGCCGCAGCTGGAAGAAGCTTGTCTTGACAACTGAGCCTATCTGTTTATCAAATTTTAAAACAGTTGTCAAAGATGACTCCAAGATTTCTGACAGAGGGACGGCTGTAGGAGGCTAAGGGGCCGAGTACACTATTAAAGCCATCCAGGAGTTCAGACTGTCCAAATATTATAATCTCTGTCTTGTTTTCGTTAAGAGTCAAGAAGTTGATTTCCATCCATGATTTTATGTCTTTCAGACAGCTAAGCAAGGCAATCCTAGATTCCTTATTTGCTTTTATAGGCAGGTATACCTGCAGATCATCTGCAAAGCAATGGTAAGAAATGTTATGCTTTTTAAAAATTGACCCCAGAGGTAGTAAATACAGACTGAACAAAATGGGGCCTAGGATAGAGCCTTGTGGGACCCCATATGCTAGTGGGGCTGCAGCTGAAGAATACTGGCCAAGATGCACAGAAAAGGTCCTTTCTGACAGTTAGGATTGAAACCATTATAGGACCTTTAATACCAACACACAGTTCAAGGCATGATAAAATAATTTGGTGGTCAATGGTGTCAAAAGCAGCAGACAAATCTAAAAGCACAAGCACAGCAGAATTCCCAGAATCAGCAGTTAAAAGATCATTCAAAACTCTTAGAAGAGCAGTTTCCGTGCTGTGGCATGATTTAAAACCAGACTGAAACTTCTCTGATATGCAGTTTAAAACAAGGTGTGACTGCAGTTGTGCTAAAACCCCTTTCTCTAGGACTTTAGACAGGAAGGGACGCTTAGAAATAGGTCTAATGTTGGAGAGAACAGAATGATCAAGGTTCTGTTTTTTGATAAGAGGCTGCACTACAGCGTGTTTAAAAAAGGTTGGAACGCAGCCTGAGGTGAGAGAGATATTTATCAAAGTTAAAATATATGACCCAATAGTATTAAAAACGTCTTTCAGTAGCCTGGAGGAATACTGGCAAAGGGGTATTGTGAAGGTTTCAATTTTTTTAACCACATCAGATAACTCGGACAGTGAAACCAGGTCAAACTGCTCGAAGACAGCTGAGCACACAGGAGACACTGCTGGGTCTAAGGTGAGAGGAGGAGGTGAAGATCTGATGGCCAAGACTTTATCATTAAAAAATGAAAGGAACTTTCAAAAAAAAGAAAGACATATGGGACACAATGAGGAGAAAGAGAAAATAAAGAGAGAAAGTGATAGAGATGAGAGAGGAAGAGCAGGTTCTGGATAGCATTAGCATTATGTCCCTGTGCTGTCAACACAACAAGTGAGGAGTCTCAGAGAAAAGGACAGGCCGTGAATACAGAGAGAGGAAAGAAGGATGAGATGTTAAAGCCACGGATGAGAGGATATGAGAGGTGGATCATTCCCAAGTATTTCAGTATGAGAAACAAAAACACCTACATTGAAGTTGCATTGAGGTATATTTAATGTTCTTTAATCAAAACACAATGTTGGCACAACATCTTTCTTTCTGTACATTAATGTATGTTCACAACATAAATCCCCAAATGTAAGGTTCATTGTATCACACAGTAAGAGTGAGCCGAATACATTTATTGTTTAAGTGCTTAGTACAACTTAGTACATCAACCCATGCTTTTCTGTTATATTCATTGGTAGATCATGAGTGGAAATGCAATGTACTATTTTGTGCTTTCTTTACTCCATGTACATCGATTACTGACAATATTTAACCTTCTTGTTTGCCTGTTTCTAGGCTATGTCACGCTGAAGTTTCCCTTCATTTGTATCAGCCAGATACAGTCTATGGTAACAGCATGATTTCAGAAAGTGGTGCAGAAATACTTTTTTTTGCCTTTTGACGGCTCCCTCGTCTCAAAGTCCACATTATTTTAACATGTTTTTAGCTGGATGCATGAAATAAGGTCTGTGGTTTACAGTAGATTAAGAGATTATGCGCAGCCATGGGAATGTAATGTAGTTTGCTTATAGCCGTTAGCTTTCACATCTGTTGATTACATTTAAGCTTCAAAAATATAAAGCAGTGTCCATATTTGGAGATTATCCGGCTGAACAAGAGAACCAAAAACACAGATCTTATTTTCCGCAATATTCCAAAATACAATAGATTTATCGTGGGAGACCTTGAGATGCTAACTTTGGGGTCGGCCTACAAAAATCACTGCCCCACTCTATTGAGTGGCTGCTTTGACTGATAGCCTATTAAAATGCCCAGGCACTCACAATTATTCCAGACAGACTTGTATTAATTTCGTCATTGAAATATTGATGTTTCTGGTCGTACATGAGTTTGCACATCCTTTTTTCATTGTTCTTGAGTGCAGCAGTCTCATTGTCAGCCTTCAAAGGTATATTAGCATTTAGCGTCCAGCTCTAGCATTCTGCCTCACTTAAAACAGCAGGCATTAAAAGTCCCCAGAAGATCAGAAATGTCAGTTGGCGAGAATCTCAATGTATCTTTCCCCTTTGTCATTCGGTAGTCAAAACACAGTACACAAAATGCTGGGTTTTACAGAGCTCTAGTGTAAACAACACAATATCAGCAAATTAATGGACGTGACAAACCTGCTCTGGCAGCTAGAAAGTGCTTCCCAGAGATACAGCACACACACAAACTGCAAGTGTCTCACATTAAATGGGAAAATTACAGACCTCAATACCCTTTTACTACACTTGTAAACATCTTACGGTCTTTTAGGAGGCAAGAGGGGAGGGGGGGGGGGGAAGTTGCCTTCGTGTGTTTGAGAAAGATGACATGTCCATTTCTCCATGCATTCTGTGATCAGTTGATGAGAAATTATCCATCGCATAGCATACACTGAAAGGCAAGGAAAATATCACAATGTCTGAAAAATAGTAGCCGTTAAAGAGCTAAAACAATGTACAGGACATTTACAAAAGAGGAATCCATTTCTAATACAGCTAGCAATAACCGTGGTTGTTGTGGTCACTGATGTACATGACATGAGTGACATATAACAGGTTTTACTGCTGTGCCAGCTCATATCCTTTTTTTCCTTCCAAGGTACTCAGAAGAAAAGCCATTTTCTGATTTTAACAATACAGCAGCTGAGCTCACAACACCCAGAGTTTTCTCATTAATAAAAAAAACTTGCTTGCTACTTCTTTTAGTTTTTTGTCCAACAATACCCCTGCCCCTAGGTGCTTATGTTCAAGTAGTCTGTGGAATGAAAGAAAATGAGAACTGCAGCAAGCTGCAGATTTTTTTCTTATGATCACAGAAAAGAGAGAAATGATTGTCATTATTTTTTTTTGTTGATGGCTCATAATAAGAAATCGCACTTTGATTCCAGCAGGTTCATCAAGTCAAAAGTTGGCATCTACAATTCACATGATGTCCCACTGGTGTAAAACCAATTGAGCACTGGAACAACACCCTTCATCTGTGTAGGTAAAATGGCTCTTTGGAACATCACTTCCATCCTCATCATCCTGTTCATTCCCCCAAAAACGGTTAGACGTGGGTCTGCATGCGTTTCTGCAGAGGCCTGGTGAGGTCTGAGTTCTGAGAGGAGGACTGGGAGTAGTGGGAGGAGGACGAGGCGGAGGTTTTGCTGTCCTTGTCAAACTGCACGTAGCCTTCCTGCTTGCTGTAGCTGCTGACGCTGCTGTCACACTGCGTGTCGATGAAGGAGCTGGAGTCGCTCAGGGAGCTGCGCTGGAACTCTCGCTCGCACAGTTCGATGGAGCTGCTGCCCATGCCCAGGACGAAGCGCTGGCTGTAGTCGTACAGGCGGTTGGGCGTGGCCCCCAGGGTGTTGTAGATGTTGGTGAAGGACATTCCGGTGGGCACCCGCTGCTTGCCCAAGGTCATAGTTCCAGCAGGGGGGCTTCGGACTAAGTCGGGAGTCTGGCTCTGGGCCAGGGCCATAGTGGGGGTGGGTTGGTTCTCGTTGAAGGTGTTGACACTGTAGTAGCCATTGGTGGGGTCCTTGTTCATGTAAATGAAGCAAAAAAGGACAATAACCTACATTATTGTTGTTGCCTTCAAATGAATCGAGGCTTTCGTTTCGTAAAACACGGTGCATCTACACTGAAAATCGGAAATGTTGACTTTAATTAAATGTATTATGTCGGCATATTTCACATAACTATATTATATTAGTTGAAAGCAATAACATAATGTTTAAATAACAAAGATAAGGTTCAACTTTATGTTATTGCTTTCAACTAACCTAATACAGTTATGTGAAACTTGTTGAATACATTTAATGAAAGTCAACGTTTCAGTTTTTTCAGTGTATAAAAACACAATAGACAAGGGACTACATAACAAACAGTTTTTCTAATCTGTTACCTTCTCCTCTGAGGATCAAAGTAGAATCCCAAACCGTAATGATATGGGATGTTGAATTAACAAAATAAATAAACAGGCTAACATTGAAGCAGAGAACATACTTTGTATTAGAGAATATTTCTTCTTTGTTGACGTTAATAACAAATCCTGTTCGTGACGCCAGCTTTAAGGAATGTGCTCCAGCACTTAGTGTCAAGTGTTATGGCCTGATAGGGGAGTTTACGACTGTGGGAACACTGGCTTTCTAAGAGACATCTCCTGTAGCTCCACAGATGTTTACGCTTCCCCCAATATGCTCATTAACTCTCTGTAAACTAGTTAAAAGGTCTATCGAGAGATAGGCTGGTCAGAATTGACATGACAACCCACCCGTGCAGTCAGAACCTTTTGCTGCTGTGACTTGTGATATGAATTCTCCGGCCGTTGACTTGTAATAAACTATCAGTGTTTGACATCAAAGCTCCAACTCTCCTCGTGTTTCTCTGAGTCCTGACTCTCCATTGCTGCAGAAGTTTCCCTTACACTTAGTGTGAAGGACCTGCCGTTGACTTATCTATTCAGTTAATTGCTTCTCTGTTCTATTCATCTTTCTGTGCAGCGTGTGTTCAGGATATGTTGATACATTTGAATGTTTGTAACTGCTCTTGCTGTTTCTCTCTTTTAATACCATGCGTGGATATTAACTCACTGCTGCTCTCTGCTACTGTATATACAGTCTAAGAGGGAAAATAAGTGAAAAAGCAGCTAAATGCAGTTTCCTCGCAGCAGAACTTATTAATATCAACATCTTGTTGCCAAGAAACTACACTGAAAAAACTGAAATGTTGATTTTAAGCAACAATATTACATTTAAACTTCATATTATTAACCCAATACAGCTATGTGACATCTGTTGACATATTACATTTAATTAAAGTCAATGTTTCAGTTTTTTGTATCCACATCACAACAAATATTTAAAGGATTACAAGAAACAAGTGTACAACTCATCTAAACAGAAAGTCAGACAGCAGGCATACTGTATACAGTACGTAGGTGTTAACAGAGCTATCTCTCAAAAAGAAAATCATTATGATTTGTACTGAGGAGGAGCCTCAAAAGATTATTTTCTTATAAAAGAATAATACAGCTGAAAATCTAGGTCAGGCCCATGGCTCTGAAACGTCTTTTTACATGAAACAAAACTGCCTCATTTAGGAGTTCCCTTAACTTAAAGCTGTAATTTCCACATTTATCCAAAAATGCAGCTCTGAGTAGAAAAAGCCGTCAAACAGAGCGATTACACCTGGAATTTGGATCACAGACAAGGACCAAAAAAGCAGAATTTGTTTTTAGTGTAGTACAGTAGAGCCGTTGTTTTCACCTGTTTCTTCCAGAAATAAAGGTCACTTAAAATGTATTTTAAGTGAAATATGTATATGATCTATGTCTGTCTATCAATAAGGAGCTACGACTTACAGTTCATTGTGCAACTGTGTCTTGTAAAATGACTAAGTAACCTTAAATTAGGGGTTTGTAAATGTACTCAGTAGTCTGGTAATGAGTATACCATTTCATTCAAGAATTTTTGATTAGTTTAATGTAGTCACTTGGCTAAGGTATTGTATATTAAGTAGGCAGAAAGACTTGGCTTACCTCTTGATTACATTTCAAAGTGTGTGACATAAGCAAATGTGAGAGAGTGGGAATGTAGTTGTGAAAGCTATAATGAAGCATCTCAGCATTTGCTGCCCTCATGGGCTCTCTATACGTCACCATTTATTCCTATTAGTTAGAAAGTCAAATAACAAATGTAACCCCCTTCTGCTGTCAAAGGAATGTGTCAAAACGAGTCAATGGTACCATTCCACAGCTCAGCAGCTAATTGGTTATCCAGCCATCAAAGGGCAATGCACTTGTTTCCCTGGTGGATGTTTAGCTGCTCATTCAACAAACCAATGCAACACCATGTTTGACCATTTCAACCGTTTGTGGTTCAGACGTTGTTATGCAACTAGTTCATTAAAAAAGAACTAAGAAAAACAAAACGGTGTGCCGGTATTTTTCTGTATTTCGTAAAGATTATTGTTTACCCACACTTGCAAATAATGAATGCTTTGCCTCTTCTTAAAAGCCCACACGCAAAGAAAGCGTTGAGGAGAAGGCCAATGTGGGCTGCTTTTAAAAGCCTTGAGCTCTTTCATTTTTACATCTCATATCGCTGTCTTGGTATTAGCCAGTGTTAGAGAATATTTCTTCTCTCTCCCTAAGTGTCAAATAATAATTCTTCCGTACTCCTAAGATATATAACTTTATTGCCTGTTGACCTTTACGACGAACCCTAAGTCTGTTATCTGTCTTAAGGAATGGGAAGTCTCAGCTATTGTTGACATTACCTGTTTTATGACCGTTCAACTCTCGGTCACAGAGCCAATGAGTCAGATAAGTGATTCAGTGTCTCCAGGTGTTCACGTATACCTTCCCCCAATATGCTGATTAGCTCTCTGTAAACTAGTTTAAAAGGTCTATCGAGAGATAGGCTGATCATAATTGACATGACAACCCACCCGTGCAGTCAGAACCTTTTGCTGCTGTGACTTGTGATATGAATTCTCCGGCCGATGCTTGTAATAAACTACCAGTGTTTGACATCAGAACTCCTGCTCGTCCTGTGTCTCCTTCATGAGTCGGTGACTCCCACTGCATTACTACACAGAAGTTTCCTCCACAGCCAGTGCCAACACTTGAAATAAAGCAATTTGATACTACCTACTGCAGTGATTTTCAACCACTGTGCCGTTGGAAATGTGTCAAATTTGACAAAATCGGTCCACAAAAACCTTATTTAATTTGCCAATATTGAGCTTCTTTGCCTGCAACGCTGTGACTGGCTAAGTACTTACATACTCTTCCATTATGCAGTAGGTAGCGCAACAACAACCTTGTTAATTTAGAACAGTGGGATTAAGTGATGCGCGGGAGACGGTGTGGTGACAAATCTGACTATTTGTTCGCCTGGGTAAACAAACTGAAAAAACAGATAACATTTATGAAAAAATCACAACGGTGTATAAGAGAGCTCTCAAAGCTAGCTACTTAGCAGCTGACCTCTTAACCAAATGGAGAGACTGTTTAGGCTTCAATGTGTTATTGTGTAACCTTTTTGGTTGTTGATGTGCGGCAGCAGGTTTCTTTTTTGTAAAAAATGTATCACAGCTAAAAAACGGCTGAAAAACATTGCTGCCTATACAAAGTAAACCAATGCATTTGAACTTGCGTAACACATGCGTCTCCTTTTTTCATTTGAAATCCTGTTTGTTTGCGTATATCCAAATAAAGAAGTAATAGGAGTCACGGCTTGGTCTTCAGTGTGTGGGAAGAGAAGCATGGTGTGCTGCAGTCAACATCATCACTGGCTAACTCATTTCTCTGATTCAGATGTGACTGTGCTGCTGAGTTTGAAATGACTACGAGGCTGTAGAAAGAACATGCTTGACTAAATGAGAGTAAGACGAGCCTTATCAAACCAGACCTAAATCATAATGCTCCCGCTGTAGAGCTAATGGAGAAATACAGATATAAATAACTTTATCTCTTCCTACTAATTTTCCCAGAGGGTTCAATAGAAAATCAGCAGGGAGAGGCAGCCATTTATCTTCCTCTCCGTTTATCTCTCCTGTGTATGTCGCAACCTGCAGGCTATTGGACAAATTGAATTTGTGAGATCCTTTTGGACAGGCACGAGACGCACCACTTGGCATTTATAAAAAAAAGTAAAAAAAGAATGCTGTGTTAGTTGTTCTTAAGCCTTTGTCAAATGCATTAACCTTTACATTTATGTCTTGAACACTAATTTCTGGATTATTAAGATTGATGTGCTGTTGCGGTAATCTATGCCTACCATATGTGTGTCCATATATATAATATCAAATGGCTAAATGAGTACATGACTATTAAAAGGTGTGAACAGCATTTAACTAAGATGTCTTTAATCATTGGAACGCCCCCGCATGTGTTGTGCTGTCACTTCTGCTAGCATGCACTTCTTCACATTACACCAACAGGCAGTGGTGGAAGAAGTGTTCAGGTGCTTCACTTGAGTAAAAGTACCAATACATTATTGTCAAAATACTTCATTACAAGTAAAATCCTGCATTCAAAATATAACTTAAGGAAAAGTACGAAAGCATTATCAGCAAAATGTCCTTAAAGTATACAAATTTAAAGTAATAATTGTGCAGAAAAATGGTCTTTTCTATGTGTGTAGACAATTATATTTATACGTGTGATATTTCTAGATAATATTGTTGCATCAAATAGTATTTCACTGTTGTAGAAAAACACAGTTCTGATTTGATTTACTTTTTGTGAAATATTGAAATCATTTGACTCTTTTGTGACTTAAAGAGTAAGTCCAATAGTTGTATTTTTTAGAGATACATTTTGTTGAAAGTAGCTAAAGGTGTTAAATAAATGCAGTGGAGTAGTAATATAGTAAAGTAAAAGTACCTCAAAATTGTACTTAAGTAAATCTACTTAGTTACTTCACACCTCTGCTAACAGGCATTGTTTTTATGCAGCTGCATAATGGGCAGCTACTTCTTATTGAACGCTTTCTTCTTTGCCTCTGCAATTAAAAGGCTAATTGGCTCTCTGAAGCTCAGCCATCACATTTCCCACTGGATTTCCTGCAGTTGACATTTTGCCTGAATATTCTCACCCACCTTGATGTGCTGGAACTCCTTCTCTTCCTCCTGGAGAACCTCAAGCTGCTTCAGCACGGGCTCCTGCTGGAATTCCCCACGCTCAATCTGTAGCACAGTTCATATAAAGTTAATAATAAGGCTTTAGTGGGTTCAGTGTTATGGCAGAATCCTTATTATAGCGTATTTCTGGCATATTCATTAAGGTCACATGGTAAGCCATATGATGTGTGTTACTGAGTTGGGTCCCACAGAGTTAGAGAGACAATGGTCGTTCTGAATTATCAATAGATGTGTTCATTTGAAGTGAGCTGACACCGAGGGTAGAGGAAGTTCAGAGAAGGCCTCAGGTTATAAAAACACTTAACCTTTGTTAGTTTACTACTCCTAAGGATGTCATGAGATGATGACTTTTCAACATATACAAGTATAGCTTTCAGAGAGATAAACATGTGACATTTGTGTGGTAGGCTGCATGATCAAATGTGTGTGTGTTAAACATGGTTAGGGGAAATGTGTGTGTGTTCATTACAGTGGCTATATATGCTGTATGATTGTTGCTACTGTTGGGGGGCATTTCTGCGATTGGTTGCTGTTAAAGCAAGGTAAATGTTTCCCCATTATTATTTGTTTGTTGCAACAACTAAATAATAATTACTGATCAACTATATCTGTGTTTGTGTTTTATTGATTCCTCTGTTTCATTATTTCCTGTTGTGAGTGCTGGATTGCCACAACAACAGCGTTAAGGTGGGAATATATACAGATACACACATTTTCTGGGAATGTCATAAACTAAGTACCTTTTGGGACAATGTGCATGCTAGTATCTGAGACATTCTGGGTTATTAAATACCCAAGGAATGCAACATTTTATACCGATTGATAATGATTGCTACTTATCTAAGATACTGTTAATAACAAGTAAGAAACAAGTAACTGGTGTAAGGCTGAGCCACATAAGAACAGTGGATGGATATTATAAAAGAGGTCTATATAATGGAAACAATGACATACCAACTTGTAGTGAGAGGGTTAGTAAATAGAAGAAAGTGAGCTTTTATGACACAGTGGAAAATGTCCAAGGCAAACTAATGCTTTTCAAGAGACTATACAATATGCAACCCTGACAACAGCAACTTGTAACCATGGCTGTTCAGTTTCAGTTTGAGGTTTATTTTGTTTTCAATATCTTTTATTTATGTTCTTGTTCTTTAGTTCTCTACCTTTGACATGTACAAGGTTTTTTGTTGAATGTACAAACAAAACTCAAAGAAACTCAAGTAAAAAGAAAGAAGGCTTTAGTAGTCATACATTGTGAATACTGTAGACCAGCCAGCCTGAGAGAATGCACATCAGTGATGACAAACGGCAGCATCACACAGCGTTCCCTCACCATCATCTGTTTGATGCTCGTGTGTTCCTCGCTCTCCCGCGCTGCGTTGTGATCCTTGTGGACGATCTCCACTCGAATGTCATTTTTGACTTTACCCGCTCCTTTGAGACCTGAGGAGAGGGAGAGACGGAGCGGCTGATTGGAGGAGGCTGCTGATGCATTGTTCTGTAACCTACTTTGTCCGTCTATGTGCTAATGGCCGCTTCACAACCAGCGTTTGAATTGCAACAAGGGTAATGAAGACTGTGGTGTGTCCCCACACTCCCCCAGCCTGCAGTGAGACCCTCACTCACTCGGAATACATGGAACAGGATTATGTAATCAGTAATCTTTTTTTTTTTAAACTTACATTACAAAAGTTGTAATAAGACTGATAACTAAAAGGAGCACAATTTTACAATACAATTAAAACAATTAAAATAAAGTATGATAGATTGAAAAAGCTCAGTCTTACACAGGACTTTTTCAAGTGCACGTGATTTGATGAACTAAAGTACTATGTATGCTTTTAATTCATTTATTAAACTAAAATAACATCTGTAGGCATATCCTATAATGTATTCTGGTGTCTTTACACCTATACTGTATTTGCTATGCTTTTGTTCTATTCACAGTTCTGTTTAAAAAAGACACATTTTTGGTAAAGAAAATATATTGATTTCTTATTTTCTAAGGTCACATTGTTCTGTTCAAAACACCTTATTGATATTTCCTTTCTCTTGTCTTTATTTGCATTGCATTTAATTTTAAGGGCAAGTAATCAGGTTACATTCCTTTTATATTTTGCATTTAGATTAGGTTACCTTTTCTCACAGGTCATTCATAATTGTAACAGAATACATTTTTATCGTCACCCTGCTTACTAAGCACTTGAACACTCACGAGTTATCCAGAACCTCACAGGACGACACTGATCAATATCTGCAATCTAATAATGCAGCTGTTTATAGCTGGCCCAGCAGTATGGATATGAAATGCCTGACTCTGGCCTGTCACTATGATGAGGTTACTTTATCTCACAGAGGCCACAACAGGCTTACTGTATGTAAAATCATCCGGAGGATACTGCACTTCTTTTCCTCTTTCGGCACTCTGAAAGTCTTTAGATACAAACCGAAAGGCTTGTGCAGGCTGTTCTTCACTTTGCAAATGTTCTCCTTGTACTATGGCTAATATTAATTAAACTAATCAACTAGCATGCTCTTGGTACAACATTGCTAAGCAGTGCAAGTGAATATCTCACATTACATGAGAAGGAAACAATAGCTTCAAACCGACGCTTCAGAGCAGGAACACAACTTGCCTCGGGGTGCACTTTCATGTTTTAATCTTTGAATGCATGTTATCCATTAAACTATTTCATAACGTGCTTTATACAAAGTACAAGAGTCTCAAACATGTTCTCTAAACTTCTATAAACTATTTATAGTAATAAAATAGAGTTATTGTTTTTAGCAACAGACTTCAATTCTAGAAAAAGGCCTCCACTATTGGTCAGTAGTTACCTTGGTTGGTGGAATCAGGTGAATTTGATTGGCCAGCTTGTTACTAATGCAGGTTTGTGTAAAGCCTGCTGTTATCACTGAACAAAGAACAAGAGGCTCTTTAGCAACTGTAATAACAGACTGCCCACACATTACTCCTGTAACTAGATATCAAGTACTTCAAGTGCCATCATTATTGTTTTAATTATGCAATATAGACCAACAAATACATTGCCTGAGGCCTCCAAGAGAAGCTGCTGCTGCCTAATTATGAATTACATTTAACAAAGAGACATGACAGGAAACATATTCATTCAACTAATTAACACAGATTAATTCCCATTCATTTAAAGGGCACCTATCATGCAAAATGCACCTTTGTACGTCTTTTATACATGATTATGTGTCCCCGGTGTTCCAGGGAACTCACCAAGTGTCAGAAAACACAACCCTCTCTATTTTCCTCCTTCGCCAAATCTCTAAAAAAGGGGCTGCAACGGATCTGAAAAAAATGGATCCACATTCCGACACTTTTCTACGTCACAAAGACGTACTCCGCTTATTGGTCAACTCTCCACCTATCAGGGGAATGAGCCACGGCCACGTGCATTGCCAAACCTCTCATTCGCATATAGGCTATCGGCAGGCTACCCCAGTCACATCTGTGTTTCTGCCTGCTCTTGCTAGGATGTCTAAGCCAGTTAAACGTTGTGCTGTTGTTGGCTGCAAGACTCGGAACAGGGGACTGCATGCAATGCCATCAGTGCAAAAAGAGAATAATCTGTGGCTAGACTTCATTTTCAAGGGACATGTGCCAGAAGACCCCGGCAGATTTCTGTGTGTGTGTTCCAAACATTTTACCACGGACATGTTTATGAACTTCTCTCAAGTCCAACACGGATATGCCTCCAAACTAATGCTACACCCGGGATCAATACCAACCATCCGGGACCAGGCCAGTGAGGACACATCCAATTCTGAAGCTGTAAGTTTTTATTTAGCGGTGTTTTTCCTGATAAAGCTATCTCTTGCTTGTAGCATGTAGCATGTAGCTTCGCCGTATCAATGTCGCCTCAACCCCAACTAGTAATAGGTTAGGTGTTTATATGTTCTTGTAACATTTTATTTTGTACGCTCCGCAGTCTTTGCTTTGTCTTTTATTTTAATTATCAGGCATTTGCGAACATGTTCAGACTGCCGTAATGGCGATCTGTGTGAAGGCTGTAAAGCCACGCCTAGCCTAGCCGATAACACAAGTATTTATTCTCCTATGTATTAGTATTTTGTATCCTCTAAAACAGGGATCACCAACTACATTTGTCCAAGGGCCAAAATGTATCCAATAGACACTATCGCGGGCCAGCGGGGGGGGGGGGGGGGGGGGGGGGGGGGGGGGGGGGGGGGGTACAGATACAGGTACTGCATAAAGCTTAGCAGACTCTTCACGCTAATGAAGGATCACTTCGAGGCAGGGTTGGGAGGGTTACTTTGTAAATGTAATCAGTTACTGATTACTGAATACATGCTCTGAAAGTAATCAGAATACAGTTACAGTTACGTGTCTTAAAAAAGTAACGTGTTCAGGTTACTTTTAGAATACTTTTGGAATACTTTCTTTCTCCATAACAGATGGGTATGTTTTGGTGAGCAGGAGACACTTGTTGTACTGTTTTAATGTCTTATCAAGAACTCAAACACAACATCTTGGTGTCATTCTGGACAGCTCCCTCTCATCTGCACCCCACATAAAAAACATCACTGCATTCTCCTACTGTAAACCTTTCCTTAGAATATGTTATGAATTGTAAGGTGTCCTTGGGTGCTTTGAAAGGCGCCCCTAAATAGAATGAATTATCACTATTATTATTATTATTATCTGAAACGATGTAATAACTTTTAAAACTTGTTCCAGTCACTTGCCCCATGCATTCAGCAGCAGCAGGCCATTCACTTTGATTTGATCCCGTTATAAATGTCATCATTTCGACAATAAAGAAATGCTACATCAACGTTATCTTGCACATACTAACTTTCAATATATTTTAAAAGAGATCTCTCTCTCTCATCTGCGTGCGAGGGTGGGGCCTCACAGACACGCTGCATCTCTCACTCGCTCACAGATATGCTGCAGCGCTGTGCAGTGTGCACACAGTTCTGCCGGTAATGAATATTACATTTTGTGAGGAAACTTTTCCACCAATAATTCCAATAAGTATTCCAAAATGTATTCACTTCAGGTTTACGAAAGTAACTGTAATCAGATTACTCGTTTTTCAAATGTAACGCCAGCTGAATACAGTTAGCCTACTTGATTTTTGTATTCTGATTACATAACGCCGTTACATATATTCCGTTACAACCCAACCCTGCTTCTACTGTCCCGCAGCTCCTGCCTCTCTGTTGGACTCTGTCGCAGCAGGGCTGCTGCTGTGGTGCAGAGCGCACAAAGCAGACTCTTCACAACAAGGATCACTTCTTCTTCTTCAAGGAAGGGAAGGTTTCGCAGTACGCAGTCTACTGTCCCGCAGCTGCTGCCTCTCTGTTGGACTCCGGTACTGCACCTTACTCACGAGACGTTGTAAAAAAAAAAATGGGTGGGGGGCGAACGCAGTAACCACTCCGCCAACGCCACAGTCACCCCCGTCTGCGGGCCGGATGAGAATGTCTGGCGGGCCGGATGTGGCCCGCGGGCCGCCAGTTGGTGGTCACTGCTCTAAAAAATCATATTGAGTAAGTTATAATAACAAACGTAATCTTCTGGAGGTAAGTGCCGTTTTTTCCAGCGTTATGCAAAAGCTTTTGTGATTGTAGTCTGTAAGAACGATCATATATCATCGATCTGTAAGCTAAGCTACGCTAAGCTAAGCTAATGAGACATGCCGTTTTTTGCAGCGTTATATGGAAAAGCTTTTGCATGTTTACTTGTTTGCGCACATGAATATAAATGGGGGTGTGTTAGGATACAACACTGTATGTATGTATGCGAGGGGACACACACCACGAGTAAAACGGAGCTAAAGCCCTGGTATGTTGTTGTTGACGACATGCATACTAATCTAAACCACTTTTTTTGTTGTGCTTTTTTTAACCTTGCACAGGCTACGTGGCCAACTTGATGGACCTCATCTTCGACCAAGTCTTTGTGGACCCTGCACCATTATGAGCAACCTGACAGGGAGGAGGTCATCGCCGGGTATGCTACACGGTTCAATTTGGCTGCTGTCTGAACCTAACATAGACATTTCACGGATCAGAGGACAACGCAGGCCGGAATCACCACTCTGATCCTGATTCAAATAACCGTTGATTTTGACAATAAAGTTCCGAGTTGATATCAAGTGTGTCGTGATTATTCATGTTTGGATGGGTAAAGAATATTCTGATTTCAAAAGCATAAGGTTGTGTGTGGACTTGTTGTCGTACACATGGGTGTGTTATGCCATTGCTGTGTAGTATATAATAGTACATGTACAATGACAGAATGAAAGATTGCATAAAGCCATATACACCAGTATTTATTTCCATGAACAATATTAGCATTCGTTTTACAATTTCAGTCAAAACAAACAAACCACTCAGTGCTCTATTTGCCTCAACTGTAGTCCAACTGTGTTCAGCTCTGTAAATATTCAATGCATTCAGAACACATTTAGGCACACAGGCTCCAATCCAGGATGGTCCACCTACAGGTTACAGAGTCCTCATGTTCCTGCATCCGTCTTTACACCTAGTGTGATAAACATATATTGAATGACATGTGAAAAATGTATTCTCTAAACAGACAACTTAGTGAAGCTAATGTTACGTGTGGTATCTCCATGCAGCACATGCTCCGGTTCAGAAGGCATCGTGGCGCAAGTTGCACATGTACCCCTTTAGAAAGAAGTCAATAACTGAGCTTTTAAAACACATGAAACACACATTGCTGACAACTGAGGTGTTGGAGTTGTACTTTTTATCACCCTAACTTATTGAACTTTCCAACGGTTGTTGCACGATGTTGGAAGAAAAGGACTGTAAACTATTAAACGCAATGAGGCCATTGTATATATGCTGAAAATATGAATGTCTCCCTTTATAAATATATATATGTATCGCTGTGTTTGCGTTACAAACTCTAAGTTACAAACTGTACACATTGCATTCTTGCTAATTAGCCAAAATATGAATGGAATAAGTAGCAAGCATCGTAACAGAGTAAAAATAAATAGGGACAACAGCTTGTCAACTAACCATTCAGAAACGTCCTGCTGCAACCGAGATGTTTGCACCTCCACCAAAACCTCCGCTGCTTCAGTTTCTGGATCAAATTGATAATATGCTTGAACACATGCATTGCTCTGAGATGACATGTGTATTCCACACTCGTAATCACAGCAAGCATGGTAACGTGACTCTCGCCGGCTCTTCTGCTGGGGGCGTGGTCAGCTGCTGCTCAGAATTTTCATAGGCAGGTTTGGAATAAAGCGAAAATGAGCGAAACGAGGCATGGCTAAAAAATGATCTGTTTGGTATTTTGAAAAATAAAATGTATAAATATACCTTATATAGGTATGGTCATACACTATATCATTTAAATATAGCATGATAGGTCACCTTTAACTAAGAGACACAAATAATAACAACTGATTGTCTCCGTATTGGCCTCATGATAGTACAGCTCTGAAAAAACTGAAACGTTTACTTTAATTAAATGTATTATGTCAACACATTTCCAATAACTGTTTTAGGTTGGTTGAAATAAATAATATTAAGTTGAACCTAATATTTAAACTTAATATTATTGTTTATTGAGGGCTAGATATGATCAAATGAACTTGTCCCTTTAAAATTGCTTTACAGAGCTGTATTCACCTAAAGTTAAACAACTAATATTATTCCTAAATCTGACCTCCCAGCTGGATGCGGGACATTTTGCATTAAAGTGTGAAACCAAATGTGAATTGAGACACACAGAGTTCTTTAAAACCTTCACATGTATTTTTACTTCACTTGACATCACAATATGAACATAGTCTTTTGCCAACGTTAAAGTTATGACTGTCAAGGGTTATAATATCATTTTCCTATTCATAATACACTGACAGCAGGTTCCACTATGCTGTCTGATTTCTACCGCCTCTGCTTATCAAGAAACCGTGTTCAGAGCCTGAAGCTGATTCTCACTGAGTGATGGGGGAATCTCATGTTGAATTTAGATATTTGTCATAAGGGCTTATTCTTTAGTATGCATTGGAAATATGTTGTGTATCTCTGCTAAGGCTTATATAATTTATTTGCATTACTTGAGGGTAACATTTGAATTATTTAGAATAATATTAAATACAGTTGGCAAAAAAGCCTCAACAAGCATCTGCAGTCACTGCCCATGAAACTGCAAACATTGAATCATTCTCACACTCTGTAACAAAGGCCTTACTCTCTGGTTTCACATCCCTCTGGCGCGAAAGAGACATGGGAAGAGAAGACATGACCAGATGGACATCCTCTGTAGGCAGAAACAAACACAGAGGAGTTAGCAGACACATCTCAAAGCTCTGTTCCCTCTGATGCTCCCTCTGATGTTCCAGTGACAGAGCTACAGGCCACCAAGCTCTGGGAGGACTAGCAGTCATAATGTGGGGCAGGAATTCATGAACTCCTGCAGTGAAGGAGATGTAATCAGAGGGAAAGTCAAATATCTTTAGAATAAGACCAGAATGACCCTCTAAGGGCTGTGAGCGGAAACAGAGCTGGAGGTCAACTTGGGCACGAACCCAAATCAAGGAAACTGAACAGAAGGAATGAACATGTTTAACATCAGCTAAGGCTAGCAGCTATTTCTCTGTGACAGTATAAACCATAGAGTGGTGCAACAATGATGTTATATAGATTGGACCTAATACAGGGAGCTCCCATGCCAAACAGCAATGGAATCTTTTGTAATAATGCAGAAAATAAGATTTGTGGAAAAACACGTTTATGATACTTAGACCGTTTGTTAAGCAGGATGATCTATACACTTTAACACCACTTAAGGATTTTTTAAAGCGTAAATGCAATCAGCAAGTAAAACGCTGACGTTAGGCCATACTAAAACTACATTATAGTAACTTTTTGGAAGTGTATCACCAAAGCTGAGCAAGAGGCGGATAATGTTTGTCTGATTCAGTCAGTTGTTAGCAGCCACTGATTTAAGACACATGAAAGCTTCAGACAGTTATCAGTGGAGTGTTTGCTGTCATATTTTATGTCATAGAACAACACTCAAAATCTCTTCAGCTTGTGTTGAAAAAAACTTGTTATCTTTGAATCAAGCAACACGAAGTGGTACCATGTCTTAATGTGTTTATGTATACATGTGTCTATGCATGAGTATGTATGTGTATATGAAAATAATATAGGTGGGTGTACAGATGTATACATGTCTGTATATTATTATTCTTTGGGACGGTGAGAGACAGCATTTCGGTCTCCTTTTTGTATCACACAAACAGAGAAATTGACAATGAAGTGGACTCACTGACAAGGTAAAACATATCATGATCAAGATTCATTGCCACCATTTAAAAAACCACTATCACAGAATGAAAAATGAACAAACACTGTGTTTTTCATGTGTTTGTCTGAGGGGAACTCACTCCGCTGGAATCGGGTGCAGCAGTAAGCGCCGAGGGTCCCCAGGAGGATGGAGAGGGCGAGGAAGGCCCCCACCCCCACCCCGATGATGACCGCCAGCCGCAGCGTCTCTGCACACACACAGCAGGACCTTTCAAAGACTAAACTGAGCTGCTTCTTCTTTTCCATGCTCTTTTACACACACCAACACACACCAACACACTCACGGAATTTGTTTTATTATTTATGAGGCCAGTGTTTACGCTTTACAGGCTGAGAACAATTTCCATCAACACACAGGCCTCTGCCAAAGCTTTTGTTCAATATCTTTCTGTAGATATCATGATAGGAGCTCTGGAAGCTTTCCAGCAGGGAATTGTGTGTCCTTAAGTGGCTTTGGCATAATTCAAGAGAGAAGCTTTAAAGACCAAAGTTATAGTTTGACCTTCATTGTTCAGAATGAGATTTGGAAGTGATGCTGAAAAGAGGAGCGACTCAGACCAGGCTTTTGCTAGAACTCAGACTCTTTGGGGAAGAGCAGAACAGCTTACACTATTTCAGGATTATACAAGTTTAAATGGTGAGAATCCCTAACAAAACAAATAAATTTCACAGATAAGATGATTCAATATGGATGACTTTTCAACCCAAGAGGCTTTTTCTCCGGTCGGGTCGTGGAAGATCGGAAGCTGTGTGGTTCATAAAAACATGTTCTTACTCAATATCAAGCCACAATTATTGCTTTAAATCGTATAATGTCGGACTTGTTTTGCCGTCCGTGAGGAAAAGAAATGGGGCTCAGAGCCTCAGAATACTGAAATCTGTATTTTTTAAAATCTTTTTTCCTTCTAATTTGTTATTCTTTTCTAAATAACACACTGTTATTTACTCACCAATAACACACAATTATCCTTGTTTTTATTTATTTGTTTAATTGTAGAATATCGGGCTTTTTTGCCGTCTGTCAGGAACTGAATTTCAAAATAAAGTCACCGGAAACAGACGTAGGCGATACACACCCACTTAACTGATTACCCAAGATCCTCAGCTATGGTTGAAGCTCGGTGATTGGATGTTTTAGCCGCAATGCACATTGGGATATGGTGTTAATGCGATATGAAATAACTATCAACAGAATTGCGTTGCCAGGCAACAGCTTGGGGTGAAAACAGTATTTCCGGTCTCGAAGTTTGCATAGTAATCTGCAGTACTCATCAACTAAACACATCAGTTTATCCTTGTTAATTACACAACATTGATTGGTTTAAATTGTGTACAATGCTTTTGTGTTTCCCCCTTTCGATTCGGAGAAACAAATATTTTTGTTAATATATGAATATGTTTATGGCCGAAGACACTACACTACCCATAATCCTCAGCTATCGTTTGGGACTACAGTCCCTTTGCTTGACAAACCCTGTGATTAACACTAGAACTGCCAACGGGTACATTTTACCCGCAGCTGTTGTCTTCAAAATATTCAAGTCTCCCAGTCCGTGACTTTTCCTGAAAGTGTGTTATGTAGCACCTTCTGTTGTTAAAAATGGTCAATATGAAGTCAGATTAAAAAAATGGCCAAAAAAATTGCCATTTATACCCATTAGCGCTAGCGGGTAATATTGACCTTATAGAAAATGCAGTGATCTTCGCGCTATTGATCTAGCGCGAAAACATAAACATGACGTGTTGCTATAGCAACGCCTGTTGTATACTGCGGTTCCTTATAGATAGATCGATAGATAGAGAGATAGATCGATAGATAGTTATAGATAGATAGAGAGAGAGAGAGACACTTTGCACATAACTCATGGTAGCGATATTTTATACTTCATGCAATCGGCATGACGTATACAAATATGAAAATCTGAGCAGGGGCGTCGCCTGAACCTGAAAACATTCGGGGTTTAGCCCACAGTGGTCGGCGGCCGCGGCGCTACAGTGGAATTTTGCAACACTCCCCACACGCACACACACAGTACACCCACGACTGTTACAATGACGGCTCGATAATCAGCTCACGGCATATAGGCATGGGTAAAGTGCTATTTTTTATGAGTGGGGGGTGGACCTCACCTCCTCTAGGGGGGTCCGGGGTGATGGTCCCCCGGGAAGATTTGTTTTTAAATATTGAAGTTGAAAGCATCAATCCGGTGCACTTTGAGAGCAACATTAAGAGATCTATGGATACATCTCTCAACACCCATATGAAACACAACTGTAAGCAGATGTTCTTTTTCTTTATGGATATTTTACAAATCACTCCCCTTTTAAATTCTATTATTGTTTTACTGTCATATAGTATTTCATAACTGTTTTTCCTTTATTCTCTTATTTCTTTTATAACGATAATGATCATATGAAGGTGTGCCGCGAAAATAATCTTTTGAATAATTTGTGACCAAATCGTTTGAGACCCACTGAGATAACTTAGACTAAAGTTAACTATCTAAACACTCAGAGAGTCCTTTAGCTCACCTGAGCCTCTCAGTCTGAGAAGAGAGCTCTCCTCCAGCGTGTTGTGGAACAAACAGCTCCTCCTTATGTCCGTTAGCGCAGCTAGCTAACCAGATGCTAACAACACGGTCCCTGCTGGCACCGGTCTCCCTCTCTCCCTCTCTCTCTCTCTCCTCTCGATCACACTAAATGCGCTATTGCCACACACACACAGAGCCGAGCTTGAATGACACAAGCACACATTTATTTCCATGCAACTCTCTGATTGGTCTTGTGTCTTGCCTCTGTTGCATTCACTGAACACGGGAAATTACAGTCCTGCCGTCCTCTCTTGTGTCATGATGAGGTTCACGTGAAGCACGGTTAATGTATTATATTATTGAGGGAGAATTGTCCGGGGCTACAGAAAAGCCCCGAATGTCCAGGCCAGGCGACGCCACTGAAGCTGAGTCCACAGATTATATTGGTATAAAAATCTCATCACTGTGCGATCAAAACTCACTCTTAACCCTGTGGTATGATAAATAAAATAACCTTGTACATTGAAAATCAATGCATTCTAATAGCGGATACATTTTACCCATTGGCGGTTTTAGGTATACAGCGACCCCTGGCGGTTCTAGTGTGGAATGGAATGAAACCACGGCAGACTATCCAAAACTGGACTCTAACGAGTCCAGCCCCGCCCTCCATTACATTTATTTTAGTTACTTTGCAGATTCTGATTAATGATGTGAAATATAAACAACCCTTAAATCAGACTTTAGTTACACCAGAGTAAAATTCAGGTAAAGGTGATTGTCAAGTGCCAACAACCAGGAGAGATATTTGATAGTTGGAAAAGACAAAATAATTATCTGCATATCTCTATAAAGTATATTCATTACTCGTTATTCTCTACTAATAGTTCATTAAAGACTGTATATAATTGCTATTTTGCACATCCTTTTCAAGATTTCACAACTGTGTAGTTATGCAATGATGAAAAACTTGGGTCAACAGTGCATTACAAGACATCAATATGTGTGTATACCTCCACCATTAAACTGTCATATTCTGCACATTTCTTATACTATCTACATACATCTTATAAGAGTATACTATGTATAATATCAGTTAAAATAAGAACAGGAAAGCAATATATTAGACGTTAAGTAAGTAAGTCAGGCTTAATATTTATCCGTAGATACCCCCAAAGATTTGTTCTTATTTAAAAGAAGACCTTAACCTAAAATATTCTTTAATATGTTTTCATCAAATATAACATATTCAACAACAATTCAATAACTTTAACCACTAGGTTAAAAAACTGTCAAGTTTAAAGTGTTAACACAACCAATTATACTATTTATTATTAGTGTAGGACACTTATGTATGTATAACATCTGAAGATGTGTAGTTTTATTCATGTTTTCACATAATTGTACAGGATATTGCTATAATATTTCACATGTTTTACTTCTACACATTAATATCTGATTTGTAAAACATCACAGACAGAAAGGTATATCTGTGATTTAATGGTAAGCTATTGAAATTCTGAATCCATAGATGTGTCTGCCATCACCCAAATCCCCTGACTATTCTCTCAACTCAGTGTTTACATTCTTTAACTCAAAGAAAATCAGTAATATCTTTAAAAACTACAAGTCCTTTTCTATCAGCGGTGCACTGTTACCTATCTACCAATTGGATCAAATATAAAAGTCAGCCAAATTAGTGTTGATACTGCAAGGAGACGTCTTGTGTGAAGAGAAGTTGAAGATGTTGTTTAATTGCTGATATATTTATGATCCACGTCACATATTCAGTTTCGGTGGCAGCTCTTCCAGTTTGTCCAGTTGTCCAGTTTGTCCAAAGGTCATAAATAAAGAACTATGGCAGATGTGTAATATTTAATGCAGCCAAACCGTGCATTACAATGCCGTTATATGATGACTTTCAAAGAGAAAAGCAAGTACACTTGGAATAAAGTATTATTTTTAGGGCTGTCAGTCGATTAAAATATTTAATCGCGATTAATCGCGTGATGTCCATAGTTAATCGCGATTAATCGCAAATTAATCGCACATTCTTTATCTGTTCTAAATGTACCTTAGTGGAATATTTTTTACCTAAGTGAAAGGAAAGTCCTCTCCTGTTAGATAACGTCAGCTCAGTGAGGTAAAGGACTCTCTCAGTGTTTAGGTAGTTAACTTTAGTCTAAGTTATCTCAGTGGGACTTAAAACAGTTTGATCACCATTTATGTAAACAAGTATTTCCGAGTCACACCTTCATATGATCATTATAGTTAGTCTATAAAACATTAAGAGAATAAAGGAAAAACAGTTATGAAATACTATATGGCAGTAAAACAAGAATACAGTTTAAAAGGGGAGTGATTTGTAAAATATCCATAAAGAAAAAGTAAATCTGTTTACAGTTCTGTTTCATCTGGGTGTTGAGAGATGTATCCATAGATCTCTTAATGTTGCTCTCAAAGTGCACCAGATTGATGCTTTTAACTTCAATAATTTAAAAACAAATCTTCCCGGGGGAGCATGCCCCCGGATACCCCTAGGAGGCTGGTCCGCGCCCCACTTGTAAAAAATAGCACTTTTACCCAGCCTATATGCCGTGAGCTGATTATCGAGCCTTCATTGTAACAGTCGCGGGTGTAGCCTACTGTACAGATGTAGCACTCCAGATAGGACTCACATGGGTGTGTCCCAGTCAAAAACCCAGCGGATCCCAGTGGCTGGGGGTGTTGCCAAATTGCTAGAGGGCGTTGCCAAAGTTCTCCATTTGTTCAATTACAGGATTTAACCATGAGCTGGCGCTTCATTCACAAATACACAAAGACAACTGGGTGTTGTAGAACTTAGTCTGTTTGCAATGTTTGCAGCTCTGCAGTTGTGTTTGCTGAATACTCCGAAAACCAGGCAGTATCTGGTGTGAGGGGTAGGGGTAGGGTTAGGGTAATGTTGTGAATCGAGTGGCCTGTGTTCGTCGTCCATTACATACGCCTGCCCATACCATAACCCCACCACCACCATGGGCCACTCGATTCACAACATTACCCTAACCCTAACCCTACCCCTAACCCTACCCCTATCCCTACCCCTCACACCAGATACTGCCTGGTTTTCGGACCCCCCCAGACCCCCCCAATAAAGCAAAACTGCACGTTTCAGAATGGCCTTTTATTGTGGCCAGCCTAAGGCACACCTGTGCAATAATCATGCTGTTTAATCAGCATCTTGATATGCCACACCTGTGAGGTGGGATGGATTATCTCGGCAAAGGAGAAGTGCTCACTATCACAGATTTTTTCAGATCTGTGAACAATATTTGAGAGAAATGGTTATTTTGTGTATATAAAAAATGTTTTAGATCTTTGAGTTCATCTCATGAAAAATGGGAGCAAAAACAAAAGTGTTGCGTTTATATTTTTGTTCAGTGTATATTCTCCTTTTACATACATACATTTTCACTCTTACACACATATATTCTCCTTTTACATACATACATTTTCACTCTCACACACGTATATATTTACACTCACACATTCATAAATTTTGCTCTCATATTATCATATTTCAATGCACACATTCATATATTGTCACTCACACATTCATGCATTTTGTTCTCATATTCATATATTTTAATGCTCATATTTATACATTTTGCTCTCATGCGAAATCTACTAAAACAAAGTATGTCATGGTAGTGGTCAGCTGTTAAACACAAAAGTGTATCTTAAGGGCTGTAAATATAATAAGCCTGTTGTCAATTTTAGACACAGGCTTATTATATTTACAGCCCTTAATAACAATCATTTTCTGGACTCAATGTGTGTCTTGGCCGTTTTCTTTGTTCCAAGCAAACGAGTGCTTTTTGTTTTGAAATCACTTCCGCGAGTTTCGCGGGCCTGCCCCTCGCTCCACTGACCATTAGACCAGTTAGTAAAGTAAAAAGCAAAAGGGCAAAAACGCCTCTCAGACGTTCTTCCGTTTACTTTTTTAATAAAGAAAAACAAATGGTCCGTAGATACACGGACTCATATAGTATCCTATGTATACTGTAAGGAGAATGTATGTGCGTGAGAGGAGCAGTATGAATTACGGCATAGAAATATGCAAACACAAACCTACAGACTGGGGGGTGGGAGATCACAGGAGTGGGGGGGGGAGAGCTGTGGAATGTGACCCTTGGCAGAATTCCTCCACACATTCCGATGGCCAATTCGTTTTAAACAAAGAGTTCGCAACACAGGACAGCATAGGCAACATGGGGGGTGGGGGCTGGTGAACGGTCTGGTCAATGTTTGTAAACACAATCCCCAGGATGTGTCCTAATCAAACCAAAAGAGAAAATGCATATCATTCTCTCTCTCGACTCGCTGGTATCTCGAGCTGAGCGCTCATTGGTGTTCATACTGCTCACAGGCTGGGCTGCTGTGTATATCTAGTGTATTCATACTGTACCCCTCCTCACTGTTTATTCATCATTCAACCATTTACACCTACCTTTTTTTCCGTCAAGAGGTTGAAAAAGATTGAGTCCTATGTTTCCAATTGGTTCCCAAATCTGAACATTGACCAGTGGCATAAGATCAGGAGCCGGGTAAATGAGAGACTGAGGAGCCCCCGAAAAACAGATTCCGAAATAGCTCGTCCTGGTTTCCGCAGCAGATAGGCCTACAGTATGGTGTCTGTTATGGTAGTTATTTTAAATAAAACGGTGAAAACTGAACTTGAAAATTGTTTCCTCTTTTTATTTTATTTATTATTTTCGGGACGGGGAGACGTGTGTGATTAAAAAATTAATTTGCAGAAATGTAAAGTGATCTAACTAAGTTCTATTCATATTCTTGACGGGAAGAGCAGTGTAAATGGGTGGCCATATGCATTTGAAAAGCAATATAAATCACACAGTTATTATACAATAGGCTATACAAGCACCATCGATAACCATTACCTTTATCCAATTCAAACTTTGGACGGGAAAAAAGGAAGGTGTAAATGGTTGGGCTATACTGTAGGCCTACTGTATACAAAGGCCATTCAAGCTATAGTTCTTCTGGAAATGTTCAAAACAGGCACCTTCAAGTTAAACAATACTACAGTAAACAATTAACACAGTAAATTATGTGGATTAAACCACATTTATTTCGTTTAAAATAAACAAAATATGATTTTGTTGGAATGATTAAATGTCATCAGGCACCTTCAAGTTAAACAATCAGGTGCACACTTTAATGTGCCGCCACCTCCGGAGTCGGCTTGACTCGGTTTAAAGAATGCACACATGTGTTTAATCGTTAATGTCAGATATGTACTAAGTAGCCTAAATACATTTGTTCCTGCTCAAGATTAGATTCAACTTTATTGTTATTGCACATATTGCAGGTACTGAGACAACGAAATGCAGTTTAGCTTCTAACCACGGGTGCAACAAGCAGCGAAAAATAATGTGCACAATACTACAGTAAACAATTAACACAGTAAATTATGTGGATTAAACCACATTTATTTCGTTAAAAAGAAACGAAATATGATTTTGTTTGAATGATTAAATGTAGGGTGAATTGCCCTAATGTGGGACATTATTGCATTTCAGACTTCGGGAATATATTGCGATATGAAGCCGATACAATAAATCAAAATCCAGTACCATTCCGAAATCCCCAGTAATATTAGACACTAATAATACAGTAAACTATTAACACTGTACATATTATTGTTTGCCCGTGGGATTAGGATGATCGGTAGTGAGAGCCGTGTTTCATTTTCCTCCGATCGGATGTGATATAAAAACAAAGCGATTATTTTTGTTGTTGTAAACTCACGTGGATTAAATTTAGTGCATTAATTTCAACTCGCGTATGATACATTAATGATCGTGAGGATGATGATTGAAAATCGTTTATTTGAGCCGGGCTGAATTTCCTGATCTAAAAACATAGCGATGGTTTTGTACTTACGCCAACGTGAATTAAACATTATTTTGTTAAATAAAAACATGGTGATGTTTAGTAAATGATTACATGTCTCTTATTTAGCACAGAATATGATCCTATCCGTGACATATGGATCTTAACAAATATCCGCTATATCAGATACCTGTCGATCAGCTGTTTATTTCACATGAGTTCCAGTGTGGCAGCTTTTTAATCACGGCTCCCCCTGGTGGATCCGTGATCCATTGCAGCTGGTTTCATTATAATTAAATGTATTTATCAAGGGGGCGTTTCAAGTCCTGCGGGGGGTTTTCCTTTTCAGCAGGGGCCCACCCCGTGCCGATCACGGACCCGCACGGGTAGGCGTCTGAAATGAAGCGTTACATCTGTATGTGCGTGTGGGGAGTGTTGCAGTAGACATTTTCACTTTAGCCCATACAGTAGCTACATTAATGGGAAACCCTACATGTTTGAGCAACCTCTATGAAGCGGCAAGCTTCATAGAGGCACCCCCAACAGAAAATCTCTGGCGCCGCCCATGTATCTATCTATCTATCCAAGATAGATAGATCTTGGAGACCAAGATTTGTCTCCCACTATCTGGATGACCTCCCACCAGTGTCATACGACCACATTGATGTCTCAGCATTGCTGGGGCGGTTGGAACAGCTGAATAAGGACATGTGCTGTGTGAAAAAAATGCTCGAAGCTCAAACAGATGCCTGTGAGGGTCTACGGGTGACGACCATGGCCATCGACGACCGGGTGTCCGCAATTGAGAAGCCCTGTGGATCTACCAGCGTGGACCCAGGGGCTGGGTATGTGAGCTAGCACGGCCAGCAGCTGTGAATGCTAACCAGGAGGTAACAGTGGCTGGAGGAGGCTCCAGCAGCTCTGTGGGATTCGTGTCCACACCACGGCCACCAAAGTCTCTTTATTGTCCCGTATTGTGAAGGAAGGACACCGAAGTAAGGCGACACCAGAGCATAAACCAGCAGCAAAACAACGGGGAATGCAAGCGCCACTGAAACGGGAGAGGAAGAAGACGGGTATAGTTGGAACTGGCCCAATGGGTTCTAACGCACAAGTTGTGATCACAAAGATGGTGAGTGTGTTTGCCACTAAGTTTGCCCCTCAACTGGAAGCTAACATGCTAACTGAGTATCGGAGAGAGAAACTTGGCCGAGCAGTTACTTGTCGGAAGATCGAGTCGGCACAGAGTAGGTTCAGCTCATTTCACATCACTGCCGAATTGTGAGGATCCACAGTGCGGCCTACCTCTTTCCCCCCCCCCCCCCCCGTTGTTGTCTGTCTTCCTGGCTGGGTGTGTTGACCTGCATTTGGATTTCCGCCTCCACACTGCTCCAGCTGTTGATCATCTCGCTGATTGCCACCACTCACCTGCACCTGCTTAAAACCCTGGTTCTCATCCTCAGTCTTCGCCAGTTCTTCGTTTATTCTTCAGTGGTAACTAACGTCCCGGCCTACTTAGCATTTTTTGCCTAGTAAACTTTTTGAAGGATTTACCTTCCTAACCCTGCTTTTTGCCTGTTTCCAGATCCACACACCTGCCGCTCCGCCTGCCTCGTCCAGCCACCTTCTTGGTCTGTCCTGCTCCTCGTCTCCCCTCTCTGAGTTCCTCGCCCCGGTCTGAACCTCGGTTCCAGGATTCCCATTCTGCGTCCTCTCCAACTCCTTGACTGTGCCGTGGTCTAAATAAAGCCCATTTTTGACCCTTCACCACAGTTTCTGTCTAAGTGCTTGCATAGCGGGTTCTCTTCTCCCGTCTTTCCACAGGAAGCCTAACACGAATGCAAGGAAGTGGCAGAAATGTATGACCCAGAGCTGTGGCCAGTTGGCACCTATGTCCGACGCTATTATGAGCCAAGACGGCCTGCTAGCGGGTCGCTTGTGGGTGATATCACTGCTACAAACAATGTGGTCGCTCCTGTACAACACGGGAATCCTTCATCTGCTGATGTAAATGACTGTAGTACATAACCAATAGGATGCGGGTGGTGTCATATAACACGCGTGGCCTACGTGTGGGGCTCAGTGCTCGGGACAAAGCGAGGCGGCTGGTTGTTGATAAACTGTTGGAGGAATGTGATATTCTGTGCTTACAAGAGTCATGGTTACCTAAGCAAGATCTGGAAAGGCTGAATACACTGTATGCTAACGTTCATGGAGTTGGAGAGTCAACTACTGATCTCTGTGATAAAATTGCCCATGGCAGGATACCGGGGGGTGTGGCGATTCTCTGGAACAGTAAATATGATCCTTTGGTTACAGTGGTAAGATTGGACGTCTGCTGGGTCATTGGTATAGAGATCAAGTATGAACACAGGTCATTTATTATCGTAAATATTTACACACCTTATGAATCACATGAAAATTAAGATGAATATCGCAATAGAATGGCATTTGTTAATGCATTCATTAAGGATAATGCCACAACCTGTGTGTATGTAGTGGGGGACTTGAATGCTGACATTTCGGATGATAAATCTCTGTTTGGCAAATGTTTACTGCATTTCTGTAACGATAATAATCTCATACTGTCAAGTAAATCTCTACTACCTGAGAAAAGCTTTACATATATTAGTGAAGCATGGCATACTGTGTCATGGCTAGATCACTGTATATGCACAGCTGATGCACACGCTTCTCTGGACAACATTGACGTTTGTTGTGAGTTGGCCACTACAGATCATATTCCTTTTGTATTGACCCTAAATGTTGAAAATCTTCCGGTGCTATCTGTTGATGACAACAAAACATACACAGGGAGGCTGGATTGGTCAAGGTTAAGTGAGAAGGATATTAATCACTATACCTCACTCACTGACTAACCATTAGACTCGGTTGTAATTCCAAGAGAAGCAATGCTGTGCAGTGACACCAACTGTAAAAATGTGCAACATGGTAGAGATCTATGTTTTACATATCATCTTATTATTGATGTGTTAAATGCCTCAAGTAAGGCTTTTTATGACAGCAAGAAAAAGGACAATAGTATAAAACCTATTGACTGAGCTACACTCTGCTGCGAGAGATGCTTTTAAATTGTGGACAGAATCAGGAAGGCCGAGACAGGGGTCTTTGTTTGAACATAAACAGTCCACTAATGCCAAATATAAGTATGCTGTCCGCTTCATTAAAAGAAATGAGGACACAATGAGGGCTGACTCACTTGCCAGAAAGCTGCGCAACAAAAGTTGCTATGATTTCTGGAAAGAGGTCAAAGTCATAAACAGCTGTAAGACTCCCTTACCGTCTTCCATTGAAGGAGTGTGTGTGTCAGGCAGCATTGCAGAACTGTGGCGACAACACTATCATGAGTTGTTCAACTGTGTTAAGAGTGATGCATTTGTGGTTGAAAAGGTTGACTCCACTGAAAACGTTACAGTTAGATCAGAGGAAGTCTACAACACTATAATGAATCTAGAAAATAACAAAGCTTGTGGCCCGGATCTCATCTCAGCTGAACACTTAACATATGCCAGTCTTAAGCTTGCTCCTCTTCTTGCTCTGTGTCTTACTGGTTTCCTTAATCATGGCATCTTACCAGATTCCATGTTATCTGTGCTACTTGTGCCAGTCATCAAGGATACAACTGGGAAGATTAATGGCATTGATAATTACAGACCCATTGCTTTAGCTAGCATTCTCTCCAAAGTGCTGGAGAACATTCTGTTGGACAGGCTGGAAAGGTATATTACCACAGCTGAGAACCAGTTCGGTTTTAAAAGAAAACACGGCACAGATATTTGTATTTTTGCTTTAAAAGATATTATAGCAAAATATAGAAGCCATAATTCCACCATGTTTCTGTGTTTTATTGATGCTTCCAAGGCATTTGATAGACTGGATCATTTCAAATGATTTGACCAAATGTGCCAGAGAGGGGAACCCAAGTACATAATGAGGATCTTAGCCTTCTGGTAGGCACATCAGACTATGCAGGTGAAGTGGGGCAATACTGTGTCTGAACATTTTTATGTTGGTAATGGGGTCAAGCAAGGTGGGATTTGATCTCCTTTGTTGCTTAATCTGTACAGATGATCTGTCTAGGAAACTGAACTTGTGTAAAACTGGCTGTGTCATCGGAGCTATTGTTGTCAACCACCCTATGTCCGCAGATGATTTAATCATCTTCTCCAGTGCTGGCTTACAACAGCTTCTGAGGACTTGTTCCCAGTATGGCATTGATTTGAATATGAAGTATAACGACAAGAAGAGCAGCATCATGATTGTGCGAAATAAAGGGGATAAAAAGGCTGTATTTCCTAATTGTATTCTCAGTAGCAGCATTCTTCTTGTGTGCAGTGAGATGAAGTACGTTGGTCATTATATTTCTGATGATCTCACAGATGACAAAGACATCCATAGACAGCGCTGCAAACTATATGCCCAGGCAAACATATTCATGTGGAAGTTTCACAAGTGCTCTGAAGATGTCAAGGTATTACTTTTTAAAGCTTTCTGTACACCATTGTACACGCAGCTACGGCCCTGCATTAATCTGCGGAGTGACGTTCACACAGACAGCGGCTCACACCTCTGCAGAGAGGGAGCGAGCTGTCCCAGCACCTGAAGGTGGATCAGCTTCCCCTGGAAGCATTTCCCCTTCCACTAGTTTTATTTTTACTAAAGACGGGAGCTTGAAACAAAATATTAATAAAACGCTGCTGTTTGAATCGATAGCGTTTAACAGACGGTCGCTGTTTGGGGCGTTACGTTACAAAATACAGGGTTCTTGCACCTTTTCCAAAGTCAAATTCAAGCACTTTTCAAGCATTTTCAAGGTGCATTTTCCAGCTTTTCAAGCATCTTACAGCTGTTGTAAATTATCAGCCAAATAACTTTTCAATACATTATTGATTACTATTTTGAGGTACTTTTCGGTTGGCAGTGAACATAAGTCAGAGGTAAATGGTGTACTTTTACTCCACTACATGTATTTAATACCTTTAGTTACTTCACAGATCTGGATGAATGATGTGAAATCTAATCAAGTGTTAAATCAGACTTTAGTTCCACCTGGAGTAAATCCACCAGCTACCCTGCAGTATACAAAGTCATTCAAACTAGCTGCACCTTTACCAGCTTTGAGAACACTTTCATGATAAATCATTATAAAACATATCATATATATTATTCTGAAATGGACTAATCTGCACAATGACTACTTTTACTGTCGCTACTTTCACTATATTTTGATGATAATACTGTTCTACTTCTACTTGAGGAACATTTTGAATGCAGGACTTTCACTGTGACAGAGTATTACACTCTGGTACTTCTACTTTTACTCAAGCACAAGATCTGAGTACTTATAATTGCACTACAAGATCTGAGTACTTGTACTTTTACTCAAGTACAATATCTAAGTACTTATTCCACCTCTGGTAGCGTATTAGTCTGAATTGTAGCCACAAAATCACGCGGAGCTGCATAAAAATAGACTCACAATGGTAACAAGTGGAAAATAATATTTACAGATGTATAAAATGATTTGTAGGTAATGCTGACTACTCAAGACACCTGACTTATACATCTTCAAAGGAAGACTGTGTTCATTCTACAATTACATGGGATTAAAGCTACATGTAGTTTTACTTGTATAATACTTCAATTTTATATAAAAGACAGTTTGTTTTCATCTGTTTTCAAATAAACAAAGTATTGGCTTTCAGAATATTAAACTTGTTTCGGCAAATTCAGATGATAAATACAACTTTGAAGCTTGTAACGGCATAATTACAAGCAGAGAACGGACTAATGTAACATCACAGCAAGCATAACAACAGCCGGTGTTTCTTGTAAGTGTTTCCCCGGTACACAAACGCAAAAATACACACACACACTCGCGAGCTTCCCCCAGACCAGTAATATAAACGAAAATGTGTCTTCGGGTCAATGTGACTGATTTCGATAGAGCAAGTCTCATTTGGTTTAGGCACGAAACATACTACCAGTAGAAATACATTGCTTTCAAAATCGCTCTGTGTCGAATCAATAGATTATATTTCGTGACTATAACACGAAATGCCGTGAGTGCTTCATCCTCTGAACACCACAGGATGGCGACTGTAACGCACATAACATAGGTACGCTCCTCTGAAATGATAGCCAACGCTCGTTGAAACTGCAACCTCCTGGCACACAGTCACCTATCACTCTCATCAGAATGCCCAGGTCACACGTAACACAAACACTTGCAGGTCGCGAGCATAGCGCGGGAAGGCCGCAGCGGAGCTGTTTTATGTAGAAGCGAAGCAATTATTTTCTTTTAATCTAAAAAGCGAACTATTCAGTCAGACAGCAATTTATTGTAAAAGTAAAGCATTTACATTTTCAAGCACTTTATCTCAATTTCAAGCACCATTCCCAAAATTCAAGCACTTTCCCAACCTTGAAAACACCATGTCAAATTTCAAGCATTTTCAAGGATTTCAAGCACCTGTACGAACCCTGAAAATACTACGCAGACAGAGCTAGCTGGGAGATCCATCACTTTGCTAAACTATGCGGTACTATTAAATCCACGTAAACTACACATCACAGCAATGAGGCCAGATCAATGAAACCAGGATCCTTTACCGTCAAACTGGGTCTAAACACAGCTGCCTGTGTGCGCTTGATAAATACTTTCTGATGTTATATTTATGATATGCTACTTATCAGCTACATGGCCCTAACGTGTAAAGTTAGACAATCATTTGTACCAGAGCTTTTCACAAGTAGACTCTTGCAGTATAGGAGTGATTCAACAACAACACAAAGACATATCTGAGAAGTGATCAGGACGAACAGAAAGAGGAAAAGGAAAAGAGAGATGAAGAGACCAGGAGGGTCAGAGCAGGAGGAAGAGGAGGAGATGAAGAGACCAGGAGGGTCAGAGCAGGAGGAAGAGGAGGAGATGAAGAGACCAGGAGGGTCAGAGCAGGAGGAAGAGGAGGAGATGAAGAGACCAGGAGGTTCAGAGCAGGAGGAAGAGGAGGAGATGAAGAGACCATGAGGGTCATAGCAGGAGGAAGAGGAGGAGATGAAGAGACCAGGAGGGTCAGAGTAGGAGGAAGAGGAGGAGATAAAGAGACCAGGAGGGTCATAGCAGGAAGAAGAGGAGGAGATGAAGAGACCAGGAGGTTCAGAGCAGGAAGAAGAGGAGGAGATGAAGAGACCAGGAGGTTCAGAGCAGGAGGAAGAGGAGGAGATGAAGAGACCAGGAGGTTCAGAGCAGGAGGAGGAGGAGGAGATGAAGAGACCAGGAGGGTCAGAGTAGGAGGAAGAGGAGGAGATAAAGAGACCAGGAGGGTCATAGCAGGAGGAAGAGGAGGAGATGAAGAGACCAGGAGGTTCAGAGCAGGAGGAAGAGGAGGAGATGAAGAGACCATGAGGGTCAGAGCAGGAGGAAGAGGAGGAGATGAAGAGACCAGGAGGGTCAGAGCAGGAGGAAGAGGAGGAGATGAAGAGACCAGGAGGGTCAGAGCAGGAGGAAGAGGAGGAGATGAAGAGACCAGGAGGGTCAGAGCAGGAGGAAGAGGAGGAAGGAGGAGATGAAGAGACCAGGAGGGTCAGAGCAGGAGGAAGCCAGGAGGAGATGAAGAGACCAGGAGGGTCAGAGCAGGAGGAAGAGGAGGAGATGAAGAGACCAGGAGGCTCAGAGCAGGAGGAAGAGGAGGAGATGAAGAGACCAGGAGGGTCAGAGCAGGAGGAAGAGGAGGAGATGAAGAGACCAGGAGGCTCAGAGCAGGAGGAAGAGGAGGAGATGAAGAGACCAGGAGGCTCAGAGCAGGAGGAAGAGGAGGAGATGAAGAGACCAGGAGTGTTGGAGCAGGAGGAAGAGGAGGAGATGAAGAGACCAGGAGGGTCAGAGCAGGAGGAAGAGGAGGAGATGAAGAGACCAGGAGGGTCAGAGCAGGAGGAAGAGGAGGAGATGAAGAGACCAGGAGGGTCAGAGCAGGAGGAAGAGGAGGAGATGAAGAGACCAGGAGGGTCAGAGCAGGAGGAAGAGGAGGAGATGAAGAGACCAGGAGGCTCAGAGCAGGAGGAAGAGGAGGAGATGAAGAGACCAGGAGGGTCGGAGCAGGAGGAAGAGGAGGAGATGAAGAGACCAGGAGGGTCAGAGCAGGAGGAAGAGGAGGAGATGAAGACATTAGTGAAGAAGAAGAAATGTATGTGAGGAATAAAGATGAAGTATCAGAAAGAGGGCCTGAGGCAGGGATCAGGAGGCAGAGGAGACTCCAGCTGGACCACATGGTGTGTTCTTATTCTCCTCACATATTCCATCACAGCTGCTCAATCTAGCGGCTCTTATATTGAGAAATATGTATTGAAAGTGTTGCTGCACAGGTCACCTTTAGCTCTCTGAGAGCTGGGTGATGTCATTTGTGTCATTTAATTATAACTAAGTACTTTGACTGTACTTACATTAGGCAGAATTCTAGGTATCATGAGTATTTCATTTCTGCTGTTGTATACTATATGTTAGTTTGTTTGTCTGAACACCTTGTTTCTCTTGTGCATTAAGAACACTTGTGTTAGGGCATGATTTAACAATACATAGGTTATATATACAGTATAAAATGCCACGTACTGCCCGCCCTCCCATGGCACCCTGGAATGACCTCTTGCCCCCCCTTTGCCACCCCATGTAAAATGTTGTAGAACCGCCACTGTGTACACGGCTCACCTGTGGAGTCAAGGCTTGCAGCATGCAAAAACTAAAAGTTGCATACAATGATGCTTTACGGTTGCTGGTGAGGGTACCAAGATGGTACAGTGCCAGCCAGCTGTTTGTTAACTTGGGGGTACCTACCTATCAAGCGCTTTTAAGAAAGTTAATGTACACATTCATGTGTCGCCTAGACTCTGACAATCATGTTATCTAGATTTTAATTAACCCTGCATGTGAAGAGTTCTACTCGGTTCTATTCCATGATTTGGAGACAGTGGCGCAACAGCCTCTACAGACAGTGAGCATGTGTGGCGCGCTGTGATTGGACTGATTTTATGTATTTTATCTGTTTGTTTTTTTGTTTTGTATTTAGTTTTTAATCTTATTTATTGATGTGTATCTTGTCATTTTGTATGTGATATGGACCTTGAGTCTGAAATAAAGATTGAATTGAAATATCGGTAGGTAGGTAGGTAGGTACCCACATTGTGAAATGTGTGGAAACAAGTATAAACATAACATTAAATACAGATGAAAGCAATAGACAGGAATATCTGCATATACAGTAGAAAGGACACAATGAATATTATAACATTTCATGTAGCCTTACTATGAAGGCTGACCTAAATACGGTGCTTTTCTAAGGTAAAACTAGGCTGATTAATAAGATGTGAAGTGCTTTGTAAGTTTGACCCACTTGACTGAATACACAAAATCAATGAAGAAAGTTGAACCAATAAACTAACACAAACTATCTGTATCACTATAACATGATGATGATAAAGAATGCTTCTAACGTTCCGCTGTTCAAAAAAACAGCGAGTTAAAAAACCATGATGCTCTTACTTTGAAAACCATATGGAAATGTTGTCATCGGCTGGCCATCACATGGTTTCCGAAAATAACCGAGTGACACGAGTAGATTTTAGCCGAGACCGGCGGAAAGGTTGTCTCAAAACTCTGTGTGTAAAAAGACGATCCACAAGCAGAGATTTGAGATCCATAAGCGCATTTTTGGTCGACAAATACAAAATGGATTCACAAATGCCTGATCGAAAGTTGTAAATGTTAAAGAGATATTCAAAAAAAAATTTTTATTTGTAAAAATATTTGGCGTATTTGCAGATCCGTTTTACATTTGTAAATGTATTTGTGAGTTTGCAAATCTTTTAAATGCATTTTTGGATGATGTTTTACATTTACAAATCACATGTTTACATAGGCCTGTCACGATAATTAATTTTGTTGGAGGATACATTTTCCCGGAAATGATTGCGATAAACGATAATATAGTCGCCACCGTTGTAAGACCATTTTAGACCACTGACATAATGATAATATATAATAGCCTAGCGTCGTGAGTAGCCTACAAGTAGCTTCTCTGGTCTCTGTGTTTCATTCAAGCTCTGCTGTGTGTGTGTGTGTGTGTGTGTGGCACGAGCCATTTTGTGTGTGTTTGCGCGAGCGAGAGAGAGCTCGCCTCGCGCACCGGTGGGTATCTACCGGAGATCGTTGTGGTTAGCATCTGGTGCTAGCTAGCCAAGCTAACGGATATAAGGAGCTTTTTCAACAACAAGGTGGAGGGAGAACTCTCTCCTGTCAGACGGAGAGTCTCAGATAACCTCAGCTCAGGTGAAGTAAAGGACTCTCTTAGTGTTTAGATAGTTAACTTTAGTCTAGTTATCTCAGTGGGTCTCAAACGGTTTGTTTTAAAAGGGTGTGTGATTTGTAAAATATCTATAAAGAAATAGAAAATCTGTTTACAGTTCTGTGTCATATGGATGTTGAGAGATGTATCCATAGAGCTCTTAATATTGCTCTCAAAGTGCACCAGATTGATGCTTTTAACTTCAATATTTAAAAAAATCTTCCCGGGGGAAACATGCCCCCGGACCCCACTAGAGGAGGTGAGGACCCCCCTAGAGGAGATGAGTTCTACCCACTACTTGTAAAAATAGAAATGTACCCCTGCTTACACCTATATGCCGTGAGCTGATTATCGAGCCTTCATTGTAACAGTCGCGGGTACACTGTGTGTGTGTGTGGGGAATGTTGCAGTAGAACATTCAACTGTAGCGCTGGTGCATTAATGGGAAACCCTTAATGTTTGAGCACCCTCTATGAAACGTCAAGCTACCCCACAGCACCCCCTAGAGAAAATGTCTGGCGCCGCCACTGCAAGCAGGAGACAACGTGTGACTTACTCGAGGGGAATTTTAAGTTAAATGGAAGTGGTTGCAAAACCACTTATATACAGGGCCGGACTGGGACAATAAGTCAGGCCGGGAATTATACACCCAGCCAGGCCACTACCAGTTTTCTTTTGTGCCATTTTCCTGGATTTATTTGTCAATATTTACAGCGTTGCTGCCCATAGTGATAGCCCTAAACTTTAAATCTACTACCTCAGAATAAACATATGGACATGGGTTACTATTTAAAAAAAAAGTGCAAATCTATTTAGGAACCTATCCATGTGAACATATTTTAAGTGGAGGTGGACCTCAAATCCTCTAGGGGGGTCCGGGGGCATGCTCCCCTGATAAGATTATTTTTTTTTAAATGTTGGACTTAAATGCATCAATCTGGTGCACTTTGAGGGGAAAATAAAGAGACTACATATGAAACACAACTGTATACATTTAAATAATCATAAGAACATGGCCATAACCAATAACATACCATATCCAATATGAAAAAACATTGAAACTTGTTTATTTATTTGTTTTTGGTTCATTTATATATAGTTGTGAGTGTGTCTGTGCTCCTGAATCAGCCTCTCCTGTTTCCCTCCTCTCCCTGCTCCTCTTTGAGGCAGCAGCAAAGACTAGTTTTAGCTCTCAACAAGTTTTTAAAGTGTATCTTACCTTTTTTCACCTAGTTAACGTTTTTTATTATTCATGCATATTTTAATAATCACTATCCCCTTCAAAAGGAAATATGTGTTCACATAAATGGTGACCAAACCATTTGAGACCCACTGAGATAACTTAGACTAAGTTAACTATCTAAACACTCAGAGAGTCCTTTACCTCACATGAGCTGTAGTTATCAGTCTCTCAGTCTGACAGGAGAGGATTCTGCTCCATCTTGTTGACAGCTAATTATATCCGTTAGCGCCGCTAGCTAGCACCAGATGCTAACAACAACAATAGACGTAACCTTTGCGCACGCTTTCTCTCTCGCTCGCGCCCGCCACACATACTCACACCCTCCCGAGCTTGAATGACACACAGAGACCAATCGAGGGCTTTAGTGTATGATCTGTATGAAAGTGGCCAAGTCGGCAGGCCACATCATGTAGACAGTCAGTCACACTCTGTGAGGCAGAGTCAGACCCACATTTGTGGAGCGTTGGGTTCACAATACATATAAAAAATAAATCCTCAGGCAGAGGAAGGCCAGGCCAGGCCATCGGGAAACCTCCCGGTCCTCCCGATGGCCAGTCCGGGCCTGCTTATATATATATATATATATATATACATAAATAAATAAATGAATATGAGCACACATTGTCTCACAAGCAAAAAAAAACCTGTGTACAGTCCACTGTCCATACAAAGACCCAGATGCCTCAACAGGCCATATCCATATCCTGTATTTCAAAGTTTTCGAGCAAGGAACACCAACATGTTTGCATTGTCGGGAAAATGCATCTTTGATTGCAAACTGTAGGGAAGATGGGGGCTCTCCATCTCCAGCTGCCGTGTTTGCTCCCAGCTGGGAACACGGAATGGGGTGGTTGTGTTTCAAGTGCAGTTTAAGGTTGGTCGTATTGCTAGCTTTTGTTGTTACCTTTTTAAAACAAATGCGACGCTCAAGTCATTCAAGTCCGTAGGTTTGCCTCGTTGAAATATTCCCACACCGGAGATGTGGTATTAGGTTTTGCAACCACTTCCATTTAACTTAAAATTCCCCTCGAGTAAGTCGCACGTTGTCTCCTGCTTGTCCCTATATTATTAATTTGGCTGCTCCACTGCTGCTCGCAGAGTTTCCTGACCTGGCTGTGTCATGGGCTGTGTGTGAGCCCGCCCCTCACAGCGCGTCGGGCTGGCAGACACAGTCCGCCTGGCTAAAATGCTGGTCACATCCTTATGTAAACAAACACGCATGTTAACGGCAATTTATCGAGTTCAGAAAAGTTATCGAGTCCATTTTTATTTATCGTCAATTTATTGATTATCTTGACAGGCCTATGTGTTTGTATGTGCACACAAATAATTATGAGATATATCTATGCCCATACTGGAACTTCTCTCTTTCTCCTACACTTTCTCCCAACCCTGTGCACTTCTTTGCACTGAGCCAGTTTCTCAAACAGACAAGCCTTCCAACTAACTAACAACAACAACAACAACAACAACAACTTCAAGCCTTTGGGCTCTGAAACTACGGAGCGGGCCGAGGACAAATACACATTAGTTAATCGCACGTTAAAATAATTAGTGGCGTTTTTTGCTGTTTTTACTGATGTGTTTAGTTGATGAGTACTGCAGATTACTACGCAAACTTAGAGACCGGAAATACTGTTTTCACCCCAAGCTGTTGCCTGGCAACGCAATTCTGTTGATAGTTATTTCATATCACATAAACACCATATCGCATAAACACCATATCGCATAAACACCATATCACATAAACACCATATCCCAACGTGCATTGCGGCTAAAACATCCAATCACCGAGCTTCAATCATAGCTGAGGATCTTGGGTAATCAGTTCAGTGGGTGTGTACTGCCTACGTCTGTTTCCGGTGACTTTATTTTGAAATTCAGTTCCTGACGGACGGCAAAAAAGCCCGATATTCTACAATTAAACAAATAACTAAGAACAAGGATAATTGTGTATTATTGGTGAGTAAATAACAGTGTGTTATTTAGAAAACAATAACAAATTAGAAGGAAAAAAAGATTTTAAAAAATACAGATTTCAGTATTCTGAGGCTCTGAGCCCCATTTATTTTCCTCACGGACGGCAAAAAAAGTCCGACATTATACGATTTGAAATAAAAACAATAATCGTGGCTTGATATTGAGTAAGAACATGTTTTTATGAACCACACAGCTTCCGGTCTTCCAAGACCCGACCGGACAAAAAGACGTGCTGCAGGCACGAAACATACTACCAATAGAAATACATTGCTTTTAAAATCGTTCTGTGTGACACGAAAAAAAGGGGAAAATCGTGTTGGTGAACACGAATCAATAGATTAAATGTCGTGACTATAACACAAAATGCTGTGAGACTTGGTTGTGTGGTCCTCACCTTGTTCTTTCAGTCGGATGATCTCTGTGTCGGAGCCGAAGCTGTTCCAGGCGGTGCAGTTGTAGATGGTTTGGAAGTCAGCGGGGACGATGTTGCTCATGGTCAGAGTGGAGATCACTCCCTCATCGGTACTGACTGTCTCCACGGTGTAGCGTCCAGACGTCCCCGACTCTAAGACCGTCTCCTTCCAGGACCAGGCCTGAGGCACAGCACACGTGTTAGAGGGGCTAAACTGAAACCAGATGCTAATTCACGCACAAACACACACACGTGCAAACATAAAAAAGAAAAGTCTATTTTCCACTGCAGGGCCTCGCACGGCTTAGTACGGTATAGTTAGGCCTTGGTAGGCCAAGCTCACTTTATGCTGCGTTTCCATTACAGTTTAGTAGCTGGGGCAGTAACTATAGTAACGCAGTGTAGGCGGAGCTGTGACGTCATCTTCAATGCGACACACAAAACCAAACATCCGCCTTTAGCTGTTAGCACTCAGAGCTCACAGCTCCTGATATCTGTTCAGAAGCTAGACAAAAGTTAAACAAGTACAAACCACAGACTGTCTGTGTCATGGCGAGTACAGTCGCTGGTTTATTTATGTCTGTATAGGCCGTTGTTGTGAGTGTGGACGGTCGGAGCATATACAACATTAGCTTAGCCGATCTCCATTCAGAAAACACGTATTTAAAAAGGTTTTTCGCCTGCCGTCTGTCTGCAGACTTGTCAAAGCATTAATTCATGCTTTCTACTAACCGGTATCAGTATGTTGTTACTTCGGCATCATTTTGAAATGTGTATTTCAATTAAATCACAGTCAAATATGTTCATTTTGTTGTAGTTGTAGCCACTCACGTCACTAGTTTAGCATATTCAGCCCGGTTGTTGGCCTGGAAAGAACCACGATTTTGGAGGGCCAGAAATACTGTGAAAAGGTACCCGTTAGCCGGAAACGCAACAAAAAACGGGCCAGGTTTGGCACGGCACGCTTAACCCGTGCTACGCGCTGCAGTGGAAATGCGCCATTAGTGTTTCAGCCTAATGAGATGCATCCCCCACTGACCGAATGTCTCTAACATGGAAATTAATGAATAAATGGAATGAGGAATCACATGACTCACGATGCGATCGGGAGGGGGGGTGCTGCGGATGAAGCACTTGATCTGACCCTTCTCTCCGTAGAGCACCTGCTGAGTCTGGGTGCTGGAGATGGTGGGGGGACCTGTGGAGGGACAGAGACTCCATCATCACAACATGGACCTGAGCCAAACGTCTTTGCGTCAATCAACGTCTTTGAAATTCTCAGTTTCCTCTACTTTGTAACTCTCACGTTTACTTTTTAAATTTAAATCAGCAGTATAGATCAATGGATGTTATTTATATATTCAATTACATTAGTAACAAACACACACATACGTGCTCTCCTCTGATTCTAATCATTCCAATATAAGGAATGTAATACGGAAACAAAGGTTGTTTTAGCACCAGCACACATCCTCATCAGTTACCATAGTGACATTAGTTTTGAACATTACCTCCTGAAACATTGACTTTAATTAAATGAATAATGTCAACAGAACTGTATCAGGTTAGTTGAAATAAAATGTCTTAATATTTTTGTTTTCGTCTAACCTAATACAGTTATGTGACATGTGTTGACATGATACATTTAATTAAAGTCAGTGTTTAAGATTGTTCAGTGTACTGTAACAAAACAAAGAAACATTATACTGTGTGTTGTGCTTAAAAAAACGAAATAAAAAAGGTCACAATGTGCTGCATTAATCTGATCAGTTAGGAGGCTTTAGAGCTATTACTCGTCCATGTTTTTGGACTGGCTGTCAGACAGAGAGTAACCCCCCCCCCCCCCAACGCTGTGTTTGGATCAGAGGAGGGTCTGACGCTCTGAACACTGAGTGACAGCCCTGACACTGAGGACACTCCACAAACTGCTGACCATACAACATTCTTCTTCTCTTTTCAAATGCTCTCCTCAGACAGCCCTCAGGGCATGGCTTCTTGTTGTTTACAGAAAAAAATGCAGTGATAGATAGCATATTTAATGAGTATTGTTTAAGGAGCCTCAGATCTAACATTTTCATCGACAATGACTGCCGCTCTGTCATTGCTTTACACTTGACAAGAAATCACATAATCATTAACTTGAGTCATGGAGCAGGAGAGGTGGAGGTAAGTCGAGGGGGACATTCTCATAAATGACACATTGTGATCATCTCTTACCACCATATCCACAGAGATAATTAATCATCGTTGTGCTTTTGGATGAGAGAATAGTTTACTTTTTACCGGCATGATACACTGTCCTGTAACAAACAGCTTATTTTCTGAAAGTCGGTAAAGACTTGACAAAGGTTACCTCAAGTTCATTCTTCAGTCTGAAAAATATGTTTCCCTTCACTCTGATCTGCCAATGTGAAAATATTCCAAGACTTCACAACGTCTTAGTTGTAAAGTTGAACAACTTGCAGCATGTCAATGTGTTTGCTTCTTTCGACTGGCTGACCTTAAAACATCTCTCTATTAAACGGTATTGTCAGAATACCATTTGTTTTCAAAAAGGTTGGAATCCTTTTTCATTGTACTGCGGCCATCAGTCACAAAGTGGAGATAAAGGTGTGAAATGTGGCCATTCGAAATCAATGACCGGCAGCCTTAATACCTCTCAGTGACGGCCGCGCTGAAGGGGGGGGGGGTCTCCTCTGTCCACAATCATCTCTGGGTAATTTTCATTCTTTGAAAGGAAATGTTGATACATCCATTTTGGTTCAGGGATGGTTGCTTTTAATTCTTAGCATGGCTTTGTCAAATGTAGTGTTATTTTTTCTGCTCAAAATTGCCCCCCATTACCAGGTACTGGCTGTTCGGAACAGCACAGGCACATGTGAAAGCTTCCAAAGTGGAGACGGAATCCCGCCACTCGTGTGAAAGCAAACTCAACATGGATTCATGTGAACATTTTATATATACATTCTATTTATTCTGTTGAGCTTTTAGGGAAAGCTTAGCCATATGTATTATGAAATAAAACATTGTGACTGTTTTCCAAAGCACAGCAGTGAATGGAAGATTTGTTAATGTTCAGTGATTGAAATTCTTTGTATTAACAGGACAGTTTCATACCTACAATATATACTGTACAAGATGTTATTTTATATTTATATCCTTATTTTAATAATACTTAAACTTCTGTTATTTGTATGCAAAATGACATTATTATTTAAATAATTTTTTTAGATGATTTTTTTTTATCAAACCTACACAAAGGTTTAGATTCCCATCATCTCAATATAATAACAATGGCCAGAATCCTGCTCCTCAAACCTGATTTCCCCCCCCCAATGAGGACAAAGTGCCATTGACATTCAGTGCATGACGGCCATTGTACTTACCATTCACAGTGAGCGTCACCTCCTTCTCCCCGGCGTTCACTCTGGGGACCACGGCCCGACACACATACTTCCCAGCATCCTCCTGCTTTACTGCTTTCATTGTCAGAGTACTCTTGTTGCTAAGCACCTGTGTTGTGAGGGAAACAGATTTAAAGGTTGGAGGAGAAATTTGTCATTTCTATCTAGTTATGCACCAATTACTTTGACACAAAAGGATAGCAGGATTTAACAAGCTGCTCGACGCTGACAACAATTTGTAAGCGATGTCACACACAGTTTGCAGGGTGAAAAATGTGACTAGCTGAAATATTTAGTCATTCAAATTGCAGGCATCTGATTAATGATGTTTACCTGTTTTTCATCCATAGCACTTCAATCAGCTACAACAGGAACATTTGATTTATTCCTTTGAGCTTTCAGGGAAAGCTGCACGTTTTTGGCGTACCTTATTTTGAAATAAAAAATTTACAGTTTTTCCAAATCACTGCAGAAAATGAAATAATTTGTAAATGTTCAGTGATTGAAATATGTCAATGCCTTGTATTTGCAGAGCAAGGACAGTTTGATTTGGTGTGCTGCACATCTACCTACAATTACAGGTTATCATTTAAAAAATATATTTGATTTAGAATGTTTTAGGTACAGGCAGGTGTGGATGTTACAAACTACCTGTTATTGTAAGAAGTCATGTTAAACTGTTTGACAACCTCAGTGCAAGTACCATATCTTGCATGAAGTTTGCTGCATGTCTTTATTACAAAAAAATAATAGGGCACACTGAGAAAAGGAAAACACTGACTTTAATTAAATGTATCATGTCAACAGATTTCACATAACTTTATTAGGTTAGTTGAAAGCAATAAGTTTAAATAAAAAATGTAAGGCTCAACTTAATATTATTGCTTAACCAAACTAACCAAATACAGTAATGTGAAATCTGTTGACATAATACAATTCATTCAAGTCAACCTTTCAGATTTTTCACTGCAGCGGACCTTGAGATGAACACCAAACACACCATATTTTCGTCCATACAGTCACACCTGCAAACCACACTCCACCAAGTGTGAAGAACCCCCCAGGATAGAGCGCAGTAGAAAGGGAAGGGGGGGTGCACGATAATCATTGAGTGATGCCCGTTGCTCAGACGCCAGAGTAGATGAAACATATTTCCATTAAGTCTTTTTTTAATGACACAATGTTAGTCGGAGAACTCACCATTGTTTTGTTGCTGCTGTCAAAAAATGTGCTGCAGGAACGCACTACTGTTTTTCTTTTGTAACATAAATGGACTCGAATGCAATGGCATTTTTTTGTTCTACCCTGTTCCGAAGAAAAACAGAATTTATCCTTGAACCTTGAAAATCCTAAATTGTAGAATAGTTTGGCCATTTAAATGCTTTTTGATTAAGTGTATATTGTACTTTTAGAATCCAGGTCCAGTGGATGTGTAGGATCTATAGTTTGATAGATATTACAAAGATGATTTGTGGTCTCGCCAGGAGAAGGTGTATATATGTATATATCACCTGCTTATCTTTCTTAGTGCAGACGCTTTTCCGCTTGTTCTTGCCACTGCTTACCTTTTATGCTGATTTTCCTATTCTTATTCTCTGAAAACTTCGAGCAGTGGCTCCTGGACATTAACTTATCACTGGGACAGTTAATCTTCGCAAATAGACGGAGGGTTTCAGCCATATTTCAACATTTTTACGACAACCTCAGTCTTACAGTAGCGTGGCCTAGCAACAGCTAAAGCCCGGTAGGCTACTGCATGCTATTTAGCTTAAGCTAGTTGGTAGTAAAATGCCTCCGTTCTCTACAGATGACTTCCACAACCTTCTAAAGAAGATGGCTGTGTTGGAAATTAAAATGCAACGGTTGGAAGTTAACGTGGAAGTGAATGGACTATGTCGTGGGAATGACACCACTTTACCAGTGTTACAAAATAATGGAAAAGGGTATGCTAACTCACAGCTAGTTAGCAGCTACAAGAATTCCAAGGAACAGGAGGGCTACCGGGTAATACATCTACAAGTGGTAGTCCTCCCTGGAACTCTCTGGGTGCAAAGCCTAAGAGTAAATCATTTTCATGGGATTTGGGAGGACGAACAACAGGCAGAGCCCAGCGCTCTGAAATTTCCTGACCCAGAAAGCCACCCAGGTTCTGGTCCAGGCTCTCGTCACCTCACGCCTAGACTATTGCAACTCCCTCCTGGCTGGTCTACCTGCATGTGCCATCCGACCTCTGCAGCTCATCCAGATTGCAGCGGCTCGTCTGGTCTTCAACCTTCCAAAATGTTCCCACACCACTCCGCTCCTCCGCTCCCTTCACTGGCTCCCGGTAACTGCTAGAATCCACTTCAAGACACTAGTACTTGCATACCATGCCGCGAATTGATCTGGCCCTTCCTACATCCAGGACATGGTTAAACTGTACACCCCAGCGCGTGCACTCCGCTCTGCATCAGCCAAACGACTCGCTGCAACCTCGCTGCGAGGGGGACCCAAGTTCCCATCAGCAAAAACACGTAGGTTTGCTATCCTGGCTCCAAGATGGTGGAATGAGCTCCCCATTGACATCAGAACGGCAGAAAGCCTGCACATCTTCCGGCGCAGACTGAGAACTCATCTCTTTCGACTCCACTTCGAGCGATAGAATTACTAACAAAGCACTTATATACTAATATAGGACTGGCTTATCTATAGCCAGCTGAGTAGCACTTGAAATGTTTGGCTCTATGATACCTGATGTACTTATATTTGTTTGTTTGTTTGTTTGTTTATTTATTTAAAGGACAGTGCACATTAATTCACATTGCTGTAAATGAGCCAATATTAGCCAGCAGGCTAATTTTCAACTGTTGTCCTTGGCAAGATGTTAAATGACCACAACAAGACTAGAAAATAAAAACATAATTAAATAAAGTACAGCAGACAGCATCAGTACAACATAAATAAATAGCAGTACAACAATAAATAGGAACAGCAGTACAATATGATTCTGTTTTCTTCTGGGCTGTGTCTTCCTGGTCGTATGTACTTATTGTAAGTCGCTTTGGACAAAAGCGTCAGCTAAATGCAATGTAATGTAATGTAATCTGTGATGCGACCGGCTGGCCTGCATTGTTATCACCCAGGAAGAGCGCCTCTTCAACCCCTATTCATACTAGGAAACAGCCGTGGACAGCTGCTAAAGGGAGAACTACAAACAATCCTCCTAAACCACTGAGTGTGCCAATCCAGAACAGATACGCTCTGCTGACCCAGAACCGGAGATCTCTTTCTGATGACCTGGATAACCTGTCCTCTTCACACAGCAGGGTAAGGACCAATAGCTACTCCGAAAGTAAAAGGCTAGAGGGAAAGCTAACGACTGGGCCTGAAACTCTGATTGTGGGTGATTCTGTTGTAAGAGATGTAAAAGGTCTGTGTAGTAAGAACAACACAAAAGTACTCTGTTTTCCCAAGGATGTGGTCTCGGGACTTGGCTGAGAAGATCCTGTATATTGGGGCTGAACATCCAACTGTGAAGAATGTGGTACTACATATTGGAACAAATTATGTTGTGAAACAAGAGTCAGAAGTGCTGAAAGAAGACTTTAAATGTTTGTTGGAAACTGTCAGCTCTCCAAATGCGGAAGTGTTCATCAGTGGCCCTCTACCACCAGCCAGAAGAGGAGTGGAGAGATTCAGCAGATTGTTTGCACTGAACACTTGGCTTTCAACTGCCTGTACTGACCATTCTGTCAATTTTATTGACAACCATAACTTTTTCTGGGACCGCAGACATCTTTATAAGGCAAATGGAGTTTGCCTGAACAAGTCAGGAGTGAAATTGTTTATCTCTAACATATCCAACTGCCTGCATCATCAATCTGTTCCCTCTGCCAAGGACAAGCAACAAGAGGAATCAAAACAGGAGAAAGACAACACATCGCGCAGAAAACCCTGAAGAAGTATCACTGCACCCGCCTGAGGAATGTTCTGATTATGGGAAACCTATGAGACAAATGGAGGAGTCTCCACTGCCTGTCACCCCCCCTGTCAACGCCTTTGAGGATACTCTTCATTCATCCCCCAGCTCTCTCTACTCTCCGCTCACCCTTTCACCCTGGAGTTCGATGAGCGCATGAAGGGAAAACGCAGGGTTGGCAGCATGTCCTTTACCCCCTCCCCTCAACGACGCCCACCAAAATCATGCCTACCACAATCATCCAAACCAAAACAATACAAGGAAGATGGAAGCAGATTTCCAAACCCCCCTTTCTACAGTGTAGCCCTCACCCTGCCCTCCTATGATGAGAGGAGCAGGGTGATGGGTCCTCCCTCCCCTTCAAAGCCTGATAGGGATGTCTGTGTACAAAATGCTGCAAACTGATATTTGCTGGGTCCAGGCTCAAGGGCGTATGGCACTCTCAACTCTTTCAAGGACATGCCGGGGCCCTGCCTGCCTGTAGCTTTGCCAATATCTGTGTTGATAGGTAATAGATTAAGAGCGGTGAACCATCTTAGATACAGGAAGCGCTCAAACGTTTGTGTGAGTTTATCAAATTTAGCAGTGATTTCATGTCAGCCACAGCTTGTAACAAAAAACCTGACTGATAGTGTGTTTAACGAACTTAAACTAGTTTTATTAAATGTCAGGTCTTTGGCAGGAAAAACATTTTTAATCAAGGATTTTATCACTGAGCACAATCTCGATTTTATGTTTTTAACAGAAACTTGGATTGAACAAAATAACAGTGCAGCTGTTCTTATCAAATCAACCCCTCCCAACTTTAGTTTTATGAGTCAGGAAAGAATGCAAAAGAAAGGGGGTGGAGTTGCTATTCCGTTCAATGATTCCATTCAATGCAGGAAGACATCTTATGGGAACTTTGCTTCTTTTGAATATGTGGCTCTTCAGCTGAAATGCTCCTCTCGAGCTCTGTTCCTAAATATCTATAGACCACCCAAATACTGTGCAAGCTTTTTTGATGATTTTACCGAACTGCTGTCTATAGTGTGTATTGACTTTGACCGTCTAGTCATTGTTGGTGATTTTAACATCCATGTTGACAACCCCCAGGACAGAGGGGAAAAATTACTGTTTTGTGACTCAGCATGTGACGGAGCCCACGCACAATAAGGGGCACACTCTGGACTTAATTATCTCAAAGGGTCTGAATATCTCTACGGTTGTGGTGACTGATGTTGCACTCTCTGACCATTCCTGTGTTTTCTTTGAGAGCTCTATTTCTGTTCACAAAAATGTTCAAAAAGAGGTAACCACAAAGCGATATTTAACTGAAAATACTAGGGAAATGTTTACTCAGAATTTTTCATCCACACTTGCCCCTGCTAACATCTCAGTAAATGAGCTAGTAGATCATTTTAATTCAAAAATTAAAAATGTTATAGATGCCATTGCTCCAACTAAGGTAAAGGAAGTGTCTGGCAAGAAAATATCTCCATGGAGAAAGGCCATGACTGTGAGAACAGAAAAAAGAGAGTGTCGAAAAGCTGAACGCAGGTGGCGAGAAACAAATCTCCAGGTTCACTTTGAAATCTATAAATAGAGACTTGGCCTTTATAATTTGGAATTGAAAAATGCACGACAGTCTTTCTTCTCTGACATCATTACCAAAAACAAAAACAACGCACGTGCCTTGTTTGCTACCGTCGACAGACTAACTAACCCTCCAGTGTCAGTAGCCTCTGAATTTCTATCCACCAGGGAGTGCAATGATTTTGCCTCCTTCTTCTTCCTCTTCAAATCAGACAAGCAGTCAGTGCCTCTGTATCAGGTACAGCAAATGTGTTGTCCCTATGTCCACCTAATATAAATTCAGACATCATGACACAATTCCATCAGATTAATGATAAAAACCTGGAGGACATTATTCAACTTCTGAAATCCTCCTCCTGCTGCCTTGATATTATTCCAACAGGATTTTTCAAAAATGTTTTGCCTTGCATGGCCTCAGATCTACTTCATATAGTAAACAAATCTCTTCACTCAGGTATTTTTCTACAGGCCCTGAAAACTGCAGTCATTAAACCACTCTTAAAAAATAATAAATCTAGATGCTTCAGTAATGAACAATTACAGGCCCATATCAAACCTCCCACTTCTAGGTAAAATCATTGAAAAAGTTGTGTTTCAACCGTTGAATAACTTCTTTCATTTAAATAACTGTTTCGATGTGTTTCAGTCAGGCTTTCGTCCAAACCACAGCACTGAGACTGCTCTTGTAAAGGTCTTCAATGACATCCACTTAAACACAGACAGTGGCAGAACTGTGTTAGTATTATTAGATCTCATTACTAGACCGACTGGAAAACTGGGTGGGACTTTCGGAAACAGTTCTAAATTGGTTTGAATCCTACTTAAAGGACAGAAACAACTTTGTTTCTATAGGTAAATACAAATCTGAGTTGACAAATATGACATGTGAGGTACCTCAAGGCTCCATTCTGGGGCCTCTTCTCTTTAACATCTACATGCTACCACTGGCTCAGATAATGAAAAACAACAAAATAAGTTACCATAGCTATGCAGATGACACACACATTTACATAACCATTTCACCAGGAGACTATGCTCCAATTCAAACACTGAGTAAGTGCATTGAACAAATCAATGACTGGATGTGTCAGAACTTTCTCCAAATAAACAAAGATAAAACTGAGGTAATGGTTTTTGGAGCCAAGGCAGAACGTTTAAAAGTTAGTGCTGAGCTTCAGTCTGCAGACAACATGAGAGAGCAACATATCTGAAGTACCTGAAGGAGAGGACGCTGGCGTTGCTTGTTCGCCGCTTCTCCGTCTGCGTTTTAACTTCTCTTGCCTCGTAAAAAGTGTTCGTTTTGACTGCTGGATTATATATAGCCTTCTGTTCTGTCATAACTGTGTGATGATCGCGTTGTTCAGTTTTTCATCCGGCTACTCACCATTTCTGTGGATCAGCTGTCTGGGGCTAGCTACCTGTCAGCTGTTAGCATCGACCGCCGCCGAATCCCGTTTTCCCCTGGGTTTTTGGTCCGGACTTCCACCTCTCTCGCCACCTGGATTATCCCTAAACCGGATTGACTGTTGCCGCGAGGGCCGAACTGTCCGTGAGTTAGCTCCGATCATTGCACCGCGGAGTGCTGTTGCCCGAGGCTCGGTAGCTGGCCGGTTAGCTGCTAGCCGGTTAGCTGCTGTGGATATGGTGCTCCAATACTCCGCTCTCCAACTTCGGAGTTTTTTCAGCTCTGCTGCACCAGTCTGCCTGGATGCCATCAGATCATCAGGACTCTTGCAGCGCCCCCGCTACATACACAGATCATCCCGCTACAAATTTATTCACACAAATTCTAGTATTCCTGTAGTACAATCGGCTCTGCACTTCCGTGTTGCTTGTCGACGTCATCTAAACACACGTCACGTGCGCACCAGCTGTTTGAAGCCCCTGGCCTGCTCTGACAGTAGCACTCCTCCTGTCTCCTCTGCAGCCACCTTCATGCTGCTTAATACCCGCTCCCTCAATAATAAAGCATTACTCATCCATGACATCATCATTGATAAGAAACTTGATTTCTTATGTTTAACGGAGACATGGCAGAACCAGCAGGATTTCTTCGCTCTCAACCAAGCTACTCCCCCAGGCTATGTTTACCTCCATAAACCTCGCTCCACGGGCCGCGGCGGCGGGCTGGCTGTTATCCACCGAGCAGGTATCCGGGTCAGGGAGATTCCCTCTCCCAATATCACATCATTTGAGTGTATTACATTCTCGCTCTCCGGATCACCTCTACTCCAGGTTGCCCTGATTTACCGCCCCCCCCCAAAGCTTCCACCACCTTCATGTCCGAGCTGAGTGAGTTTCTGTCCTCTCTCTGCTCTAAATCACCTTCCACCTATCTGCTGGGAGATTTTAACATCCACGTCGACTCCACCAGCTGTAGCTTTGCCACAGAATTTCTGTCACTTCTGGACTGCCTCAACATAACACAGCATGTCCAGGGCCCCACTCACTCCAAAGGTCACATGCTGGATCTAGTCTGCTCCACTGGTGCCCCCCCCTCTCATCTGCAGCGCCTAGATCTGGCAGTATCAGACCACCATGCCATCATCTTCATCATCCCTATCCCCCTGCCCAAGCAGCGCCCCAGGCGCACAATCACCTTCAGAGACACCAAATCAGTGAGTGCATCAGCCCTATCAGACCTCCTCATAACCCACATGGCCCCGGCTCTCTCCGACACCTCGCCGGACGTGTTGGTGGCCCGCTACAACACTGCCCTCTCTCTCAGCCTGGACTCTCTGGCTCCCCTCAGAAGCCGGACGGTGTCTTTTCTCCGCCCGGCACCATGGTTCACCTCTGATCTTCGCACAATGAAGCAAACTGGTCGTCGGTTGGAGCGGCTTTCCAGACGAACTGGCCTCACCGTCCACCGTATGGCCTTGGTGGACCATGTAAGGTCCTACAAGGAGGCTCTCTCCAAGACCAAGACCGCCTACTACTCCTCCCTCATCACCTCACAACAAAATCACCCCAGATCCTTGTTCTCCACCATCAACCGACTGCTCCGCCCCCTCCCTGCCACGCACACTGCTGAAGCTCCTGACCTCTGCTCCAAATTCCTCAACTTTTTTCAGGCTAAGGTGATCTCCATTCATCAACAACTCCTGGTGCCCGCCCCCTCCCCCTCTCTGCACTGGCCCCTGACACAGAAATACACACTCCCAGCTCAACCCCTCAATCCCCAATGCTCTCTCTCCTCCTTCTCCCCAGTGGATGTTCCACTGGTCTCGAAGCTGGTGACCAATGCTAAGGCCTCCACCTGCTCCCTTGACCCCATGCCCACGGTGCTGGTCAAGGCCTGCCTTCTCACCCTCTGCCCCATCATAACAGACATCATCAACTCCTCTCTGTCATCTGGAATAGTTCCCTCCTGCTTCAAAACCGCCTCCATCACTCCCATCCTCAAGAAGCCTGGTTTGAACCCTGAGGAGCTGAACAACTACCGACCGATCTCCAACCTTCCTTTCCTTAGCAAAACTTTGGAAAGAGCAGTTGCCGCCCAGCTTCATCAACATCTGTCCAACCATGAGCTCTACGAACCCCTACAGTCAGCCTACAGAGCACATCACAGCACAGAGACCGCCCTCCTCAAGATCACTAATGACCTCCTTCTCGCTGCTGACTCCGGACAAATCAGTATTCTCATCCTCCTCGACCTCTCTGCTGCTTTTGACACTGTTTCTCATACATTCCTCCTGAAATGCCTCTCTGACAACCTTGGCATCACTGGCACAGCTCTGTCATGGTTTCAGTCCTATCTCTCAAACAGGTCTCAGTTTGTTAGCATCAGCGGCTCATCCTCCCCCTCGGCCCCAGTCAAACATGGTGTCCCCCAAGGCTCCGTGCTTGGTCCCCTACTTTTCACCATTTACATGCTCCCCCTTGGCCAGATCATACGTCAATTCGGTCTCAATTTCCACTGCTACGCTGACGACACTCAGCTCTATCTCAGTACCTCACCATCCACCCAGCTACCACCACAGTCTTTGGTCAATTGTCTCCATGCCATAAAAACCTGGATGACAGCAAATCTACTCAAACTCAACAGTAAGAAGACTGAGCTCATGGTTGTGGCCCCCAAAGCACTGCTCCGGAAGGTTGGGGATCTCCTCCTCCACATTGACGGCTGTTCCATCTCCCCGTCTCCCGAAGTCCGTAACCTGGGTGTCATCCTTGACTCCACTCTCTCATTTCAGTCACATATCAAATCCGTCACTAAATCTGCCTTCTATCACCTCAGGAACATCTCCCGTCTACGACCATCACTCTCTGATTCCGTGGCCGAGACCCTCATTCATGCATTTGTCTCCTCCCGGTTGGATTATTGCAACGGAGTCCTGTTCGGGGTTCCCAGTAAAGCCCTGGACAGGCTCCAGTATGTGCAGAACTCAGCTGCCAGGGTGCTCACTCACACCAAGCCCTGGCAGCACATCACCCCCACCCTGATCCACCTCCACTGGCTCCCAGTCAAGCACCGTATCACTTATAAACTCCTTCTTCTGACTTACAAATCCCTCCATGCCCTCGCCCCCCAATACCTGTCTGACCTTCTCCGCTACCACACTCCATCCCGGAACCTAAGATCATCTGGACAGGATCTCCTCTCCACCCCCCGCACCAGGTTGCGGACTTTCGGTGACAGAGCCTTCAGTGTGGCATCCCCCACTCTCTGGAACTCTCTCCCCCCCCCAAATCCGCAGTGCCCCAACCCTGGACAAATTCAAAAAAGCCCTCAAAACGCACCTTTTTACTAAGGCTTTCCCCACTGTATAGATAGTTTAATAGGTTTATTTTTCCGCTACATCACCCCCCCCACCCCCCTTAACCTGTCTGCCTCTTTTCCCCTACTCCCCCCCCCCCCCCCTACCCAAATTGTAAAGCGACCTTGGGTTTCCTGAAAGGCGCTATAAAAATATTATTTATTATTATTATTATTGCAATGTTCAAAACAACAGATAAAGCCAGAAATCTAGGTGTAGTCATGGACTCTGACCTGAGTTTCAACAGTCACATTAAAACAGTTACTAAATCAGCCTACTATCACCTAAAGAACATATCTAGGATTAAAAGACTAATGTCACAGCAGGATTTGGAAAAACTTGTCCATACTTTTATCTTCAGTAGACTGGACTACTGCAATGGTGTCTTCACAGGTCTCACTAAAAATATATATTAGAAAGCTGCAGCTGATTCAGAACGCCGCTGTTCGAGTCCTCACTAACACTAAGAAAGTGGATCACATCACTCCTGTTCTAAAGTCTTTACACTGGCTTCCTGTCTGTCAAAGAATAGATTTCAAAAATACTGCTGCTGGTTTATAAAGTTATGAATGGTTTAGGCCCAAAATACATTTCTGACCTCCTGCTAAATTATGAGATCCAGATCTCTCAGGTCTTCAGGGACTGGTCAGCTTTCTGTCCCCAGAGTCAGAACTAAACATGGTAAAGCAGCGTTCAGTTATTATGCTCCAAATATATGGAACAAACTCCCAGAAACCTGCAGGTCCGCTGCAACTCTTACTACTTTTAAATCCAGGCTGAAGACTTTTCTTTTTGTCGCTGCTTTTAATTTTACTATTCATATCGTAGACTGCACTGTAACTTTTATCCATGTATTTTTTCTTTTTTTATGTTTATTTTATTAGCTTATTAGACTGATTTTAAATGCCATTTTCTTAATGTCTTTCATTTTTTGTAAAGCACTTTGAATTGCCTTGTGTTGAAAAGTGCTATATAAAGAAACTTACCTTGCCTTGCCTATATACTCCGTCTTTCCCCTATTCATTTCTATTGACGGCAGCATCCATGTAAAGTTGGAATCAACCCTCATTGGGTGAAAACAGTATTGCCGGTCTCAAAGTTCTCATAATAAAACCGGAAGTATTCCCCTCACTTTCAAATGATTTCATAGTGATATCAGTACTCATCCACTAAAAAACATCAGTTTATCCTTGTTAATCACACAACATTGATTGGTTTAAATTGTGTACAATGCTTTTGTGTTTTTAACCTTCGATTCGGAGAAACAAATAGTTTTTTGGGAGTTTAGGATGGCCGAAGACACTACACTACCCAGAAGCCTCTGGATAGACCTGGTAAGCCCAATCGTGTAGTTCGGGTGAACTGGGAACGTCTGGAGGAGGCCCAAGTTCAGGAGGCCATCAACTCACACCTCCGGCGGAGCTTTTCAGGCATTCCTGTGGAGGTTGGGGACATTGAACCAGAGTGGTCGGTGTTCAAAGCCTCTACTGCCGAAGCCGCGGCGGGGAGCTGTGGTCTCAAGGTCCTAGGTGCCTCAAGGGGCGGTAACCCTCGAACCTCCTGGTGGACACCGGTGGTCAGGGAAGCCGTCCGACTGAAGAAGGAGGCCTTCAGGGATTTGTTATCCCGGGGGACTCCCGAGGCAGTTGCAAGGTACCGAAAGGCCCGAAGGGTAGCAGCCTCATCCGTGGCCGAGGCAAAGCAGCGGGTGTGGGAGAAGTTCGGAGAAGACATGGAGAAGGACTTTCGGGCGGCACCAAAGTTGTTCTGGAAAACTGTCCGACGGGGAAGCAGGGAACCATCCAAGCTGTGTACAGTAAGGATGGGATATTGTTGACCTCAACTGATGGAGTGTTAGGGCGTTGGAAGGAACACTTTGAGGAACTCCTGAACCTGACAACTTTGCCCTCTATGTTAGAGGCAGAGCTTGAGTATGACGGGGGATCAACACCAATCTCCCGGGGGGAGGTCACTGAGGTTGTTAAACAACTCCACAGGGGCAAAGCCCCGGGGTGGATGAGATCCGCCCAGAAATGCTGAAGGCTCTGGGTGTTGAGGGACTGTCATGGTTGATACGGCTCATCAACATTGCGTGGAAGTCGGAAACAGTACCGAGGGAGTGGCAGACCGGGGTGGTGGTTCCCCTTTTTAAAAAGGGGGATCAGAGGGTGTGTGCCAATTACAGAGGCATCACACTACTCAGCCTCCCCGGGAAAGTTTACTCTAAGGTACTCGAAAGGAGGGTCAGGCCGATTGTCGAACCTCAGATTGAGGAGGAACAATGCGGATTCCGTCCTGGTCGTGGAACGACGGATCAGCTTTTTACTCTCGCAAGGATCCTGGAGGGGGCCTGGGAGTACGCTTATCCGGTCTACATGTGTTTTGTGGACTTGGAGAAGGCGTATGACCGGGTTCCCAGGAAGTTACTGTGGGAGGTGCTGCAGGAGTATAGGGTGAAGGGGTCTCTACTCAGGGCCATCCAATCTCTGTACTCCCAAAGCGAGAGCTGTGTCCGGGTCCTCGGCAGTACGTCGGACCCATTTCCGGTGAGGGTTGGCCTCCGCCAGAGCTGCGCTTTGTCACCAATCCTGTTTGTAATATACATGGATCGGATTTCGAGGCATAGTCATGGGGGAGGGGGTCTGCAATTCGGTGGACTAAGGATTGCACCACTGCTTTTTGCAGATGATGTGGTTCTGATGGCTTCATCGGTCTGCGACCTTCAGCACTCACTGGATCGGTTCGCAACCGAGTGTGAAGCGGCTGGGATGAGGATCAGCACCTCCAAATCTGAGGCCATGGTTCTCAGCAGGAAACCGATGGACTGTGCACTCCAGGTAGGGAATGAGTCCTTACCCCAAGTGAAGGAGTTCAAGTATCTCGGGGTCTTGTTCTCGAGTGAGGGAACAATGGAGCGTGAGATGGGCAGGCGAATCAGAGCAGCGGGTACTGCGCTTGGGTCGCGACCCACCAGTTGAGAACCACTGGTCTAAAACATCCAATCACCGAGCTTCAACGATAGCTGCGGATTATGGGTAGTTCGATGTTTTGGCCTATCAAAAACTCTGAAAATATAAATGTGTCTCTCAGAATCGAAAGTGAAAAATCTATGGGAAAAACACAAAAGCAGTGTACACAATTTATGTTGTGTAATTAACAAGGATACACTGATGTGTTTTAGTGGATGAGTACTGCAGATATCACTGTGAAATCATTTGACAGTGAGGGAAATATGGTTTTATTATGAAAACTTCAAGACCGGTGAGGGTTGACGCTAACTTTACATAGGGGGAAAGACATACACGTTCTCCTGGCGAGACCTCAAATAATCTTCGTAATATCTATCAAACTATAGATCCTACACATCCACTGGATTCTAAAAGTACAGTATACACTTCTCGCTAGAAATCTATTCAAAAAGCATTTTAATGGCCAAACTATTCTACAATTTAGGATTTTCCAGAGAGGGTTATTTGCCGCAAATTGTTGTTTCTTACACGACCACTAGAGGTGCTAAACTTGAAAACGTGACTATAGGTCGTAATAAGCTGTTGAACAATCGACCTATTTGGTCGTATGAGTTGGAGGACTTGTTGACACAAACACACACATTCAATGCAGTGAGTTACCTCGGATTATCTTCTAGCACATTCCATCCCTTGATAAGAAAGCTTTTGAAGAGGTAGTGTAAAGCCATGATCATCTGAAGACTCCCATGCAAACTATGATTGTTTGTATGCAGAATAAGCTCTCTGTGTGAATAGGCTGCTTGATCTTCAACTGAATCTTGATTTGTTTTGTTAAGTCTTCACATCTTATTCATAACCCAAGCTCTTGCTGTTTCCGATAACTGTTAAAATGGTCTCAATAAACTGTTGTGTACAATGCACTTGAGGTGAATACAACATACCACTCCTGAGCCACGTTTCATCCAAACAATGGTCAGAGAGGGGTTTCCTGTCCATGCACAGTTAAAAACCGCATCAGATCCCAGGTCCACCTGCAGAGACTGAGGCTCCGCCGCCATCCGGGGCCCAACTGGAAGACATGCAAAAAAAAGATTTGTAATTATTTATAATTAACATTTAGGCAAACGTTACCTCAAGTATTTACAATATACTATATCTTCATAGTCTTCTGTCAACAACTTGTAGGATGGAAGCTTTAACGTGTCGTAAGTGAATTCTTGATGAATAGCATCTCTACCAAAATGTTGGTAATAAACATATCAGAGAATCTTTTCTCGTAAATCTGTAAAAGGTTCTGTTAATAACAAAATATGTCTCTATCTTTGTAATCAAATAACAAAATGGTCTGTCTCTTTGTCTGTTTTTTGGACAGATGACAAAAGGTGTGGTTTTATTTTTCTGACATAATGATGTACTGTCTGAACCAAACCACCACCACCAATCCTACAGGTGGCATTGAACAATCTTATTTTGAATTGTACATGAAACCTATGGCTGATAAATATCAGCATGTTGACTGAAAACACAAGGTATTTTTTCAGTCGGAGAGGTTAACAGATGCAGCTTCCAAGCCTCATTTTGATTTATATAGTTAGTACTAACAGAAACACATAGCTACTTATTATGCAGAATGACATAATTGAACTGGCACTGACAGCGACTTCAGAAAATAGCGATCACATGCAAATTAGAAGGATGTTTACTGTTTCCACTGCAATGTGCTTTCCCATATAGGTTTTTGGATGTACATTTCCTAGAACATGCAATGACATTTTATTGAAGTAGAGGGTAGAGTATATATATATTATTATGTTTATCTGTTTAGGTTAAATGCTACAAATAATACAGTGCATCCACAGTTTATACCCCCTGCATGACTTGTTAGTGGTTTATAAATGTAATGCTTCTTTCAATAATCAGAGGAATTATCAAGTTTCCTTACAAAACATAGCTGGGAAAACAAATCAGTTGTTCATAAATGCATTATATGACATATATATGTACACAAAACACATATGTGTCATGTATCTCAGCCGGTCTGCACTCACAGTAGACGTCCACGTTCCGGCTGATGTTGGTGTTGCCCAGCGCGTTGGTTACCTCACAGGAAACAGGCTCCGTGAAGAAAGAGTGATCCACAACGACCTCATAGGTGTCACCATGTACGTCTAAAATCCCGTTAATGCCTTTAGCCCATCTGAAATAATCAGAAACAGAGCAGATCAGTGGCTTAATCAAAGGAAACACATGTATATTCATTTAACAAAGTATTTTTCTATAAATATGAATCTGATGTGGACATTAGGATCTTTGGAGAGTCGGTTTACTAGGAGTCATTAAAATATATAACATATTTGATTAAGACTTAGCTCATATTTCTTTACATTACAATAATAATAACAATAATAATAATAATCATAATAATAATTGTAATTTATCCAAAGCTGAATTAAATTATAAGCAATAAAAAACAACCAGTCTTGACTGTGTTCAATTTTGGAGTACAAAAGAAAATTGTAGGTATCACAAAATAAATGACTGCACAAATAAATACAAAAATAAATATGGAAATAAATAAATACATTCTGGAATAAACTAACAAAAGAATAAATAAATGAAAGAACATAAGCTGACAATAAAAAACAAAACAAAAAACAGTCCTAACCCCAATTTAGTATCATGCATACGTACATTTATCTATAACACATGCATTACAGGTTGTAGGCAGCAGCAGGTAGTAAAGTGAAGTAAAACCAATCTGCTACCGTGCTGTTAACCTGTTAGGCCCCGAGCCTGTTTTTCAGGTCTCAGGCTCGAAAATGACATTCCCAGAACAAATGACCATATCTTCCCTTCTAAAAGGGTTAAATAAATAATATTTTTTCTCAAAGCAAGGTTACACCTGTGAGTTGGATGTAGAAGTGTCAGAATAAATATAGATGTTTTTATTTTAAAGTAAATTCAGATTGAACACTGTAAAAAAATTATATTATTGTGTCTGTCCAAAAAAAAAAAAATTACTTATAGTGAAAACCACCCTTGAATGATAGGATGGTAGACTAAAAGCTTTAGGAATCCAAACTACAACATATAATAAGTACCCTGTATCAAGATTGATGCAAAACAAGTGAAATGTAATCTTTTTAGAGAGGTTTAGCAAAAAAATACTTCTGGGGTCATTTGGGTGGATTTTCCATATTTCTGGCTCCCCTTGGTCGATTTTGATGATTGACATCTCTTTCTAACCGTCAGAGCCAATGGAATCGAGGGGAACTCCCACATACACACACACACATTACCAAATAAGGAGTGACAGTGACGCATAGCCAAAACCGGAAGCTGCGATAACTCTGGTGGCTACCATTAGCGGCTATTACTCTCCGATTTTTACATAAAAATGGAATGATGGATTATAAATAATGTTTTCAAAGCTACAGACACATTATCAACCTATGGATTAACCGATTCAGCCGCGTTTTTTCTCGTTTTAATGCCATTGAACACGTCTTTTGATCAGATTGACAGCTACGGTGAGACGATCTCCCGTAAAAGCTCCGTAAAGGTACGTGTTGTGATGTCTGTGTTTGCTTCCCCTGTCGCGAGTTCGGATCGCTCAGTGATGATATATATACCTAAATAATCTGTGGAACCTCAGCTTTAATCGGATATCTTGTATGTGCAGCTCCGATAAGTAATAAGGGTATCTTTATCTTAAGTTCTGTGCCAAAGTGCATTTTTCGCTCAGGGGTCATTTAGATGCTTCTTATGAGACTTGTTTTGGTAAAAAATGTTTGTATCGTCAGTTAGCTGAGATTCTTCCCGTTAATCTGATATAACACATTACTAGGTTCTTTAATATTAAGATGCCCTGAGACACAGTGTCGTGAAAAAAAAAAAAAAAAACCCGCCGAGGGGGACCTTGGGGCTTAACAGGAGACCACCTACACGTTCATTGAGGAATACGTACAACTGTGGATTAGAGGTGTTTATTATTACCAAGCATCCACCTTGTTGAAAAAGCATCTCTGAATGAGCCACTTAACCATGGCTGATGTGTAGCTGACCTCAACCTTTGACCTCTATTCAACACAGTAGAATCGTCCTACAGGAAGAAACTCAAGTATTCTGTCGTACAGGAGGAAAAACATATTGCGTCCCACTTTTCAAATGATGGCTTGGATTACACTTGCCCTTGTGTGCATGTTCATCTGCATTGCACTACTGGCAATTCAACTGCAGCTTACTTCCTGTGCACTCTTCATAACACTATTAGTGATGCATCCATCTAAAGATATATCTAAAGTGAATGACATCTTAAGAAATTGTCAATATAATGGTTGTTGATGGCTTCTCACAAAGAAAAAAGTTTGATCTTAAAAAAATAAAGAAATGTATTGACAGCTGACTCTAGCTGACCTCCTCTCAGTCATCAGAGGGGCAACTGCTTTGTTTCTTTATGCAGGAGGACTGAATCACCCACGTCATTCTGCTGTCAAAATACAACCTCCACTCCCTTTTCCTTTGCGAAAACTTAACCAGACATTTCGCAGCAGAGCGTCTCAATGTTTGAACGCGCTTTCTGTTCCCTGTCAGTCATCAGTCTGCCATTGCACCGTCCCATGACACATCCAGTGACAAAAATAGAGGTGACCACCTTGTCAGATTACCATATGTGGTTTCTTCAAAGGGATTGAACACACAAGGCTACTGCATGAGTTTGAGCTTATTTGATGTGAGTTGTGTTGCACAATCCAGGTCTGAGATGATACCTCTAGCTGCTTTCCAGACAGATTTGATTATCTTCAGCTCCGTGTTCCACCTGGTGACACCTGCAGGTTTCTGTTTCAGCCTTTATCTACATCTCATATTGATTTATAGCAGACTGTCAAAAACATGGACTCTTTTCATGGATGAAAGTCAGTCATGTCATCGCTAAAATCAGTGGTTTTAGGATCACATGCCTCAATGCTCATTGTCTCTCTATCCTGTTGAGAAACGGAAAATATCAGAGGACAATGACGTTTCGCTTTGCTGCGAATACTGCTTTACAGGGTTAAAAACCCTGTAAAGCAGTATTCATCCACTCCATTCACTACATGGACACAAAAAGCATCAGCTATTTCTAAATTGTAAATACAAGAAATATTTAACTTTATCTTAAATTTGGGATGTTTTACCTTTCTAGATGTATTGCATTTATGCTGATATACAGCAGGAAAGGAACTGATCTTCGAAGTTTTATTTTGGAAAATGCAAACACTTTGACCCACTATACACATATATCACTTCCGAGGAAATATTAGAGACAGATATCTGAAAACTTGCTCAAGCTTTGCTGCAAATACTGCTGCTTTACAAGGTCTCTTTAAGCGTTTTACCAAATCATAACAGAGCCAGTCAACTAACCAATGTGGTTTCAAACAGAGGGTGAAAATGTAGAGGCACAGGCAGTGTGAGAAAAATAAAGAGCTTTTTGAACATTAAAGCATGTCAACATGTCACAGTAGATACACTAAACCAGGGGTCGGCAACAGGCGGACCGCGGACCGGATCCGGACCCAGACACCGACTTATACGGACCCGGACCTATAATCAATACATTAATAAGGGATTTCAATTTTAACGGGGCGATTCTATTTTAACCGCTGCCGACATGCGGCGAAAGAGACGAGTGAGCGATACAGGGAGAGAAACACAGAAGAAGAGATGAGAGCGCGGCAGAGAGGAGCGGAGACGAAAGTGAGTGAAGAGAATAATTAGCGATACAGGGAAAGAAGCGGAGAGGAGAGTGATCAGACGTGTTAGCGGCAGACAGGGAGAGACAAATAATTACACATGGCGCTCTCCAAGAAGAGGAAAGTGGACAGTGAGAACAGAGCTTTTAACCCTGAGTGGACTCATTCATGTTCATCCTGCCCTCTGGGAGCACAGAGCCAGTGTGTCTCATTTGTTCAGAGACCGTGGCGCTCATTAAAAGTTCCAAAACGCCACTATAAGACAAAACACAAAGTGTTTGACCAAACATTCCCTCTCAAGTCAGAACTGAGGTCACAACAAATAAATATCGTTCCAGGGCAGGCTAACCGAGGCTAAACAATGAGCACCTGCATGTGTGTATGAGAATGGCCCTGACACCATTTCAGCCCAGATTTAAACTCCTGGCAGGACAAGCTCAAGCTCAATTCTCGCACTGAATAAAAAAAAGTGAGTGAGGGACTGCAATATAAGAGGGAAAGAAAGAGAAACTTTAAAACTGTTCAATTGTTATGATGTGTAAAGACTGATATTGTTCTATAATCGTCTGAAACTGTTAAGTTATGATATTTTATTTATTTTCTCTATTTCATTTTTAAATGCAGCCAGAGAGGAACATTACACATATCCACTCCACAGTATTTTACTGTATATCTGGGTAGTTCAGTGTTAATTGACAAAATATATATAAATATTGTTGTTTATGAATTGTACTTTCTTTATTTGGCAGTCAGTTGTTGATTACATGGAGACATTGATAAAGCTACAGGCTACTTCAATATATATCACACTAATTCATAAAGCAAGTTAGACATTTTGAAGCTCTGGACCTTTGCATGGGGAGATTTTCTCTAACTGGACCTCGTTGAATTTTAGTTGAATACCCCTGCACTAAACACTAACATGAACCTGAACATGAGCATAATATTTCCTGTTTAACAAAAATCTTTGATTTCAGGCAGGAACACTTCAACCAGGTGATACATTATTAATATGAATTTTGAATCAAAGAGGGCCTTCAGTAGAGCCTTGGGGGACCCCAGAACAATTTGTTAATTTCTCTACAGATTTTCATATTGCATGATTATCATCTATTCTACTTAATTTGTAGTGTCATTAAAATTAGACGAGGGAACAAAATGATTACTTTATTAAATGTTTTAATTTATTAAGGCCATGGTTCTCAGCAGGAAACTGATGGACTGTCCACTCCAGGTAAGGAATGAGTCCTTACCCCAAGTGAAGGAGTTCAAGTATCTCGGGGTCTTGTTCTCGAGTGAGGGAACAATGGAGCGTGAGATGGGCCGGAGAATCGGAGCAGCGGGAGCGGTACTGCAGTCGCTTTACCGCACCGTTGTGACGAAAAGGGAGCTGAGTCAGAAGGCAAAGCTCTCTGTCTACCGGGCCATTTTCGTTCCTACCCTCACCTATGGTCATGAAGGATGGGTCATGACCGAAAGAACGAGATCGCGGATACAAGCGGCCGAGATGGGTTTTCTCCGCAGGGTGGCTGGTGTCTCCCTTAGGGATAAGGTGAGAAGTTCGGTCAGGGAGGGACTCGGAGTTGAGCCGCTCCTCCTTCGCGTCGAAAGGAGCCAGTTGAGGTGGTTCGGGCACCTAGTTAGGATGCCACCTGGGCGCCTCCCTAGGGAGGTGTTCCAGGCATGTCCAGCTGGGAAGAGACCAAGGGGTAGACCTAGGACCAGGTGGAGGGATTATATCTCTTCGCTGGCCTGGGAGCGCCTTGGGATCCCCCAGTCAGAGCTGGTTGATGTCGCCAGGGAAAAGGAAGTTTGGGGCTCTCTGCTGGAACTGCTACCCCTGCGACCCGACCACGGATAAGCGGAAGAAGATGGATGGATGGATGGATGGAACATTTAATTACTTTATTCTATAAAGAAACAGTTTGCAGTTTCTCTTGAGTGATGCCTTCTGGGTTGAAAATAAATTGAGTGCTGACGATGGTGTGAATGTAGTCTCATAAATTGGTGCGTTTGGACGTTCAGAGAAAATTGCTTTACAAACAGATATATACTGTATTTGTTTACATAAAGTAGTAGCATTCACTTTATTAAGCAAAGTTCATTATTTCTAGGTGGCTGTGGCTCATTTCGAAGTGTCTTTGGGCAAGATACTTCATACCAACTTGTTCCCAGAGGCCTGTCTGTGATAATGATGTGTCAGTAAATCGCTTTGGATAACAGCGTCATGTAATGTATATATATTCATTAAAACCCTTTAAATAAGTGTCATGGTCTCCCTATCGAAAGAACTCTATTTAAAAAAGAAGCAGACAAAATCTGGTGATCAGATGTTTCCAAATGTGCAAGGAAAACCATATACTTAGATGAGTATTGAAACAGTACAATTCCTCTAGTATTCCTTATCGTTATAAAAGGGAAACCAGTGATACATGCTGGGGTAGTTCTGCTGTATGATATACAAATATATAGCTTACAATAACTGTCTTCAGAGAGGGGAATAATAGGCTTTAGGGGAGTGATCCGTTAGCTCCACCCTCTAATAAATGTTATTTATATGAATGAGGAGGATGGATGACTCTCCCATTAACTTGTGATACAACCTAAAACTACATTAACCTTTACAGATAATCATCCATCTAAATTCTAAATGGTGGTCAAATACCTTCTTGTGATGATTTATTTCTGACTGATGTTGGTTTCATCTCCATAACAATGTGGAAATAACATCAACATTTATATTTTAAATTGCCTTATGCTTTTCTTTTTAACAATTCCGAGCTAATAATGTAAGCATGGAAAATGGGTCACATTCATCTAATATCTTTGGGTTTTTGGTAGTTTATGTGGGAAATTAATGTTTGAGTGTATCTTAATGCTGTGTCAGTGGGTTGTAATGCTCTCTCACACACCTAACTTGCATTACTGGATATGTGTTATTCTACAAATGTGTTTAACAAACTATACTATTTAAAATGTCTTGTCACTTTAGTTCAATTATTACAAAGCAAATGTTATTTTTTTTCAAGCACTACTTGGTGTCTATTGGACTGTGGACCAGAGGGTGAACCAAGATTAACCATAGAGTCTATGAGGTCCACCAATCAGTTGATTGGAAAATCAAAAAGGTGTCAGTTAAAATGACATGTAATGTCATTTCTAAATTGTTATTCAAGCAGTAACATTTAAACCTAAATCTGTAATTTTCTCACTTTCTATTTTGTGCAGATTTCAGCTGGATACCAGTGCTTTTTACACATTTCCACACACAGATTTATGATCTTTTGTGTGGAAAAAGCGGACCATCCCGGACACAAACACCTCCCAGGAGACTTCAGTGCCAAAACATTGAAACAGGTTTTTGTCCATAGGCAGACAGTGATTTTGTGCCCTTGCGCTCACATCAAACGGATGACAGGCCGAGCTTAACCAACCCAACTGAGGCTCTCATTAGACTCCGCTAAAAACGACAAATGAAGAAACAAGACATGACAACTCTGCTTCGAAAAAAAATCCCTCACCAACGTATGCAGCAGAAGCAGTTGACAGCACTCCCATAGGAGCAGGAGCTGCTTGATTTGCAAGCGACATCACATTTCCTCTCTTCTTCCGCTCTGTACTCTCCTTTCTCTCTCCCTCCCTTTAGTATTCAATTAATCTGCGTCTCCCTCTTTGCTCGCCATCCTTTGCATTCGTCTTCTGTTTCACTTTCTCTTCCTCCATCCATCACTTAATTTCTCCTCACTTCCTTTGCAATGTTTTGAAAAACAACAGGCAATAATGAGTCTGCCAGACAGCCAGGGGTGTCGACGTCTGTGTGGGCTTGTTCAGATAGATTGTCACCCCCATGGTCGTGCCCCCCTCCCCCCTCCTCTCCTCCATCTCTCTGTGGACACGGTGCTGCTCTTGAGTCGCTGTTGTACTTTCATCCAACTCCCACGAGCCTGGGTAAACAAATATGCTTGGAGCAATAATAGAGTGGTGCAGTGATGACGTATTTTTGTTGTTAGCCTCGCAAGTGCTCCGTTAACCAACATCTACGGGATTTTATCATTGAGTTTGTTATATTGCATAAAATAAGCTATATGTTGAGCACACATTTATGATTTATGATTGTACTTTTTTTGATATGTTTTGTCCAGAAAAAAGTAAAAGGCGAACAATCGGCTATGAACAAACTACTTGACTGTTGCATGACTTAATGTAAATACTGCTAATGCTCTGCATGATGATGTTTAGCAGTCTCATTAGCAACTTGTTAGCAACATCTGTTTTACAGACACAGAGAAGTTTCAGACATTCACTAGTAGGAGGTTTTTTTAAATATTATATTTTGTGGAACAAAAGTGAAAATGTTGTTAGCTTGTGTTAACAGAAATGGGAACAGGAAGTGCTCCTTTCCTGGTTTAGGAATCATTCTACACTATGCACATACCACAGATTGAAGTTAACAAGCACATTTTCTATTTTCAAATCTTGTACACATCCCATGGACAACAATTGACTGTCTGATGATTCACATTATGGTCTCAAACTAAGTATGTATTTCCCTCTGAGTTAAGCTCTTTCAGCCAATCTAGAACAAGAGACAGAGGAAGAAGAGTGGAGACAGAAAAGAAAGATGGAGAGCATCTGGAGCGATTGCGATAAGGAGGAGGAACTAACTTCACTCGTCTCCTACCACCATCCCATCCACCCTCAGCAAGTCTGACTTTCCCCATTTCAGAGACACAATAATATACCTACGGTGATCAATAAAACACTCAATGGAGAGGGCAGCAACGAGTCAAATAATGGAATGGTTGCCATGGAAGTCACCCACAATGAGACGCTGACATATAGGCTCCATAATATGCAGTAATGTTGTGCACATCAGACTCCAATCCAGTTGGTCCTGCTGTCTGTATGCTGTACTGAACAGGGACGACTCTGCTTGTTGTTGACAGTTGGGACTCATTGAGCTCTGTTTTCGAGTCAGTGCAGAGCCATGGCAGAAGTGAATGTCAGTAATGCAGCTGAGATGCTTACATCTGGTAATGTGGTCTGCGCCTGCCTCGCTGAAACAGTGTGTCTCTCTCCTGTCATTTCTCACACAACAAACCATTTAACCAATACATAATCCCTGAGTTATGGTATATAGTACATTTTATTGTATTTGTATTTATTATTATTAACAATATTATTACAATTATTATTAATTTATCTATTTTCAGCAATTTAGTTATTTCAAATTATTACTATTTATATTAGGATTTTTATTTTTCTCTCTCCTTTACAATGCCAATTAAACCAATAATATAGTCAATCTAAATTGAAACTGGTGAAAATTGAACAGAAATTATAAAACATGATGCCACAATTCCATATTATTTATATGGATGATTCCTATGTTATATTTCAAAATAAAGAATGGAAAAGTAAGTCTGTGGCACAAACACAACATTCCCTTTGTGCCATGTTAAGTTGCTTTAATAGAGTACCATGATGTCTACCCATCCAAGTCCAACCCCATGCTGTATGACTCGTCTTGACCCCATTGGTATTTTGTGACTCGTCTTACTCTTTTATCCATATACTATGTGACCCTGCACTTCTTTTCAACTGTCCTGTAATCAATTAATCAATCAATAAAAAAAAGGTAAATATTTGTGGTGATCTAATGTTGGTCTGAACTGTCTCTTACCAACTATTATAACAATGTAAAGTGTCCATGTCCATGACTTGAATGCAAGGACTCACTGGTGAATGCAGGGGAACTTCAATTGATTTCTACTTTTCCAACTATTAACACAACCTTGTGCAAAGATTTTAAACATTTGCTTTAGTCAAGTAGTTCACTGTGGTTTGCTCTGCATCAATATAAAAAAATCACTAGCAAATACACACAAGCCTGCTCAGTATAACCTTGCTCTGATAAAGCTAAAAAAGAGTCTCGATTCACAAATTCAGTTCATGAATTCTAAATGAAAGTAAAAGCTGAATTTGAAAGATACAATCTGTTGTAGCGTCTATTCCTTTCTTCCTAACTTGGCTAGAAGACCAGAGAGTCAGGAGAGGACCTTGCAGGACACAAGAAGGGGAATAATAAAATAATGAGTGACAAAAGGCCTATTTATGAAAGGATGGGCCTTGCAATAACCTAATAACTGATACTCCCACGTTCCAAGATAAAGCCTGCAGAGTCACGGCATTGTAAACTGTGGGAAAATAAAAAACACTGACTTTTCAATGTAAAATGGGATCATGCTCATCTAATCAGCAAATGTATAATAACTGGTAATATCACAACAGCCTGCACCACTGAAACAGAAAGCATCCAAACATGCTATCAAAGAATCATTATAAATAACAATCTGTTCAATACTCCAGGCACAGGTTGTTTTTTTCTCTTGTGCATTTTAGCCTGTGTTTCAGAATGCTTCAGAGCCCTGGTTGCAGGACTGCATCTCAGTGTGCATGTCTTGTAGCTGACCCCTCCTCTCAGAGTTCATGTAGTGATGGAGAGATGGCCGGCCCAGCCCTGACACACTGACAGTTGTCAGAGATGTGGCAGCTTCTCAGGGCTGCCTGCACATATATAATCACAAAGGTGCCTTCTGCTGGGGGGGGGGGGGGGTTATGAGTGCAGATGAGCCAGTGGTACGGTAAGGTACATTATTTTAGACAGCTTTCAGTCAGTGACTGCCCAGCATGACACAGACATTTTGGTATTTCTACATGGTGAACGATCCTAAAAAATGATTATGAGAATGATATCCAAATATAAAACTAGATAATGGATGCCGATGTTATCAGACATAATGGTTCTACAAAAAGAGGATCAGATGCTGTGTTTTTACCACAGATACTTTGTGCACAGCATTTTAGTTCAATTTCCTCTTAAAATATAACATAAGAAGATGTTATACATCAAATATTCATTTTAATTGAGACTATATACAGTAATTGGTTTAATTTGTAGCATTGTATGTTATGCAACATTTTAAATCCCCTATATGTGTTGACTTGAATTACACTGTGATTTCCTGTGTACGAAGGCACGCAGCAGGCAGATGTAAAACAGTGCACGGAAGAAATCATAGTGTTAGTTATGCTGGAACTCACCTGTAGTAGAGGACAGGTGGGTTGGCTTTGGCGGCACAGTGGAATTTGATCAGATTTCCCTCCAAAACAGGCTGTGGATCCACGGTGAGGTTTACGATCGGAAGGTCTGAAAGAAGAGAGATTATGAGTGGATGAAGAACAAAGAATTATAGAATGGTGCAGTAATGACATATTTTGAAGGCAGGCGCAGAAGTTAGCATCGCACAGGCTCCCTCTACTAAAATCAATGGATTCTTCCAATGACATGTGGCAAACACACATGTATGATACTTACAGGTTCAGGAAAATCATTTCCACATATCAATACTTGTGATTTCTTTAGCCAGGAGTAAAAAGGTAACGTTTGGCTTTATAGGAATTTCATCACAGTCACATGGCTGTGCATAACCACCGCTAAGCTAAGCTAAAGGCTAATGTTCAGTGTGATGATGTTTTGTAATCTCATTTAGCAGCTATTTTTTTTAAATCACAAAGAAGCTTCAGATATTCACCAGTGACGTATTTACCAAGCGGCAAACTCTTGGGCAGAGCCGGGAGGCCAATACGGAAGTGCCACACACTGCAGTTCATCTAGTGGCCAGTAGGAGCAGTCTGCAGAAGGGAGCAATTTCCATAGACACCCATGGAGTCCACCATAGAGGTGTATGCTGGAGTGTACCCACTTAGGTTCGCTCTAATAGAGTCATTTAAATGTTGATCAGTCAGTCTTGTTCTGTATTCAGATTTCATGACATTCGTGTCAGAAAAAGCTGCTTCACAAAGTCATGAAGAGCCAAATAAAGCAGACGTGTTCAGTGCTGCTTGTGATGTTCTTATAGTTTTCTGGGTACAAGGCTCCAGAAATGTTGTGAGTTTTGCATGATTTTGGAGATTTATAACCTCCATCTCCACAGGATTGACACTGAACAGTTCAGCCATCTTCTTCTTCTTCTTCTTCTTCTTCTTCTTCTTCTTCTTCTTCTTCTTCTTCTTCTTCTTCTTCTTCTTCTTGACATTAAATTATAAACCATAATAAATCAACGGGTATAGGTCTAGCCTCCCTATATCTGTGTGTGAAATTGTTCCATCCTCAAAAACAAAAAACTAATACTTCTGCAGTCTAGCTGCAGCTTCTAGCTACGGTCTTCTGTTAAAAAAGGACACTGAATGTCCTGAATGTGGCATCACACATGACTTGAGTCTGAACCAAGCGGCATTAGTATTATCGTTTGGACTGTCTGTATCTGTGGATGAAATATGTGCAGCAACGCGTATCTCAGACCATTTACCGGTTCTGTTTACAACCTCCATCCCTTCCGCAGGAGTCGAATCACGTGCCCCTGCGCGTCGTGTGCGTTCGATTAACCCCTTGACTGCCTCACAGTTCTCTGATGTTTTTAATGCTTCTCCTATCTGTAAATTAGATGTGAACTGTGCTTTTAATGCTGATGAGCTTATCTCCATGTTTGACTCTACATGCACACTAACACTGGATTCTGTTGCTCCTTTTACACTTAGACGCACAAAAGTGCTCTCAGAGCCGTGGCTCAATGACTGTACTCGTGCTCTCAGACGCGCTTGCAGGCGTGCAGAGAGAAAATGGAAAAAGGATAAACTCCATGTCTCCCTAGAAATCCTTCGTGCTTCCCTGTCTGACTACCAGACGGCAGTCAAAGCAGCCAAAACAGAGCACATCTCTCTGTTAATCTCCAAAAACAGCCATAAACCTCAGGTTCTTTTTAATGTCCTCAACTCGATCATTAATCCCTGTGATGTTTCTTCTATTGTGCCATCGACTACTCACTGTGATAAGTTTCTTAAATTTTTTATTGAAAAGGTATCTGCTCTTAGGCTAGCTCACACTAGTGCTACCCCAGATCCTGCTCCCTTTCTGTGCCCTGCTGTCCTCGACCACTTTGAGCCTGTATCCCTCTCTTCTCTCTCGGATGTGGTCAAGCACCTGCGGCCGACAAACTGCACCTCAGATAGCATTCCCTCTCGCCTTCTCAGAGACGTTTTAGATTCAGTTGGAGCAAGTATTTTATTAATTGTAAACACCTCCCTTAGCTCAGGATGTGTCCCTGCTGCCTTCAAACATGCCGTGGTTAAGCCATTACTTAAAAAGAAACATCTCGACCCCTCCTTTCTCGAAAATTTTAGGCCCATTTCCCAGCTACCTTTTTTATCAAAAGCCCTGGAGAGAGTAGTCTACGCCCAGCTGCAGTCTTTTTTAACCACGCATGGAATCCACGAAAAGTTTCAGTCTGGCTTCAAACCCATGCACAGCACTGAAACAGCCCTTTTAAGAGTTTTTAATGATCTGCTCCTAGCCGCCGACTCAGGTAGCCCAGCTGTCTTGGTGCTGTTAGACCTGACAGCTGCCTTCGACACTGTGGACCATAGCATCCTGCTGTCACGGCTTGAACAGTCCGCTGGCATCACAGGCTCTGCCCTTGCATGGTTCAGGTCCTACCTGACAGACCGTAGCTTCGCTGTGCAGCTAGGTGCCTTCTCCTCTGCAAAAGCCCCTCTTACCTGTGGGGTTCCCCAAGGCTCGATTCTGGGCCCCATCCTTTTCCTACTGTACTTACTGCCCCTAGGCTCAATTCTCACAAAACATAATATTCCCTTCCACTGCTACGCCGACGATGTACAGATATATCTCTGAGATAAAATCCTGGCTGAGCAAAAACTTTCTAAACCTCAACGAAAGCAAGACTGAGGTCATCTTTTTTGGACCCCAACCTCCAGCCTCCCAGGTTGATATTCTGGGCTCCCTCCAACAAAACATCCTCCCCTCGGTCACGAACCTTGGGGTGACCTTCTCCAGTACTTTTAAATTCGACAAGCAGGTCAGCAGCGTAGTCAAATCCTGCTTTTTTAAAATAAGACTTTTGGCCAAAACCAAGTCGTATTTATCTTTTAAAGACCTGGAAAGGGTTATTAACGCCTTTGTGACCTCGAGACTGGACTACTGCAACGCTCTGTATATGGGTATGGACCAGGCATCAATTAAACGCCTGCAGCTAGTCCAGAACGCAGCTGCACGTTTGCTGACTGGCCATAAAAAGCGTGACCACATCACTCCAATTCTGGCCTCACTGCACTGGCTTCCAGTTCGGTACAGAATTGATTTTAAAATCCTTTTATTTGTTTTTAAAGCACTAAATGGGCTGGCTCCGGCCTATATAGCTGAACTCCTCCAGCGCTACACCCCAGCCAGAGCTTTAAGGTCTGCTGACCATCTGCTGCTGGTAGTGCCCAAGACCAGGCTCAAAACCCGAGGGCACCGAGCCTTCGCAGCAGCTGGCCCCAGGCTCTGGAACACTCTGCCCCTCCATGTGAGGTCGGCCCAGACCCTAGGGGTTTTTAAATCCACACTTAAGACCCACTTCTTCTCTCAGGCCTTCTAGTTAGAGCGGAGCACGACTCCTGACTTTTCCGTGTGTTTTGTTTTTATATTTGCTGTTGCAATGACTGTCTTTTGTTGTTATTGTACTGTAGTAAATTGTTTTTATTACTTGTACAGCACTTTGGCTCGACCAAACATCGTTTTTAAATGTGCTATATAAATAAAACTTGATTTGATTTGATTTGAAGCGGCAAACTCTGGGGAAGAGCCGGGACGCCAATAAGGAAGTGCCACACACTGCAGTTCATCTAGTGGCCAGTAGGAGCATGCTGCAGAAGGGAGCAATTTCCATAGACCCCCATGTTAAAATGCCCAACTTTACAGCAGAAATAAACATGTTTACATCGTGGTTCAAAAAACCATATTCTCTGTATAGTTAGATTCCCCCTTCATGACTACTGTGTGGGGGGTGCATTTTTTCTCAACTCATCTGTTTAATTAATATTAAGCTTTAAAGTTATGCATAAATTAGGGCGTGGTCACTTTGATGGACACGTACATGCCTCACTGTCAGCTAACAGCAACTTGTCCACTCTGCTAGGCTACAACCATAGAGGCTACAACGTTAATTAGTTGTAGTTACTGTACTTGACCCTTTAGCCGTGTTCGTGTTGATTGTGCCTTTTAGGGAATATTGTTACAAATACCAGACAATTAAAATGTTGTGCTGTGCGCTTGAATGTACTAACAGAACTTCCAAGAAGTCTAAAATGATAATATTATACATGTTAACCCCGTTCGCAGGTATTTATGTGCTTGGTAGCTTAGCTTGCTACTTATTAGCCAGCTAAGGACGTAACCCTTTATACATACATATTAGGGCTGTCAGTCGATTAAAATATTTAATCGTGATTAATTGCATGATTGTCCATAGTTAATCGCGATTAATCGCAAATTAATCGCACATTTTTTATCTGTTCTAAATGTAACTTAGAGGAATATTTTTCAAGTTTTTAATACTCTTATCAACATATGAGTGGACAAATATGCTTTATGCTAATGTTTATTATCATTTGAACAATGACAAATAATCTCATGAATATTAAACACAACAACCTCTGAACATTACAAATATTCACCTCTATTCAACCTGGAACCTCTCTCATACAATACAAATGGTGTGTGTGTGTGTGTGTGTGTGTGTGTGTGTGTGTGTGTGATGGATCGTTGGAGCTATATGCAACTCAAGGCATATGCTCGAACGGGAGCTGCCTGGACATCATCATCATGCAATCATGTTGCACGCACAATCCGTGCTGAGTGTGCTGACTTTTCGTACAATGTCCAACTGTCTGGCTACCTGCATAAAATCAAGTGCTCGGCAAAATGTCGCTCCTCTGTTTTCATTGAATCAGCTCCTTATATCCATTAGCGCAGCTAGCTAGCACCAGATGTTAACAACAACAATGCACGTAAGGTCTCTCTCTCACTCGCTTGCGCCACACATACACACACCCTCCCGGTCCTCCCGATAGCCAGTCGGTGCCTGCCGGTGAGCGTGGAAGTGTGGTCTGCCACAAGCGGACGGCAGGAGCGGGGCCGCCAGCATCAGCTTGTAGATGGTATTTTAAACTCGATGCTCTCTGAAACTACGGGGCGGCCGAGGAGAAAAAATACACATGCGTTAATCGCGTTAAAATAATTAGTGGCGTTAATTTTTTGTTGCGTTAACGCGTTATTAACGCGTTAACGTCTTTTCTTAACGTGTGAATGACAAGCATTAAGAATAATAAAATATAGCTAATTCTCTTGCAGATTGTCTCATGTGATTATGAATGTAACGTTTATATAGGGGAACTACACTGTTAGCAGTAACTTGGTATGCATGTATTTCATGTTAGCTTAGCTTCTTAGCCTGAGCTAGCTCTGTTTACTTCCAGTTTGGAGGCAGCAGGTCCCGCCTCGGCTCCGCCTCTTTGCCCTTATTTGGAGCAGGCGGGATTAGACTCTGACGTCACAGTCGAGCCGTTAGTGGCCGACTCCGCCTACTAAGGGCTTCACGGCAACTCTGCAGAATCCTATGGGTGACGTCACGGACACTACGTCCATTTATATATACAGTCTATGGTCTGAACACAGCAGACAAGAGGAGTATTTACAACAGCATATAAAAACAAAAATACTGCATGTGGGTGCACACTTACATTCTCTGTTTTACTGTTACATTAATCCCATGAATGTATGAGATTAAGATAGCTTCATCATATCTCAATCAGTGATTAAGTGAATAATACAATTTCTTTCGGGTCACTATCAGCCTGTCACTCATTATTTTCAGGGAGGGGGCGGGGTTTGGTGGAACGGAGAGAAGACGGTGATCGCGGAAGCTTTCCTCCTGCCTTCAAAACTTTACACAAGTATTTATCAACTGAAAATAGCAAGAGGACTTTCATACTCTGCAATCCAAGACTTGATTAAATCCACCAAAAACCTGACATGACGATAACGAGTGTTTTTCAAAAAACACAAATCCCTCCCTGTGTGTCTCTGAGCCGCAGCGACACGGCCTGATTCAGAGCGGGTAATTCTGCTGTTGGTTCTGGACTGGTGTTGCTGGAGAAAGCAGACTGGTTCGTGTGTGGTGTCGCTGTGCCGCTGTCACGTATGTTCCTTGATCACTGTCACGGACCAATTTGATATTCGTGTGACAGAAAAATTCTAAAATAAAAAAACGTTATTGTCCAGCCGCGGCCAAAAAATCAAGAAGCAACCTTACTACGCTATAATCGATAATCGAGCGGCGAGCTACTGAAAAGCTGCCCGCGAGCTACCGGTAGCTCGCGATCGACGTGTTGGAGAGCTCTGGTCTAAATGCTGCGGTGATGAAATGCCATATCATGTTCAAAACCAAATCAAGGATTATGTTCAACAGTATGGAGCTCAAATGCTTTTTCTCTTGCGGGTTTACCACAAGGTGAGTTCCTTTTTATATCCGGCTTCTTTACACATACTCTCTCCAGTACAGGTTAGCTCTGAGTGTTAGCGATGCTTGCTAATGTAAATAAAGGCCATATTACTTCCAAAACACGTCGCGCATTGATTCTGATAGCAACGTTTCTGATAGGGCCGTGTCATCCGATATGACAATTACGTCATATCGGATGGCAAATCTGGATCAGCTTGTTGTAGCCCCATTTCTAAAGTCCACGAACACTTGATCCTCTATCTTCTCAGCTGTGATTACCGTTAGCCTGTTTTCTTTACCATAGCAAACATCATGCTCTGAATGATAGAGCTATGCTGGTTTTCAAAGAGATCAGCTTGGAGCAGTTCCACCACACATGTGTCACCCAGGAGGAAACGGATGTTCCCATGTGGGAGGTGCACAATCACCGTGAGCAAATCTGTAATCCATTTCAAATTAAATTAGCTGGAGATGTAGCAAACGCTTTGAGGATTTTAGGCAATCACCCAAACATTGAGGCATCCAGCCGCCTTGGCATCTCTTAAACACAAGACACAGAGCTAATCCAGCCTTCAAACATCATGGCTCACACCGACAGCTCTCTGTTTGCTAACCATTCACACCACAGCAATATGAGATGCTCGGTCAACTTATTTCTCTTGTCCTACAAATGGTGCATGCACAGCCGCATCAATGTGCTATTGGCTTAAAGTATTTTCCATGCAAACTTGCTTGGATCCTGCCATCAAAAGCTTTTTCTTCATTGAGACATGTTACAAAATAAAAGTAAAGCTGAGAAAATATCAGTTAGCAGTGTGTTACAATGCAACATCGTGCCATATATCACCACTGCCATATTAGTCAAGTTGTCAGCAACCAGTATGTTGGCCAATTTGCACAATTAGCGTAAGTTCCATTAATTACCATTTATTAGCATAGAAATTAGTAAAAAACTGGCCTGGCCAATCTTTGATAATTTTGCTGTGTTTTTTTTAAGGTGTATTGCGAATATTTTTAGGATACAAAATTGTGGTTTTGTGTCTTGTAAAACTTTAATACCAAAGTTCATACAAATGTCTCATCATCATTTTGATCCCGAACATTTAAAAAATGGATTCCGCAATAACCTCCAAAACCACTCTAAAATTGTCAAAATCTGCTAGACCATTTTTTGTACTATTGCCTAAATATGCTAATGAGTGCTAATTAATGCCACTCATATGCAAACTGCCCAATATATGCAAGTTAACATACTATGCATTTCTAACATAACACGTTGGGGTACTCAACATGTACGTGTTCACTATAGAACTTTATGGGGCAAATACACTTTATTAACATTATATTTAGTTCTATTAGTTATTTAATATTGCATTATTGATGAAATGTCAATAGAAGGAATATTCACCATGCGAGTCATATGAAACTCCAAAGCAAAACAACTAGCAGAACTTTGTGAGTTTCTCTTTCACAAAGTTAATGACATGTTATTGCATTTAATGTATTACATTAATAAGCCACAATCAACCAGATAAATATTAAATGAATTGAGGAAATGCCTCACTTAACTAAATTAATAAAGAAAATCAATGAATGAATAAGTATTGCATTGGTTATTTATGGTACAAAGAGCGCTTTAATTAAAAATGTTTACCTTTTTATTAATTAAGAGCTTCATTTTAATTATTTCCCTACATTAATAATGATTCCTGTTAACGCTTTGCCACTCGGCTGTTTTATTTATTACACCGCAGTGACTACAGAGGACTGTCAGTCATGAAGAAGAAGGCGGGCCTAGCCAATTGATTGGATAATCTTCAAAAATCAGTGTGCCTTACTCTAATATAACTTCTCATGAAGTTAAGGCTTTAAAAATGACATCCTTGTAATATTTTAGATACGTTTCAAGGACATGCACCATGAATGCATCTGAGCTAAAAGGTCTGTGATTGATGCTGAGGGAAAAAAACAAGCAAGTTTAAAAAAGAAAAGAAAATTGTCAACTTTGAAATTGGTCGGCTCACAGTCAGGATAAAGGAAACACACCGCTCTTACAAAGTACTTCATTTATGTTCACTAGATTTACTAAGTTAAGTTGAGTTTTAAAGTACCTCATACATTTAATTAGGCATGGATGTATTCCTTTTCATACCATATATTGTAATTGCCTATTTATTTATGGACTTAATAAATAAAAAACACATATTTTTAATGTTTTAATTTCTTATAAATGATCATATCATTTACAGACGAATTTCTAATCATTAGTCAAATTCTAATTCTATACATGTTGTGTCTTGTCAAATGTGTTTTGTCTGTCATTTCCTGTTTTATTTTGTACTTACCTCTTGTCTTTCATTTCAGGCCCTGTTTCTTCCTCCCCTTGTGTGTTTTTCCCGCCATCATCAGTGTCTGCCCCGCCGCTGATTGGTTCCACCTGTTCCCACTCATCTCATGTTTAAATAGTCCTGTCTCTCCCCTGTCCTGTGTCAGTTCGTCTTGTTTGTTTCCCTGTGCCAAGCCTCAGCTCAGAAAGGATGGCTTTCACTCATGTCAGGTTGTTAATTTTGTAGGCTTAAGTTCTCTTTTTGTTATGTCCAGTACCTACTCTGTTAAGAGGGATTACCTGATCTGTGAAATTAAAATTACATTTTTTTACATTCAAGACTTTGTCTTTGTATCGTGCATTTGGGTTCATCAGTTTGTGTCGAGATCCTGACGAGGCAGCGGCGTTTATTGTGAAATGTCCTTTGTATGCACGTATTGTTGTACTGTGTGTTAACATCAATAATGTATCTGCTCCATTTTCTCCATAGTTTTTATTCCTCCTGGTGCAAATAAAAAGACACAAAATGCAGGACTGTGAACTTGCTTGGTTTTTCTTTTGTATTATAAAGCAATTGCATTTTGTTCTGCAACCCTGTGTTGTACAAAGACAATAACCTTGACACGATAAAAAAAACCCTTGAAGTGTTTCTTGTTTCTCTTTTACTAGTCCAGTACAAACGCCAGTCATTGCTGTATTTAATGTTGTTTCTCCTTTGAAGGACAGTGAAGGTAGCAGATCAATGTCCGTGCAGCGCCCCCCTGAACAGGACGGAGGAGATGTTGGACCTCCATGCAGCCAGCTCTCAAGCTCAATATCTACCAGCGTTGTTTTATACCAAACATAACAAAACTAAGCCTTTAAATGAAAAATCCACAGCCTTATTTCCACACACAAAAACTGGGAATCCATTATGTCAAAGTCTGGGAAAAAATAACCTTCCACTGATTGAAATGCACTTTTCAGCACAAAGAAACGGATTCAGGCAGAAAGCTTCAGCTCCGGGAAAAACATCGTGTTCCAAGCACCGATACAAAAGACCGAAGACAAACTTAAGCATAGCCGTCTGGATAATTCATTGTAATGTATTGGGTAAAGTCAAGGCTGCCACAAAGAGAATGAAAGGTGCAGTATGCATTATCAAACACTCCCACTCAGTGACTCTCAAGTGCTTAAGCAAAGTATTTTGAGGTATACAGTGAAGCCACTTACTGAGGTGAGTTTCAAGAAGTTTTCATTTGAAAGCTTTTAGATAATTGATTCTTCCAGAAGTACCCTGCTGTCTGCAATTGACTTTATTGTGTGTGTGTGTGTGTGTGTGTGTGTGTGTTTTCTTAACAGCTCTTCAGAACTTTACTTGGAGAACTTTGCAAGATTTCTTTCTTTCAAAGCTAATGAGATGTTATTATACTAAATGTTTTAAATTGATAAGCAATGCCTTAATAAACAAAATGAATATTGAATGAAGTAAGAAATGCCTCACTTAATTAAAGGAATAAAAAATCAATGAATAAATAAGTATTTCATTGTTTATTTGTAGTGCAAAGAGGGCTTTAATTATGTTAATGCTCTGTTTTTTAGTAATGAACAGGGCTTCATTAATATAAAACTAGAAAAACACAATTACCACTATTCGATACGGAATGTGGCGGTTTCTTCAGGAATGCAGAACATTCGTTGAAAATTACAGTTTCCTTTATTTTATGGGAGATGATTGCCACTGTTACATTTTATATTGATTCTCCATTTAAAAATGTAACCAAGCAACCCATGCTGAGGAGCATAGATCTTTATTATACTATGAGGAAACTTATGTGCTGTATTTCAAATGATATGTCAAAAATCCAACCAATGAAAACATGTTATCAAGGAGAAGGTGGTCATTAGGGAGTATTGAAGTGAGTCCAGTTTACACCTGAGATTAATACATCTGCTTTATCTTATTTTACACATTTCCATTTCATATATTCATCTTTCATTTAAGTAACAATGAATGTTAACACAAGTTTAAAACATGAAGCGTGATTATCAATTAAATAAACTGCAAAAAGGGCAACTAATGCTGATCAATCAAATGTTGTTTATTAATTGGGATAATGGTGGCCTAATGGATAGTGAGGTAGGCTGAAGATTGGAAGGTTGTGAGTTCAAATCCCGCCAGGAACACCACCACTAGTGTGCCCTTGAGTAAGGCACTTAGTCCTTAGTTACTCCAGGGAGAATGTCCCTGTAATTGGTAATTGTAAGTCGCTTTGGATCAAAAGCGTCAGCTAAATGTAATGTAATGTAATTAATGTAATTGGGAATGCATCAATACAATTGTGTTGTTAGATCTGATATTTTGGTTGAAAATATTTAAAGAGCGTGCTTGTGATGACAGCATAAGTACACTTTAGGCGCTGCAGCATGTGGTAAGGTAAAACTTGTGAAAAACACGAGACAGAACCCATATCATAAATATTTAACCAACTAACCCGACTTTACCGCAGTGGTTTTTTGTCCAAACCATGCCACCACTATAAAAATACATACATTATTTAAACGTCGATTTAGTTGATCTCACACTATAGGAGAATACTGTCGGACTTGAATTTTTGTATTCCTTTTTCAGTTCAGAAAAGCTCAAGTGTCCCTTTAACTTTATTGATCCACAACAGCTCAATTTCGGCTTTAAATATTGAGTAAATCAGTCTTTCAGTCGAGACAGTGGTTAGATTCAAGAGGTTCAAACTCGATTTGTCAGTCAATAGTTTGTACTACTGATATTCCCTGATGCAGGTCCAATAGAGCTCACCCTGATAGACTGATAGTTTAATCCTTTGTGAATTTTAAAGAGATTTGCTAAAGCAACACATTCATTCCAGTATTTATGCATTTTACACAAACAGTAACCTGTTCATATTTTAAACTTTGTCTCTTTCAATTGTCAGTATGGTTCTATCTGCACTTTCTTTAATGAAGCTCAGTGAAAGTTCCACCAGGAAGACCTTCTTTACTCATTCATTTACTGTGCTATGTTATTACTCTCTCTCCTCTCAATAAGTGATCGGGGGCGTCACTCCCCAGCTTAACCAATCACTTCGCTCTATTCTCACAAGCCTATCATAGCGCTCTGCTAACCCCTTTTAAATCTGCTCTCCCCCCTCTGTTAGCTGTCATTTCAGGTGACTCAACGCAACCCTCCTCCACCCCTTTTCACCTCCTGTCCCTCTGAATCCAGGGTCAAGCTAAGCCACTCCCCTTCAGACCGAACCCAACTATCCATTCACCACCACCAGTGTCTAGACCCGGGGGGGGTTTCATCGGATCGGTTTTCCCTTCCCGAATGATACTCCTGCACAACGGGGCCTAATCGCCAAAACTCCATTACATTCATTTGTGTATTCCTGTACAATAATAATAAATATGTATTCTTCCATCAAAACCGTCTCTCCTGATTGAACCATTGTTGTCCTATCAGAGACAAGGTGGAGATGGGGGGTATTTGATACCACACAAATCAACTGTAACCTGTCTGCAATAAAAGCCACCATTTTGCATGACAACATGTGTCCCACACTTCATTTTACTTCAAATGAATTACCATTTATGAAATTATCATTAAAAGACTAATTGAATCAAGCGCATACCAATATTACCATCCTATTAACCAAGATGATGTGAACCCACTTTAAGGACTTGTACTTCAAACCATTTGAGTGAATATTGAGTGCTCACAATTTTTACCTTGGTTACTTTTTTAAGAATGTTTAATAACTTGATTTGACAATCAACATTTCATTTCTTGTGTTCTATTCTCAATAGAGCATTACAGTGATGACCTATGTGTGTCGGCCGACCCTGAGGTTAGCATCACAAGGTACCCTCCACAAAAAGTCATGTGATTTTTCCATTTCATTCGGGATATTGCAGAAAATAAGATCTGTGGCAAACACATGTTTATGATACTTTCACGTTTTGTTCAGTAGGATAATCTCCACATATTAACAGCACTATTATAAGATGGAGTGTAATTGGTCAGAAGTAAATAGATAACATAATGCTATAAACATACTGCAAACAATCACATGACTTCACGTCAATGGCACCAAGCTAAAGGCAAACTTGTGGTTGATGTGATGCCATTTAGTAGACTCATTTAGACCCTTTAGACACAACTGCTTTTTTTAGACACATAAAGATTCAGACGTTTACCAGTTGGGTGATTAATGGCATCTCTTATGTTGTAGAACAACACGTAAAAACCTTATTTCGGCAATCTAACCAAAGATTCATTAAAAAACAATAACTACAATAGAAAGGAGTCCGGAAGTGTATACATGCTGACTCATTTCCAGGTTTAGGACTCATTCCTGCAGGATGATATTATGTGAATTGTCTTTTTGGGGATCACCCTAAAAGTCTTCAGGAAAAATGATATGAAGATTGGGGAAATAGTGAACACTGGGATCAAAATGTGTGTACCACATTTGAATTGGTATGAGGTGAAAGTTAAGAGAGTTGTCAGGCTGGGTGAGGGGGTTCTGGCCCAGGGCTGAGTGTGGAGTGAGAGCCCTGGATATGGCTGCAGGCGTGAAGCCGCCACTCTCAGAGATCTGTCAGTCTGATGCGTGTACAGAAGCACACAGAACAGCACATCACTTATACTTAGGGTTAAGGTTGGAGTGAGATGCTGTGACATGGACTTGTAAGCCTGTAGCCATCCCCTCTGAAATGATTCTAATCACTCTTCCTCCCTTTACTCCACAACAAAATGTAAATAATAAACAGATGCGTCAAGAATGAGTTTCAAATAGAGTCCTTAAAGTCTGTATTTAGAATACGAGACCAATGTTTCTAATGATAAAACACACATGCAAGGAATCTGCTCTTTAGTTATCTACTTCTTTTATACTCCTGACTTAACTGTGGAGTGTTTAGAGCAGAGGTTCCCAAAGTGGGGGTCGCGAGATGATTAAAACATAATAATAATAATAAACAATAAAATAAAAATTATTTTTATTATTATTATTATTATCCAGTGTTTCCCACATAATTTGATTCTATTTGTTGGGGCACCACCCTGCCCCCATGCAAATGAGCCATAATCACATTAAATGTAACACATTTCAGGAACACAATTCTGAACATTGGATAAAGTCAGGTTCGAAATTCTTGTTTCATTTTGTAGTCATATTAGAATCTAAAGTTTTGAAGAAGGGATTTTGGATGTCTCTTTTTATCACTCCATAAATCAGAACATACTGTCAACAGCTCTAAAATATAAATGTTTGCCATGTTTTTAGGTATACAATGTTATATAATTCAGGCTATGAATGATATATAAACAAACCCTTCTGTAAAAACCTTCAAAATATTGATAGGAATAAAACTGGAAGGTTTGGTGTATGTAAGTACTACTGAAGTGGACATTTCTCACTCAGAATATGTGACCTGCTCCATCGAAATCAGTCGCATTGACCCGAAGACACATTTTGAGTTGTACACTGCTGGAAAGAGGATATTCCTAGCTTTCTAATGATATCAGGATTGTTGTTGTACTCCAAATATTAAGCGAAATATGTCACATTATATAATGACTGTCACCGAGTCATCATTTTGAGAAAAAGGCATCTAACTATATCCATAATAATATTTATTGCAGCCAGGGGTAGAAACATGTTACACTTTTATTTGTACTACTATTATTAATAATAACGTGTGCATAGACATTTTTCAGGGGCGGACTGGCCATCTGTAGAATGTCTCCCCCCCCCCCCCCCCCCCGTTGACAATTCACTAATAACCCCCCTGTTACAATTCACGTGGCAGGGGGTCGCCAGTCTCTGGCACAGTTATTTGGGGGTCGTGGGCTGAAAGGTTTGGGAACCCCTGTTCTAGAGCAGTGGGTAATTAACTTTGTCTGCGGCTTCATTAGCCCACACTTTAGAGTTCATAGAAGTACAGCAAGAAAGAAAATAGTGGGACTTTGCCACAGAAGTCCTTGGAGAACAGTGTGATAAACCACATTCGAGTGTGGCTCTACTTTGGTGATGTTTTCTTTGGTGCCCATGGGGATGTTTGTGGACACTAAAATTCTTAATTAGAAAGAAAACAACATGATTTAGCCTACACTTTATTTGTATTTGTTTGCAATTACCTTCAAAGCTTCTCCCTTTTTCACAATTACCCAGGGACTGAGTCTATAAGCTCCTCTCATTGTAGGCAAAGAGGCCACAGGTAATAAATGACCGTGTACCCTATTCTCATGTTGCTCGGTCTTCAGGATGAGTTCGTTCAGAATGTGTAATTACTAATTCATTAACACATACCTGCCGGACATAATATAAAAGATGTTTTATCAACTCTTATTGACTTTACTGTAGATATAAATGTATAGATGTTGCTAAGTTACCTCCATATCCTTTTTTTCATATTTTTGGTTTCGCCTGGTGTCCTAGTGTTGAAATAATTGAATAAACTCAACCATATACTGCAAAATCAAGTACTATACCTTTTTCTCTTCAGGACAAATTAGACCGTCAGAATATGTATGCTGCAGGGATGTCCCATGAACATATACATAGTTCTATTTCGTCCTATACTGAACGCCAGAGGCGGTAATTTAACACTGGATATGTCCATCGCGCGTATGCGCAGCTCGAGTACAAATAACAACAAAGTCACCTGTGACCCACGTGACACCGGCTATATCAGCCGGTGTCATCAGAGGATCTGTTCCTTTCATCTTCTCGCTGCGCGAGAGTACCGTGGCTACATTCTTGTAGCCTACAGCGTTTCAGTTGGAACGTTTGATCTAAGGATTTCTCTGCAAACAGCTGGCTGCGTGCAGCTTCGCGACTGATCCAGTCGGAGCTGCGGGTTTACTCGTCCTCCAGGTGCTGTGGCCGGCTGCGCAGAAACTTCGATCCGACAGGTTGGTGTCGGCTTGGTCGATGATGGCAGTGTTTCCGCTCCCTCTCCCAGCTAAGTTGTCCTGATTACTGTCTTGTTTGCTATTTGGCTTGAACTTTTTGGTGACGGCAGCGTTCCCGCTCCCTCTCCCAGGAGTTGCCCTTGTTGTGCTCTTTTGTAGTCTCTTTCTGACCGTGGCGTTGTGCCAAGCTATCATTAGCATTTAGAGTTTCCGACTTTAGCTGCGTTTTCTCGTTTAGCGAGTTAGCAATAGCGGCTCAGCCTAACTGTGTCCTGCCTGTGCAGCCACTTGGCTGACGCTGGGATAAGCTCCGGAGTTACCCGTGCTGTTTTTTCTTTAGAAGCCAGTCTTCTGGTCTTAGCTTTGTGTTTTCGTTATTAACTCAACCAGTGAAGGCAGTGTTCTCGCCCCCGCTCTTGGTGGACGTGTTGCTTGATTCTAGCAGCAGCCGCCTGGCTAAACCGTCTTGTTAAGCTTCTTTATTTAATCCAGCTAGGTGAAGGCAGTGCTCTCGCTCCCGCTCCCTCTGCTGGTAACGCATTTACATCCCTCTTTGTATTTGGCTAGTAGGAGCATTGCTCTACTCTTTCCGTTCAGCAGGAAGCTGGTGAAGGCTGTGTTCTCGCACCCTCTCCAGGTTACGCTGCATCTGGCATTCGTTACTAACTTAACCAGTGAAGGCAGTGTTCTCGCCCCAGCTCCTGGCAGACCAATACACTCTCACTCCCTACGCGTCCAGGAGCGACGCTTAGTCAGGGTCCCGTGGCGTCCAGTTGTGACGCGCCGAGGCTCCTTCAGCTTCATAAACGGACGCAAAGAGCTTTCAACTGATTGCAATGTTTTCCCATCGGCAGCGGTATTTGACGCTCAGGGAAGCACCGCATCCATTTATGTCGGCAGCTCTTAAAAGGCAATGTGAGCGTCCATTCCCATTGGATAACGGAGAATTGTACACCCGGAAGTAAATATTCTCCTTACTGTCGATTGATTTGACAGTGATATCTCCACTACTCATCAACTCAAAAACACCAGATTACCTTTGTTTAATTAAACGACATTGATAGGTTTAAATTGTGTACAATGCTTTTGTGTTTTTCCCCTTCAATTCTGAGAAACAACTTGTTTTCTCTGAAATGTGGAGCGCCAAAGAGACTACACTACCCACAATACCCAGCTATTATTGTGACGACGCTTGTCCGCTTTGCGACAAACCCCGTGATTAATCTTCAAGCTCTGGGATTGGATGTTGGAGTGGCAGTGCGACAAGCTTACGCCGAGCGTCAAGCTCTTTGAAATGGAACGAAACCACGGCAGACTATTCAAAACTGGACTTGAACGCCCCCCAGAACTACACATGCTGGCTATTGTGTTTCGCAACATGTTCTCTCTGGCACGTCTCTACTGGGAATTGTAGTTTTAAAAGACGTTTTCGTTCTTCCCAAAATTAGAAGTTGACAGCATTAAACTGTGTACAGCCCTGGAGGTTTAGGCGATAGGAAACAAATTGGTGTGTACAAATGTAAAACATGTAATTACTAAATGGGTGAAAATCGCTAGTATCCATAATGGGCAGCATTAATATATACCCACATGACAGCTCATTGTTACTTTGTAACTCTACTCCACTACAATTCAGAGGTTAACCTGGTATTTTTACTCCACTACATTTATTTTTAGTTACTTTGCAGATTCTGATTAATGATGTGAAATATAAACAACCCTTAAAGCAGACTTTAGTTACACCTGAGTAAAATTCAGGGAAGCTGATTGTCAAGTGCCAACAATCAGGAGAGATATTTGATAGTTGGTGCTTGAGAAGACTAAACATTTATCTGCAGATCTCTATAAAGTATATTCCTTAATCGTTATTCTCTACTAATAGTTAATTAAAAACTGTATATAATTGCTATTTTGCACATCCCTTTCAAGATTTCAAGATTTTCTAAGGTTTATTGACATATCATATACACAACTACGGTGTAGTTATGCAATGAATGAAACACTTGGGTCACAGGTTCCTCAACAGTGCATTACAAAACATCTATCAATAGCGTGTATACCTCCACCATTAAACTGTCATATTCTGCACATTTCTTATACTATCTACATACATAAGAGTATAATTCATATGTATAATATCAGTTAAAATAAGTGCTTAAACATAGTTAACATTGCAGGAAAGCAATATATTAGACGTTAAGTACTTTGTCAGGCTTAATATTTATCTGTAGATAGATACCCCCAAAGCTTTTTTCTTATTTGAAAGAAGACCTTAACCTAAAGTATTCTTTAATGTGTTAATAAAGGTTAATTAGTTTGTCTGTTTTGCACATCCTCATATTAATATCTTTGTACATCCGGCACTAAACTGTTTTATTGTAGAGATCACTTATAGTATCTTCTTGATTTTTTATATTCTATATTTCTATCATTGACCTTCTACTTTCCCCCTATGAAAGTATGTACTCTTAATATGTTTTCATCAAATAACATTATTCAACAAAAATAACATTATTCAACACAAATAACATTATTCAACAAAAATAACATTATTCAACAAAAATAATTCAATAACGTGCTTTAACCACTAGGCGGTGCACACAAGGTACACACAGCATACTAATAATAACTTTGTATTATTAGTGTAGGACACTTATGTATGTATAACATCTGAAGATATTTAGTTTTATTCATGTTTTTCATAATTTTACAGGATATTGCTATACTATTTCTCATGTTTTACTTATACACATTAATATCTGATTTGTAAACCATCACAGACAAAAAGGTATATCTGTAATTTAATGGTAAGCTATTGCAATTGTGATTCCATAGATGTCTCCCATCACCCAAATCCCCTGACTATTCTCTCAACTCAGTTTTTACATTCATATATTAAAAAAAAATCAGTAATATCTTTAAAAACGTGCATTGCGGCTAAAACATCCAATCAGCGAGCTGAGGATCCTTCCTACGTCTGTTTCCGGTATTGTTCCTGTAATGAGAGTTCACATTTATGCTACATTGAAGGGTGGAATTGACTACACTTCTTCAGAAACATAATTTGCTTCAGATATAACTCATAGCAAATAAAGTATAAAAATACAAGTAATACAAAGATAAAACACTGGCATGTAATTTACGTGAATAATAGATGAGAGTAAAATGTACGTCACTTTTTTTGTATGAATTTATGTTTCTTCCAATCACGGAGCTTGTTGACTTATCATAGGTTTGTCAAAGCGGACAGTCGTCGTCACAACAATAGCTGGGGATTGTGGGTAGTGTAGTCTCTTTGGCGCTCCACATTTCAGAGAAAACAAGTTGTTTCTCAGAATTGAAGGGGAAAAACACAAAAGCATTGTACACAATTTAAACCTATCAATATCGTTTAATTAACAAAGGTAATCTGGTGTTTTTGAGTTGATGAGTAGTGCAGATATCACTGTCAAATCAATCGACAGTAAGGAGAATACTTACTTCCGGGTGTACAATTCTCCGTTATCCAATGGGAATGGACCCTCACATTGCCTTTAAGAGCGGCCGACATAAATGGATGCGGTGCTTCCCTGAGTGATACAAATACCGCCGCTGATGGGAATACATTGCAATCAGTTGAAAGCTCTTTGCGTCCGTTTATGAAACTGAAGGAGCCTCGGCGCGTCACAACTGGACGCCACGGGACCCTGACCAAGCGTCGCTCCTGGACGCTTAGGGAGTGAGAGTGTGTTGGGCAGACGTGTTGCTTGATTCTTAGCAGCAGCCGCCTGGCTAAGCTGCTTTGCTAAGCTTCTTTATTTAATCCAGCTAGGTGAAGGCAGTGCTCTCGCTCCCGCTCCCTCTGCTGGTAACGTGCTTGTATGACATTCACATCCCTCTCTGTGTTCGACGAGTAGGAGCATTGCTCTACTCTTTCCGTTCAGCAGGTAGCGGGTGAAGGCTGTGTTCTCGCACCCGCTCCCGGCTACGCTGCATCTGGCTACCTACATAATGGCTCATTCATGTAGCGCCTGTATGGCTCCTCTTGAGCTCGAGGACGGCCATGACCGCTGCCCCTCTTGCCTTAGCCTCGAGCATTTGAGGGAGGGTCTCACACAAAGCGCCTGCATGAACTGTGGCTGCATGCCTCGGGTGCTCAGAGTGGCTAGAGTCGCAGAGGTGGAGCGTCTGGCAGCAGCCAACGGACACCTCTCCTTGTCATATCTTCCTCCAGATCAGTTTGGCCGTTCCCGGCGACACAAGAGAGCGATGGCTTTGGGCGTACTTGGACGCCAAGTGGCACAGGCAAGGAGAGTCAGGGTGTCTCAGCGGTACCTCCACTCTCTGTCCCGCTGGAGGGACAGGGCCTATCTTCTGATGGGTGTGCCCATGGGTGTGCCCATGGGCGCCATCCCAACATGTCATTTGTTGTGGGAATGTCATTTTCGAGCCTGAGACCTGAAAAACAGGCTTGGGGCTTAACAGGTTTAGTGGCTGTCCCTGAAGGCAGCATTTCTGCTTGCCATAACCTCAGGGAAGCGAGTTGGAGGGCTACATGCCCTCTCCGTGAGCACATTCTCCAGGTTTTACCGGGTCCATGTCGCCACTCCCCACCCTTTGGGTGTGGTCCTGTGGCCGAGCTCCGCTGCTTCCAGCTAGGTAAGTAAGAGCTTGGATTCTTCATGACATTGTTGATATAAGTCATCCCGTGCTAAAGCACCGCCTCTGGCGGTCAGTAGGGAAGAAATAGAACGATAGTTACGACTGTAACTACGGGAGTCCCGGATGGCCGCCAGAGTTTCTTGTCACTCAAAATTCTTGTGTGCTCGCGAGAAGATTCTGGGAACAGATCCTCTGATGACACCGGCTGATATAGCCGGTGTCACGTGGGTCACAGGTGACTTTGTTGTTATTTGTACTCGAGCTGCGCATGCGCGCGATGGACATATCCAGTGCTAAAGCACCGCCTCTGGCGGTCCTCCGGGACTCATAGAACCGTAGTTACAGACGTAACTATCGTTATATGGCTATAATGAGAGAAAATCCCACAGAAATGTATTCAAACCACACATAAAACACAATGTCAAGACTTTGGGCTTCAGGAAATGTTCTCCCAATTCTAACCAACACACATTTAAAACATGTGTTCCTGCCGTTTCCCCATCTGTTTTTCTACAAAAAGTTAGTTTTGTCATGCCTCAGAATATATCCTGTCTGCACTGACAAAGAAAGCCACAGCTCCCCCTTAAGTAAAATATAATCTGACAGTTTGGGAAAGCAAGTTGTTGCCTTTACCAGGACGAAAATTAATATCCTATTGTCTATCTGTGTGTAACATTTAGAAATTCACATTCCAAGCTTCCGGCGATCTGTATTAAAGAATTTGCTGATTCCGTGTAAAAGCCCAGATGAGCGTGGTGGTCCTGCACAGGGGCCACAGCACCAGACTCAGCCTGTGTTTGTCTGTCCTCTGCCCAGAGGCATCCTGCTGTCGGCCTACAGTGTGTCTGCAGAGTGCCTCTCTGAGACAGCAGCAGATGCCTCCCATCAATATTAACAGCCAGTGGTTAACATTGGCTGTCCCCAGTGGTGAGGAACTTTCTCAGACCTCTACGAGTCTCTGCAGCCTCTCCACCTTGACAGTGCCATCATAAGTTATTCATTCAGCACCTGTCACCCCCGCCCCCCCCCCCCCACCTGCAACTGCAAACAGCGCTTGCCTTTCCAAAACTTGCTGAATTGCTTCTTTGTGAAACCACACTTTTTCAGTGTTTCACAGAAAACCTCAACCAGAGCACAACCTCACCTAACAGCTATATATTTATGTGCATTTGAAATAGAACAAAGAGTGCTTGTTTAAGCATGTGGCTCAAATACTGCATTGGGAATGATTAAGCCGAGTATGGAAGACTAATAGAGTGTTGCAGGAATGTATCCAGAAAGGTGTCAGCTTGTTAGCACAGCCAGCTTCTATAGTCTCGAGTCAAAGGTTTTAGTTAGATGCCTGAAATAAGATTTCTTACAAGATTTGCACGTTTGTCATAGGACATCAAATACATCAGTAAATACCCATTTGTGAATGTTTAAAACTTGTATGTGTAATTGTTTATGAAGCTGTTTACTGCTGGTGATTGAATTAATGCTTAAACTATTATAATAGTGGTGTTATAGGGAGATCCTGCTGAACCATAGGTCTTATATTCTGCAATATTCCAAAATCAAATGGAAAAATCTCTTTACAGACTGCGCTGTAGCTCACCTGGTAGAACCTGCATGTACGGAGGTTCAGTCCCCGTGTGGAGGACTCAGGTTTGAATCTGACCTTGGACCATTATTTGTTGTCATCCTCTCTTTTTCTTTAATTAAGGTAGTTGTCACAATCTGTATGTGTTTTCCTGTTTTATTTTAAAGTGTTATGTGTGTTTCTACTTCCTGTCTTTGTCTCTCCCTCCTTCCTGTTTGATTACCTGATTCTGTTCACCTGGTGCCCAGGTATCTGCCTTTAATCTGAAGGCACATTTCAGTAACTGGAGGTGTTGGAGCTCTGTCACTGGATGCCGGGAAGCTCTATTACCAGAACTGACCCTACAGTTCCAGGCCGTCCAATAACACAAGTGGAGGTTCCAGTATCAACCACTTGTTTTTTAACTTTGGACATTCAATGAGAAATGGTGCTGCCATACTTTTTCATGATAGAAGGATTAAGGTCCATTCTTACAATAACCCGTTAGCTCCCACATATCAGTCTGTCCAAGCTTTACCGTATGTGCTCCATTCATTTTGGACGGCAAAACTGAAAATGAATTCATGGATGGGAAGAAAAGATCAGTCAAAACAAAAATGCACCTCTGAATGGTATTTCATGCTTTATTAGTCATACCTAATAGATTTCAAGGAGCTGTGAGGAGTACAAAAGCCTCCTATATTAAATCCATTGAGACTTCCAAATTGTGTGGAAATACAGTTGCAAGAAAAAGTATGTGAACCCTTTGGATTCTCCACACATAGCGTTGTGTGTTCCTTCCAAACAACTCAACTTTGGTTTAATCTGTCCACAGAATATTTTGCCAGTAGTCTTTTGGAACATCCAGGTGCTCTTTTGCAAACTTCAAATGTGCAGCAATGTTTTTTCTGGACAGCAGTGGCTTCCTCCGTGGTGTCCTCCCATGAACTCCATTCTTGTTGAGTGTTTTACGTATCGTAGATTCGTCAACAGAGATGTTAGCATGTGCCAGAGATTTCTTTAAGTCACTAGCTGACACTAGGATTCTTCTTGACCTCATTGAGCATTCTGCGCTCTTGCAGTCATCTTTACAGGACGGCCACTCCTAGGGAGAGTAGCAACAGTGCTGAACTTTCTCCATTTATAGACAATGTGTCTTACCGTGGACTGATGACCATCAAGGCTTTCAGAGATACTTCTGTAACCCTTTCCAGCTTTATGCAAGTCAACAATTCTTAATCGTAGGTCTTCTGAGAGCTCTTTTGTGCGAGGCATGGTTCACATCTGGCAATGCTTCTTAAGAATAGCAAATTAAAAGCTGGTGTGTATTTTTTATAGGGCAGGGCAGCTTTAACCAACACCTCCAATCTCGTTTCATTGATTGGACTCCAGGTTGGCTGACTCCTGACTCCAATTAGCTCTTGAAGAAGTCTTTAGCCTAGGGGTTTACATACTTTTTCCACCCTGCACTGTGAATGTTTACATGGTGTGTTCAATAAAAACATGAAAACATATCATTGTTTGTGTGGTATTAGTTTAAGCAGACTGTGTTTGTTTATTGTTGTGACTTAGGTGAAGATCAGAACACATTTTATGACCAATTTATGCACAAATCCAGGTAATTCCAAAGGGTTCACATACTTTTTCTTGCAACTGTAGTTTTTGCCATCAAATAATATCATCTGACAATACCATTGTTCATAGAGGTGCATTATTTTCGGTGTTTGGATGACACTATGAAAAAGGTAATAATTATGATGATAGACCCAAAGACCCAGGGACAGAAACAAAAACAAAAACTGTAAAATACATCAGCCAAGAAAACATGTGAGTGGGTAAAATAAAGTGGAGGGGGGGGTCATAAATCCGAATGAGATGATATAGATAACATGGAGCTCAGCTGTGAGCCTGTTAGGTTAGTGGGAGGATGTTGTGCTCAATGTGGGAGTTAAAGGGAGCCAGTGTAGGTTCATGTATTCATATACAGTATGTTGGTGTAGGTGCGTTTGAAAATACGGGAAGCAGAGTTGTCAACATTTTCAAGGGTCTGAAATTAGACCGAAGAACAAAGCATACTGTAGTCCAATGTAGAGGTAATTAAGGTGTGAACCAAATGTTCAGCATCAAGAAAGGTGAGATTTCTGCAATAATGCAAAGGTTGGAACTGATGTTCTGGTAAAGAGAGAGCTGATAAAACAGGACACCAAGGTTTCCGACGAGAGGATTGAGATTTTAAAATGCGTTAACAATAGTTAGACTTTAGATCATTTTGTTTTGTGAACAACTGAGTTTTGAAAAGGTGTACTTTATGAGGTGTAGCACGTTTTGGTGTCACGGCGAAGAGTGATTCGTACTTTTTGCAGAAGAGATGTTCGAGAGACAGCACTGAGATACAAAGTGGGCCCATGAAAGAACCTTCCGGAACTTTGTTTTACTATAAGTCATAAGGATATTGATACACTGCACCTAGAGAGTTTTACGTGCAGGTGAGTACGATGGAAATGACTGACTGTGTCATAAACTGGACTTAACTCCAGGAGGCTCAGAAAGCTGATGGCTCAAGGCAGCTCACAAGGTGGTTGGTTACCCTTGGGAACTGTGCCCAGGTATTAAAGCTTGAGTGAAATGGCTTTGAAAGCGGTGAGTAGATTTGTGGGCAAAATCACTAGTTTTTGGGGGGTCATCGAAGACTTTAGTTTTTAGAATATGCAAAGATTATATTAAAAATGTTAAGACCAATAGAGGGATGACAGATATTACGGTTATAAGTGCGGTATTAAAAAATAATGTTTTGTACAGTTAGGCTTTAGGAAATTATTGATTGATATTTGTTCTAGGGAGGGAATTCAACATGATGGAAGACGTTAAGGCATTCAAGTAGGCCAGACAGCCTGCCACCATATGCATCTGTGTGTTTATCATAATGAATGTTCAGGTCCCCAAATAAGAGCGAGAGGGGACTAAGTAGACTCAAGAGTTTGAGCAGTTCAGTTAGTTCAGAGATGAACAGTGGGATTATTTTTGGTAGTCAATATAATAATGCAGGAAGAAAAGGATTATTGCCTGAAAGATTATGGGCTAGGTGTTCAAATACTTATTACTTATGGAAAAGCAATTTCAGAAACAGGAAACACAGCAAAGTGTTTGACAGAATGTGTACCATAACGTTTCCAGGAGAGCACAGATTAAGATTTAAAAAGTTATCTTGTTGATGCCATGATCTGTCCATGATGAAATAATTAGGAAACATGCCATTTTATTACATTTTGCGTGTTAAAATGGCCTATGCAGACTGATTCTAGAGGAGAATTTCTTGAATTGATTAATTCCTTGTTACATCAGCATTGAACTAGGCCTGTTTCTAATTGTTGTGCATACAACTGGTGAGTGGGTGTACAGCTACATGAGCGTAATGAGAAGGTATAGAAGTTCATAGCCACACAGGGCTGTTGTGATTTTAAGGGGAGAGAGAGGTTTGCTGGTGGAAATCAGGAGACTGGGGGTGAGTTCAGGGGAAAGTTCAAAATTGTGTTCAAACTGCGACTTCAGTTTGAGCCGAGGATGCTGGGGTGGATGCAATCATCGAGAATATAATTCTCAAAAAACACTTAATTACGACTACAGGATGAGAGTTAAATAAAAAAAGAAGGCAGGAACAAAGCCCATGTTTTAATTAAATGATACATACAGTCATCAGCTGAGTACACAAAATCTGTAATGGATTACTTATCTTTGACATTGCATTCATGTGCTTTCCCACACTTCCATGCAGATTTTGCAGGGGAGAGAATCTGTATTCTTTTGTTGTTTTACAGTTCTTTTGAAACACCATACAGGTCAGTAGCCACATTAACCTTGTGTCACAATTAGGTATGAATATGAGTATGAATGGTGTGCAGACTGTTTTAAGTGTGTCTAATGAAGCAGTAAGTTAAGTCAGAAGAACATATTTTATCTTTTGCATTCATTTGAGGTTTGGTGATTTTCACTTACGCTGAATATCGATAGTGACAGTAGCATCCTTGCCGTTGGGGGCGGCTTTGTTGGAGGCGCGGCAGGTGATCTGCTGCCCCGACTCGATGTTGGAGGGAGACAGGTAGAGGGTGCTGACGGTGCTCTCCCTCTTACCATCCCGCAACAAGGTCTGAGGAATCAAGGACAAGAGAGAGGAGTGCTTTAAAAAGTCATATTCATGTGTGCAATAGCATCATTTCCTTCACACACAAAGAAAACAACAGCAATGCTCGGTCTGACCCTGAGTTCACGGAGCATACATTGTATTTATTTATTTATGAGTGAAGTTGTGAGTCCCTCAATTAATAGTTTATTATCCTGTATAGTTCTGAGGAACTGATTTTCAGAGCAGATTTATATTTCAAATAGCTGGTTGAATGATTTATTCACATTGTTCTTTACTGAGCCCTCTCAAGGACTCCTAAACAGGTTCCAGTTATTACGTTTGTCGCCACAACACAACTGGGAACACTATTTAGTAGACATCATCTGAGACAGGGTTGGTTAACAGACGTTTCCACTTCAGGTTTTTATAATATATAATATTATTATAAAATGTTATACTATTTTTATTTAATTCATTTTAAAATATGTTTTATTTAATTCATTGTATAATACGTAATTTTATAGATTCCTGCTACTTATAGATCTTTTTTAATAATAAGTATGTTGTTCTTACCTGCCATACAGATGCTACTGTAGCTTTATTTACTTTTACTATGTAAGTGCATGCAACTTAAAATGATATAACTTATAATACAATAAAAATGTATGTTGAGTATTTGTCACTTTTTAAATCATTACTAATTACCTCTGATGGCTATTTTAAATGCCTTTAGAGCAGTGTTTCTCAAACTTTTTCATACCAAGGACCACTTAACCAATAAAAAAACACTCAAGGACCACCTAACTCCACAAATATCCAAAAACCCATAGTTTTTTACAAATCGCCTGAAAATGGTACAAACAAGTGGCAACACGTGTGATGAAGGTGTTTATCTGGGCTATATCATACAATCGAAAGTGAAACTTAAGCTCGCTCCATTGCGGAGATATTCTCGCGAGAGTGCGAAAAACTTAAATTAATTAATTAATTTCCAAATGTGAAATGTTACAAATATACTCACGGACCACTAGGGGGCGCTCACGGACCACCAGTGGTCCACGGACCACACTTTGAGAAGCACTACTTTAGAGCTACTGCACATCATTGTAGTGCCACGTTATGGTTACCTGCATTTATGGCTTTAATGATATGAATAGTTTCATTGAGATTTCTTAGCATTAATATGTGTTAATAACCACACTTGCTAACACCTAACCCCAACACAGTGTAGCATAGATGATCTTAATGAATCTGGACTCGAACAACTCTATCGCCGTCAGTGCTGGAGATAAATGGAACTAATATAGAAATTCAAATAACATTTTAACCTTCAGTTACAGTCAAATCATATCATGGATTTAGAGAACTGTGACACCTGTTGCAGTAATTCAGTTAGAAAGCTTGCTGTTCTAGGTGCTCAGAATAAACTGTGAAACACTGAAAAAGTGTGGTATATTTTATAACATTTCTACACTACTCTTTAGCCCCAGTCACATAGAGCAATGTCTCTTCCGAATAAAAACATTTTTGCATGAAGAAATAAGTGACAGCACAGAAACGAAGTTCTGAAATGGAACAATTCTCTTCCCAGAACTCTGGATAACTGAGCAGCAGCGTGTGAATCATCTGGGAACACAACAGAAACCTCCAGGACACGATGGGCCCGGGTACCCACTCCCACTGGGGCCTCCTTGTTCTTCAGTGTACAGATTTAGTTTGATGGTGAATATTTCATAAACTGAGTGTGCAGATTCCTCCTGTATGCAAGACCCAGTCTAATCCCTGGGGGAAAGGCCTGCAGAGAAGAGAGCCATCACTGCTGGATTCATCACTTTGGGGCCACCATGGTCGTGTGTTACAGAGCATATTCTGTCCTTCCTGCTTACTCAATCCACTGTGCCTTTTCATAGTTAGAACTTTTTCTTAGCAGCTTCAGTGTCCTCCCTTGAGTATCCACCTTCTCTGACACCCAGGTTGTTGGTTCAGAGCTTTTGAACTGCTGGATAGGCCAAGAGAGGTGCAGCAAGGCAAAGCTGACAGGTTGAGAGGATTGAATGCATGTTCTCCTAAATCCGGAACATGTTTAAATCTTAAACCCCAGCACAAAAACGTTGCTCTACATCAGCCAATCGTCTTGCAAATCTCTCACTGCGAGTGGGAACCAGGCAGGGGCGGATCTACGGGGGGGCAAGGGGGGTCAGCTGCCCCCCCCCACTGTAGAGCCTTGCCCCCCCAGCTGCCCCCCTAACTTTTGTTTCCCTAAAACTGTACTAAAACAAACCTACACTATTTCCAAAAGCTTCTCAAGCAACGAAACAAGCATTACATTAGTTAAAAGTCAATCATTTTAAATATCATTTTAGGCCTGTTAAAAACGCAGCTACGGCCCTGCATTAAACTGCGGAGCAGCGTTCACACAGACCGCGGCTCACAGAGCTGCAGAGAGGGAGCGAGCTGTCCCAGCGCCTATGGGTCAGCTTCCCCTGGGAGCAGTTCCCCTTCCACTAGTTTTCTTTTTACTAAGGACGAGAGCTTGAAACTAAATATTAATAAAACGCTGCCGTTTGAATCGATAGCGTTTAACAGATGGGCGCTGTTTGGGGCGTTACGTTACAAGATACTACGCAGACAGCGTTAGCTGGGAGATCGATCACTTTGCTAAACTATGCGGTAGCCTACTATTGAATCCACGTAAACTACACATCACAGCAATGAGGCCAGATCAATGAAACGCTACTTATTAGCTAGGCTACATGGCCCTAACGTGTAAAGTTATACAAGCATTTGTACCAGAGCTTTTCACAAGTAGACTCTTGCAGGCCAGAGTATAGGAGTGATTCAACAACAACAAAAAGACATATCTGAAAAGAGATCCGGACGAACAGAAAGAGGAAAAGGAAAAGAGAGTTCACTGAAGAGACCAGGAGGGTCAGAGCAGGAGGAAGAGGAGGAGATGAAGACATTAGTGAAGAAGAAGAAATATATGTGAGGAATAAAGATGAAGTATCAGAAAGAGGGACTGAGTGAGGGATCAGGAGGTAGATGAAACTCCAGCTGGACCACATGGTATGTTCTTATTCTCCTTACATATTCCATCACAGCAGCTCAATCTAGCAGCTCTTAGTATTGACAATTAATGATTGAAATGTGTTGCTGCACAGGTCACCTTTAGCTCTCTGAAGAGATGGGTCATGTCATTTGTGTACTTAATTATCACTAAGTACTTACAGTATGCAGAATTAAAGTATTCTCTGAATCGGGTGCCTTTTGGGTCTTTATATCTTTGAAAAATTAAACCAAAATGTTTGGTCATAACATCTGGTAGTGGACTACTTACATTTTCCCACCCCAGGCACAAAATATAAATAATTACTAGGAATGTATTTGAAAAAATGTAACAGGGTTGAAGTTTTTGACAAAAAGTAGGCATGAGACCTTGTTTAGCTAAGATATGGCACTACATGGAAATCAAGTACATTACAAAATTGTAATATTTTGCAAAACTATTGTTTATTTTGTAATAAACAATGATTTACTATTATTAATTCATATAACAGAGTTGAAATGTTGAGCTTGTCAATCTTAATCTGAAAATACAAAAACTGAAATATAGGTAAGAGAAGAAACTGACACTTTTGTGATGTAATTCCCTCAATGCAGATCACCCATGGACTGATCCATTATTTTAATAGGAGGGTAAATGGTTTGGCGTGACGGGGTTGAAACTAACTGAGAGACGTGTGTCAATATTGCAATTTCATAGATAATTCAAGTATTTTTTCAGAATTGATTTTTGATCAGTTAAAGTTGACAAGCATATGATTATATTAGCAGCAACATTTTGGAATAATTGGCCATTTTGATTTGTTTAATATTAAATTAATATGTAATAATGCTTAGTGAGCACATGCAAATATGTCTGTCTAATACTACGACAACACATTTTTTGTAATGCAAAACAACCTGTTCCATTAATTAATTGCTTTAAAATACATTTTGTAGTTTTCTTTCATTTAAAATTATTGAAGTAAGCTTGGGGGACTCAAAGGGCACCCGATTGTTTGTCTGAACACCTTGTTTCTCTTGTGCATTAAGAACACTTGTGTTAGGGCATGAATTAACAATAAATAGGTTATATACAGTGTAAAATACCACATACTGTCCGCCCTCCCATGCCACCCTGGCATGACCTCTTGCCCCCCCCTTTGCCACTCCATGTAAAATGTTCTAGAACCGCCACTGGAACCAGGTAACACTCAACAGACACACACACCTGTTCGCTATCATGGCTCCAAAAAGGTGGATTTAGGACACACATAGACTTTAATTAAATGTACTGTATAAGCAACAATATTAAGTTGAACCCAATATATATATTTTAAATGTCATATTATTGCTTTCAACTAACCTAATAAACTTGTAGGAAATAATACATGTAATTAAAGTCAACGTTCCAGTTTTTTCAGTTCAGCAGTCTACAGATCTCCCGTCACTTGTTGAACACCCAAATGCTTTTACCGAACCTTAGCCAATTATACAAACAAATACAAAATCACTTCTCTATGTAGCACAAAGACAGGTGTGGTTTATTTTGCACCAATGCAGTAGCAGATTCAATGCTTTGTCTTACTGAAAGCTAATGTACTCTGTTTTCAGGTTGTATCTTCATGGTTTATTGCATTATTGTAAGTTGCTTTTGAGCAACACGTTAATAGTGTTTTGGGGAATAGTTGTTTGTCCTATAATGCAGATTACTGGTAATTCAACCTTTCTGGATTACCTCTGAGAAAGAAAAGTCATTTATGTTGCAAACTGTATAAAATATGACCAGCGTCAATAGTAAATGGTCTTTTAATATAATGTCTCAAAAATCAGAAAAGTGGATTAGTTTCAAGTTCAACACTGTGTGTGTGCTGTCAGAATGATATCCTGAAGCTCTACACTTGTGGTGTTAAGGCCTACAGTACTGATAAATCTTAACTAGATGAAAACTCAACGAGTTCACACTAAGACATTTTGTTTATGCTCTTTTTAAAAAGCCTTTCAGCCTTTTTTTCACAGGAATATGGAATGGAGGATGATGTAAGGATCACGTTATTTGTCAGCATTGTAACATTAAACAGCTAGAGAGATCTTCCTGAGGAAAATGAATTTGTGCTGCATAGGGATGGGTATCGTTAAGATTTTATCTATACCGATACTGGTATTTTTCGATACTCTTATCGATACTTTTCAATAATTTGGTGCTCAAAATTATAGACATGATTACAAAATGTAAAGATTAGACAGTCATGTTATTGTAATTTATCTTTTTCAATGTCATACCAAGCAGGTATGGGGGCGGTTATTAGGGGCAGTTCATAAATCCATGTAAACATGACCATTATTCAGTTAGAATAAACCGGAGGCTCCGGTCGGCTAACCATTATAATCCGTTTATTATTTATAATTGTAATGATGGATTATCAGTAATCATTTTAAAGTTACACAGAGACATTGGATTAACCGTTGTTATGCCCTTCAACACAACTTTTGATCACAAAACAGCAAAGGTAAGACATAATTATCATTGTTGTTTTCTTGCTCATTCCTGGCTGCTAGTTCTGTGAGTTTTGGTCGTACAGTGATGAGACTTATGCCGATGGAATCTGTGGAATATCAGCTTTCATGTGATATGTTGTTTGTGCAGATAGAATGACGTGGAACTGATCGCTTTTGCCAGTTATGTGCTAAAGTAGCCGTTAGCCCCATTTTGCTAAGTGTTGATTTAGACTCTTGGTGTTGGACTTCTGTTCAGTGTAGGTAAAATTGTTAATATTGTCTGTTAGCTGAGTTTCTTCCCGTTAAGTGGGTATGCATAATTAATAGGTTGTTAAGAAGCCTTGAGACGCTGTTTCTAGCAAGATGTTGCGTCTGCCCCTATGGTCTGCCCCCGGGAGTCTCACAATAATAAGAGCGCTGTTAGGAGAGATGACACATGGCATTCACAGTGGCCAATCAGAGTGGTACTCAAACCAGAATTGTTTAAAGTAAGGAAGTAGCGTAATTCATATACCAATAGCAACACCGTTTGTCCAGCGGCTTAACAGTATACCAATACCGTCCAATCAGGTACCGGTACTGACTTAGTACCGGTTCTCGATACCCATCCCTAGTGCTGCATATCTCTCACCTTTCACTCTCAGAAACATTGAGATGAGATTTGAATGATACTTTTCCAACTTTCTGTAAATAATTAGCCTTATGGATGTTTGGTTTCCAATTCCTCCCACCACAGTGGAGGGGAGCCTAACCCTAACTCATAAAATCCCTGCAGCAAGAACATTAAGATCTACCCTCCCATCAAACAGCAAATGATGCATGAGCTAAGGATACTGTACATTTGACATGGAATAATAAGTGTATGACTATTCTGATTCAAGTACAGATCCCACCACTCACTGGGTCTGCAGGAACCTTTAAATTGGTGTTGGGACACTAAGGGGCCTCCCGGAGAGAAGTGTTTTACAAACTCCATAACAGTAACATTTGCGCAATGACTGGAATCAAACCAACAATCTAATTAAATCAAATAAAAGGTCAAATAAATATTTAGTTGGAATAGTTTATACAACTATAATAAGTTAGAGTTAAGATCATCAAAGAAAGATAAATCAAAAATAAAATGAATATATTGATATAAACATTATAAGTTAAAGTTAAATCTACTCATTTACTACAATAAATAACATGTGGTGTATTAGTATTAATAACAAGTTAATGCTGAATTGCAGTTTAAAAGGGTTTAGCTTTGGCAGTTTATTGTAGGGATGTTACGATCTGTCCGTGTTGTGTTTTGTCTTGTCTTTTTCTGTCTTTAGGCGCATTCACACTGCGGTACTTTTCCCACAAAGGTTCATGCGAACTTAGTTCATGAGAACTCTTTTATCGCGTTCACACCAAAAAGAGCCGGTACTAAAATTAGTTCATGTGAACCTTTTTACCCGCTCGAAAGTCCCTGCTAGAGAGCAGGGACTTTCGAGTGGCTCTTTTGTGAGAAAAGAGCTATATTTCTGATTGGCTGGGCGGATTGCAAACCACGCCCCGTAAAACTCCCAAAAAGTTTTGTGAAGCCGCCATTTTATTATCCTCGCATTAGCATTATTAGCATTAGCCCAGCGCAGAAACGCAGAGAGACTAATGTATGGCAACACAAAATAAAACATGGGAGCGGTGGAGATGAGGAGGTGTCGGCGTTCTGGTGATTTACTCGGAAGGCTACTCTGGGACTCCCAGCAGCTTCTACTGAAGCCAGTCCCCAACTCCGGGGACTTCCGGCCGGGGACTCCGGGCGGCAGTATACGCCGTGAAGTGGTTTGCGGCCTGCCAGTAAACCCAAAGCAGAAGAAGAAGAAGACGAAGAAGTGAGTCTGCGGCTTAATTTGCCTAATCCTCCCCCAGGGACTTATTCCGGTGTGAACGCGATCTGTACTTAGTTCATGCGAACTAAAGAGTTCTCATGAACTAAGTTCTCATGAACCTTTGTGGGAAAAGTACTGCGGTGTGAATGCGCCTAAGGGCTTCAATGACACCAGGTAGGTGCTTTGCTACAGGTTTCACAGCATCAATTCTCGCACTCCAGCGAGTGTCAGATAGCCTATGTACAGAGCAACCTGTTTTCTTTTTGTATATAGACCAACGAGATGGACTGGCACTTACAAATGTGTAGAGGCGGTTAATGTAACCAAAAAAGTTGGACACTTCAGGGCTCGATTCTGCAGCATGCACGTCTACCAGATTCAACGTGAGGTGAGAAAGTAGCAAGATTATTCTTTTTCAGTATTTGGGCTTGGACTCCCTTGATTTTCCCTGACATATTCGCCCCATTATCATACCCTTGCCCCCTGCAATCACTAATGTCTATCCCTAGATCCAGAAGCACACTCTCCATCATGCCATGTTATTTCACATCCTGTTTTTCCGTTGAAATCTTTGAATTCAATAAATCTTTCAGTGATCTCCCATTCGCCTGTGTCTTCATTATAATGGACATATCTTATGAGCACAACATTTTGCTCGGTGTGGGAAATGTCAGGCGTTGCATCACAAATGATTCCATAGTATATGGCATCCTCCCTTTCCGTCAGAATGGTTTTTAAAACATTTCCCCCACACAATTCAATAAACTTGTTCTGGATGTCTGGGCTCAGATAATGAGTTAGCTGAGTTCCTTTTTTGGATGTCCTGATTTTGTCTAAGTGGTCTTTCAAGAGTGGATCATATCGTGACAAAAGTTCTAGCGTACCTACAAAATGTCCATTGTGGACATCGCCCAAAGCATGCATTTTACCTCGGAAAGCTAAATTCCTCGTTGCCAAGTGCAGAGTGACATCAAGGAGTCTCTGCAAGATAGCTTTGTTTTTCTCAATTTCAGACTGTAGCTCTCTCTGCAACTGATGATCAACGCCACATGCAGTCATAACCGAACACTGTAGGTGTTTCCATCGCAAATAACAGTCCCTGTGATTCCTACTTGTTTCATGGCTTTGGAATTTATCATACATGCGACGCCACTCGACGTCACACATCTTGTATCCCTGGTCACTACTCAAAGCACTAAGAGAGGGTCTTTTTTGCTCCTTGGAGAAAAGAACACATGGTATGCAGAACAGTGCATTTGCACTTTCACTGTGAATCAACCAGTCCCTTTTCACTTTTCCCCTACCCTTATCTGCTTTGGCGTATTTCAAGTAATCTGGAAATCTCTTTCCCTTTGAATCATGTGGAAATTCTTGATCTGTTTCTCGCATTGCTAATTTCTTTACAATAGTTGCCCTGTCCTTGTCACTCATCCTAGCTGGGAACAACCCTGGGTCAAGTGATAGCAGATCTTCTACCTCAGACACCACTACAGGTGGCTCAGTATCTGTGGCATCCTGTGTCGGAGCCTCACTTTGTCCCTGACATTGACTGTCCATAGCTGCTTCATCCTCATCTGTGCTGCTTTCATGGTCCTCGACCTCTTCTTGTACTGGTACTTCTGCCTCTTCACCTCTGCTCTCCTCGTTGGCTGCCTTGCTCGAGGGCCCTGGCTCTAGGGTATCCATAGTGTACATAATTTATAAAATGCCCTATAATAGTAATAACACAGTACAGCTCGAGCTATCTCTTAATTGTTATAATAATAATAATAATCATTTGTATAGATATTTTCCAATTGCTCAAATCTAGCTATAGCTACTGTAACAACCTCAATTTAATGTGCCAGTGGTCAATGGTATTGCAATTACTGGAAGAACTAGAGTAACGAAATGTGAATATTACCTAAAGTTGTATTCAATGCATGGTAAGCATATTTAAAATCTGTTTGTTAACCCCAAGCCCTGCTGCTTTACCTCCCTCTCCTTCAACTGGGAGCTGGCCTGAGGGAAGGGGTACTGATCCTGAAGCCGCATCTGTGCATTAGAGCAGATGTGATTAGCATGTAACATTATACAGGTTAGGTTAGCTAGCCATAGCAAAAGGGCATAGCTGCTGGATACAAATTCACTGGGCTCATCTACACTCATCTAATTTTTGATAGCAACAGGTAGCTAACGTCAGCCACAAAATGTTGGCCAAGCTGTTATGGGCTTCAAAACAAGTTCTGTGAATAAATACCTTTCTTGTGAAAATACTTGGTGACTAGCTGTCGACCTCTTTTATTATTTTCCTCTTGCTGATGTTTTTTCTTTAGTTTCTGAGCTCCTGATTCAGGAGCTGTAGAGGACATGTTCCTGTCAGTCTGTACAAGCTGCAAGCTGCTGGTGCGCTGCTGTGCCGCCTAGTTATAGTTGAAAGTGGGGGTGCAAGATTAGTAACTGGCAGGCAAGGGGTGGTTTGGAGTGGGTCAGGCACGACCACCTCCATGGCAGAATTTTTTTAATTTAATGAACACCTGTACGTGCAATTTCCTGCAATATAGAGCACAGAACTGTCTCAAAACCTTATGGGATCCTAAAGGGTTCCTATAGGGTTCCAAAAACGTATCGAGATTCCTATAGCATTTTTTGACTAGGGATGTTATCCTACACTTTAAGCTGTCTGATATCCCATGACCTGTAACTCTTGGGTCTCTTTCTCACTTCCTATGCCTCCTCCCTGAGTCTGCACAGTCACCACATCATTCTACATTAAGGAGAGCAATACACTTATGAGTACACTGAACTGGTTTGAATACACAATCTTTATGCTACTCTGTAAAGAAAGGGAGAGAGGGGGGAATATATTATCCAAGTATTTGTGTCTTAATTTGTTATGTTATCCTACACTTTAAGCTGACTGATATTTCCATTACCTGTAACTCTTGTGTCTCTTTCTCTCCTTCTCTGCCTGCTCCCTGAGTCTGCACTGTCACCACCACGTCATTCTACACCGGAGAGCTTTACACGTATGAATACACTGAACTGGGTTGAATACATGATTTTCTCTTTTTTCTGCCATGTTCTACCTGGTTGGCTGGCTACACACACACACACACACACACACACACACACACACACACACACACACACACACACACACACACACACACACACACACACACACACATACATACACACACACACACACACACACACACACACACACACACACACACACACACACAGTGTGCAGGTTAGTTACAGTAGGAGATGGGCTTCTATCATATTATCTTCTATCATTCTATAATTCATTCTTCTTTTATTTTCGTTTCAGGTAGTTGTACCTTAAGAGAATTGAAGGCTTGCATCTGTAAATGCAGATAGATATAAGTACTTTATTCTTATTTTATTATCATTATTTTCTTTCCTGAAATGAAATCAGAAAATAAGTGGTATATGATGGAAAATATGAAAGTCAATGCTTGAAGGAAAATGGACTTAAACACCAAGGAATACAAATGTTTCCAATATATGTATTATATATGAGTATCCACAGTAAAGAAGGGCTTGTAATTTCAGTTTGCTTAGCAAAACTTCAGATTTTAAAGCATTTCAAAGATCAACAAAAAATAAATAGCCTGAAACAAATCTCTTAATGAAACACCTGAGCAGTAACTCTTCCCCTCACTTGGATCAGCTTCAGAATCTGAGGTCGTTAGGTTTTCTTCCATTTCCCTACGTGTCTATACATTCTCCACTCTGTCTCTTCTTTATTCCGCACATTATTACGAATCCTTTTGGTTTCCAGGATTACACTGAACTCAGCACTTTAGATGTTGTCGATATGTGTTTGTTACTCATAAAAAGTGGATCCATAATAATACCGCCTCTCCTCATCCCTTCCAGTCTTCTCCTCACAGTAATCTCTATAAATTAAATAATATGAAACAGAACAATTTACCAAAATGTGTCAAACTGAATTTGTACCAGGCTGGGATTATTAATAATGTACCCATCATCAACTTGTAAAATTGCTTCTGGGTTTGGCATGATGCAGGACACCATATTTTCACTGAGGCAGTGAAATAAAGGATAATGGAAAAGTTGAATTATTATTAAACAATCACAACGTTTTTAGGTTTTAAATTGGTCACAGATCTTATTTTGAACAAAGTGAGTTGACCCTGTTGTAATGCTTTTGCTCATGAATTCATTTACATATGGACAATGAGTAAAGGAAAGTGATTGCTTGAATTATTAATCTCTCCCCTGTATTTGTCCTTTCCCCGCCAAATATCCATTGCTCTGTAAATCTTCCACACAGTGTTTGAACAGCTCGAGAAAATAAATAAATGCATACGCATGGGCGTAATTTCCACTAGGGACAGGGGGGACATGTCCCCCCCACTTTCAAATTTGTTTATTATTGTTTTTTAACCGCAGACGGCCCGTCATCGCCACGAGAAGCTGGACACTGACAGCCTGCCTCTGTGGTTGCGTGCGCACGCGACTAGGAACGTCGCGTGCATAAACTAAATAGCCCAATGAATGATGATCAAGTACTGCGGTTGTGACAGAAAAAAACAATGAAACGCCAACAGCAGCAGCAAATTAGTGCTTGGGTGAAAAGAAAGAAAGGAGATGTTGGTTGATTCAGTAAATTAGCTCAGGATAATCATATGTTCTGTCTACAACTGTTGATGTTAGGCTAATGCCGGATTTGCTAGCTTACATGTCACTTGTTAGACACTTTTAACCAAAGCGACTTACATACGTTCAGTACTGTGGACAATCCCCACAGGAGCAATTTGGGGTGAAGTGTCTCAGGGACACAACGACATGCTGACTGCAGTGGGACTCGAACTTGCTACCCCCTGATTCGAAGTCCAGCACTCTATCCACAAAATACTGTCTTTATCATTTTAACCCGCTTTTATTGTGCTCCTCTCATGAAATAACTTGCCCCATCCGATTTGTATACACTTTTATTAATGATTAATTAATTACATTTGGCTACACAAACCACACAAATGTCACTAATTTGTAAATGTACTGTTTTTAAATGAAAATGGTCACTTTTTGAATAGTGTTGGATTCACACTAGTCTGGCTCCGGTCTTGACTCGGTCTCGCCCTGCCCGGCAGTGGGCGAGACCGAGACCAAGGTCGTGACCTCTTAAAGTCTTTGTCTTGCCGGTCTTGGTCTTGTCTTTGTCTTAGTTAAGGCGGTCTTGATTACAACAATACCAATGGCTCACTATGATTATAACACCACTGCTTTCATAGCAGAGATCAGATGAGGTGGAGCTGCCTCAAGACACAGAGGGTGAGGCAGATAGAAGCAGCAGCAGCACAGAGTTGCAGCAGGTATGTTAAGTGCTGTAGTCAGGTGATTTCAATTTGAGATGAGAGGAAGAAGTGTATAAGAAGTGAATACATGATGAATAGGGTTGGGTATCGTTTGAATTTCCACGATTCTGATTCTGATTCCGATTCTACTTTTCGATTCCGGTTCTTAACGGTTCTCAATTCCGATTCTTTGAGGGGCAGGGTAAAACAATGATACATGCTTCTTCTACATTTATTCGAGAAACTTTTACATAGGTTAGTTTACAGTAATATTCACATTAATCAGTCCGTTTATATTCACTGCTATGTAACTGTAACCTGAGAACCACTGAAGCTAACAGTGCAACAGTCCAACTTTTAAAGGAAACCCCACCCCCCATTTAAAAACAGTTCAAGCATATCTGCCTTCTCAGGCATACCGGGAAGAAATGTTTGAACATTTTAAAGCAAAATGCTTCAATCTGGTGCACTTTAAGCAGAATGACTAGAGACTAGATCTAGGGGGTACAACTCTAAACACCCATATGAAAAAGATCGGTTTACATTTTAATAATTAAATAAGTATGTGAACATAACCAGTAACCTTCCATAGCCAATAACAAATACATGTAACATATTTTATTTTTGTTGTTCATTCATATCTTATTTTACTATTTTATTTATGCATATTTTTTTATCTCTCCAGTTTAAAACGATATGTCTGGTTTACTGTCCTACAGTATGTACATTGGAATGATTTCAAACCTGTTTTATCCCAATCATTATAAAGGAGTGCCTTGGAAATATGTGTTTACATAAATTGTGATCAAAACGTTTGAGACCCACTGAGATAATATTTAAACACTCCGAGTCCTTTACCTCACTGAGCTGTAGTTATCAGCCTCAGTCTGACTGGAGAGGACTCTCCCTCCACATCATTGTAGAAACATCTTCTTCTTCCATTAGAGCAGCTAGCACCAGATGCTAATAACAACAGCGCCCTCCCTTTCTCCCATTCTCACTCGCACTTTGGCTGTGAGCTGCGGGCGCCAGATAAGCCAACTTTATAACTTTATAATAAAATGCACACATTTACCTTTTTCTAGACTAAACACAGGTATGATCCTATGTTAAAAACATATGAGGTTATCATGAGGTTGTTAACATCGCAGTTTATCAGTGGATGTTTGCTGGAACTACTTGTAAACAGCGTGTTTCTGACGGACACACACAGCGTGACTCCGGTCAGGTAGAGACCGGTCTCAAGTCAGCACCGCTGCAGACTCGCTGTTTGAGGGCTTGATAGCCCACTCCCCCTCCACACTCGTTGCTTTGGAACAGCCCTCAATATGGCGGACCCTCCGCGTGAACGCGCAAACGGAGGGGTAGGGTGTAGTGGGCGGTTTGGGAATGGGCCTACATTTCCCGCCCCACCGCAGTCATACAGTAGGCTACGGAGAGCGGCGAGGTTATTTGGTATTTTCAATGATGTCTCATGTCAACAACAGGCTAGCATATTGTCATATTTTATAGGAGAGACCTGAGGAGACATAAGGAGAGAAGTGCAGGCAGAAAGCTGAACCAAACCATGCTGACCCAAAGCTCATTGTAGTGCAGCAGCTTGTCAACAAAACGTTACGATTCCAAGAAACGTGGTAGGGTGAATTTTTCGTTGCTCCACTACAGTCCAGGAGTCAATGGAATCTTGTGTTTTTTCTGTGCTCAAACTTTTGGGCACGGAAGATCAAATTTGGCCAATAATTCAGATCCAACCTTTTGCAACACTGGTTTCCGAAACTGGAAAAAGGCAACTGAAAAATGTGCAGAACATGTCCAAAGCAATGCACACACAGTTGCTGTCACTACCCACTGCCAACAAACTAAACCAGTCGATGTCCAGCTTTCTTCAGCCAAAGCTGCACAGCAACAGGAATCAAGACGGTGTCTATTAAAAATTGCGAGCTACAGCTCTTAGCACGCCAGGGAGCTGCTCTTAGGGGCCATGCAGCTGAAGAGGGACACTTAAGCCAGTTACTCAAAGTAAGATCTGAAGATGACCCTGGCTTAGAGAGATGGCTGTCAACAAGAAAACATGATTTCACATCCCCCCAAATCCAGAATGAAATGTTAAATCTATTTGCAAACACCATAATTAGGGAAATAATTAGCTCAATTTACAAGCTGCCTCTCCTTCAGTATTCCATTATTATTGATGGAACACAGGACATAGAAGGGACTGAACAGGAAGCCATTTGTGTGAGGTATGTAGACCATGATTTGGTCCCCCAGAGGCCTTCTTCGGTTTTTACGAGGTCTCAAGCACAACTGGGGAAAACATAGCAAAAGTTGCCACAGATGTGTTGCTGCGCTTGAATCTTCCGCTGTCTGGTCTGCGTGGACAAACATATGATGGGGCAGCAAACATGCCAGGCGACAGAAAGGGAGGACAGGCCAGGATAAGGGAGATGCAGCCACTGGCTTTGTATGTACACTGTGGTGCCCACTGTGTAAATCTTGTCACCCAGGATGCTTGTAAGGCTTCTTCCCTAACATCTGATGCTCTGGATTGGCTCCACAAGCTTGTATGTCTGTACAAATTGTCTGGCAAATACAAAACAAAATGTGTGAACAGTGCAACAGCAGCATTAGGGACAGTTAGCAATCTGCGGCACTTGTGTCAAACAAGATGGACCACCAGGACTCCAGCAATCTGGTCTGTGCTACGTCAGTACGAGTCAGTGCTACTGAGCTTAGAAGACATGTCCCAAACAGATGCCTCAAACACTGGTGTGACTGCAAGAGGGTTGCTGGAGAGATTCGGAAAAGTTACGACAGTGTTAGGACCAGTGCTTGAATTGGAATAAAAAAGGTGCCAGTACTCTAAATCAGCAACTGTTTCAAGTCAATTTATTTATACAGCCCAAAAACAAGTATTTGGCTCAAAGTCATAGTGTATCCTATAATGCTGGTGGGTTTGTCTCTTTACTGTATATTTTAGAAAGGCTCACTGTACTTAAACAAAATGACTCAGGGTGCATCTGAGATTAGAGCGGGTGCAGTGGTAAAGCGCTATTTTTATAAGTGGGGAGTGGACCTGACACTCTCTAGGGGGGTCCGGGGGCATGCTCCTCCGGGAGGATATGTTTTTTAAATATTGAAGTTAGATGCATCAATCTGGTGCACTTCCAGAGCAAAATGAAGAGATATATTGATACCTCTTAACATCCATAATGAAACAACTGTAAACAGATTTACTTTTTCTTTATGGATATAAAAGGAAGTAAAGCCTGACCTACTGGTGGCTGGTTAAATGACTCCTCGTCCCTGAGTACACTCACCATCTTTCAGCAGGAAAGGAGAGAGGGAATCCTTGTCCGGCGACAACCGCTGTCTTTTCGCACTATTATTAAGCCACGCTAACATTTTCGAAATGCTAACATTATGTGATGTCTTTTCGGTATAGGTACGCTGGGCATATTTGTTGTCATGCGTCAGGGCCGGACTGGGACAATAAGTCAGGCCGGGAATTATACACCCAGCCAGGCCACTACCGGTTTTTTGTGCCATTTTGCTGGATTTATTTGTCAATATTTACAGCGTTGCTGCCCATAGTGATAGCCCTCTAGTTTAAATCTACTACCCAAAAATAAACATATGGAGATGGGTTACTATTTAAAAAAATGTGCAAATCTATTTAGGAACCTGTCCATGTGAACATATTTTAAGTGGGGGTGGACCTCAAATCCTATAGGGGGGTCCGGGGGCATGCTCCCCCGGTATGATTTGTTTTTAAAGGGGGAAATAAAGAGACTACACCCATATGAAACAGAACTGTATACATTTAAATAATCATAAAATCATAAGTACATGGCCATATCCAATATGAAAAAACATTGAAACTTGTTTATTTATTTGTTTTTGGTTCATTTATAGTTGTGAGTGTGTCTGTGCTACTGAATCAGCCTATCCTGTCTCCCTCCTCTCCCCCCTGCTCCTCTTTGAGGCAGAAGCAAAGACTAGTTTTAGCTCTCAACAAGTTTATCTTACTTTTTTTCACCTAGTTAACATTTTATTTTTATTATTTTACTAATCACTACCCCCTAAAATGGAAATATGTGTTTACATAAATGGTGACCGAACCGTTTGAGACCCACTGAGGTAACTTAGACTAAGTTAACTATCTAAACACTCAGAGAGTAATTTACCTCACCTGAGCTGTAGTTACCAGCCTCTCAGTCTGACAGCAGAGGACTCTCCCTCCACCTTGTTGTTGAAACAGCTCCTTATATCCGTTAGCGCAGCTAGCTAGCACCAGATGCTAACAACAATACACGTAACCGGTGCACGCGCTTTCTCGCTCGCGCCACACATTAACACTAACACACACCCTCCCGAGCTTGAATGACACACAGAGACCAATCGAGGGCATTAGTATGATCTGTATGAAAGTGGCCATGTCGGCAGGCCACATCATGGAGACAGCCAGTCACTCTCTGTGAGTCAGACCCACATTTGCGCAGCGTTGCGTTCACAATACATACGTATAACAAAAAATCCTCAGGCCAGCAGGCCACTTAACAGGCCAGGCCACCGGGAAACCTCCCGGTGCTCCCGATGGCCAGTCCGGGCCGTCATGAAGTGCCGCCGGCGGCTGAGTACCGGCATTTTACTGAGTACCGGCACCTTGCCTGTACTCAGTAAGAAGTGCCGGTACCACATGGGTAAAAATCAGAAGTGCCGGTACTGCATACCGGTGAGTACAGGCCCAATTCAAGCACTGGTTAGGACTCATGCTAGCCACTGAAGTAATTCAGGAGTTGGAGTGCCTTAATTGCACAATGCAGAAGCAGACAGAAACCGTGTCTGGTATACTATCTGCAGTAGATTGTGTTAGGACCAGCCTGAGGGCAAAGAGGACGGAGGAGAAGTTCCAGGAGATTTACAGCCAAGCGACAGAGAAGATCCACATGCTAATATTGAGCCCATAAGCATGCCACAACATCCGCCGTCCACCAAAACGCTTTATTGGCAACGACACACACCCACAACCCCAGAAGAATACTACAGAGCTGACTTCTTCAAGGTGCTGGATACTGTGGACATGCAGCCGAAGGAGAGGTTTCATCAGAGTGGTCTGACAATATTGGCAAAGCTGGAGGAAGTCCTCCTAACTGGGGAGCTGGACATTGCAGTGGTGGACCAGTATCCTGAATTAAATGTCACTGAAGGTGCAGCTTGACATGTTTAAGCTCCAGTACCCATTCAAATCCAGCTATTCCGAGGAGTCAGTTGCCTGAAGTCCGTGGCCTTTTCGACCAACTAGAAGCCCTTATACGGCTTCTTATGGTTGTTCCTGCAGCCTCTGCTGACGCAGAGAGGAGCTTCAGTGCTCTGAGTAGGTTGAAGACCTGGCTGAGAAGTACAATGATGCAAATTCACATTAACAATGTAGCAGTCTCTCACATTCACAAGGAATTGCTGGATAAAGTCAGCAGGGAAAAGATTTGCCAGGAGATTATCCTGCGAATGAGTACAGGAAGCATGCGTTTGATTATTTTAGCTGAGAAGAGCAGAGAGGACAGTAAAGGATACATGGAGAGATGGGATTGAAGGGATAGATTGAGGACGATGAAATATTTTCTTTATATTAAAAGTTTGTCTTAAATCTTCGACCTAAGCCATTATATTACATTTTTCTATTTCTTTTTACCTGTTGTTGGTTCGTCTGGTCATATTTTTAATCATTTGTCATATGACCATAAATAAAAGAAGAAGAAAAAACAAAGTGAAAATTGAATCTCACATTATTTTAATTGTAATCACACAAACATTAATTCTGAAAATGTTTGACTTTATGAAATGATTATCTCCAGTGTTGGCTATTGGCCCCTATATTAAACAATTAAGAAAGCTTTTCCTTATACATATTTTAGTATTTTTCTTTCTGGCGGAATTTATCTTTATGACCAACTACATTTTTGCCTGTATTTTTTATCACCATAGTCCCTAAATGTTTGTAGAAATGCAGGAAATGAGATTCATGTCGAGAAATATTTTATTGCGGAGAGCCCCCAGACCCCCTGTTTTGTGTCCCCCCCACTTCTCAAACCAAAGTTACAGCCCTGTGCATACGTACATGCAAACATCATGTCACATAACACACTCCAAGGCACAAATAACCAACACTCAAGATCCCCTCTCTGGATGAATTGGAAAATGTAAGTGCACACTGTCGTATGGAGTAATGTAATATGGCATGTATCTATATATTATTGATGTGAGAAGCCGTGCGCCTTTAATAAACATGTTTAAGTCACTCGGCTCTGTCTAATTTATGAGTTTCTATAATGAATCAAGGGCTGCTGGCCTGCCACAGCTACCAAGCTGAGCCGCACTAAGATCTACATCAGGGGAATACGCCTTTAAAAGGACTTCTCACTCTTCCTGTCTCCATCCGTACGCTGAACAAAGTGAACAAACTGCCAGAAGAAACGTCAATAATTAATGGCATTGGGACATTTTCAATTTTTTTCTCATGTTTAAAGCATGACAGGATGGTTCACACATGCCCTGCGGATCAAATAAAAAAAAGAATCTCAACTGGCATTAAATTGATGTAGCAAGGTGCTTGATGGAATAGTAAAATGACTGCAGAGGGATAATGATGATGACTGAAACCCTCTTTGCCAAATTGTAATCTCAGAAACAAAAGCACTTCCATGTTGGCTCCTCCTCATCTTCCTGTTCTCATCCAGAGGTTACCAATATTTTAGGGCATTAACGGTTTTTATGAAGTCTAATGAAGCCTGCTTTATGGTCCCAGAGTTGCATTGATTCAACTGCTGCTACATTTAGAACCAATGTCCTTGTAATGATAATATGACAAATGATAGGAAAATATTAGTCTTTATGACATGGCTTATGTAAATACACGATTGTGTCAATTTCGAACATTTTGAGATCTTCTCTTTTTCACTAGCAGGCCGTTGCTATGGTTAACAAACCATTGTTAAGGACCCTCGATCCAGTGACTATGTGCAGTCAAATTAATATGCAGAAAGAAGTACAAATACATCAGAAGACACAGTAGAATACTTTTAACATCTATTTTTATATTTGTGGAGAGTACACAACTGTATTCATGATGGCTAAACTGTCCCCAGGAAAGAAAAGAAAAGAGAACAAGAAAACAGAGCAAGAGAAGAAACAAATGCGCAAACGGAGGGGTAGTGTGTAGGGCAGTGACCACCAACTGGCGGCCCGCGGGCCACATCCGGCCCGCCAGACATTGTCATCCGGCCCGCACGACGGGGTGACTGTGGCGTTGGCGGAGTGGTTACTGCGTTCGCCCCCCACCCATTTTTATTTTTACAACGTCTCGTGAGTAAGGTGCAGTACCGGAGTCCAACAGAGAGGCAGCAGCTGCGGGACAGTAGACTGCTACTGCGAAACCTTCCCTTCCTTGAAGAAGAAAAAGTGATTCTTCGTTGTGAAGAGTCTGCTTTGTGTACTCCGCACCACAGCAGCAGCCCTGCTGCGACAGAGTCCAACAGAGAGGCAGGAGCTGCGGGACAGAGTCCAACAGAGAGGCAGGAGCTGCGGGACAGTAGCCTAGAAGCAGGGTTGGGTTGTAACGGAATATATGTAACGGCGTTACGTAATCAGAATACAAAAATCAAGTAGGCTAACTGTATTCAGCTGGCGTTACATTTGAAAAACGAGTAATCTGATTACAGTTACTTTCGTAAACCTGAAGTGAATACATTTTGGAATACTTATTGGAATTATTGGTGGAAAAGTTTCCTCACAAAATGTAATATTCATTACCGGCAGAACTGTGTGCACACTGCACAGCGCTGCAGCGTGTCTGTGAGCGAGAGAGAGGTGCAGCGTGTCTGTGAGGCCCCGCCCCCGCACGCAGATGAGAGAGAGAGAGATCTCTTTTAAAATATATTGAAAGTTAGAAACGGAGATGGTTAGATAAAATGTGCAAGATAACGTTGATGTAGCATTTCTTTATTGTCGAAATGATGACATTTATAACGGGATAAAATCAAAGTGAATGGCCTGCTGCTGCTGAATGCATGGGGCAAGTGACTGGAACAAGTTTTAAAAGTTATTACATCGTTTCAGATAATAATAATAATAAATAATGATAATTAATAATGATAATTCATTCTATTTAGGGGCGCCTTTCAAAGCACCCAAGGACACCTTACAATTCATAACATATTCTAAGGAAAGGTTTACAGTAGGAGAATGTAGTCCGGGTGATGTTATGTGGGGTGCAGATGAGAGGGAGCTGTCCAGAATGACACCAAGATGTTGTGTTTGAGTTCTTGATAAGCCATTAAAACAGTAAAACAAGTGTCTCCTGTTTAACAAAACATACCCATCTGTTATGGAAAAAGAAAGTATTCCAAAAGTATTCTACAAGTAACCTGAACACGTTACTTTTTTAAGACACGTAACTGTAACTGTATTCCGATTACTTTCAGAGCATGTATTCAGTAATCAGTAACTGATTACATTTACAAAGTAACCCTCCCAACCCTGCCTAGAAGTGATCCTTCGTTAGCGTGAAGAGTCCCCCCCCCCCTCCGCTGGCCCGCGATAGTGTCTATTGGATACATTTTGGCCCTTGGACAAATGTAGTTGGTGATCCCTGGTGTAGGGTGTGGTTTGAAATGGTGCGAGACAGGAAGTAAACACTAACAGGAACACGGTATGGGCTCAGGCAGTGTTTAAAGACTGGTTAATGGAAAGAAATATGTTAACAGACTTGGACAGTTACAGAAAACCTCGATCAGTGCTGCCGTTCATTTTAAGTCACGTTGCTGTCGCAGCAGTCCAGCCGTACGGAGTGGAACGGACTGTTTTTTCTTTGCAGATCAATCAAGATGAGTCAAGATTCAATCAAGGTTGTGAGTCAAGTTGCTCTTTTTTCATTGATAACTGGCTTGTTGAACAATGGTCCTGAAATTTATATCAGTGTCCGCGGGGTCTTAAAAAGTATTAAAAGTTGATTAATTGACTTCCGGTTGACAACATGTGAGGGCTGCGTTGTCTCGTTCTCCCACGACTTTACTTTCTAACTTTCATTTAAAACCACCGAATTTGAGTTAAACCCGTATTGTGTTTACATAAATTGGATTATAAATTAGAACAAGCTGATGTGATGCCGAAACCTGCGTTGAAAAAGGAGACGAAACAGGCAAAAAAGACTGCTAGTGAAGTTGCTGGCCCGGACATGGCTAGCATAATTAGCCTGCTTGAATAGCACAGAGCTAGCTCAGAGCTAGCACAGAGGGAGCACAGAGCTAGCATTTCAGCTGCCTTTGCCGTACTGGAGGCGAAGCTGAACCAAACGCAGACCACAGTAGCAGAACATGGGGAACAAATTGACTCTCTTGAGACCAATGCCAATCTGCAAGATCAGCGACTCTGTATGCTCGAGGAGAAGTGTGCGGTATTAGCAGATAGCAATGCTAAGCCAGCTGCGAAGACTGCAGATCTGGAAGGTCGGAGCCACAGAAATAAAATTAGAATCATTGGACTTCCTGAGTCTATTGAGGGACCCCGGCCTACAAACTTATTTTCTGAACTTTTGGTCGAGCTGCTATGCAATGAAACTCTCCAATCCCCTCCCGAGCACACCGAGCCAGTGGCGAGACCGCGACCTGTGATAATGCGGCTGCATCGCTACCAAGTCAAGGACCTGATTGTCTGCGAGTCCCGAGTGGCCTCGAACCAAATCACCCAGATTCGGGACGGTTTGGGCTCTCTCACTTCTGACCCGGGAGAGATTAATAACATCTTTGAAACCTACTACTCTCGTCTCTGCACGTCTAAATCCCCTGATAACGAAGATCAGCTACATACATTTTTGGATAAATTAGATATGCCCAATATTTCGACTAACGACCAACAGACACTAGATGCCAACCTGCAGCTTGCTGAGATTAAAGAGGCAATACAGTCCATGAATAGTGGCAAATCACCGGGACCTGACGGATACCCGGTAGAATTCTACAAAAGATTCTCATATCAACTGTCCCCATTATTATTAGATATGTTTATTTCGTCGTACGACCAAGGCTCACTGCCGCCCACCCTTATGCAAGCCTCTATCTCTCTGATCTTTAAGAAGGGCAAGAACTTGTTGAGCTGCGCATCATATTGCCCAATCTCGCTCCTGTCTGTAGATGTGAAAATACTTGCGAAGATTTTTGCTCGCCGGTTGGAATCTATTATACCCTCCATCATTTCGGAAGATCAGACAGGATTCATAAGAGGGAGGCACTTCTTCACATATGTCCGAAGACTTCTCAGCGTCATCCACAGCCCGCCTTCTCCTGCTGAACCGGAGGTTGTCATATCTCTTGATGCTGAGAAGGCCTATCTGTTTTCTGTCCTTCAACAGCTGGGCTTTGGTCCAGGCCTCATCTCCTTGGTTAGACTTATGTACTCTTCTCCTCACTCCTCTGTATGTAGGAACACCCAGCGCTCCAAATTCTTCCCTCTTTTCCGCGGGACGCGTCAGGGGTGTCCGTTTTCCCCACTACTTTAAGCAATTGCTATCGAGCCATTGTCCATTGCTCTAAAAGCAGAGAGAGGAATTAAGGGGATTCAGAGAGGGGATATCGAACACAGGGTCTCGTTATATGCTGACGACCTTCTTCTGTATGTGCGCAATCCTATAGCTAGTAATACACACATACTCTCACTTTTGACCACTTTTGGTTCATTTTCAGGATACAAATTAAACATCCAAAAGAGTGAATGTTTCCCTATCAACCAATTGGCTACAGAATTACCTCCATTGTCATTACCTTTTAGAATATCCAACTCAGGGTTTACATATCTGGGCATTGCAATCACGCAGTGTTTTAGTGCGCTACGGGCACAAAATCTTACTGTCCTGACGGCAACAGTCAAATCTGACCTGCAGAGGTGGGGCCATCTGGCACTCGCTTTGGCAGGAAGAGTTCAGACGATAACAATGAATGTACTGCCCAGATATCTATACATCTTCCAATGCCTACCTATTTTTTTGCCTAAATCTTTTTTCACTGCTATTGATAATATTATTTCCTCATTTATTTGGGCTGGTAAACATGCAAGAGCTAGTAGACCATTACTGCAGAGGCCCCTTTCCCACTCACAATTCACATCTAACCCCGTTGTAATTGGCACTTTTGTATCGGTCTATCATTCCGATATGATTACTCCCCTGTCCGCCACACATGCATCCCGTGTGACATCCCTGGATATGTGTTAGTATGTGTACATGTATGTACTGTATGTATGCAGGTATGTGCATGTATATTATTGTATCTATCATTTTTATTTTGTATTGTAATGATGTACTGTTGCTTCAGTGCTCGGGAGAGGGGTGGTTGGGATGGGTTGTGATGGTGCGGGGTTAAGGGAAAGTGAGTAAAGGTTCTTTTGGGGGGGAAAAATGAAAATGCCTTAATTGCTGTAATGCACTTTTACACTTTTTTTTCCCCATGTGAATACAAATATTTTGAAAAATAATTGATTAATCAATTTAGCGAAAATGAAGGCTATTCAAAAGTATTAAACAGCATTTTCCAAGGTATTAAATGTTGTAGCTTGTTTTCAATAGGTATATAATTAGTCCAAAGAGGTTGTATTCTACAGTCTGCCTGAATGTAATCATTGCGTAGGTGTGTAGTGTGATTCTGTGTAGTTTATTTATGGCATCCCGTTGGATTTGACGTCATCTGAACAGAAGTAGTCAAAAATTGTGCATTTGAAAAAGGGATGAGGAACAAGCCGAGAGAAGAGTGTTTGATGCAAAGTTGTCTTAAAAAAATGTATATACTGTTAAAGTAAAGAAGCATTTTATGTGTTTAACTACAGACATCAATGGCAGAGCGGAAACAAATAAATGTGACATTCCCCCCTGAAAGTTGTCTTGTCTACCCACAATGATCGGGGGAACACTCTTTGTTGTTCATTTGTTTTGCCGTAGGCTTTTTAAAATAAGCTGAATTATGTGAAAATAAATGTTTGCAAAGTTGAAAGATATATATATATATATATATATTCACTCAGAACTGAGTCTCCTCGGGTCTTTCTTTATTAGCTTTGAATACCTGTGGCCTTGTGGGAGAACATGTCAAGTATAAAGGTAAATAGATGAGTGCACATATTTATTATAGATATACATAGATCATCAAAGACAAAAATAAATCCCCGTATTGAATTTGCAGTGTGCAGTATTTACTGATACGGCTGGGTTCATAATAACATGTCCATGTCTAGAAGTAGGTAAAAGCCCATGTGTACTGCTGCAGGAATGCCAAGGGACAACATTTCGCCACTTTATTTTCTCTGAGGAATATTTGCAATTTTGCATTATGCAGTTAAAACTCAAACATTTTTAAAGTCCTGCAGATCTAATTATCACTAAAGAATATGTCATGTGAAAAGGCGATATGGCGATATAGCCTTTATGGTTTGACTATAATAGAAAACAAAACAAAAAGGAATTGGTTAGGTGAATAATTCTTTCAAACCGTCACGATGTAGGAATAATTCTTATTTGACTTCACTTATACATGGTCTCATAGTAAAATATTGTTACACAACAGTGTTTGCACTGCATGAGAGAGGATTAGGGCCACCGGCAAATTTTGTTGGGAGATTTTCACATGTGGCCCTAATCCTGAATCCTAAAGCAATGTGCTTCAAGGATAAACCATGAGGAAACAACGTTGGGCCCCGCCAACCAGAGGTAGCTTTTTCTTAAGAAATTTGAATATGGAGCGATAACTGTCAGTCTGATGTGTTTAGGAGTCTATGGGTTTAAAGTAGTTGAAGAACTTTTAAATCCACGTCAGAGGACTCCTTTATCCAGCTGAAATATAAGGTAGAAAATGTCCAACGTGAATTATAGAGATATATATAAAAAGTAAAATAAACACAGAGCCCGAAAAGGACCAAAAAGGAGTCATGGTCATTAATATTTTATCTTTTAAAATACCAGTATGTAGCAGGTATGCTGAGTTAATATTTGATGACTCATCGATCCCACAGGTAAACTACACTAAGGAGTACCATAAGTTGAAGATCTGACTTTTTGATGAAAGTATGAGGAACCAAAGGGTACACCTTTTTTTGAAAAACCCAAAATTAGCAAGTTCTTTACCCTTGTGACTTTTTGTGGTCCAAGGTGTCATACTGGAAGACACACACAGGACCAACAATAACAGACAATAGTTTAAAGTTAAGCAGGTGTGGAAAGAATGACATTGTGTCTGAAAAGTCCCCACTGGCAACTGGCACAACAATCCGGATCAAACACAGTGCAAACAAAGTCAATCTAAGGTCATGTACAATTCTTAACATGTTTATCTCCTTGTCACTGTCGGTCTTTAAAGGACCGTCACATCCCAGAAGGCCATTCCAGTTTGTGGAGATGTTGAATAGATTGCTATTGTATGTCTGTTGAAGTAAATTGACTGCATTTCTATGCCAGTTTTCCATTCTTAACAACTCCTCAAAGCGCGACATGTGTCAGCATTCACCCATTCAAACACATTGCAACAGGTGAACAGGCTCACCTGACATCCACACACACTCACACACTGTGACCATGCCATCGGGAGCTATTTGGGGTAAAGTATCTTTCACTAGCATACATCAACATGTTGACTGCAAGGGCTGGGGATCAAACCACCGACCTTTCTGATTGGATAACAACCATCTACCTCCTGGGCCACAGCTGCCCTTACCTGGGATTTATTGTTTTGTTTTTGTTGTTGAGTTACATTGGTATTGATTTCAAAATATTCTGGTGTCATAACATCGCTCATAGCTGAGGTATCAACCCTCAGCAGAGTGCTCTCCGGTGTTACCTTTGAGTACATGGCTCCACTCAGGACCAGCCCGTTGCGGATCCAGATGATAGACGCAGCAGGTTTGGCATTGTCAGCGTGACATGTGAGGTTGAAATGGTCACCGGCCCGTAAACTCATTACCGGGGCCCCCACGATCACCGGGTCATCAGGGGGAACTGTGGAGGAAGAGGTAGATATTTCGGTGAACTGTAATTATGCTTTTGTTCGAGAGAAAAACAGCATGTTTAAACTAGTACCAAGACATGCCAATACATCAATATGCCAACAAGTGCACAATAAGGGTACATACACTGAAACACTGACTTTAATTGAATGTATTATGTCAACACATTTCTCATACATTAATTAAAGTCAACATTTCAGTTTTTTCAGATATACTCTCTCAAATATGATCCTGTGTTTCCCACACATAGACTTTATCTTTCTTAGGTGCAAGAGAGAGAACCACTGCATCCGTGATCGATGAACTAGTGGACGATCTCCCCTCTCTCTACCCCTTCCTTTTCTGTTTGTTCTGCTATTTTGAAAAGGGTCTCCTGACAATCACACATGCTCTTCAGAAAACCACAGAAGAAGATGAAGAGGTAGTCCTGGCTCAATTCCGTCAAATAATTAGTTCAGGGAACGGTTTTGCTATGTCTGAATTCGGACACTTACTTAAAAGACCCCCATCACCCCAGCAACAAACTGTAACGGTACCGCAGCATCAGGACAAAAACCACCAGAGCGTGGGACTGGCATTTTTCATTGGATATCTAAACCCAGTTATGCATATGACAATAAAGCCTTTTGAATACACTGCCATTGTGTGCACTGTGTACATTTGTGCAGTGCGTGAATTTTCACTGAAGTGTTGTCTCAAATCTCACAGCGCTGCTGTGTCCTCAGCGAGGTCACAATCTCCGCTCTTAGCTAGCTAGCAAAAATCGCTCCCACTAAATCATTACATAGGCTCAATTAACGGTGGCTTATTTTCAATACCAGTAAAGTAGTACATTACTATAGTATAATATGCATACATGTATGTATAACTATTTACCGGAGCTATTAACGCAATTAACGATGGTCATGAAACTTCCGTTGTGTAGCCATGGCGATCGCTGCGTGTGCAGCGTTTCGACTCTTTACAGAAGAATGCAATTTGAGACAGCATTAGTATCATGAACATCTCTGTACGCACTTCTGCAACACAACTGGATTTAACTTCACTCTAAGGAGTACGTCTATGTTCTTAACAATGTGAACCTCGGAGACCCAACACTTTCAATAAGTTATTTGCCATCACATACACTAAGGAGGCTGGGCTGGAGGTTCTGAATCAGAAGATCTGTTTGAGGTATGCCAGATTCACAAAGAAATCAGAGCGACAGAGGCCTTAAACACATAGCTCTGCTGAGGACACACATTTTCCTGTAATATAATGAAAATGGCAACTGGTTTTCGGAGAAAACCTAAATCCTGTCTGGAAATATGAATATGTGCAAAGTACTTGCATTTGATGAGTATTAATAACTAATTCTCTCTCATCAAAATAGTTTTGTTTCATTGGTTGACTGCTGAAAATAAGTTAAAAAGAAAGCTGACAATGTGCTTATCGGTTTAGAACCAGGAGAACGTTTTGCCTCACACCTTTAGAAGAAGCGGAACATAGAGTACTTCACAGATGGCGTTGCTCACCACAAACTCAACACTTTTTTCATTTGGCTTTGTAACGATTTTCCAATGAAGGATGTGAGCAGTGTTTGAGATATTCTACAAACAAGCATACAGGACGAAAACAAACCATAACCTCCTTGGCAGAAATAACAAACACACAAATTATTTATTACATGTGCCACGACAAGAGGAAGGGAGCCTTTCAGCATAGTCTTGCCTTTGGCCTGTGAGTATAGAGTAAACAGAGCAGTTACATAACTGCTCATCGTATGTGTAGAACAGATCTATTTCAATGTTACTGCTTTGGTTGTTTTTTTTCATTTCCTAGAGTTGTGGATTTGATGATTTTAGGGTTTCCATAACGCGGCCTGAAGCTCTGTATTTAACTGTAATTTAATTAGTACTTAGCAAAGAGCTGTGTTTGAAAGTGGGCCTATTACGCTATATTGGAAACATATATTGTAGGGCCATACTACAAAACATGTCTGTGAAGTTTTTTGCTTAAAATACCAAACAGATCACTCATTGTAGCCATGCCTCATACTGCTCAGACCCCCCTTCTGCAGCCCTGTTAGAGAAACGAGGATTTTGGGTCCTTAGCTTTAAAAGAAAAAAAAAGAGGAGGCGGAGCTAATGCCTGATCAGAATTCTACTGGAGATAAAGTTAAATTCTGTTGTGATAAAATGCCATCCTGTTCTAAACCACATCAAGGATTATTTCTGAAACAGTATGGAGCTCAAATGCTTTTTCTCTTGCAGGTTTATCACAAGGTGAGTTCCTTTTTTTATGTCCTGCTTTTTAAACACATGTGCTCTCCAGTACAGGTTAGCTCTGAGTGTTAGCGAGGCTTGCTAATGTAAACAAAGACGAGATTACGTCCAAAACACGTCAGGCATTGTTTCTGATAGCAACTTTCTGTGGGTCCTCCGCCGATATGACGTCAGATCGGCAGCAAATCTGAATCCGCTCGTTGTACCCTCATTTTTAAAAGATTTGGGTACGGAGGAAAAGAGAGAGGGTTTTTTTTTCTGACGCTGCGTGAGTTCCCTGACGCACCGGGGACACATGTTTACATGATAGGTCCCCTTTAAGAACAGACCAATTCTATTTTCTCATTTATCATCTCTGTCATGTGCTCTGGTAACAGATGTGGGCATGATGATACTGTGTTTTCTCTATGGAGGAGTGTGGGCGATAGAAGAACACATTATTTTCTTTAATCCTTTATGTAAAATCAAAAATGTCTGTTTGTGCTCAATGTGTTAACAGTTCTCATGAGGTCCATGACAATGTTCTTTATATCTATAGCGATGGGTCACTTTAAAAAGAGGCCCTGATACCCACCCAGTTTGTGCTTGATCTGAATGGACAAGCAAAATGTAGTTGGCTATCTCTGGAAATAATATATGTCGGATATAATATATCCCTTGATATAATCAATTATTCCAGTTTGACAATATTACAAGCATTTAACAATTTAAAAACAAACTTTTTGGATATCTTAGGTGGATGTTGTTTTGTGGAGCAATTTTGGAGTCCTTAACCTGATATTGAGTTAGCATTTTAGAAAAACTGGTTCCCTTGTCTCAAAGTCAAGTTTTTTTGAATGTCTTTTTAGTTAGATGCCTGAAATGATATCTGCTTGTAATAAAGGTACACAAGATTATCATTATGTGTGTTCAACGACTAAAATAATATGTCAGTAAACACCGTTATGAATGCCTTTAGCTTAGCAGTTTTGACTGGAAGTCATGTCACTGTGATGTGGTAACATTGGAGATTATCTTGCTGAACAGAACGTGTACATATAGTTATCATAAACATGTGTTCACAGATCTTATTTGCTGCAATAATACAAAGTTAAATCGAAAAATGACATTATGTTTTGCTGAGGTAACCCCTTGCTATGCTAACTTCCGGGTCTGCCTAAAAGAGACCTAATCACTGCTTCACTCCATTGTGGCAGAAAACTAAATCATTTCAGAAAATGCACTAAATACTCTGAAAATGATGTCTAATAAGAAGTCAAATGTATTTTATGTCACTACATTTGAAAGCTTCTGATACACAGTTCAATCAATGAAAGATGTCATAGGAGCAAATATTGTCAAACTGAATACTTCTAATACCATTTGAAAAGGAGTCATTTCAAAGTGAATTGATCGTGCTTTCACCAAATCTATGAATCCTCTCAGATAAATACCACACCTGATTGATTACTGAGAGGCAAAAGCCAAATAGAACTTCAACTTTGAGGAAGAAGCCAAGAAGCAGGATGGAGCTGATGGTGAGCCGCTCAAAAACCCTGATTACATTCTTGTATGAATGAATCTGATCAGCCTGGATTTTATTCAAACTTGAGTGAATTATTGATTGACCTCTCAGCTCATTAGATAGCAGATCTGGGGCAAGCCTTAATCAAAGGCAACATGCAGATGGCACTTCCTGAGCGCTAAGAAGAACGATGGGGGACACTAGTTCAACACAGCACTTCCTCTAATACTCAATATGCACATTTCAACTGATTATAGAAAGTCTGAAGCATGCTACAGTATGTACTTTTGATTTCCAGCTCACTGCACTGTGTTTGAGTAAAATGTTAATCAAGGAAAGCAAAGGCCCCAAACCACAAATCAATTTTTCATACCCACATAGCCACAGATACGTCTTTGTAATCAGCTTCTTAAAAAGTATGGAGAAAGGGATTTGATAAACTGATTCGGCTGGTTCTGCATATGTCATTTTAATGTTTTGTATCGGCTCCCATCTGCTACCAAAATTATTTTGAACAGTGGTCTCAGCTGAAGGAAAAATATCCATCTGATTTGTGTTGTATTAGTTAATGAGCAAGCCGTGCACTGACTATTACTGAACTGAACTGAAGATATGTTTATTAAACAAAGTGCTTCAGTAAAACTAAGAAATGTCTTTTTCAGACTTCGCTGAGAACAATACACAATTTGTTAGAGATTCTTGATTTATTATGTTTATTTTTAATTTGTGGGTACATTTAAGAAAACCTAGTTTCTTGAAACAACTCCTGTGTCCTGTTGCCTTACTGCTTGGTGCCTAACAGTTGGAGCTGTATACATCTGTACAGTTTCTCATCCATTATCCTCTTGTGTGCTTTTTCCATGACATGACCCATCCTACATGACATCTCACTTTTATCAGCTGTAGCTGCCTTCCTCTCTGTCCTCTGTGTTATTGATGATCAGTCACCACTGAATTATTTCATTTTCCCTGCAGAGCAGATGTATCATTTAATATTTTGCTTCTGTTGTTACCGAAGCTTGTTGGCTCTCTGATGTTTGAAGTCTTGATGGAAAACAAATTGGGATCTCTAAACTCTGTGAGAGAAATCACTTGTTCCTTTACGAGCTGTCCGTGACGTTTGCTTCTTTGTGAGAGTGTTACAATCGCTGGCCTTGCTGGTTTTGTGTTTTCTTTACTGCACATCTTTGGGAACTATTCTAAAGAAAGCTTAACAAAGTTTTCTAAGGAATAACAAACACTTGAGATTTATAACGTGAGATACAAGTAGACACAGACTGTGTGAGAACTTTTTGTTGTATACTTTTGTCTGGTGCTTGCATCCTGTTCAACAATAAACAAACCTAATGTATTTTCATGTCTGCTGTTTATAAAAGGGTAGAAACAAAAGATTTAATTAACAGACAAGCACTGGCAACTGAACAACGAATACCACCAATGCAAAAAAACTAAAACAAATTGTGAGCATTTTCTGAAAAAGAAGAAAGGACAAAGAGGACCAACTAGTGAATCAACAGGACGACACATATTCATATTCCTATTCTAAATGTATTTAGAGGGCAGTCCGGGTTTCAGCCTGACACACAGGCCTAGGCTATGCTATGTTTTCACAGCATTTAGTTTTATTTTGTCAATGGGTTTCCTTTTAAGCTAACTAGCATATCTGCGACCTCAGTCTAGGGTTGTGGTCGAATTGTGGCAGCAATAATAAGAGCTGATATTTTAGACCCGTATCATGAGAATCACTGTTCGTAGTAAACATTTGACGATTCATAGCGTTACTTGCAAAATTGCCTATATGTCCTAAACTCTCAAAAAGACCTTAAACCAAACGGCAAACTGTGAATGTAACACACATTACTGTAAAAGGATCAACATTTCATGGTGTAAACTGAGATGGTTGGTGTTTAAGCTATTTCGTTTTGTATTCAACATGTTTAAATAGTGTGCACAGTAACAGATCCGAAGGCCTAACACAAGTATCCTGCTTCACCTGCACACGTTTTGGGGAAAAGATGCATTTCTGGTATGTTTTTTGTGCCTGGAATGTTCCTATGTTGATCATTTAATATGTATTATTGGTTTGTTAGCAAGACGGTGGAGGATTAGCTTCTGAGCTTTTATTAAGTGCCATAAAGCACATTGTTTGCCATGGTGTACAGTTTTGGGCTGGAATGATCTATCGATGGAATCATTCCGATCTAGATCCCTCCGCTTGGCGTCGGGCTCCTGTGGTGTCTCGTCAATTGTGTTAGTCGTGTTTGTTTCATGTCATGTCTCGTTTTCCCATTTCCTGTTTTATTTTGTACTTACCTCTTGTCTTTCCTTTCAGGCCCTGTTAATTCCTCACTTTGGGTGTTTTTCCGTCATCGTCAGCGTCTGCCCCGCCCCTGATTGTTTCCACCTGGTCCCTATTCCCTCATGTATAAATAGTCCTTGTCTCCCTTTGTCTTGTGCCAGTTCGTCTTGTTTCAGTGTGCTTCCATGTCCAGAGACCCAGCGTTAAAACCAGAGAGAAGAGTTTTGTTTGTTTGAGATCGAGAAGTTTTGTTTTGTCCTCGCTTGAGTGATTTTTTGTTAACTTTGTTTTATTTTTTCATTAAAATCTGAGCCGTCGCAATTGAGTCCAGTATTTTTGTACCCCGTTCTAACAGAACGAACTGGCCAACATGGACTCAGCCGACTCAGAAAAGATTAAAGTGGATGTCGAAGAACAGAGAGCAGAGCTTGCTCACCATGCTGCACAGCTGGTCTCCATTAACAGAGGAGTTGGTAACCTCACTGATCGCCAAGCAGAATTCCAGGAGGCTGTAACGAATCAAGTTAATCACCTGGCGGTTCAAGTGCACAGAGCTCTTGCCCAGCTCGAGGCTGGATCATCTACACGGTCTCCTACTATGCCAAGCCCATCCGTTGCATCCGCTGGTGCTGCTGCAGACCACATTCCCTCTTCTGGAACGTCGCTTCGCCTTGCATCTCCAGAAAAGTTTTCCAGGGACTCTGGGGACTGTCGCCCCTTTCTGGTACAGTGTGAACTGCCTTTCACCCATAATCCCTCAGCCTTTATCTCAGACCAAGCTAGAGTAGCCTTTATGCTGTCCCATTTAACCGGGCGAGCTGCTGCCTGGGCTACGGCCGAATGGTCCTCTAATTCTCCAGTGAGCCAGTCAGTGAACATGTTCTCAGAGACTCTAAGGCATGTTTTTGATCACTGTTCACCAGCCAGAGAGGCCAGCCGAGTGTTAATGCAGATTAAACAGGGACCCAGAAGAGTGGCAGATTATGCGATACAATTTCGCACTTTAGCAGCAGATAGCGGGTGGAACACCCCAGCCCTTATTGATGCCTTTATGAATGGATTAAAGGATTCTATTAAGGATCAATTGGCACCCCTGGAGCTACCAACAGATCTTAACTCTATCATTGCAATGTCTACCCGCATTGATATTAGACTTAATGAAAGGAACAGTGAAAGGTTAAGGACCAGCGTGCGCCCATCTGCCCCACAACGCCCATGGATAAACAATACACCTCTGACAACATTATCGGAAGAACCAATGCAGCTGGGCGGAGCCAGGATCACGGCAGAGGAGCGACAGCGCCGTTTCCGTGAAGGATGCTGCTTCTACTGTGGACAACATGGCCATGCTGCATCTTCCTGCCCGTTAAAAGGACAGGCTCATCGGTGCGACGGAGGGCGCTGGTGAGCCGATTTTCTGCAGCTGACTTTCCTCCACGTTCATTGACCAAGGTAAAATTACAGTTACGTGACCACACCATGACTCAGGGGGTACTAGTGGATTCAGGGGCGGACGAAAGTCTGATGGACTGGGGTCTTGTTAAAAGACTGGGCATTACTACTGTTCCTTTGACTTCTCCTGTAGATGCCAGTGCCTTAGATGGCAAGCTGTTATTCAGAGTAACCCATATAACTGAACCCGTTCAAGTAACCATAGATGACATTCACACAGAAACATTAAGATTCCACTTATTTGACTCTGCACTTCACCCTATAGTTTTGGGACTTCCATGGCTCCTCAGGCACAATCCGAATATTGACTGGCGGTCGGGAAACATTATGAACTGGGGCTCTGATTGTAAAGTAACCTGCTTAGCGTCCCCTGGGAACTCCAGACAGTCTGTTAATCAGACAGACATCCCCAATAGAGTTACCACTGACATCAAGTCAGAGTATGCTGACCTGTCCAGAGTGCCTGCAAGTTATCTGGACTTAAAAGAGGTTTTTGACAAGACTAAGCCTACTTCGCTACCACCTCATCGACCTTATGACTGCCCTATTGACCTTTTGCCTGGAGCTTCGATCCCTAGAGGTCGGCTTTACTCCATCTCTGCACCAGAAAGAGGTGCCATGAAGACGTATATTGACTCTTCCCTTACGTCTGGACTCATTAGACCATCGTCATCACCTGCGGCTGCAGGCTTTTTCTTTGTGGGCAAGAAAGATGGTTCCCTCTGTCCATGCATAGACTATAGTCCACTCAATGGAATAACTGTCAAGAATAAATACCCCCTTCCACTAATGTCTACAGCGTTTGAACTGCTGCAGGATGCCCAAGTATTCACCAAACTGGACCTCAGAAACGCCTATCATCTCGTCAGAATTCGGGAGGGGGATGAGTGGAAAACAGGGTTCAACACTCCGAGTGGCCACTACGAATATCTTGTTATGCCTTTTGGTTTATGCAATGCTCCAGGTGTTTTTCAGGGTATGATCAATGATGTGTTGAGGAACTTTCTCAACAAGTTTGTCTTCGTCTACCTTGACGACATCTTAATTTTCTCACCGGATGAGGAAACTCACATTCAACATGTCCGCCAAGTACTCCAGAAACTGTTGGAGAATCAACTGTACTGCAAAGCTGAGAAATGTGAGTTTCATGTCAAGACGGTCTCCTTCCTGGGTTATATCGTCACCGCTAACCATGTACAGATGGATCCAGTAAAGGTTAGTGCTGTGGAAGATTGGCCAACTCCCACAAACAGGAAACAGATCCAACAATTCTTAGGCTTTGCCAATTTCTACAGAAGGTTCATAAGAAACTTTAGCACTATTGCGGCGCCATTACATGCACTAACCTCTTCTCATGTTGTTTTTAAGTGGAACACTGAGGCGGAGAAAGCCTTTCAAAGACTTAAGACGTTGTTCACAACCGCTCCAATCCTCACAGTGCCTGACCCGCAGAGACAATTCATTGTGGAGGTGGATGCCTCGAACGAAGGGGTCGGAGCGGTGCTCTCCCAAAGGTCTGCTCAGGACAACAAGCTCCATCCTTGTGCTTTCTTGTCACGGAAGTTGACAGACGCAGAGAGGAATTACGATGTGGGGAACAAGGAACTTTTGGCAGTAAAGATAGCCTTAGAAGACTGGCGTCATTGGTTAGAGGGGGCGGAACAACCATTTATAGTATGGACTGATCACAAGAACCTGGAATTCATTAGAAAATCCAAAAGACTAAACCCACGCCAGGCTAGATGGTCATTGTTTTTTAGTCGCTTTAACTTCACCTTGTCATACAGACCAGGCTCTCAAAATGTGAAACCAGATGCTTTGTCACGCATGTACGAGCCTGAACCTGCTGCCAAAAAACCTGAAAGCATCCTTCCACTTCATTGTGTGGTTGGGGCAGTTTCATGGCAAATAGAATCTGTGGTGAAGCAAGCACATGGTGAGAGCCCGGCTCCTAGTGGTTGCCCGCAACATAGGTTGTTTGTACCTGTTTCAGTTCGCTCACAGGTAATTCACTGGGCTCACACGTCTTTGCTCACCTGTCATCCGGGGGTTAAACGCACAATCTTTATGATAAAGCAACGTTTCTGGTGGCCGGCTATGGAGAAACAGGTGGCAGAGTATGTGGCAGCCTGCACCGTTTGTGCCAGAAACAAGACCTCCAAACAAGCTCAGATGGGTCTGCTACAGCCTCTTCCTGTTCCACATCGTCCATGGTCACACCTCTCCATGGACTTCGTCACTGGATTACCCGTTTCCGAGGGAAACACCACCGTCCTGACGGTGGTGGACAGATTCAGTAAGATGGCACATTTCATTGCATTACCCAAGCTCCCCTCTGCCAAAGAAATGGCAGAGGTCATGTTACGTGAAGTTTTCCGCATTCATGGTTTTCCCAGGGATATCGTATCGGACCGAGGCCCCCAGTTCATCTCAGGTTTTTGGAAGGAGTTCTGCCATCTCCTGGGTGCCACCGTCAGCTTGTCTTCGGGTTACCACCCGCAGTCCAATGGCCAATCAGAGCGGATCAACCAGGAGCTGGAGACCTGTTTGCGGTGTCTCGTTTTCCAGAACCAGGCATCGTGGAGCAAGCACCTGGTGTGGGTCGAGTATGCTCACAACACACTGCCCACCGCAGCTACTAGACTTACTCCTTTCCAGTGTGTTTATGGTTATCAGCCACCCTTGTTCCCTGCCAATGAAGGTGAGGTCACGGTCCCGTCGGCACATGCCATGGTCCGTCGGTGCCGCCGGATCTGGGCAGGTGCTCGTCGTGCTCTCCTGCGCAGTGCCAGCCAGATGAAGAAGGTGGTGGATCGGCATCGCAGACCTGCTCCATCCTATAGGCCTGGACAAAGCGTTTGGCTGGCTACCAAAGACTTACCCCTTCATGTCATGTCCAGAAAGCTAGCCCCAAGGTTCGTGGGTCCTTTCCAGGTGTCTAAGGTGATTAACCCAGTGTCTGTGCGCTTACGTCTACCAAGGGCGCTCAAAGTCCATCCGACGTTTCATGTGGGGAAGGTCAAGCCTGTAAGAGAGAGTCCTCTGGTGCCCGCCTCTAAGCCCCCACCGCCTCCCCGGATGGTTGATGGTGGTCCTGTCTACACTGTTAAGAAACTGCTTGGAGTCCGTAACCGTGGTCGAGGGAAACAATTCCTCGTGGACTGGGTTGGTTACGGTCCAGAAGAGAGACAATGGGTCCCTGCAAGCTTCATTGTAGATCGGAGTTTGATCACTGACTTTTATCAGGATCATCCAGGAGGGTCTGGGACTTCCGGAGCAGTCCCTAGAGGGGGGGGTACTGTGGTGTCTCGTCAATTGTGTTAGTCATGTTTGTTTCATGTCATGTCTCGTTTTCCCATTTCCTGTTTTATTTTGTACTTACCTCTTGTCTTTCCTTTCAGGCCCTGTTAATTCCTCACTTTGGGTGTTTTTCCGTCAGCGTCTGCCCCGCCCCTGATTGTTTCCACCTGGTCCCTATTCCCTCATGTATAAATAGTCCTTGTCTCCCTTTGTCTTGTGCCAGTTCGTCTTGTTTCAGTGTGCTTCCATGTCCAGAGACCCAGCGTTAAAACCAGAGAGAAGAGTTTTGTTTGTTTGAGATCGAGAAGTTTTGTTTTGTCCTCGCTTGAGTGATTTTTTGTTAACTTTGTTTTATTTTTTCATTAAAATCTGAGCCGTCGCAATTGAGTCCAGTATTTTTGTACCCCGTTCTAACAGCTCCTGATCAGCCTGCCTGTGTTCTTTTCCCCATAATGACCGCGTCGCTGCACATTATCCCTTACGGAGAGGCCACTCATTTGATAAGGCCTGAGAGAGCTCACCTGCAAATGAAAATGAAAAAAGAGAATATATTTTCTGTATTTTCGTGGATTCCAAATAAAAGGTTTGCAGCTTGAAAAAGTACATATAAACAGTGGCGGCGCCACAGATTTTCTTTTGGGGTGGCTGTGGGGTAGCTTGACGTTTCATAGATGGTGCTCGACGGTGGCTGAGATGTGCAATCGATAATTACAAAGTGTGAAACACTTTAACAAAGCTTGAGACACATTTACATTTTATAAAACACATTTACATTAGCAAAACACTTTTACCAAAGAAAAAACAATTTGACATAAACAAAAACAAATTAACAAGATGCAAAACACTTTTACAAAGCTAGAGACACATTTACAAGTGCTGAAACACTTTAACATTTGCCGAATCTTTGGTAACTAGTGACTCAAATACAATTCAAATCAGATCCACTCGTGTCTTCGAGTGAAAGTGATTTTGTAAACCTTTTAATTAAGGCGCTCATAAAGTTATTTCTGCCAGCTGGTCTTCCTATTCTTTGAAGCTGCATGTTGCTTTGAGCCAGGATTATGTGTTTCATTTATGGATGTATAGAGTTGAACTTTCACGATTTGTCCAATATTATTATTTAACTGTTCATTTGTAAAGACCATATTGTGATTGGTCAAATGTTTCTAACTCCACCCCTTTCATGTGAACGTGCTCATAGCCAGACTGAGAAACCCTGGGTTGACTTACCGAGTTGATAACTATGGTTTAGCAAGATCACTTTTGTTAGGATTTTAAGCCAGAAAACACAAAGATGTTATAGACATTGGATTGGCTTCGTAGTACAGGCCTAGGTCATGATTTCTGGGAAATACATTTTTGTTGAGTTTTTCAAATGTATTTTTTCAGCACTTTGAGCACCAAAAGCCTGATGCAATTTACTTCCATTGTATTTGAGAAGGCAGACTTCTATATGGTGGATATCTTAATCACTCAGCTTCTCACACCAAAACATCCAGATTGATAAATAGCGCGACAGGAGAGAAAAAGCATAAAGTATGTGTGTCATTTTTATTGGGATTTAAACCTGCGTGGTGTGTGGGGTATGCCAGAAAATCAGCAAAAAACATCTGCAATCAAGACTAAAGATATCCATGACCTTTGCCTTAGATAAATACTGCTCACCATCTGTAAAGATAGCCTAGGATGATGGAAAAATAAAAGAAGTTAAACATTCATCAATTATTTCGAGCAAAAGGACACCTAACAAACGGTCCCTTGGGAGGATGATGTGCACTAACGCTTTAGCAATAAAGATCGTCTGACAGAGACATCTTCCAGCAGGGGCAGTTATCCATCAGACATTGGAACATGCTCACAGCTGAGCTTAAAACCTACTCATTCACTCTTTTTCCCATAGTGCAAAGAAATGGATATTGGGCAACCAGTGTTGCCAACAGGAATAGTACTGTAATTGGAGATGTTAGTATTGTAGTAAATGTATCATTAAGTCTCTCTTGATTTTCCCACAGTTTGAATTCACATCTAGCTAACCATTTTTACTTCCTTAAAACAGACAGAAGGCGGTCTTTTCGACCATTGCTACGATTGATATTAGGTTTGTAATGTATGCACATTTCAACCGTCTGGCCAAGACTTCCTGTAATGTATATTGCCTTGTTTGTAGCCTTTATTTAACCAGGTGAAAGCCCCTTGAGATCAAAAGATCTCTTTTTCAAGGGTGACCTGCAGGACATTAGTTACACATGTAACATAAAAACAACAGAACAACAATAAGGATGACATACAACATAATGTACAGGGTACAGTTCACAAACTCTATTTACAGTGACAGGTACCATGAGTATCAAACAGCATGTCACCCAGCCGAGTTTTAAAATGATGCAGGGGAACCAAAGTGCTCAGTTTTAAACATGTTTGCAGACTGTTCCAATTTAGTGGAGCTGCACAACTAAAAGCTTTCTTCCCTAAGACAGTCCGAGCACTTGGCAAATTTAATAAAACAACATCATGAGATCTCAGGCAATACGTACTTTCAATTTGTCGAGAGATCAGAGAGCAGATATAAAAAGGTAGTTTACTCAACATGGCTTTATAGATGAACATGTACCAGTGACTGAGCCTCCATACAGTTAGTGAAGGTAGACCTGCTGTGGCATACAGGGTACAGTGATGAGTAAGTGCTTTACGGTTAGTAACAAATCTCAGAGCACTGTGATAGGCGGCATCTAACTTTTCCAGGCAATGGGCAGGTGCATTCATATACAGTGGGGCAAAAAAGTATTTAGTCAGCCACCAATTGTGCAAGTTCTCCCACTTAAAAAGATGAGAGGCCTGTAATTTTCATCCTAGGTACACTTCAACTATGAGAGACAGAATGAGAAAAAAATCCAGAAAAAAATCCAGAAAAACAGTCAGAAAAACAGCCCCAAAGCATGATGTTTCCACCCCCATGTTTCACAGTAGGTATGGTGTTACCCTGCTGAACTCTGCTCCCTAATAGACTCATGCCCATACCCACCTACCCACCTGTTTATATATGTTACTGTCAATGCCGTTTACACTGTATATATATTCATCTGTTTATAGCCTATTTATAATTATTATATTAATAAAAATTCCATGTATAATTATTCTCATTATGTAGACTCCTGCACTGCTATTTTGCACTTCTGGTCAGATGCCTAAACTTACATTTCGTCACTAGTACATGTACTATGTAATGACAATAAAGTTGAATCTGAATCTGATATGATAAAAGCAGGGCCTGACAGATCTTTCCAGTGGAGGTTGGATGTTGTGGCTTTGTAGCATCATACACTCACAAGTCTATTGTTGAACCCTTGGATTTATGGAGCAGCCCTATGCTAGACTACCATGGCAACATAGAGCAAATAAGCCCTTGTCTTGAGCTGAAGAGAACGGGGGTGAATGGGGTGGTTCTGTGATGGAAGAACACACTGCTGAAAACCTATTTGGAACATGACCGCTTTCCAACCCAATGAAGTGTCTGCTGTTCCCCTGTATGTTGATACCCCCAACTGTGCATTACCCTGGATAAAAAGAAAGACGGCAATAATCCAGAAGAAAGTAACGCAGCCCTCCTGGAACACAAAGGGAATTGTTGATAGCTGTGTGCTGAACTGTTCCAACAAAACTCTGCTTAGAGTTTGCCACAGAAAAAAAGAGAGGAGGGTTAAATGACCTTTTGAAAACTTAAAACTTCCCGTCAGTAGCAAACAAGAATGTTCTCATTGGTAGTCTGTCCATACAGGCCTGAAAATGTTTAGTCTCTGAACGTTTAGCAACTGTGCTTAAGCAACCATCTCACCTTCACAGAACAAAGCCGAGCGTCGCTTTTCTAAGCATTAGATAAGGCTGTCTCACACATTCACTAAAACGACAAGATTCCACTTTTTATGCAGGTTGCAGCTCAACAACAAAATATGTAGCAAAGTGCTACAGGCACTCTGACTCTTTATGTTCAACATAAACTCACAATAACAAACGGGACAACAAATATAAAATATCATACACAGAGCCTTGTTGAGGAGGTTCTATCACTATCCACGACAACAGCAGGATACCTAACCCTCTCTGTCACAGAGCCATAAACAGCCTACCACTTTGTTACTGGGTTTAACATATATTAAATCATGAATCATTTAACCACAATGAGATCATAAACAACTGAACATAACTCATCATTTCTAAGGATTATTATCTTGACGTCCTGGCAATAAATTGTTATCATAGTCATTAGCTGAGTCAACAATTCCTGTGCCAACAGCTCCTAAGTATTTAAAACATTGTATGGACTTGATTTAATGTTGCTTTATGGATACATAATGGCAAAGAGCTTAGGTGATATGCATTGTTTCCCGGCACGGTTCAGCCCAGGTAAATCAGGGCATATTCTGCTTTGTGTGGATTTGCAAAGGCAAACATACGAGATAGCAGGCTTAAGGAAAAGGTGACTTGATTTATATCATTGGCCTTGAGAAAGCTGCCTTTGGAGCTAATTGTCAACACTTTAAATACAATTGTGTGGATACCATCTGTGACTGGGTCATTTCACATACATAGGGTGCACTAAACTTTTGTGTTGCTTCTGTAAAGACCTCATCCTCATATTTTCAAAATACTGCACACAGAAAGAGACAAAACTTAAAAACATGAAGTCAGTTTGTCCTGTTCATTCAAGGTACTGACAGTATGACATTCCCTAGGGTCCCTAGTATTATTTTGCTCAAATCTCTTTGGAAGTGAATACAATTGGAAAGTGATAAAATTGGTAGTGACATACAAATCAAGAATTGATAGATGTTAAAACTACCATTGTGTTCTGTTAGCAACTATAGCCCTTTTTGAAAGAGGATATATTTTCAGATTCATAAGTATGTAGTGTGACCAGATGCACAGTATTTTCACGACTTTTGGTGCGTCCCGCAAATTGAGACGATGTCCCGCATATTTCATTTTGATTGGCTAAAACGCTTTTCTTTAAAATCAGATTTATCCAAAGGCTGTTGAGAAAGCAAGGAAGGCTATCATCACGGGGGGGGGTGTTTGCTGTCAATCAAACTGTAACACACGGCGGGTGCTGGTCAAGTGTTAACCAATGAGAGTAACTCACTCACACATCCCCCGCGGCCCCCGCCAAACAACAACGAAAGCCAGTCAATAACGCAGGCGAGGCAGCAGGTTATGGAAAATGGAGGAAACTGAAACTACAGCTAAGAAGAAAAGAAGATGCACATACAACAAAGACTGGGAAGACACTTACCCGTGGGTGAAGCCAGAGCAGGGCGACTCTCAGAGAGTTTTTTTGCAATCTTTGCAAGAGTAATTTCACACGCGGTGAATACGACGTAAAAAGACACAGAGAATGCGATTCTCACAAGAAACGTGTCGCTCAAAAAGAGACATCCCACTCTATGGAGACATTCCTACTCAAACCAAAAAATGATGGCCACTCAGACAAGGTAACAGCAGCAGAAATAACCAGTGTTTATCATACAGTGCAACACTCCCAATCATACCGGTCAAATGACTAGTAACAACCTAGCGCCGACCATTTTTCCAAACTCTGAGATAGTAAAGAAAATGTCATGTGGTCGTACAAAAGCAGCGTCCATAATAACAGATGTGCTTGCCCCTGCCTCTGTGGAGAGTTATTTGACAGAATTAAAGACACCAGTTTTATTTTATGTATTATTATGTTTTTGTTCCCTCCTGGACAGTTTTCATTTGTACATATGGTTTTATTTGATCTTTTACAGGTAATACACTAGTTGAATTAGGAAGATGCATTTCTAAACACTTGAAGTGAATAATGCCTGCTGCCTTGGTTAGCCTTAGTTTACTTTTCTTTATTAAGATACTAAATTATTACTGCATTTTGACCTCACTTTCTGTCATTGTTTATTGGATGCTGTTGAATAAACTAAATTAAACAGAGGGGGGGGGGGGGGGGGGGTGCTGTTGAGAGGGTGTCACACATAGTCCGACACAAACATACTCCTTGTCCCACATTTGGTTTGTTGGGACCTGGTCACCCTAGTAGTGTCTCTACTGGGACATGTTATAGCTCCGCCCTCTACTGGACTTTATGGGTACTACCTCTCAACCATACTATGCAAGCATTCATCAACTGAGGTATCTATAACCGTAGCCGGCCCCCGGGGCGGGCCTACCTGAATGCGTGCACAAGCCCACCGTATATAAGGCGGCCACGCCTCCCGTTCCTGTCATCCTTTTCTCTTCAGCGAGCGAGCAACAACTGAAGCAGAGAAAGTAAAACGTTTGAAAGAAGAAGAAAGAGCTATCACACCTCCATGGAGTCGCCACTTCTAGAGACCCGGGCCTGTCCTTCGTGCTCTGGCTTAAATAGCGGGCGCCGATCCCCACCACCTCTGCTTCGAGTGTTTGGGGGACCAGGATATGGCCGAGGCGGTGCCATTCACGTTCGCCATTCTGGCTGTTGTCAGAAAACACACCTTGCCTGGAATAATAGCTCCGATTAATGCGTTTCACCGTGGGTGAAATACAGCGTTAATACGAGGGCGCGCGGCCCCCCGTGAGAGTGGCCGCGGTGCGTTCAGGGACCTCCGCAGAAGAACCGTGGGTTATGTGTTGTAACCTAGACTTTTGGCCAAAACCAAGTCGTATTTATCTTTTAAAGACCTGGAAAGGGTTATTAACGCCTTTGTGACCTCGAGACTGGACTATTGCAACGCTCTGTACGTGGGTATGGACCAGGCCTCAATTAAACGCCTCCAGCTAGCTAGTGCAGAACGCAGCTGCACGTTTGCTGACTGGCCATAAAAAGCGTGACCACATCACCCCAATTCTGGCCTCACTGCACTGGCTTCCAGTTCGGTACAGAATTGATTTTAAAATCCTTTTATTTGTTTTCAAAGCACTAAATGGGCTGGCTCCGGCCTATATAGCTGAACTCCTCCAGCGCTACACCCCAGCCAGAGCTTTAAGGTCTGCTGACCACCTGCTGCTGGTAGTGCCCAAGACCAGGCTCAAAACCCGAGGGCACCGAGCCTTCGCAGCGGCTGGCCCCAGGCTCTGGAACACTCTGCCCCTCCATGTGAGGTCGGCCCAGACCCTAGGGGTTTTTAAATCCACACTTAAGACCCACTTCTTCTCTCAGGCCTTCTAGTTAGAGCGGAGCATGACTCCTGACTTTTCCGTGTGTTTTGTTTTTATATTTGCTGTTGCAATGACTGTCTTTTGTTGTTATTGTCCTGTAGTAAAGTGTTTTTATTACATGTACAGCACTTTGGCTCGACCAAACATCGTTTTTAAATGTGCTATATAAATAAAACTTGATTTGATTTGATTTGAACCTAGTTCTAGTGTGATGTGTGTGTGAAAAATGCATTCGGTGAAAACGATTGCATTTATCCCAGAGTAACCCCTAGATTCCACCGGCTCCGTCTGCGTCTCGTTTGGTCCGGCCTCCTACGGCGTCATACCCTACCGGGTGCGTTTCAGAAGCATTTCAGAAGCGGAGCATCTTGCCTGCCGGCTCGCAGTTTTTGTTGATTTGGGCATATTTCCTGGACAGGCTACTTTGTGCAGACAAAGTTAATAATAATTGTAATATTCCAGTTATAAACGACATGAATCAAAGATGTGTTGCTGTATTTTAGTCGTACAAAAATTATTATTAATTTACACAGTGCCCGTAAACCGGAGGAGAACACTGGCATTTCTCCTCCTACTTGAAAGACTACGGAGGGATAGGGTCTGCAAAATGAGTTTGTGTGTGTGTTTATATATATTTAAATATGCTATATATGCTCTGAACGTTCCACTTCCTGCTTGCCGACATTACCTTACGGCTGCGTTGCGTTAAAAATAGGATTCATCCTAATTTTAGAGGAGCCCTGCGTCGAGGCGCTTCAGGGACGCTTCTGAGCCGTAACACACTGCGTGTGGTGGAATAGCATCCATTGATTAGAGTGGCCGCGGTCTGTGCGAACGCCGTGGCAGAGCCGCGACGCGGCCGTAACACGACGCAGACGGACCCGGTGGAAAGTAGGGGTAAGAGTCATCTCTCTCCACAATGCCACATTTCCCCAAAGAGACGACATTGCCCCCCAGGAACAGACGTAGGCCTATAAGGGACATTTCGAGCATCATTGCGATACACAGCCACTGAACTGATTACCCAAGATTCTCAGCTATGGTTTAAGCTCGCTGATTGGATGTTTTAGCCGCAATGCATATAATAATAATAATATATTTTATTTCTATAGCGCTTTTCTTGAACCCAAAGACGCTTTACATTTGGGAGGGAGGGTAGACAACAAAACAAAAACAAAGCCAAAAAGAAACAAAACAAAACAGAAAAGCAGTCAGGAGGAAGTTGATTGAGATGGGGGGGGGGCTTATGGATACAGAGTTGAAGAGGTGGGTTTTGAGGCGGGACTGGAACAGGGTGAGGGACTCAGACTCACGGAGGTATTTGGGGAGGGAGTTCCAGAGCTTCGGGGCTGCCACAGAGAAGGCTCTGTCCCCGAAGCTCCGGAGTTTGGCCTTGGGGATGGAAAGCAAACCTGCTGAGGTGGATCTGAGGGACCGGGGTAGTTGGTAGAGGATGAGGAGGTCAGTGAGGTAGGGGGGGGGGGGGTCAGATGGTGGAGGGCTTTGAAAGTGAGGACCAGGAGTTTGTAGTGGATGCGGTGTGAAGCGGGGAGCCAGTGGAGTTCTTTGAGGACCGGGGTGATGTGATGCCATGATTTGGTGTGGGTGAGGAGTCTGGCGGCTGCGTTCTGGACACGCTGGAGTCTATTGAGGGAGGTGGAGCTGATGCCGTAGAGGAGGGAGTTGCAATAGTCAAGGCGGGAGGAGATGAAGATGAGAGAGGGACGGAGTTTGGCAATATTGCGGAGGTGGAAAAATGAGGTTTTTACAACTTGACGGATATGGGGCTCGAGGGAGAGGGTGGGGTCAAATATAACGCCAAGGTTGCGTGCCTGGGTGGAGGGGGAAACAGGGGTGCCATCAATGGCGACTGTCAGGTTGGGGTTTTTGCTGAGGGTGGATTTGGAGCCGATGAGGAGGAGTTCAGTTTTATTGCTGTTGAGTTTGAGGAAGTTGTGTTGCATCCAGGATTTTATTGCAGTCACACAGGATTCGATGTGGGTGAGGGGGGGTGGGGTTGTTGGGGGATTTGGTGCTGAGGTAAATCTGGGTGTCGTCGGCGTAACAGTGAAAGTCCAGGTTGTATTGGCGGAGAATCTGACCAAGGGGGAGGATGTAGATGATGAAGAGGAGGGGGCCGAGTACTGAACCTTGGGGAACACCTTGGGTGACTGAAGCTGTGGCAGAGGAGTGGTTGTTGAGGGAGATGAAGTGGGATCTGTCGGAGAGGTAGGACTGGAGCCACCTGAGTGCAGTACCTTCGATACCGATGTCCTGGAGTCGGGTAAGTAGGATGGTGTGGCTCACGGTATCGAAGGCTGCACTCAGGTCGAGGAGGATGTTGAGGGAACCGGTGTCAGCAGAGGTGAGGAAGTCATTGAGGACTTTGATGAGGGCCGTTTCTGTGCTGTGGTGGGGACGAAAACCAGACTGAAGTGGTTCAAAAAGCTGGTTAGTTTGGAGATGGCGGTTGAGTTGTTTGGAGATAATGCGTTCTATTGTTTTTGAGAGAAAGGGGAGGTTGGAGATGGGACGGTAATTACTGAGGGAGGAGGGATCCAGACCGGGTTTCTTGAGGATGGGAGTGACAGCAGCAGTTTTGAAGGCAGAGGGGACGGTTCCTTGGGACAGGGAGGAGTTGAAAAGGTTGACAAGGTAGGGGCAGAGGACGGGGAGACAGGACTTCAGTAGAGGGGTGGGTAGAGGGTCAAGGGAGCAGGTTGTGGGTTTGGAGGAGCTGATCAGTTTGAGTATTTCAGGGGGGGTAACCAGAATGAACTGGGAGAGGCGGCCGTGGGGAGGAGGGCTCGGGAGGTCCAGGGAGATGGGGGGAGAAATTGTGGCGGTGGATGCTGGGGGAGATGTATGTGTGTCAGATGCAGTGGATAGGGAGAGATTAATGGCAGTGATTTTGTCAGAAAAACTGGAGGAATGAACTGCATAAAGTGGAAGTGGAGGAAGGGAGGGTGTCAGCACGGGGTTTGAGGAGCTTGTTGACGGTGGAGAAGAGGGTCCTGGGGTTATGGGAGGGGTCGGTAAGGATGGTGGAGAGGTAAGCAGTTTTTGCGGCAGTGAGGGCGTCTCTGTAGGTAGTGAGATGGAGTTTGTAGGATTCATGGTGAACTGTGAGGGATGATTTCTTGGTTAGGCGTTCAAGCTGGCGGCCGGTTTGCTTCAGCTTACGGAGTGCAGGGGTGAACCAGGGTGAAGAGGTTTTAAAAGTGACATTTTTCCTTTTGAGGGGGGACAGGCTGTTGAGGGAGGCGAGTAGAGTGGAATTAAGGTGGTTGAGTTGTTCATCGGGTGAGCTGAGGTTCGAGTCCAGGGGGAGAGTAGAGGAAAGCAGGTTGGAGAGGTGCTGGGGATCAACAGAGCATACATTACGGAAGGTGATGTTCCTGGATGGGGGGGGGGGGGGGGGGGGGGGTGGCGGACGGGGGAGGCGATGGTGAACTGTATGAGTTTGTGGTCAGAGAGGGGAAAGGGGCAGGGGTGGAGGTCGAGTACTGGGAGGTTGGTGGAACAGACAAGGTCAAGGATGTGTCCTTTATCATGGGTGGGGAAAGTGACATATTGGGTAATTGAGAAATTGTCCAGAAGGGAGGAGAATTCAGAAGCGAGTTTGCAGGTGGGGGAGTCCATGTGGATGTTGAGGTCGCCGAGGAGTAACAGACGTGGGGAGAGGGATGAAGCAATGGTGAGGAGTTCAGTGAGATCAGAGAGGAAGGAGGGGTGTGGTTTGGGGGGGCGGTAAATGAGGATAACTGTCAGTGAGGGAGGGGCTTTGAAGGCGAGGAATTCGAAGGATGGTACTGAGGGGAGGGTGAGTTCTGTAGTCCGGATGTTGTGGTTGTAGATGACAGCCAGCCCAACACCGCGGCGTGAGGGGCGGGGTTTAGTGATGTAATTAAAACCAGGGGAGGATGTTTGGTTGAGGGAGAAGAAGTCATTGGGTTGTTGCCAGGTTTCAGTGAGCAGAAAGAAGTCGATGGATTTGTCCAGAATTATTTCGTGGAGGATGTGGGCTTTATTGTTAAGTGACCGGATATTGAGGAGGGCAAAATTGGTCAAGTGGGGGGTTGGAGGGGTGGTGGCAGGCTGGAGAGGTATGAGGTTGGCCAGGTTAGCAGCGCAGTGGTGGGCACGAGAGGGGGGGCAGTGGAGCAGAGGAGGGGGGCTTGATGATGGGGAGAAATGGCTTGTTATATGTGTTGGGAGGCGGAGGGGAGTGGGATCCGCTCCAGGTATTTCATGCAGCTGGGAGTGTAGGTGAGCGGAGGAGAGAGGAGCAGTAGGAGTTGCGTTCTGATGGTGCGTCAGGTGTGCGACAGTGCGTTGGGTAGAGCAGATGGATGCTATGGATTGTCCGTGCTGAAAGTAAACAAAACTGCGGCGGGTGCTTCGGTGAATGTAGCGGGGTCGACGAAGGAGTCCAAGATGTCTGATCACTGAGCTGGAAGACGGGGTGGAGGAGTTGGTGAATGACAGAAGCTGTGAGATGGAGTATGTCAGCATGATGACAGGCGGGAATGCGGGGAGCAGTGTGTTAGCAGCGATAGCGGCTAGCGGGCTAGGTGCACAGAGGTGGAGGATTGTTGTGGAGATGAGGCAGATCCACGACATGGCAGGAGGATGTGAACAGTGGGACGGGACAGAGAGAGTCCACGGTTGTTGCATGGGACGGAGACAGACAAGTAGGCGATGTAGCAGATAGCAATAGCCACTTTGATGGCTGAGTGAGGGCAGCCGGCACCGGCAGCCGGCAACGGAGGCAGAAGTCTAAAATAAGTTAAAATTAAAAACAATGTGCAGTGCAGTAAAGATGTGCAAAGCAGGGCAGTAGTCAAATTCGAAGCTTTTGCAAGAACGAATGTTAGCTGAGGGTGATAGAGGGTAACAGAGGCGGAGAAGCGGCGAACAGTCAACGCCAGCGTCCTCTCCGGCTAATTCGAAAGTTTTTGATATGGTGTTAATGCCATATCAAATCCGAAAAACATTTCTGAGTTATGGATGGCCGAAGACACTACCATAATCCCCAGCTATCGTTTAGGACTACTGTCCCCGTGATTAATCTTCAAGCTCTGGGATTGGATGTTGGAGTGGCAGTGCGCCAAGGTTACGCCGAGCGTCAAACAGCTGTTTGAAATGGGGACGAAACCACGCCAGACTATCCAAAACTGGAATCGAACGCCCCCCCAGAACTACACATGCTGGCTATTGTGTTTCACAAAATGTTCTATGGGACGTCTCTACTGAACGTATTCGTTTTTCCCACAATTAGAAGTTGCCAGTATTAAACAGTGTTATCAAATGTAAAGCATATAATTAATAAATGGGTGAAAATCGCAGCATTAATATATACCCACATGACAGCTCATTGTTACTTTGTAATTCTACTCCACTACAATTCAGAGGTTAACCTGGTATTTTTACTCCACTACACTTATTTGAGTTACTTTGCAGATTCTGATTAATGATGTGAAATATAAACAACCCTTAAATCAGACTTTAGTTACACCTGAGTACAATTCAGGTAAGGTGATTGTCAAGTGCCAACAATCAGGAGAGATATTTGATAGTTGGTGCTTGAGAAGACAAAACATTTATCTGCAGATCTCTATAAAGTATATTCATTGCTCGTTATTCTCGACTAATAGTTAATTAAAAACTGTATATAATTGCTATCTTGCACATCCCTTTCAAGATTTCAAGATTTTCTAAGGTTTATTGACATATCATATACACAACTACGGTGTAGTTATGCAATGCATGAAAAACTTGAGTCACAGCTGAGGTTCCTCAACAGTGCATTACAAGACATCTATCAATATGTGTGTATACCTTCACCATTAAACTGTCATATTCTGCACATTTCTTATACTATCTACATACATAAGAGTATAATACATATGTATAATATCAGTTAAAAATATGTGCTTCAACATAGTTAAACGTTAGACGTTTAGTACTTTGTCAGGCTTAATATTTATCTTTTGATACGCCTAAAGCTTTTTTCTTATTTAAAAGAAGACCTTAATCTAAAGTATTATTTAATGTTTAAATAAAGGTTAATTCGTTTTTCTGTTTTGCACATCCTCATATAAATATCTTTGTACATCCTGCACTAAACTGTTTTATTGTAGAGATCACTTATAGTATCTTCTAGATTTTTTATATTCTATATTTCTATTACTGACCTTCTAATTTCCCCCTATGAAAGTATGTACTCTTAATATTTTTTTCATCAAATACAACACATAAAAACAATAATTCAATAACATGCTTTAACCACTAGGCGGTGCACACAAGGTACACACAGCCATAATAACTTTGTATTATTAGTGTAGGACACTTATGTGTGTATAACATCTGAAGATGTGTAGTTGTATTCACGCTTTCACATAATTTTACAGCATATTGCTATATTATTTCAGACTCAGTATTTACATTCTTATATTCAAAGAAAATCAGTAATATCTTTAAAAACTACAAGTCCTTTTATATCAGATGTTTACCGTTATGGTGTAAATATAACCTATCTATGAATTAGATCAAATATAAAAGAAAACCGAATTAGTGTTGATACTGCAAGGAGACGTATTGTGTGAAAAGAAATGTAAAATGTTGTTTAATTGCTAATATGTTTATGATCCATGTCACATATTCAGTTTTGGCGGCATTTCTTACAGTCTTTCAAAAGGTCTTCTGACCAGGGCTCTATAAATAAATATCTACGGCAGATATGTAATATTTAATGTAGCCGAACCGTGTATTACAATGCCGTTATGTGATGACTTCCAAAGAGAAAAGCAAGAACACTCGGAATAAAGTATTATTTTATTTAAAAAAAAAGGTTTTTCCGATTTCATATCGCATAAACACCATATCCCGACATTCATTGCGGCTAAAACAATCGATGTTTTAGCCTATCAAAACCTCTGAAAAAAGAAAGGTGTCTCTCAGAATCGAAAGAGAAAAACCTATGGAAAAAACACAAAAGCATTGTACACAATTTAAACCAATAAATGTCGTATTATTAACAAGGATAAACTGATGTTTTTTAGTTGATGAGTACTGCAGATATCACTGTTAAATCATTTGATCATTGGTTTTATTATGAAAACGTAGAGACCGGAAATACTGTTTTCAACCCGTAACTTTACATGGAGGCGGCTGCATACCTCAAATAATCTTTGTAATATCTATCAAACTATAGATCCTACATATCGACTGGACGTGGATTCTAAAAGTTCAATATACCCTTCTCGCTAGAAATCTAATCAAAAAGCGTTTTAATGGCCAAACTATCCTACAATTTAGGATTTTACAGAGAGGGTTATTTGTGAATAAACGACCATCTGTAACGTTAGCATTCAACGGGAGCACTTGAGGCCGAAAACTTTAAAACGTAATAATAGGACGTATTAAGCGCTTGAACAAACAACATATTTGGTTGTAATAAGGGCCTGAACAATCGGCCCATTTGGTCGTATGAGTTGGAGGACTTGTTGTGTCTGTCCTATGCTGCTCGCAGAAGAGAAGTGTAGGATGAAAGGAACGGGAGGCGTGGCCGCCTTATATACGGTTGGCTTGTGCACGCATTCAGGTTGGCCCGCCCCGGGGTCCGGCTACGGTTATAGCAACCTCCGTTGATGAATGCTTGCATAGTATGGTTGAGAGGTAGTACAGTAGAGGGCTCCGCCTGTGCTTATATAACAAGGGTTACCATACGTAACCCCTCGTTTCCATGCTTTAATTTTCAATTAATCCTTTTTTGAGGATTTCAAGATGGCCCCTGTGTCGGCATGCCGCTCCCTCAGCTCTCTGCCTTTAGCTATCCTGTTTTTGTTTTATGTTTGTCAGAATGTCCCTGCTCTGCTTGTCTATGATCGCCAAGCTCTCCTCCACCTAAGACCCTCACTGGAGTTTATACTGCTGCCCAAACCTATATCTGGCTACCGTAAATCGAATTGAAATGAATCCAGCCTCGCCTATACTCTGCGCAGTCGTGTATCGTCCGCCAAAGTACAATAATGATTTCATAACTGACTTTTCTGACTTTCTGTCCGGGATCATGGAAAAATATGATCGTGTTTTGATCTGCGGAGACTTTAATGTCCATGTGTGCTGCGAGTCTAAACCTCTGGTTAGGGATTTTTTAAACCTCCTCGACTCTTTCGGTCTTATTCAGTCTGTGGCTGGCCCAACAAATGATAAAGGACACACCTTAGATTTAGTATTATCATTTGGATTGTCTATCTCTGTGGATGAAATCTGAGCAGGAACGCGTATCTCAGACCATTTACCGGTTCTGTTTACAACCTCGATCCCTTCTGTAGGAGTCGAATCACGTGCTCCTGCACGTTGTCTGCGTTCAATTAACCCCTTGACTGCCTCACAGTTTTCAGATGCTTTTAATACTTATCCGATTTGTAAATTAGAGGTGAACTGTGCTTTTAGTGCGGATGAGCTTATCTCTTTGTTTGATTCGACATGCACACTAATACTGGATTCCGTTGCTCCTTTTACGCTTAGACGCAACAAAGTTCTCTTACAGCCGTGGCTCAATGATTGTACTTGTGCTTTTAGACACGCGTGTAGGCGTGCAGAGAGAAAATGGAAAAAGGATAAACTTCATGTCTCCTTAGAAATTCTTCGTGCTTGCCTTTCCGATTATCAGACGGCAGTCAAAGCAGCCAAAACAGAGCATATTTCTCTGTTAATCTCCAAAAACAGCCATAAACCTGAAGTTATTTTTAATGTCCTTAATTCGATCATTAATCCTTGTGATGCTTCTCCAATTGTGCCATCGACTACTCTCTGTGATACATTTCTTACATTTTTTATCGAAAAAGTATCTGCTCTTAGGCTAGCCTATACTAGTGCTACCCCAGATCCTGCTCCCTTTCTGTGCCCTGCTGTCCTCGACCACTTTGAGCCTGTATCCCTCTCTTCTCTCTCGGATGTCGTCAAGCACCTGCGGCCGACAAACTGCACCTTAGACAGCATTCCCTCTCGCTTCCTTAGAGATGTTTTTGAATCAGTTGGAGCATGTATTTTATTACTAATAAACATCTCTCTTAGCTCAGGATGTGTCCCAGCTGCCTTTAAACATGCAGTGGTTAAGCCACTACTTAAAAAGAAAAATCTCGATACCTCCATTCTCGCAAATTTCAGGCCCATCTCCCAGCTACCCTTTTTATCTAAGGCCCTGGAGCGAGTAGTCTACGCCCAGCTGCAGTAATTTTTAACCACGCATGGTATCCATGAAAAATGTCAGTCTGGCTTTAAACCCATGCATAGTACTGAAACAGCCCTTTTAAGAGTTTTTAATGAGCTGCTCTTAGCCACCGATTCAGGCAGCCCAGTTGTCTTGGTGCTGTTAGACTTAACTGCTGCCTTTGACACTGTGGATCCTAGTATCCTGTTGTCACGGCTCGAACAGTCCGCAGGCTCTGCCCTTGCATGGTTCAGGTCTTATTTGACGGACCGTAGCTTCTCAGTGCAGTTAGGTGCCTTCTCCTCTGCCAAAGCCCCTCTTACCTGTGAGGTACCCCAAGGCTCGATTCTGGGCCCCATCCTTTTTCTATTGTACATACTGCCCCTAGGTTCAATTCTCACAAACTATAATATCCCCTTCCATTGTTACGCTGATGATGTACAGATTTATCTGCCTCTCAATCAAAATGCCAACTCACTACAGCAGTTGAAGGACTGCTTAATAGAGATTAAATCCTGGCTGAGCCAAAACGTCCTCACCCTCAATGATAGCAAGACCGAGGTCATCTTTTTTGGACCCCAACCAACAGTCTCCCCGGTTGATATTCTGGGCTCCCTCAATAAAAATATCCTCCCCTCTGTTATGAACCTTGGAGTGACCTTCAACAGCGCCTTTCAATTTGATAAGCAGGTTAGTACTGTAGTCAAGACCTGCTTTTTCAAAATACGACTATTGGCTAAGACCAAGTTGTTTTTATCTTTTAAAGACCTAGAAAGGGTTATTAATGCCTTTGTTACCTCAAGACTGGATTACTGCAATGCTCTGTATGTGGGTATGGATCAGGCCTCAATTAGACGCCTCCAGCTAGTTCAGAATGCAGCTGCACGTCTTCTCCCTGGCCATAAAAAGCGCGACCATATCACCCCAATTCTGGCTTCATTGCACTGGCTTCCAGTTCGGTTCAGAATAGATTTTAAACTCCTTTTATTTGTTTTTAAAGCCATACATAGGCTGGCTCCTGCCTATATAGCCGAACTCCTCCATCGGTACACCCCAGGCAGAGCCTTAAGGTCGGCTGATCAGCTGTTGTTGATAGCGCCTACCAGGCTTAAAACCCGAGGGCATCGAGCTTTCGCAGAGGCTGGCCCTAGGCTGTGGAACACTTTGCCCTTCCATGTGAGGTCGGCCCAGACCCTGGGGGGTTTTAAATCAACACTTAAAACTCACTTTTTCTCTCTGGCTTTTGTTTAATTATTTATTTATTCATTTAGTTCTTTATTTTAATATTTATAACATAACATAGAATTTCATAAAGTATTTTTAAAATAATGTATACATTATTCGAATATAGGAATAGTAGATAGGATTACTTAAAATATAGTACCTTATATTTCATCTTTTTTCCCTTTAGACCCTTGCGGTTTATTCTTAAAAACCCTTACCCTTACCCACCCCCCATTTTCCCTCTGCTGGTCTATGGCCTTGTAGAGGGTAACGGGGTACAGAGTGGCTTAGATAAGCGGGGGAGTGCATCTGACGAAGAGATAGGTTGTTGTGCTCCCTATCTCTGGTTCTTATCTAATAGAACTGCTCGGGTCTTGATAGATTGAGTGGGGAAGTTCATAAGATCTTTCTAGAGGGTTATTAAGAATAACTTTTATCCAATGACCTTTACCCTCTCTGTCTGTGTCTGTGTATTCTCTTGTTCCGATTAACCCAGACAAATCTTTTTTATTGTTTTGTATCTATATCTACGCCGGGATCCGGAGTCGAGGCTGATCCTCTTGCTGTAGTCCTGTGTCTTGGATCCTCTATCCTGAGTTCTGGATTAAGTCGTGGACTTCGGGTCGCGGCTGAACCTGTCTCTGCGGTCCTGCCTTGGGTCTCGTCATGCTGCTTCCCTGATGGCTTCCACAAGATTGTAGCTGACATCCTCGTGGATTCATCTTCTTATTACAGACACAAGCATTTCCTAACATTCGGTCTATATGCTGTAAAATGTATTATCTCTTCGATTTACACACGGCATCTATTGCCCATCTGTCCGTCCTGGGAGAGGGATCCCTCCTCTGTTGCTCTCCCTGAGGTTTCTCCCATTTTTTCTCCTTAAACTGTGGGTTTTCTCTGGAAGTTTTTCCTTGTACGATGTGAGGGTCTAAGGATAGAGGGTGTCGTTTTTCTCTTACTGGTATTCTGAACAATCTGTGCTGTTGTATTTGCTGTAAAGTGTCTCTACTGTAGGCTATTTTTATTATATGTACAGCACTTTGGCTCGACCAAAAATCGTTTATAAATGTGCTATATAAATAAAACTTGATTTGATTCAAAAAGCCCTTTATTGTTCTCATACTGCCTGTGCTGCAGCACCTCTTTTCACCCTCTGTCTGAAACCAGAGCCCAGTCTGCTCTGGTTGGTTAGCTGGCCAGTTGTAATTGGTCAACTGCTCAGAAATATCATTAGCCAATAGAAGTGTTACATAGTGATGTCATTATGTTACGGAAGAAAACAAAGGATTCCAATTGAGGCGTTTCAGGCAAGGGGGGGGGGGGGGGAGTATGGGAGAGAAAACCCCAAAAGCACAATAGGGTCGCTTACATAGCTATGACCAAGCACTCAATTTTCTTGTTTGTCTCATATTAATGTATTTGTGTGTGTATGTGTGCATTTTCAAATACTGTCACATATGAGATAGGAGGGCTTAGTGAGGATCCAATTTAGCTTTAGGGTTCTCCCCATGGATCGGCTACCTGCTCCGTCTCATGACTTATTCAATATGCCCCGTTCTCTGGGAGGCTGTATGGGTTAGCCTTCCAGACTAAAACCGAGGTCAATGGTCACAGATCCATGCTCAGGGTTATTCTCACACCAGCAGCAATTTACCAAGGACCAGAGCCCATGCGAATGCTCTCTGACTACATGTGGAGTAATGGATGCTGCTCTGTAACTGCAGAGCTTAATACAGACAGAAGAGGTCATTCTGTCTGACACACAGAGACGCCTCAAAACACTATCATAGATAGGCTCCTTGTTCAATTTGAAGACACTACTTATGATTATGTACTTTTGTTGTTTTTAACTATCTTTTAACTGAATAAAGGATTTTAGTCGTAGGGTTTGTAGAATTTAAGGTTTTCCCTGATTGACGAGTTAAGTAAATGTTTCAGAAAGCTAGACTTGCATCAGCTCTCTGAATAGTGTTAGCAGAACTCTTACTTTTTATGGAGAACTGTTTCATTCAGTGCTTTTACTGGTTTAGATCACAGGGTGCGTTTGTCTCTGAGTGGAGGAACCTTTCCAGACAATTGGGCATACAAATCTCCTAAAAGACAATTTGAAGCATCTCAAAACTATTCCATGACTGCCTTGAAGCAAAAGGAGACATTAATAACGTCAAGAATGTTTCAGACAGCTCTTGGATGATTTGCAATAAAAAAAGGACTCTTGGGTTTTTGGTCATTTTGGTTCTACTTGCATCTCTGAATTGTTCTGGGAGTGCTTCTCTGAATAGAAAAAACAGTATTTATCTGAATATGCCAGGTAGCATGCTGTTCTGTTCTCCACATTTGAGTATTTACATCACAACATGCATCACACATGTGGCTACCTGAACGCTCCTTCTCCCCTATCCTCAAAACAAAGACCCCTCGTTCACACCAGATTTCTGTTCGGGAAGCCTCATAGGGCTGTTCAACGTCTTTCTATTCTTGTTATTATTTTTTAATTGAGACATTTACCTTATCTGGACATCCCTTACCACTGAAAGGCTGAGTAAATGCTCACAATCTCTATCCGTTAAAAAAATTAAGAAAATGACAAAACATGATTGCACACTAGTTATTGATCTTCATCATTTCCAAAAGTCCCCCCCCCTCCACTTTGAACCACTAACAATCTAAACAATCGGCTATAAACGTGGGATTTGTTTTTGATCAGCATCTCAGCCTCAAACAGAACATGAAAGAGTCTTGTCCGATGTAGATGAGTATTGTTGCTGTAATATTGTAATATTGCTGTTTATGGGGAGCGTTAGTCAAACCATTGCTCCCCCCAAAAACTGAGTTAAAAACGTCATCCACACCCTTATTTCCTCTCTCTTAGACTACAGTAATTCATCATTGCGTGAACGTTGCAGCAGTTGTCCGTCTACAGTGGGTCCAATGAAGCAGCAACACTCACAAATAATCGCAGAGATCACGTTTTCTCCATTAGTGTTGGCTGAATCTCTCCGGCTGTTACATAATTAAATGTAGGACTCTATTTATTCCTTTAAATCCAATGGTGTGGATCAACTTAACATTTAGGAACTCCTAATGCGTTATTCTGCTTTGCAACCTCTCAGGTCAGAAACAGTTCCAAGCTTAAAAAACATTTTGTTGCCAAAGTTAAATAATGCCTTATTTTAATAATTTGTTTTAAGCTTGGTTAACACTTAGTGGTTGTATTCCAACCAGATCCAGTACCAGTTGACATTAATATCCTCCAAAAGGTCCTCATTAAATCTTTTTTTCTTATTAGAAATGTGTTTGAAAAGGGTCATGATTAGAGTTATACCAAACATTTATATTGTGTGGCGATAGTGACCTTGATTCCCCAAGTATGATCAGTTTATCCTTGAGTTCATGTTGACTGTTGTGCCAAGTTTGAAGAAATTCCTTCAATCCGTTTCTAAGATTTCGGTAACACTTTACAAAAAGGTACACAACATGTGCTTAGTTACTGATTAGTGAATAAGGAACGACTAGATAGTTAATGGTTAGTTAATGAGAAGTTCCTGAGTGACTGTGATTGACGAACTGATGGTTAGTTACTGGTAAACAGATGGGGGGGTACTGTATTAATGAATGATTAGTTAATGGTTAGTTAATGAGTTACTTTGATTGAAGAACTGATGGATTGTTACTAGTAAACAGACAGGGGGGTACTGTATTAATGAATCATTCGTTAATGGTTAGTTAATGAGGAGTTCCTGGGTGACTTTGATTGAAGCAATGGTCCTCTGCAGCAGGGCACTTTTAAACCGGCCATCTTCGGCTGGCTTGGGTCCCACACTGGATCAACTGGTGGATGTGGATCTGACTCACGTGTTACTGCTTAAGTCATCATTACTTACCATTACTTAGGCAGTTTGGGTACGGTAAACTCAAGTAACGCATACATAAAGAGTAGTTACCATTACCTAATAATTACCTTACCATTACTTAAGCAGTGTGTGTCCCCTCAAGTAAAGTAATGCATCGAAAACAGTAGTTACCCATTACCCAATGATTACCTTACGTTACTTAAGCAGTTTGTGTCCCCTCAATGAAAGTAATGCATCAAAAACAGTAGTTACCCATTAACTCATAATTTCTTCAACATTATCTTATCATTAGTTAAGCAAAAACTGTTGATGACAATGAAGGATCTACAGCCACTTAAGTTTACATTTGAATTGAAACAACTTTTTAAACATTTTGAAAAAAGTAATATATGATTATACTGTTTACATGAGGAACAATACAAAAAATGAAAATAAAAACGACCTTTTATAAAATAAAACAAAACCCAAAGCTGCACTCTTCTGCACTTTAATTATGGGCAAATAAAAAAAACAGCTTGACAAGAGAGCATCAATGTTTTGATGGGTCACAACTGCAGGTGACTCGTTATCAATAGGTTATGTGGAAGAATGGACAGCGAAGCATCTCCTATGTCATCTGGCATTTATTCTGAGGACAACAAACACACATTAATAGATTTATTTTGTTAGCGCTTTTACAGGTGCTCAAAGACGCTTTACAGATATAGTGAAAAGAAAAGAAAAGAACAACAAATATATATATATATATATATATAGATAGTTAAAGTCAAATTAAAATCAAGCAATACAAAAACAATCACACATTAAAAGCCAGATTGAAGAGGTGAGTTTTTGTGAGTTTTTTGAAGGTGGTGAGGTCAGTGCAGTCTCTGATGGGTTGGGGGAGTGAGTTCCAGAGGGAGGGGGCAGCGACGGAGAAGGCTCTGTCCCCCCAGGTCCGGTGCTTGATGCGGTTGGGGATGGATAGGAGGTTGGCTTCTGATGAGCGGAGGCAGCGGGAAGGGGTGTGGTGGTGCAGCAGGTCTGTGAGGTAGGGGGGGGCCTGGTTGTTGAGGGCTTTGTGAGTAATCAGGAGGACTTTGAAGTTGATTCTTCACAGCAGGATGGTGTGGTTGATGGTGTTGAATGCTGCGGCGAGGTCGAGGAGGATGAGGATGTTCAGGTTGCCGGAGTCAGAGGAGAGGAGGAGGTCGTTTGTGATTTTCAGAAGAGCCGTTTCGGTGAAATGGCTCAAAGAGGTCATTGGAGCTGAGGTGGGATTTTAGTTGTGAGGCAACGACACGTTCAAGTATTTTTGACAGAAAGGGGAGATTTGAGATGGGCCGGAAGTTGGACATGATGTCAGGTGTGAGTCCAGGTCTTTTGAGAATGGGTGTGACAGCAGCCAGTTTGAGAGAGGGGGGAACTGATCCAGATCTGAGGGTAGTAGTTGTGAGTAGTAATTAGACCGGGCTGCTTTGAGTGCATTACTGTACTGCTGGAGAGTCTTTGTAGATTTGAAGATGGACTGTTAGTGTGGTTTTCTTGTGTTGGCGTTCAAGTTGACGTTTCCTTGATTTCATTTGGCGGAGTTCAGGGGTATACCAGGGGGCGGAGTGTATGAAAGAGACATTTTTTGTTTTTGTGGGGGCCAGTTCATTGAGACAGAAGGAGAGGGTGCTGTTATAATAGTCCACAAGTTCAGAAAGTGGGGAGGGGGAGACAGACATCTTGCAGGTAATGGAGGCAGTGATTGCTGAAGGTGAGATGGATTTGAGATTTCTGTAGGTTATTGTGCGTTTTTGCTTTTGGGCGGGGATGGGGATGTTGATGTCCATGATGATGGCCAGGTGATCAGAGATGTGGAGATTGAGGCTGGACAGATGATGGATGGTGAGACCAGTGGAGCAGACCAAGTCCAGGATGTGACCACGGCTGTGTGTTGGGAAGTTGATGTGTTGAGAGAAGTTGCAGCAGTGAAGGGTTTCCATGAATTCAGAGGCATATTTGCAGGTCGGGTCATCAACATGAATGTTAAAATCACCTAAGAGGAGAACAGATGGGGATATGGCAGAAAGCTGAGTGAGAATGTCAGAGAGGTCGGAGAGAAAGGAGGGGTTTGGCTTCGGCGGACGGTAGATGATGGCTGTGACCAGGGGAGTGGGACCAGATAGTTTAAAGATCAGGTGTTCAAATTAAGAAACATCGGGGATTTCAACGTTAAAAACAATAAAACGGCATGAATTGCTTCGTCGCATTCATCTAGATCCTCTGTCTCTCTCCCGTTAACTAGCGGGCCTTCTAGAGTACCCTGGAACCGAGGAAACTCTGAAAGAATACGCCCATTGGCTACAAATCAATATATGATTAGTTGATCAAACTGTCAATCCAAAGGTACGCTCACATTCACTGCAACGGCCAGGGCATTCGATCAAGGATGTAGAATACCTTGGATATTCTACCCAGAGACCCAGATCAAGATCTGATTGGTTGCTTTCTTTTCTAACACAAAACCACTGGAATGCATAGTGCATGGTCCGAGAAGGACAAACAAATCAACGTAACACTGTAATATTACAGATCAACAACACAGATACGATTCTCATTTTATATACATTTTATTTATATAATTAAATCGATTATTAGTTTGTTTTATCTCAGTGTATTCTCTGAATACCTTGAAGGCCCTGACGGTTCGCCACTGATATACACATATTACAGAATTGCAGAATAACTATGAAATTGCCAAGATAACATTACCGTATTTTCCGGACTACAAATCGCACCAGAGTACAAGTCGCTCTTGTCAAAATACGTGTCGTTAAGAGAAAAACACCATATATAAGTCGCTTCGATGTAGGCTATCCATCCAGTTAAACACTTTCAAAGAAACTCCAGCACAGATGTCAGCTTTACGGAAGTTTAATGAATTGGTGAAACTGTAAACACAATACAGACATGGCACACTGTTATTAACTGCCCGACTGACTGAGCTGAATAAACAAAATAATCAACACAATGAGCTACAGCACATAATACTGATACGCTAATTAACTTAGCCACTTGGAATTCTCACTGTATTTATACAGTCGCTGTTAAACACTTCCGCCAACTCCGGTCGATGAAGCAGCGTGTCCTGCTCCAGGCTGTGCTCAGACTCTCCATCAGAATCAGCTCCGATTAGACCTTTCTGAATCCCGACAGGATGGTGTCGGTGGTCACTGAAGCCCATGCTGTGTCATCGCACAACATCCTGGAAAGTTACGTGACTTTATTTTTCTTCGGTGGTACAGCTGTTTTCAGTTGTCACGATTGTATATTGGGCCATCTATTGGCTGGAGTTTGAACGGCGCATTTAGACGAAATTCAATAAATAAATCGCTTCAGGGTATAGTTGCAGTATACAGCCAGACAGGTAAAAAAAACGCGATTTATAGTCCGGAAAATACGGTATTTTTGAGTAATCAAATATAATACAAACATACCTGAGGACAACAAACAAGTAACTCATTAACGAACCATTCATTAATCATTCATTAATACAGTACCCCCCAGTCTGTTTACCAGTAACTAACCATCAGTTCTTCAATCGCAGTCACTGAGGAACTCCTCATTAACTAACCATTAACTATCTAGTCGTTCCTTATTCACTACTCAGTAACTAAGCACATTTTGTGTACCGTATTGTAAAGTGTTACAAATATTTCAGTCTCACAACCATGTAAAGGTTCTTTAGTGCATGCTTGAGTCCAAGTTGATGTTTGTCTTATTGAGAAATATTGTGATAATGGGACAGACATTAGATAACATTGACTGATTTGAACTCCACTTTCACAAGAATGGAACAAACTTTGACGGTTTACTACCAAATTCTAATCAGATCATCTTTTAATCCAAACTGTGATCATCTGTGAGAAATAAAAGGTGTATTTGTAGATTAAAAGCCCTACATTTGATGCTGCTGCAGAAACAATTTGCCTACAAACGTCTACCTCATACAACAAAGAACATGGTGACGTGTGTGAACAGCACAGGCATGAATAATCCATACTCATTGTTTTCAAGATCAATCAAAGCCCAGAATGCACCTGCACTGTGTAAACTTTGTAGCATGACAGCGATCTAAAACATCCGTCTGTGCTTGTTGTCTGTTTGTCTGTCAATCACTATGGTATAGTTCGCTCCCTGTCAAATGAGAATGTGTCTTCAGTCTGGCAGATTATTGGCACTGTGCCACACACAGCACTACAGCACTACATAGACAGTTGCTGAATGATAGAATCAGTATGTACTTCTGTGAATGTAGCTAATAGTCAACCCTCCATCAGAGATTTTTATTGTTGTCTCTTATTTGCATAATTGTTCTTGTTTGGATAAAAATGTGGTGCATTTTGCCCATTACAGTTAAAAGAGGCACATTGATTTGTCATCTTCTCGAGTAAAGCGCAACACATTTCGCTTAATCTACTAAGTGTGTTGCCTCACTCTTGGAACAATGCCAGCAGCTTCATCTGCAGTTTTATTTCCCAAAGCAGGCCAATTTGACTGGGATTAAATGTCAGGCTAATGTCTGAATGATTTGTCTCCTCCACCTTCCAGCCGCATGAAAACAAATCTAAACAAATGGTACCCCTCTTATCTATAATTAATCATTTTAATGGATCCCAATTGCCTAACTCCTCCCCCTATCTTCCACTACTCTCCCCATTAAGTAACCAGTGAAAGATTAGCGGGTAAAACTGCAGCTAATGAGGGAGTTTTGAGCGATGGTGCTTGAATAATGAACTGATACCTTTGGAATATATCATGCTTCAAATGAGGCAGGGCTGAATCAATAATGGTAATCAGTGTAGTCCTTTCTTGCCTGCAGGCTGCTGTTCTTTGATGCAAAGCCTTTTTTTGTGCATCAAATAACTCCTATTGATCAGGAACAAATGACAAGCTGATGGAAAACCGATTGAGAGGGACATTATATGATTAGCATCTGGTTTGAGCACATTGCACTGATATATACGCCTCATATATTATAATGCCACATATATCTCTACTTTCAGCTCTTTCACATGAATCTAATTGTAACCAAATTCATGATTGTATATACATGTAGGAGATATTCCTCACAGAAAATACATGAAAGGTTTATTCTAGGCAAGGCAGAGGAGAACCAAACTTTCAGATGTACGACAAACAAAAACGGTCCACAAAAAAATTGACTTAAATACAAGCAGAACTAATCATAAAATGCAATCGTACAGGAGGTCAGCTGGTTGCAGGGTCGATGGGGAACAGATGAAACTGCTAAGGACGCGTCTAGTTTTTCCAACCCAGGTAAGATCTGACAACGGCAAATACCGCATGACAAAAACATCAAAATAATGACAGAATCACCAGCGGCTATTTCATCCTGCAAAACATGTATTTGACAGCTACAGTCGCTTCATAAAGCATCTTCTTCAAAGTAGAGGAAAATAGTGCTTTTTAAATATAACACAGAGTTATGCAGAGCCGCGGTAATATGAATTAATCTTTAATATGAATACACCATGCATTTATGAAGCATGGTAAACAATCTGTAGCTTGTTTTTCTTGTGTGCCACGTTGTGTACATCGAAACAGTATATGAGTATACAGTTTGTACTTTGTTACTTAGCAACATTGTCACGTTATGTTACAAATTCTGGTTACACAGGACCGTTTGAATGTTAACAGCATGGCTAGCACTGACTGCAATGCAAGAGGCTGCAGCGGCTACCAAATCCAATCTAGACTGGGCTGGAAAAACAATAGAAGCAGCCAGGACAGACAATCAAAACAGGGAGTAAAAACAGACATTACAGAGGGAGATAAAACATTTCAAACTAAAACAGGAAACAGATAAATCAAATACATGGATCATGCATTGAGGAGTTGAGACATACCCAGCACAGTGAGGCGGGCGGGGCGGGACCTGATGGCCGCCTGGATGGCCTGGCACTCGAAGAAAGCATCATCTTGAATCTCTGTTCGCTGGATCAGGAGGTGGTATTCTCCTTTACTGTGGTCTCCAATGATGTCATACCGTGGGTAACCTGCAACACAATGTTTGGAGAAACTGCCATTATTATCAATGTGACACATCACCACATGCACAGTGTGAAACCCACAGAATATCAGGCCGAGAACCAGAATGTTTATTGACATGTATTTCTGTATTCTGTTGTAAAAGCCATCCATGATATTTAGTAGATCAAGTTACAAGGATTAAAGCTCATACAGGCACAGAGGGCAACCCAGGGGTCCTTTAGGTGAAACCCACAACAGGTAAAGGCATCACTTATTAGACCTAGCCAAAAGTATGCAGCCACGTTACAGTGATTTGCTAGTGATTCTGTATTTTAACATAAATTACATTGATAAAAAGATGTATAAAAGTTGCGACAGAGACATATAATGAATGTGAAAGTGAAAAAACTTGAAAGTGTTAATTCAGATATTACATTTATACTGTATTGCTTTTTCAGTATGTCATGAGAGACAGTAAGTCACCTGCTAGATAATATGGACTTATACCAATAGTGTAATCACCTCAATGAGTTGTGTATGTGGACTGAATATTATTAGTCAGTGTGTTTTCAGGTTCATTTACTTTTGGATATTTCATGTTTCATGCAAGTATGAGAATGTTAACACATGTTTATGCAGATGCTTCACTTTGTAGACCTTGCAGACAGCCTTGTTGCTGTGATGTGCTTTTGTTTCAGTTTTTTCTAAACAAACAAAGTAAAATTAATTAATTTTTCTCATGCTCGAATGGTAGTTCCTTTTTGTGTGTCACAACAAGAATGCACTCACACATCAGTAGTGAATGAAGCTATCTATCCTTTTTTTCAATCCATCCATCCATCCATTTCGTCACTACCGCTGAGGGGCAATCATCTTCATGGATTAAAATTTTAAATCCATCAGTGTATTATTTCTGTACATCTCATGGCCTCATTTCCCAATTAAAATACTAATGTCACGATGTAGTTTAATTGCCAAAGACTCTTCTCATAAACCTTCAACCCTCCTATTGCGCACAATGTCAAATACATTTATTTTATAACTATTTAATCCTCTTTCCAATTAAATAAATGTCTTCTGAAATGTACATTGTGTATTGGGTCATATTTGCCTTGGGGCTGCTCGTTTGGTTGGTAGGAGGAAATAATTAAATTTTGCTTGAGTGAATTATTTTAAATTACAGAGAAGTTAATCATATTACACTTTGACGATGCAACCGAAATAAGTGCTGTTTTTTTAATTCTACTTGACTTTATATACATTTCAGCCAAACAGTCAATCTGCATGGTCACATGTGTATGGAGGTAGATTTGTCTCAATATTATGTGAGTAGTATTACCAATGCCCCTTCGTCTCATTAGTATGCATGAAAAGTGACATATGGACACGCCCCCAGTTATGCAAATGAGCTAAGTCCCGCCTCCCTTTTTTCAAGATCCTTGATGTGAGGGGGTGAGGTGTTATAACAGGTAGGTGTGAAAAGCCCCCCTGTGTAGTGCCTTTGTTGTCTAATTATTTGATGGGTTGATTAACGCAGTCTCTTTGAAGTTATGTTGTCTGGCCCCTGTCCCCTCACACCCCTTTGTAGTCTAATCTTTTGATGTGAGGGGTTGAGGTATTATAACAAGTAGGTGTGAAAAAAGCCTCTGATGTTAATCTAGGTGTTGATTAAGGCAGTCTCTTTGAAGTTATGCATGATACTGTCTGGCCCCTGTCCCCTCAGAGTTGTCTAATCGAATTAGCCTTTGATATTTGCCCTCTGATGTGAGGGTTGAGGTGTTATAACAGGCCGATGTGATTTCACACCGGTGTGTTATAAGTTAATCAACGTGTCTCTTTGAAGTTATGCGTGAGACTGTCTAGCCCCCAGTTTGTTTTAAATGATGTGTGCTTTGTGTGTACAGACACACAGAAAACACTGAAAACACAAAAACCATACTAGTGTTTTCTGTGTGTCTGTGTTTCTGCGTTTCTGTGTGTTTTCAATCGTTTTCAATCGTCCTCATCACCACACTTATTAAAAGGGTATTGACTATATTATGATCAATATATACAGATATATACATACTGCCACTTCCTCACAGAGCCCCTCCTCCAGTGTCACATGAACACACTCATATGACCAAAAGAGGGCACGAGATAAGTTTGTGCACAGATCTTCGGCTGTAGGCGTCTGACCCCCGCACAGATGCTGCATTCGTTTCTTGACTGGCGCTCCGGACGGATGGCGGTAAATTGTCACAGGCTGATTAAACCCATATCGAGGCGTCTCTTGGCCATTTTTCTTTTTTGAAAGGTGACTTGGTAAGTGGAAATGACTGTCTTTTTATTTAGTTTGAGCGTATTTCTATTTTCACCTAATTCCACCCCCCACTATCTGCTGGCCTCATAGCCAAAGGAAGGGGTGGAGAAAGGGGGAGAGGCCTGGGCTGGGAGGGGGCGGGGACTAGACTTCAAAGAGACACCTTCATTAACATCAGAGGCTTATAACACACCGGTGTGAAATCACACCAGCCTGTTATAACACCTCAACCCTCACATCAAAGGGCAAATATCAAAGGCTAATTAGATTAGACAACTCTGAGGGGACAGGGGCCAGACAGTCTCATGCCTAACTTCAAAGAGACTGCCTTAATCAACACCTAGAATAACATCAGAGGCTTTTTTCACACCTACCTGTTATAACACCTCAACCAATCAAAGGGGCCAGACAACATAACTTAAAAGAGACTGCCTTAATCAACACATCAAAGAATTAGACAACAAAGGCACTACACAGGGGGGGTTTTCACACCTACCTTTTATAACACCTCACCCCCTCACATCAAAGGATCTCGAACAAAGGGAGGCGGGACTTAGCTCATTAACATAATTGTACCCACTCACATCAAAGGATCTCGAACAATGTGAGGCGGGACTTAGCTCATTTGCATAATTGGGGGCGTGTCCACCGGTCACGTTTCATGCATACTAATGAGACGAAAGGGGCATTGGTAATACTACTTATGTGTGTGAAAGGTTCCACAATCAGTGTGTAAATGTGAAATTTCAGTTTGGGAACGCACCAAGAGCTTCCATAGTTTCAGTGTTGCACTTTTCAGAAATTGAGAGTTTTATTGATTCCTACATTTGGTATACTCTCTAATGCTGATTTATTTCTCTTTCTATGTTGAGATGTTTCTATTTTAGAATTGTTTATTTGTACTCTTTTAATTTGTTATTATGTGCAATTCCTTGTTTTGTTTTATGCTGCTGCAACAGCGAATCTGAATCCTGTAGGAACGAAAAACTGCTGGATACATTTTTTGAAGGCCTTTCTTTTCCCACTTTAGGCGATGGTGCTAGGAAGCAGCTTGATGATCAAATTACTGCATCTGAAATTGAAGAAGCTATAAAAACAATGCAAGCAGGCAAATCTCCTGGGCCAGATGGCTTCCCAGTTGAATTTTATAGAACCTTTAGCAAAAATCTTACTCCTGTTTTAAAAGAAATGTATGATGAATCCTTAAGATCCAGTTCCTTACCACCAACCTTAAATGAAGCTACAATATCCTTACTCTTAAAACCAAATAAAGACCCATTAGAACCTTCATCATACCGCCCAATCTCTTTATTGAATGTTGATTTTAAAATATTATCCAAATGCCTTGCTAGACGCCTGGAAAAACAGTTGCCAACAATAATATCGCAGGATCAAACCGGGTTTATTAAAGGGAGGCACGTTTTTTTTAATATACGCAGACTGTTTCAAATCTTATACACTCCCTCCTCACCCCAACCTGAGATAGTCTTATCCCTTGATGGCGAAAAAGCCTTTGACCGGGTAGAATGGGATTATTTATGTTATACCCTTGCTAAATTTGGATTAGGTGAACACTATGTATCATGGATAAAACTATTATATTCATCTCCTATGGCACAAGTACAAACCAACAAAGAGAAATCTAGTTATTTCCCACTTCACCGCGGTACAAGGCAGGGCTGCCCTCTATCTCCCCTCCAATTTGCAGTAGCAATTGAGCCCTTGGCAGTTAAACTCCGTTCTGAGGCACATTTTAAAGGAGTGTTTACGGCTGGAGAGGAACATAAACTTTCCTTATATGCAGATGATCTCCTGCTTTACATTTCTGATCCCCTGGGATTGCTACCATATGTCTTCAGTATACTCAACAGCTTCGGAAAAATGTCAGGCTATAAATTAAACCTTCAGAAAAGTGAGTTGCTTCCTATAAATAAAATAGCTAAAACTCTACCTTTTCAAAATTTCAGTCTGGGACAAACATCCGAGTATATTACTTATTTAGGGGTAAAAATTCCACAATTACATAATAAACTCTTTGACCTCAATTTGACTAACCTTTTAGAAACAGTCAAGAAGGATTTAAAGAGGTGGAATACACTACCCCTCTCCCTGGCTGGCCGAATCAATGCCGTTAAGATGAATGTTTTGCCGAAATTTCTTTATTTGTTTCAATGTGTGCCAGTATTGATAAGAAGAAAATTCTTTGTAGCCCTTGACAAATCTATCTCAACATTTATTTGGAACAATAAACCTTCAAGAATTCGTAAGGCTTTTTTGCAAAGGCCAAAACAATCGGGAGGAATGGCTTTACCTAACTTTGAGTATTACTACTGGGCAGCTAATATTCGTAGTATATTATTTTGGAAAATGCCTTTAGACAACCAACAACCATCCTGGTTGGCTGCTGAAGCCTCATTCTGTAAACAATCTTCACTAACTGCTCTCTTGACATGCCCCACAACTGTGGATCTCTCTGCATATAAAAATAACCCAACACTTGGACATTCCCTTAAGATCTGGGTACAGTTTAGGAAAACATTTGGACTTGTAGTAATGCCCCTTTCAGCACCTATTGATCAAAATCATTCTTTTCCCCATCACTGCAGGACCTTGCTTTTAGAATTTGGGAGACAAAAGGTATTAAATCTTTTGGAGATTTATATATTGATGGTACTTTTGCCTCATTCACCCAGCTGAAACAGAAATATAACCTAAAATAACAACCAATTTTTTAGATATTTGCAGGTTAGAAACTTTGCTCGAACTAATCTAGTTAATTTCCCTTATCCGCCGGATAAAACAATATTGGACCATATGTTGGATGTTAACCCACTCGGGAGGGGTGTGGTTGCTCAAATATATAAGATAATTTCTCAACTTGACTGCCCCTCCTTATCTATAATTAAAGGCCTATGGGAAGAGGACTTACAATTACAATTGGATGAGGACACATGGGATTAAATTCTAAACAAAGTTCACTCCTCCTCTATCTGCGCACGGCATGGACTCCTACAGTTTAAAATTCTTCATCGTCTACACTATACTAAAGCGAAATTAGCCAAGTTTTATCCTAATGTGAGCCCCATGTGTGCTAGGTGCAAGAATCAAGTAGGGAATCTTTTTCATACTTTTTGGACTTGTCCCCGGCTTTGCAAGTACTGGGAAGATGTTTTTAAAACTCTCTCAAAAGTGTTTGAAATTCCTCTCAATCTGTCTCCGCTGACAGCATTGTTTGGAGTTGTTGCTAGAGAAGCTCAACTTCCAAAATATAAATTAAATGCCATTGCTTTTGCATCGTTGATAGCTCGATGAATAATTCTTCTTAAATGGAAGGATGAATCACCACCCACCCATACTCACTGGATTAGAGACCTGTTGCAGTTTTTGCATCTGGAGAAAATCCGGTCCACTCTGAAGGGATCTACTGATAGATTTTATAAGGCCTGGCAGCCATTGATCACACACGTAGAGAAGTGCAGGCTGGACTTAACTCTTTAAAGAAGATTGTGTATAGATTTGAGTGTTGCTGAATCTGGGCTACTACCATTTCTAAAGCAATATTGTACGTTTTGCATATATTTTGTCTTTTTGTTTGTCGTTTGCTTTGTATGTTTTTATTTTTATTTTTATTTTTTTTGTATCATTTGTGAGAACGTGTACACTTATCTCATTTACTCTGTTTTTTGTTTAGTTTTTTCTTTCATGGTAGGGGTGGGGGGTATATTTGATCTGCTTTTTGGCAGTCTGGTTTAAATGTGCACTGTTGCATCTACAGTATGTATTTGACTGCTCAATGACATTCCGTATGATTTTTCTTTGTAAAAAAAACAACTTTCAAAAATAAAGTGTTAAAAAAAAAAAAAGTAAGCAAAATAAAGTCCGCCAACTCGCGCAGAGTAAATTGCACAGACAGCAGCTAGTAAGATTGATTTCAGTAGCCACTTGTCTGGAAATACCGAAGACGAGAGACGGCTTTGAAAACTTTTGTCACGTAGTGATCGTCTTCTCAATAGAACATCTTTGATAATGTCTTCTGGCCAATCAGAATCACGATAACGGCGTGGTGTTGTTGCAGGAAGTCCCGACGGAGAATACTTTTGCTGTAGTACATCTCTATACATCGATACAACATTACGTAATGAAATAAGACCCCACGGTTTGATGATTGATAGGTGTGTGGGCTGTCTTTCATTTTGACACACAGAACAATGGGGGCCATACTTGCCAACCCTCCCGATTTTCTCGGGAGACTCCCGATTTCATAGCCCTCTCCCGGTTTCCTCCCGGGGTCATATTTCTCCTGCATTTCTCCCGATTTCTGACAAAATCTGATTTAATCAGGACTGTTTCCACTCGGACTTTAATACAGCTACACCATTGTTTGGTTTCCATGGTAACGCGTCTCTTTAGTAGTAGTAGCGCGCGCAACTGAAAGTCTGAGAGGGTGAGGAAGATAGTCACAGAAAACAGAACAAGAATCGACAACTCTACCTGCTCTAGTTCTGCTCACTCCGTTCCTGTAAAACACAAGTCCAGCCCACACATATGCTCCATCAAGGATGGTGCTGGTGCTACAGGCCACAAGGCCTAATTGATGCAGTTAGTCACTTCTTTAATGTGTGTTCTTTCTGATGTAAAGTCAGGTTGTAACTGTTTGCAATGAAGTTGTGGGGCGCTGAACTGTTCTTTTAATTATTTAGATTTATGATAGTAATTTCTTGTCTTTCAAATTTGAAGGAGGGTGAGCAAGCATCTTGAGGAACATTCATCATTAACTCCTCCAAAAAATATAGTTTATTTAATAATAACACTGAATATGTGAATCATAACAGTGATTGACAGCTGATAGGAACAATGTGATTGTTAATATTATCATATTCATACAGACAAACATCGATGAGACAGTTAATTCATGTACTTATTGCAGCAGTCTGCATAGATTTGGTACCCCTGCTGGTCTAAGAGTGAGACAAACTCATTCAGTTATTGTTCAGTTAAAATTCATTCAATGATGTCTGCCACCTGATGTATTTATATTTAAGGCTTTACTGATGTGCCACAATAATGTCACCTAATGTTATTGAGTTAAAATATCAATATTGTGGCTTTCAAGTTAACATTGATTGATATGACTGCGATTAAATCAGCATATACTTCTGCCAGGGGATGCCACCCCTGAAATTCTCCTGCCACCCTCTTGCCACCCCATGAATATTTTTCTAGATCCGCCCCTGTACCTAACACACATGATCCCAAGTATTCTACTCTCCAGTTGATGAATTAGCTAATTCATTTGTTGTGTACTGTTGAGACTTGAGATTCATACCATTTCACATACATTTGGATTCTCAGACAAATAATGTGTTCAAATGTTTGATAATATGTCCTCTATTCTCCAGAGTCCACTCAATGGATGCAGGGGGAGAGTAGTTGGGGAGGAATGAAAGAAAATGAAGAATTAAGGAAGGAGGGGAGAGGGAATGAGTATGCAGGCAGGTCAGTCTGTTTTGAGAGGGAGCCTGCTGGAGGGGGGGGGGGGGCTAAGACGGGAGAGGGGGTCCATTAAAGCCAAATGGGCAAAGTAAATAACATTAATGCGTATTGATTCCATCGAAAATACAGCTATTAATTCTACTGAGCATCAATCAATGGCTAGGGCACTTTGGAAGTCCCTCGCTAACATTGGTCCGAAGCAATAACAGGGTTTATGAAAAATGCTATCTCATTACATTGGAATAAAGGACCAATACATCTCTATGGCTCATTTCAAACGACATATACACTTAATCACGGCTAATTCACTAATAAGTTCAAACTAAATTGACTAATTATGACTGGATATTTGTTGACGATATACCCCGCATATTTTAAATTAGAACTAATGTCCACGGTACTTCTCGGTACTGTGACTTAAACTTTGGATGGTTTATTGCCTCAGTGTTTACTCCTTCTGTGTGGTCCATTAAACAGGTGAGAAGAATCACATGGGAACATTAGGAAGACCAAACACCTGCAGGGACTGTTATTTGTACACAAGAAAGCCTAGAGAAATCTACTTAAAGGTACCATGTCATGCTTTTCCGGTTATTACCCGTCCCCTTGTGTGTTATGTACAGGGGTGCACATAACTTTTTTTGCCCTGGTTCTCAAAGGAGCACCTGGAGATGTTGCTTGGTGTGCATCCTTAAAATGAAATAAACCGGACAGTTTGAGGGCTACTTGACTTTATGAACGGGGGGGGGAGGTGCGCTAGTGAGTACGTTCATGAACTGTTCACTCTTCACTGTATGCCTCGCAGCAGGGTTACTGTGCGGAGCGCATAAAGCAGGCCCTTAACGCGATAGCGAGGGGTAGAGCGAGGGATCGCAGATGCCGTCGAGCTCGCGGACGGATTAAAACAATTAAACCTAAAGGGCTCGCGAATTATACTTTGGTGGCCGTTAATATACCTGGCGGCCCGCCCTAGTAAGGTCTATGTGTGGGAAACCCTGCTATCTTACCAGTTATTATGCAAATCTCTAAAAGTAGATTAACTACATTATTCAAAAGTTTACACTAACTTCTGATAATAACACAGGGGAAATAAACGAACCAGCCGGGACGCCAATACGGAAGTGCCACACACTGCAGTTCATACATGGGCCGCTAGGGACTGGCTGCAGAAAGGAGCAATTTCCATAGACCCCCATTGTCACGGTTGAGTGAAGGAAGCAGGACCCAAATGCAGATAACTCTGATAATCCTTTATTTCAAGGAAAATGAAACTAATACAGACAAACAGAACACTCAGCGGGGTGAATTCAGTCACCAACAAAAGAAGCACCAACACTGAACACAGCACGAGACAAGACTAAATACCGGGAGGGATAATTACAAGACAAGAAACAGCCGGGCAGGGGAGGAGAAACACAAGGGCCACAGGTGAACACAATCAGCTAACGAGACACAGGTGAGGAGGGAGGAGAAAACACAAGGGCCACAGGTGAACACAATCAGCTAACGAGACACAGGTGAGGAGGGAGGAGAAAACACAGGGACACCAGGGAAACTAACGACAGGAGGAAAACATGACATAGAGAACAGTGAAAACACCCAAACCTAGACATAGACCTGTGACCTGACATGATAACCGTGACAGAACCCCCCCCTCAAGGGACGGATTCCAGACGTCCCTAAACCCCAAAACAAAAATCCAACACAGTCCAGCAGGGTGGGTGGAGGGGGTCCGGAGGAGGGAACTAAGCTGACCGCCCAGGAGCCCAGTAGGGGACCAGGAAGGGATCTCGGGCGGACGGCCCGGGGGCACGGCAGAAGCCGAGAAGGGGGACTCGGGCGGACGGCCCGGGGGCAAGGCAGAGTCTAAGGTGGGGAACTCGGGCGGACGGCCCGGGGGCAAGGCAGAGTCCATGGTGAGGCGAAGGCCACAGCGGGCGAACTCAGGGGGCCGAGCATGAGGGCGAAGGCAGCGGCAGGAAGAGTCAGGGGGCCGGGCTCGAGGACGAGGGCAGCGGCAGGAAGAGTCAGGGGGCCGGGCCCGAGGACGAGGGCAGCGGCAGGAAGAGTCAGGAGGCCGGGCCCGCGGGCGAAGACCGCGGCTCACAGAGGGTCGGGATCGAGGGCGAAGGCAGCGGCAGGAAGAGTCAGGGGGCCGGGCTCGAGGACGAGGGCAGCGGCAGGAAGAGTCAGGGGGCCGGGCCCGAGGACGAGGGCAGCGGCAGGAAGAGTCAGGAGGCCGGGCCCGCGGACGAAGACCGCGGCTCACAGAGGGTCGGGATCGAGGGCGAAGACCAGACAGCTCCGGAGGCCGGGCAGGACCCGGTGTCGGCCGGACAGGAACCGGAGCCGGCGGGACAGGCTTCGGCAGGATCCCCCACGGAAGAGGACCAGGAGTTGGCAGGACCCCCAGCAGGAGAGCGGTTGGCGGGACCTCCGACGAGACAGGACAAAGGGTTGGCAGTACCCCCGGCAGGAGAGTAGACGGCGGGACCTCCAACGGCACAGGACACAGGGTTGGCAGTACCCCCGGCAGGAGAGTAGTCGGCGGGGCCTCCAACGGGACAGGACATAGGGTTGGCAGGACCCCCGGCAGGAGAGTAGTCGGCGGGACCTCCAACGGGACAGGACACAGGGTTGGCAGGACCCCCGGCAGGTGAGTAGACGGCGGGACCTCCAACGGGACAGGACATAGGGTTGGCAGGACCCCCGGCAGGAGAGTAGTCGGCGGGACCTCCAACGGGACAGGACATGGGGTTGGCAGGACCCCCGGCAGGAGAGTAGTCGGCGGGGCCTCCAACGGGACAGGACATGGGGTTGGCAGGACCCCCGGCAGGAGAGTAGTCGGCGGGGCCTCCAACGGGACAGGACATAGGGTTGGCAGGACCCCCGGCAGGAGAGTAGTCGGCGGGACCTCCAACGGCACAGGACATGGGGTTGGCAGGACCCCCGGCAGGAGAGTAGTCGGCGGGGCCTCCAACGGGACAGGACACAGGATTGGCAGGACCCCCGGCAGGAGAGTAGTCGGCGGGGCCTCCAACGGGACAGGACCCAGGGTTGGCAGGACCCCCGGCAGGAGAGTAGTCGGCGGGGCCTCCAACGAGACAGGACATGGGGTTGGCAGGACCCCCAGCGGAACCTCCAACGGTACAGGACATAGGGTTGGCAGGACCCCCGGCAGAAGACTAGTCTGCGGGACCTCCAACGGGACAGGACATGGGGTTGGCAGGACCCCCGGCAGAAGACTAGTCTGCGGGACCTCCAACGGGACAGGACACAGGGTTGGCAGGACCCCCAGCGGAACCTCCAACGGTACAGGACATGGGGTTGGCAGGACCCCCGGCAGAAGACTAGTCTGCGGGACTTCCAACGGGACAGGACATGGGGTTGGCAGGACCCCCGGCAGAAGACTAGTCTGCGGGACCTCCAACGGGACAGGACATGGGGTTGGCAGGACCCCCGGCAGGAGAGTAGTCGGCGGAGCCTCCAACGAGACAGGACAAAGGGTTGGCAGGACCCCCGGCAGGAGAGTAGTCGGCGGGACCTCCAACGGCACATGAGTAGGGGCTTGAGTGGGGACTCGAGAGAGGGCTTGAGAGGGAACTCGAGAGGAAACTGGAGAGTCGACTGGAGAGGTGACTGGAGAGGGGACTCGAGAGGGAACTCGAGAGGAGACTCGAGAGATGACTTGAGAGGAGACTTGAGAGGGATCTTGAGAAGGGACTCGAGAGGTGGCTTGAGAGGGACCTCGAGAGGTGACTTGAGAGGGATCTAGAAAGGGGACTCGAGAGGTAGCTCGAGAGGAGACTAGAGAGGGAACTAGAGAGGGGACTCGAGAGGGAACTTGAGATGGGATGAGGGAAGGGACTAGAGAAGTGACTCGAGGTGGGACTAGAGAAGGGGCTCGGGAAGGGGCCAGAGAGGTGACTAAAGGAGGGACTGGAGAAGGGACTAGGGAAGTGACTAGAGGAGGGACTTGAGAAAGGACTTGAGAAAGGAATTGAGTAGGGACTTGAGATGGGACTAGAGAAGTGACTAGAGGTGGGACTGGAGAAGGGACTAGAGAAGGGACTAGGAAAGTGACCTGAGGAGGGACTAGGGAAGGGACAAGAGGAGGGACTCGAGAAGAGACTAGAGAAGGGACCAGAGATGGGACTATGGCAGCTGGGGCCAGAGCTAAGGCTGGAACCATGGCTGCTGGGGCCGGGACCATGGCTGCTGGGGCCAGAACTAGGTCTGGAACCATGGCTGCTGGGGCCAGAACTGGGGCCGGAATGATGGCTGCTGGGGCCAGAACTGGAGCCGGAATGATGGCTGCTGGGGCCAGAACTGGGGCTGGAACCATGGCTGCTGGGGCCTGTACTGGGGCCGGAACCATGGCTGTGTGGGCCGGTTCTGTAGCCGGAACCATGGCTCTTGGGGCTCGGATTGCTAGCCTGGACTTGCGACTCCTTCTCTTAGAAGCCGCCTGAAGGCTCCGTGGACCTCCAAAAGCCAGCCGAGTTCCAGAAAACGACTCTTGGACAGGAGCAGGAACTGGGGCGGAAGCACTGGTTGACTCCAGACGGAACACACCGAGACGTTTATAGTCCGCAGGCTGGAAATCACACACCCAGATGAAGTTCAAAATCCAGCCAGGTAAGAATTTCACCAAGTCTGGTTTCTCCATAGCCAACCGGTGCGCCTCTACCAGAGCGGCCTCCCTCTGCAGAACACTGGACGCTCCCCTCCACCAATCATAGCAGCAAGCCAAAGCAAAGGAAAAATGTTGTAGTTCCACCTCAAATGGATCATCTGCTGGGTCCATTTCTGGTTGGTGCTTTCTGTCACGGTTGAGTGAAGGAAGCAGGACCCAAATGCAGATAACTCTGATAATCCTTTATTTCAAGGAAAATGAAACTAATACAGACAAACAGAACACTCACCGGGGTGAATTCAGTCACCAACAAAAGAAGCACCAACACTGAACACAGCACGAGACAAGACTAAATACCGGGAGGGATAATTACAAGACAAGAAACAGCCGGGCAGGGGAGGAGAAACACAAGGGCCACAGGTGAACACAATCAGCTAACGAGACACAGGTGAGGAGGGAGGAGAAAACACAAGGGCCACAGGTGAACACAATCAGCTAACGAGACACAGGTGAGGAGGGAGGAGACAACACAGGGACACCAGGGAAACTAACGACAGGAGGAAAACATGACATAGAGAACAGTGAAAACACCCAAACCTAGACATAGACCTGTGACCTGACATGATAACCGTGACACCCATGTTAAAATGCCCGACTTTACAGCAGAAAAAAACATGTTTCTACCCCTGGATGCAATAAATATTATTATCGATAGTTAGATTCCACCTTCATGATTATGAATCTGTGAGTGAATTGTTTTCTAATGCAAACCTTTTATTTATATTAGGTCTTAAAGTTTTTGCATAAATTAGGGCGTTGTCACTTTGATGGACAGGTACATGTCAGCTAACAGCAACTTGTCCACTCTGCTAGGCTATACTATACAACGTTAGTCATAGTACTGTACTTGACCCTTTAGCTTTAGCTGTGTTCGTGCTGATTGTGCTTCCAAGAAGTCTAAAATGATAATATTATACATGTTAACCTCGTTCGCAGGTGTTTGTGTGCTTGGTAGCTTAGCTTGTTACTTATTAGCCAGCTAAGGACGTAACCCTTTATGCATACATATACATTTTAGTTTATGATTCAGCCTTGGGTAAGACTTTTATAGTCTATGGCTATGACGCCCATAATGCTAAACGGGAGCAAATGTTAATAGGGGACCCAATTATCCCAGTGGTGGCCGCCGGAGCTAACAGAGCCGCAGGGGGCTAGCTCCAGCCGGCGTCCCGGAGCTAGCCCACTGCGGCTCCATTAGGTCCGGGCGGTGGAGTCCGTCGTTATAACTGGAGATCAAGGAATGCAGCGAAACGCAGACTTGGTTCGCCTGCTGTAGTATTAGCTAAATACATTATGTTGAATAAGGCTTATTAAGCTGAACATCGCCACAATTGTTCTGCTATCTATCGGTACTTATTTTCTTAACGAGTGAATGACAAGCATTAAGAATAACAAAATATAGCTAATTCTCTTGCAGATTGTCTCATTTGATTATGAATGTAACGTTTAAATAGGGGAACTACACTGTTAGCAGTAACTTGGTATGCATGTATTTCATGGTAGCTTAGCTTCTTAGCCTCAGCTAGCTCTGTTTACTTCCATTTCGGAGGCAGCAGGTCCCGTCTCTTTGCCCATATTTGGATCAGGCTGGAGCAGGCGGGAGTTGAACTCTGACATCGCTGTCAAGCCGTTAGTGGCCGACTCCGCCTACTAAGGGCTTCTCGGCAACTCTGCAGAATCCTATGGGTGACGTCACGGACACTACGTCCATTTATATATACAGTCTATGGTGGAACCTCGCAGATGGGGGTGCTGCAGCCCCCTCAGCACCCTTCCCGCGTCCATTCGCGATGTCTCGCTGTCTCGCAGACCCCACGCAGCAAGCAGGACATGAACCCAGCTCACACTGTCCGCTCCTAGCAGCAGCGAGCCCGCAACGTCCCGCACCCAGAACCCCACGCAGCATTCCCATCTGTTTGTCATTACTGGTGTCATTTTCTGGTTGCTAAACAAACGCCATTGTAATCACTGATGTTCTGCTGTAACGGTGGTGGACTCATCAGAACAGAGTGGGCGAGCTGACCACACTGGGCTCACAGAGAGAAAACACATACTATACAGAGATGCTGTATAAGAAACCAATGTGAGTTTGGAAAATTGCACAATATAAGTCTATTCTAGTAGATCTCAACCATGGAATTATGATCAGTAGAATTGGCCATGACATGGGAGCTTTAACATATTTTAAATGCACTGCATTAGTAGGGTTTTATTGACCCATTTATACATGCAGCACTTCCTTAATCAGATTGCTATTCTCCTACTCCTACCTTTGAACCAGATGGATAGCATACTAAATTACTAAAAGAGTACTAAAAACGTGATAAAAAAATCCTTCCGTAACATAGTGACATCACTATGTAACACTCACACTTCTATTGGCTAGTGCTCCGACACATTGTATCTGATGTGGGACATCTCTGAGTGGTTGACCAATCACAACAGAGCCGGCCAGCTAACCAATCAGAGCAGACTGGGCACTGGTTTCAGACAGAGGGTGAAAAGAGGTGCTGCAGCACAGGCAGTATGAGACAAATGAAGAGCTTTTTGAACATTAAAGCGTGGAGACATGTCCCAGGAGAGACACTACATACTGATGTGAAGATTAAAAAAAAGCATACTGCTGTAAACAAAAACGTTGGTTAATCATGTAAGCCTACAAAATATAATCACAAACAACTCAGACACAAAACAGGAAGGAACATTTATGTGCAGCTGTGGTCTGTTTTAGTGGAAGTTTTGTATTAAGGGAAATAAGACACTGCTGACTGAAGTTAATAATATGCTTATGTAGGTTGTTGAACCTTGGCCTGCTTATCAAGCTGAAGGGCAGAACATTGAAATGCAGAGCTGGGGACTCGAGTCACATGACCAGACCCGAGTCGCATATTTTTGGAATTGAGACTTGCTTGACTAACATTGATAAAAGACTTGACTTGACTTTGACTTGGTATTCATTACTTGAGACTTGACTTAAGCTTGAGACAGATGACTTATTTCTAATATTTGCGTTTTTGTTTTTGTATTGAGATATTACGTTTAGTTTTTTGGAAATGTGATTGCTTGATACTTGTAGGTCAAGACTTGAGACTTGCTCATGACTTTCACATGTAGGACTTACTCCCACCTCTGTTGAAATGCGATCCGGATGCAGAGGAAATGTGGACAAAGTGGAGCTGTCAGTCGGATTCTAGCCAGCACGGAGAAATTTAACACATGTATTCCGCCTCGAAAGCATTTTCTGTTTAAACGAGACCTGCCTTGAAAGAGAACATTATGATGCAATTGGCATGCAGAATGTGTTCAATTTTGTGTTTGGAAATGACGTGAGTTAGTGATGTAAGATATCTGACACACGAAGGGGCCTGAAATTATTTTCCCTTTTCTTCACACTTGGACATTTGTGTGAGCCTGCATGTTTTATAAATCAAATCTTAAGTGAAAGTTATTTAATGTGGGCATGTGTTGACAATTAATATTGTCAGTCTTTTGAATCAGACATTAGCTATTCAACCAGCTTTATGTTGAGAGCTATAAGGATGTAAACATAGCTTTTTAATGTGTAGCTTGGGTGTTAATTGAATGATTTTCACTAATTTGTAATTAAGATGTTCTATGTGCAAGGTAGGTTTGCTAATAGGGTCCTGTATGAATGGATTCAGGCACCTTCTGCATTATTTAATATCACTACAAGTAACCTGATGGAACCAGGAGCATATGGTCAAAATCCAGGGAACATACAAAAAATACCTCGTACAATAAAAAATAGAATGTTTTTTGAAGAATTCAATAGAGTGTTGCAGGGATGACTGATTTTTGTACGAAGACCATGTTGGCCAGTCTAACTATGTTGTTATAGTCTATAACAACATAGTTAGGCTGGCCAAAACATCATCTCTGACCCCAACCACGTCCTGAACACTGAATATGAATTGTGACCGTCAGATCCCAGGTCAAATGTACGTTAGAGGGTCTTGTGCATGTTTCTTTTCATGTCTTGTTCAATGTTTGTTCCCTTGTATCTTGTCGTAAATATTTGTCCTTGTTAATGTTGCAAATGGAGCTGCTGTGATGCAAGAAACATTTCAGACTCAATCTGATGATAAAGTGATATCATAACGTATCGGCCCGTCAGTAAGCAACAAAGAACAATGGGATTTTTCTGTTGGATTTTGGAATATTGCAGAAAATATTCTCTTTGGCAAACACATGTCTATGATACTAACATATGTTGTTCCACAGGATAACCTTAACAAGATAACACCGCTGTTATGACTATTTAACCCTAAACGCAATTGCTATATGTGATAAGCTAACGTTAGGCTATAATAAAAGGTGATTTGACTGGTCGCAAGCTAAAGGCCGATTTATCATGCATGTTCTGCATGATGACGTTTAGTAGTCTTATTCAGACACTTGCAGATGGCATCAGCTGGCAACTACCGTTTTTTTGACACTTTGAAGCTTCGGACATTCACCTGTGAGGTATTTTCTGACGTGTTTTATGTTGTAGAATCAAACAGCAAAATATCTTAAGCTTGTGTTAACCACAGATCTTATTTCAGGTATTTAACCAAAAAAGACAAAGAGACTAGGGAACCGGAAGTGGTACAATGCTAACTTATTCCTCATTTCAGGACTTCCTTCAGCTTTCTTCTATAAACCAACATCTTTCCTTTCAAAGGCCATTTGCAGTGCAGTAGCATTACATTTCAATCTTCACTCCTTCATTAAATCCATATTTGATTTGAATTACTGCAATATCCTACTTCAATGCTCATGCTTTTGTACGTTCAACAGTGTTTAGTTTGACAATTGCTTATCTTTTATGATCCAGCAGGCCTGTACATTTGTTTTCTTTCTGCTCTTTCAATAACTATAATAACCTGTTTAAATGGCAGTGTGGTGTCAGCAAGAAGGGCTCTCATCGGTTGTCCGGGCAAAAAGGCCAATTACACTGTCAGCCCTGAATAAACATCCACAGTTGAAGAGAGAGGAAAAAACATAGAATGATATAGGCTTTCAAGTTCACTCTAGTTCTTTACATTGATGTGCAATCAAGAATGAAATGCTGTTTACGCTGTGACAGGCCCACATGTGCACAAATAAATGCAGGTCAATACATATTTAACGAAATAATATCCTCCACAGCAGGCATCCCTAGGCATGCATTTTGAGGTTTAGTCAACTTTACATCTTTGGTTTTCCAGTAAAAAATGACCGCCATAGGAAAGGAAGGTAACCCTAGATATCGGTTATCCATCAGATAGTACACACGCACAACTTGTACACACCTATTCATGTATATTCACTGCAATGAGTCTGAGAAAGTGTTTACAGCTTAAAAGGCTGTTAAATACATTTGGTGATGATTCATTGTTGTTGTGTTAATGTAGAGCAGTTCAAACAGAGTGGTCAAAATGAACAGGAAACACTAAAGTAAAGGGGGAGAAACGAACCCAACAGGACATTCATGAACACGTGCACACTCTGAGCTTCTGTCCTTTCTATCTCCCTCTGCCAAGCTCAGTCGATAGTAATGTTTGGTTAGACACCGGTGGGTCCCTGGGGTCCAGGTCATTATGACTTGCAGGGACACCAGGGAAAGGCCCTGGAGTGAGATGGGGAAGATGTCATGGCGGAGAATTGTTCTCCCAGGCCCAATTAGGTGAACAGTGCGTATGACAAAATAGGAGCAGGGAAAAGAGGCCAATGCAGGCAGGGTCTTCTGGGGCATTACAAACCAAGCAACAAATGATGTAGTGTCTTCACTTCTACTGGAGGTAAAAGACACGCCGATGAGGTGTGCAGTTATTGACCTCGCCCGACACCTCAACACACACTCCACTCATAAAGCTGATTGGAGGGATTTTTTTCCGCAGGCAGTTTGACTCTTCAAAACAGCCTGGGGAAAGATAGAAGACGTGAGGGGGGTAAGAAGTCACATGTGGTTCGCAAAAGAGCAAAACACGATTAACCATCTGCCAGAGTAGCAGATGTTGTAATAAATTGCAACATTCAAATGTAGACTTTTTGTAACCCAGCTGGACATACTGATGAGGAAACGTTGCATGTTGTTGTGTATCAAGAAGCAGAAAAGCTGGACGGTATGTTTTGAAGTGTTTTCCCAATGTGTGATACAACACCCAACAGGCAGATCAATTGAGCTAACAAGATGTCTTTCAAAGTGTAAACCAAAGAAGAACATAACCACTGTGGGATGTGGATGTTTGTCTACAAGGATGAAGACCTATATCCTCAATAAAGGCTGAGAGAACGGTGGGGTTGACTAAAGATAGGTTCAAAAACACTGAAATAAAGGAAGGTATATAAATAATGTGCAAACAATACCCTAGTTTTAATGTTAATCTATTTGATATTGGCCGCTTATTTATTAAGCCACTTTGTTTGCGAGGAGATGTTCTAGTAGTTCTAGTAGTCACAGGGGCAGCTCAGTCTTGATGTTTTATTTAAAGTAAATCACTATCTACCTGAAGACATTAAACTTTAACACTAGGGTGGTCCTTAAAATTGAAAGTCGGAAAGCCTAAGCTCCAAACCCCAGAATTCATTCTATTAGTCAATAAAACTCTCCTGGTGAATTTGTTGCTCAATCTGACAACATTTATCAATCAATCTAGAAGTGTAGCCTCAGTTGCAGCACCGTGGCCCAGGTCGATGAAGGGGGGGTACATGTTGTCAGATTGAGCAAAAAATTCACCAGGAGAGTCTTCTTGACTCATAGAATGAATTCTGGGGGTTGGAGCTTAGACTTTCTAACTTTCAATTTTAAGGACCACCCTACGTGAGGCTAAACTTCAAGGTCGATGAGGGAGGGGTAAATGTTGTTGGAATTTGAATAAAATTCACCAGGAGAGTTTTATTGACTATCATAGCGAATTCCGGTGGTTGGAGCTTAAAATAAATGAATTTGAAAATGTTCATGGCACTAAGGACCACCCTATTTAACATGGCATGAAGTAAAACACATAATAAATACATGACTAGACTTGACACAGGTTAACAAGTTATCACTATTACGCAACAACTCTTTACGATCCAGGCTTGCAGACGTTCCCACTTCCTACTGGTTTAACTCCATTTCATCTCTTGGACTTTATACAAAACTAAACAAAAAGGTTATAATTATAATACATTATTATTTAATTATTTAAAATAAAATTCAAAGGATATACAACTGTCTTGCAAAACTTAAACTTTGACATATTCATATGCCTAAATGGCTCTTACACTTTTTAAGCAAAACAAATGGTACCTTACATCATCATGGTGGTTAGAGAGATTGTATTGGATGTAAATAGGTATTCAAAATAAATAAAGAAGAGGAAGATGTTCACTGGAGAATCATATTGTAAAACATCATTCTGCTTTGCCTTACATACCGTAACACACGAAAATAAAGTATCTCACTTAAAGATGTGTCACTTCAGCCCTTTATTATGTAAAAACCACACAACTTATGTTGAATATTTTGTTGAGTTGGGCACTATCCAAAATGTTGCTAGCCATTTTTTAAAACCTAGAGAAATCTGTCATTGTAATCATCGGTGAGTTGATGCGTCAGTATTTTGCTGTCTTCAATTGACTTCTCAAGTATCAAAGCACATTCTTGCCATACTCGCTAAGATGTGTTGATGTTAGCCATATGTTTTGACCAGATAAGGATCATCAGCCTGGTGTTATTGTTTTCTGAGAAAAAGGCTGAGCAAACTTAGTGTTCAGGTTGTATCTACATGTGAATGCTCCGCCCTGTGATCACCGGACACAAACACATTTTAAAGTGAAACTGCTTCCTTCAGTGTTTTTCCGGCTTTAATCACCGGGCCTGTTTGAGAGGAGGAGACCTATGTGGATGAATCCTGAAACCTGCATTATTTATATCCAATTTACTAGCCTGCATTCTTCTTCTTCCCTACCTTTGTCAGCACATTGCTGCCACATCTCTGCACCTCCTGGTGCATGACTGCAACCTGTCGGTCAATTAAATAATGGGAAACCATTGGCAGAGCCGTCCTCTTCCATTTCAATGTTATATTAGTTTCCCCTTTCTATCTATCAAGGTAAATAAATCCTTAGTTTTTATATTCATGAATATAGTTATTTGTCAGTGAAAGTTATAGTTTTTTAACAAATATTATGACAGGCCACACCCAGCCATACTGCACCTTATTACTCGCACAGTACGTACACATTACCAAAGCCACATGAAAGTGAGTTTCTTCAGGGGTAGTTTTTTTTACAGTCATATCGTTAGGTGGGTTCAGTTGGCAACAAACAAGAATAGACAATATCAATTATGGACGTTTGTCACTGATAGGAGCCGTTTTGAGGCTCTGGCTAAACAATGGATCGCCAGTGCAGCTTTTTGATTTATTATTTGTCTTCCCCAACATTGCAATATATTGCCTCATCCAACATTTGACACATCTAGAGAGTAAAGTCACGATTTAACAAAAATATGTGTAATTAATTCACAATAAAAACACAACAATTTTGCTGATCTCTTCCAACGAATATTGAGTAGTTCAAATCCTTTGGTGAGCTACATACTGTATATCGGTGTGGTGTTCCTATTATCTAGCTACATGTGTGTATAAAAGCATTTTTTGAAGACATACTTTTTGATTGATTTGTGTAGTCCATCAAAACGTTTATATTTTATATCTTATTGTGGCTAAAGATTGACCTGTACTCCATTATCATTTTGGTTTCCTTGAAAAGAATGAAAAAGCTGTATTGGACTTCCTCCGCCTCGTAGAAAACACTATTCACTGCACATATGTGATGATTGAGAGTCTATTGCAGTAAAATGGCTAAAACGTGCAAAAACATCAGTATGGCCCAACAGGAAGAGAAATTCTACCCTCATCCAGATCCTGTTGCGTAATGGACTTGGCCCATGAGAGGCTGTAAACCTATATTATATATATATACATACATATTTCACATATAGCAAGCTCAAAGTATAAGAGAAGAATTTAATAATTATTTGGAACATAATGATGATGGACACGTTTCGGTATCGACAGTATGGGAGGCAGCTCGAGCAGTTCTGAGGGGGAACATAATAGCCCTCTCCTCGCCATTGAAAAAAGAACTTGACAAGAAACAATTAGATTTAGAAACTTGCATACGAGACAAAACCAGAATCCACCCTGAAAGCTCTTGACCGGTGCAGGCGAGATTTGAGTGACTTATTGACATATAAAGCCGAAGGTGCTTAATGATTTGCTAATCAGAGATATTATGAATCAGGAAACAGAGCGAGTCGGCTATTAGCATTTCAGTTACGTAAAACACAAGCAACCAGGATAGCTCCGAACATTATGAGTCCCTCCAAGAAAAAAATGGTGACTCACCCTAAAGAAGTAGCGGAAGCCTTTTCTGTTTATTATAAAGCACTCTATGACTCGCCAGTGGTAGAGGATAAAGCAGGAACAATTAGAACCTTCCTTGGTGGATTGAATTTACCTAAATGAAGTGAACAAGAGTCAAAAACAATGGTGGAACCAATCACAAAGGAGGAAATTGAAGACGTTATAAAGAAGTTGAAAAACAATAAATCACCAGGGATAGACGGGTACCCGGGGGAGTTTTACAAATGTTTTAAGAAGGAGATCACACCACTTTTGCAAAGAGTATTTAATGATGCTCTTAAGGAGAACCAACCTCCCAAAACATGGCATCTGTGATTCCCAAGGAGGGGAAAGACCCGACAAATTGTGCGCCGTTCAGACCTCTACGTTTGCTATGCAATGACGGAAAAATATTGAGTACAATAATAGCTCAAAGAATCCAGAAATATATTACTAAATTAATTAATCCAGATCAGACAGGATTCATAGGAAAGAATAACATTAGACGAACCCTAAATATAATGTCAATGGCACGGAAAAGTAAGCGGTCTTCAATGCTTCTCAGCTTAGATGCAGAGAAAGCATTTGACAGGATAGAATGGCTATATTTGGAATATACACTAGAGAAGATGGGATTTCATTCAGATTTGATTAAATGGGTTAGAGTTCTGAATTCCGATCCGGTGTCAAGGGTCCGCGTTAATGGCTACACATCTGAACAATTTAAATTATACAGAGGGACCAGACAAGGATCGCCCCTCTCCCCACTGCTATTTGCGATTAGTATAGAGCCACTGGCAGACATGATAAGGGAGAACCCTAGAATCCATGGAATATCAGAGGGGGGAGGATCACACAAACTATCGTTGTACGAGGATCACACAAACTATCGTTGTACGGGGACGATGTGATATTATATATTAGTGATCCTCTAATCTCAATTCCAACTTTATGGAGTTGCCTGGATGAGTTTGGTGAAGTGTCAGGGTATAAAGTTAATGAATCCAAATCGGAGGCTATGATGTTAGTGGGTGATTGGCCATCTCAATTAGACAAGGAGGTTTTATTTAAATGGTCAGCACAAGGTTTCAGGTATCTGGGAATCATTATCACTCCAAAACCTTCACAGTTATACAAGGCAAATGATGGTAGATTAATGGCGTAAATAAAATAAGATATGGCTAGATTGGCTTCATTATTTGGTAGAATTGACACTGTAAGAATGAATATACTTCCCAGATTATTATATCTATTTCAGTCTCTCCCTCTCTATGTTCCAGTCTCGGTCTTTAAAATGATAGACAAGTTGATTTCTACATTTATATGGCAAAAGAAGAAGCCTTGGATTATATTGAAGCTGTTAACATATTCAAAGAATGAAGGAGGCCTCAACCTTCCCAATTTGAAGTTGTACTACTGGGCAGCACAGATGTGTGGTATGGTTGAATGGCTTACACAACATGGGGAGACAACTTGGTTGGAATTAGAGAAGGAATCATGCCCATTAGTGCCTCTTGAGATGCTGCCATTTCTGGGGCAAAAGAGCTGGAGGAAACTTCATCCATTCATTCATGGAGAATGAATGGATGAAGTGCACCCAGAAAGTAAGGTCAATAGTGGGAAAAAGCACCACTAACAATTGGGTGATGGAGATTGCAAAGTAAACTGGATACAGGATTCAGGAATTGGGCGCGGAAAGGACTTATTATAATAGACCAAATGTTTAAGGGTGACATTTTTTGTTCATTTAAACAATTACTAGATACATTCGGCTTAGGTTCTAATGATTTCTATAGATACTTGCAATTGAGAAATGATTTAATGTCACATAGAGAATGGAACACACTTAAGCGAACACCCACTTCCATAGAATTGTTACTAATAAGGATTATGAAAGAAAAGAGTGTCACAAAAATGGTATCACAAATATACAAATGTCTGCAAGGACACATGTCAGGGAATACTTTGGATATTAAGGAAAAATGGGAGATGGAGATGAATGTTATTATTGATGACGACTCGTGGGAAGATGGGTGTGAAAGGGGACATAAAATAACAAATAGCCCTTCATGGAAAGAATTTAATTGGAAAACCTCTAATTGTTTCAAAATATAACAGAGCGTTAACACATGTGTGTTGGAGGGATTAGAAACAGACTGGAGATCACACTCACATTTTTTGGGACTGCCCGAAGCTGAAGTCATTCTGGGAAGGGATTCGTACAGAAATATTGGCCATCTTGAATATTAATGTACCACTAGACCCACGATATTATATTTTAGGAGTAATCCCAGAAGGGGCTATGGATAAGACAAAGGGTTATTTGCTGCATATCCTTCTCTTGGTTGCAATAAAGATGATAACTATATCTTGCCTTAAACCACCTGCCACCCACCCTACGTCAGTGGCGAGACAGGCTGATTACTGATGGTGTTCTCAATGAAAAGAATAACAGCAAGACTCCAGATGAAGTCGGATGTGTTTGTAAATAGATGGACTCCTGTAATCGATCATTTTGGCCTGTGAAAAGGTGCTGTAAAGATATAAGGGTGGACTTGAACAAAACTAATTCTTGTGTATTTTAATTTATTTGTGTGTTGCCGATTCAATATTCTCTCATTCCTCTTTGTTTGGATGTAACCTTTAGGATACCATGATGTATCATTCTCTGTTTGCTGAACTGTAAGTAATTGTTTGTTTTTCTGTTTGTTTTTTTATTTCAACAATGTAAAATTGATCTGCATGTGGTTGAATAAACATTTTGTTAAAAAAAAAAAGTGCATTTTGCATGATAGGAAACCTTTCATGAGACTAAGCGGCATCACGCTAAACATTAGCTGCCTTTAGCATTGGCGTTAGTGTTTCACAGACATGTGCCCAGTGTAGTTTGTTGTTAGCATATGGTTAGCTTTTTACTTCTGTGGACTACATTTAAGGCACACAATTCATAACATTAGTGTTAATATGTGTAGATTATCCTGCTGAACAACACATGTAGACATCATAAACATGTGTTGACATATTTTCTGCAATATTCCAAAATCCAATGTTGATATTCCATTCCATTCCCTTGTGATGCTAACTTCCTGGTCATGTGGGCACCACTCTTTGCACTCTTTGTAATCTCAGTGTATCATCACTGCACATTACAATCCATCACTTAAAATGTCACTTCCTCCACAGAGGAAGTTTAAAGGTCCCATGTCATGCTTTTCCGGTTATTACCCATCCCCTTGTGTGTTATGTAGCTTTTTCTGCATGCTAGTGGGGCCGCTGCTGCAGCCCCCTCAGCAGCTCCCCTTCCCGCGTCCATTTGTGATGTCTCGCTGTCTGCAGTAAGCAGGAAACCACACCTGTAAGCCAGATCAAACTGTCAGCTCCTCGCAGCAGCGAGCTGACCAATCAGAGCACACAGGGAGGGGGGTTAGGAGCTCCAACAAGGCGTTTAGGACAGAGAGTGAAATTCAGTGAATACACATACTTCACAGAGATGCTGTATGAGAAAACCAATGTGAGTTTGGAAAATTGCACAATGTAAATCTAGACCTCAACAATGGAATTATGATGAGTAGAAATGGCCATGTCATGGGACCTTTAAGCTCTTTCTATTTTCCTGTTACATTTTAACTCTAAAAGTGTGCTGTCAACCTAATCCTACATTAGTCTCTAAAGTGTTTGAATCTGCTTACATTTGCCCTAGTTTAGAATTATGAGATTTGCGTCACCCTCATTTCATTACCCGAGTAGCTTCTCTCAGTGTCCGGCGTACACTCTACACTCTGGATAGAACAGGGTGCCTGAGGGGGAAGCTCAACAGTTTATTTCATGGGCTACTCCTCATAAAAGAAAACTCTTATTTCATCAGCACTTAGTGGAGGCAATAACAGTGAATTGTGTTAGCTGCAGTGTCCAGCCCCCCTAAGGTCCAAGAGCTCATCTTACCTGGGGCACAGCAGTTTATGGTCTCTTTTAAGAGGATTACTGGTGAGAAAGTCTGCACTGCAGTGAGCCGGGCATACCACTGTAGTTATGGGTTATATATGTGAGGCTTCTAGATGTGTATTTCTCTGTTCTGTTGAAACACCAGCTTGGTTATGAGTTATTTCTTTCAGTTATTTTTTGGGAAATATGATTAATTTATCTTTTACATTAATGATACTGACTGTGCAATCCTCCTTGAACTGGTTTGTCTCAAGCAACCATTCTCTCTTACTTTATATGTTATGTTCATATAATAGATATGTCGATTTTACCTTACCTGAGCCTTGATAACATTTCCTGTGTGTTCCAACAAGCTAACAACTATTTTACAACAGTGGAAGTTGTATTTACTTCATAAAGCGTGTGTTCTTCTCCCTGTTTGAGTGATGTCACCATGGAACCAGAACTCAGAAATACATTTAAACAGTACAAATGTTATTTCTAACAATATAAACGTAGGTCAAAGCAATGGAAATAGGACAAAAGCTTGTAATAAAATGTATGTATCCTTAGTAACAACCTCTGACTGTTGTGTGTGCTTATGCACCAAATAGCAGTTCAGAGTATTCAGCCTTCTTGGAGACCCTGGAAAGAGTCCTGTATGGGGCTCCTGAAGGGGACTCTTTAATCTTGCTGGGAGACTTCAACGCACATGTGGGCAATGATGGAGACACTTGGAGGGGCGTGATTGGGAGGAACGGCCCCCCTGATCTGAACCGGAGTGGTGGTTTGTTACTGGACTTCTGTGCTAGTCATGGATTGGCCATAACAAACACCAAGTTCAAACATAAGGATGCTCATAAGTGTACGTGGTACCCCAGAGCACCCTAGGCAGAAGGTCCATGATCGATTTCGTTATCGTATCATCGGACCTGAGGCCGTATGTTTTGGACACTCGGGTAAAGAGAGGGGCGGAGCTGTCAACTGATCACCATCTGGTGGTGAGTTGGGTCGAGTGGCGGGGGAAGCCTCTGGATAGACCTGATAAACCCAAACGTGTAGTGCGGGTGAACTGGGAACGTCTGGTGGTGGCCCAAGTTCAGGAGGCGTTCAACTCACACCTCCGGCGGAGCTTTTCGGGCATCCCTGTGGAGGCTGGGGACATTGAACCAGAGTGGGCGGTGTTCAAAGCCCCGCGGCGGGGAGCTGTGGTCTCATGGTCTTAGGCAGAGATGGACTCGGACTTGAGTCAGACTCGAGTGCCGATTTTCGGGACTCGACTCGGACTCGCGCACTGATTGACACGACTCGGACTTTGACTCGTGAATTCTCGCGTACGCTGACTTGGACTCTGACTCGTGAATGTTTCCCCAACACGATGACTCGGACTCGACTTGTACCTTGTCGCTCTGACTTGGACTCGGACTCGTGAATTTCCCCCCCCACGATGACTCGGACTCGACTTGTACATTGTCGCTCTGACTTGGACTCGGACTCGTGAATCCCCCCCCACGATGACTCGGACTCGACTTGTACATTGACGCTCTGACTTGGACTCAGACTCGAGCAAGTTTTCTCTGGAGTCTGATGTCCTCTATCCTGGCATGTGCACCTGTGAGGTGAGTTCACGTACTGGGCCCCGCTATTCCAGTCTAGAGATGTCTACACCCCACATCGTGCTGTATGCTTTCACACATTCTGCTTCCACATTGGAAAAGAGCAGCGCAAAATGCTCGTTATGTGGAAACAATATTGAAGAGAAGGCTCCGTAACACATTACTCTAAGGATCGAGTTCAGACATTATTATTATAAAGAGTATAAAGCTCAATAAATAACAAAGAAGACCTTTTACCGGCACTTTTCGAATTTTTTTCGGAAGATTTAAACTTTAACGGACATATTGACCGGCGAACTGAAACTCTGCCACACGGACCGGTCCCCTCGTTCCTTGGAAGAGAGGTGGGTGTTTGTCATCTGCTGGTGGACTACCGGAGAGAATTACAGTGCTTGCCTCGACGGGGAGGGATTGCATTTAATTACAGCAGCAAACGCTTGCCTCGGGGAGGGAGAAAAAGAGCCACAGCGGAGAATAAACAGAAGGGCAACCATGGCAACCATGCGTGGGAAGTCTTCTTCGCTGCTTTTGTGGCAGACTACAGCGCCACTTACAGGCCTGGCATATGTACTACAGCATCTCCAGCGCTTTCGAGTGGCAATGGCCAGCCGTGGCCCAACCCCACATTCCCCTGATAGGTGGAGAGTTGGCCATAAGGCGGAGCTCCTCGTTCCTGACGTCAGGACAGTGTTCATATCTGGATCAGTTTTTTATCAGATCCGTTGCAGCCCTTTTTTTAGAGATTTGGGTATGGAGGAAAATAGAGAGGGTTGTGTTTTCTGACACTTGGTGAGTTCCCTGGAACACCGGGGACACATATTCATGTATAAAATACGTATAAAAGTGCGTTTTGCATGATAGGTCCTCTTTAAATCTACTTGATTTGCATATGTACTGTGCTAACAGATAGCTAGTGGAAAATATATGAGCATTTTTAAGGCGAGACACCCCAGGTGAATAGGGTAATTTTTTTAACTTAAAGGTATCAGCTAGAAATTTCTCCAGTTAATGTCTTACAATAAGGCAATTGTCTTTTGTATTACAAGTTTTCTGAAATAGCATGTTTAAATATGCAAATTAGCCATTATCTCATTAAATATGCACATATTTGAACACATTTCAGGAATCGAAATCTGAACTTTGGATAAAGCCAGGTTCCAAATTCTTGTTTCATTTTGTAGTCATATTAGTATCTAAGGCTTTTACAGAAGGGATATTGGATATCTCTTTTTATCACTCAATAAATCAGAAAATACTGTCAACAGCCCTAAAATATCAATTTTCGCCATGTTTTTAGGTATACAATGTTGTATAATTCAGGCTATGAATTATATATGAACAAACCCTTCTGTAAAAGCCTTCATAATATTGATAGGAATATAACTGGAAAGTTTGGTGTCTCTACGTGCTACTGAAGTTGAAATTTCGAACTCAGAGTAGGAGAAAAAACTCATTTTGAGAAAACGACCTTTAAAGATAGCAGTGAGGCGCTAGCTAAACCCTCCTGTTCTCTGGATGATAGCTCGCGCATCGACGCACTCCGTGAAGGTGTTTCATGTTCGGGGTCATTTGTTTTTTGTATAACCTTGCTTCGTGCAAGTGACAATTGTTGTCGTCTTCTCTGTGAACGTTTTTTTCGCCGTTCTTTTGCGATTTTGAGATTTCAATTTCTAGCGGAAAGCTAAACAGGAAGTGTTTTAGCACACCACGTGACGCATCTGAACGAATCACGTTGTCAGAAATTGACACCAGCCAATGAGATTTCGTTTCTTGGTTTAAGACCCCTTTGTGCTTTCACGATTGGTTGCTGATACAAAGGAAATGACCATATTTGGATCCGATGAGATTGTGCAGGAGAGACGGAGCTTTCCAACGATATCTCTGTTGACATGGTGCACACAGCGGTCGCGGTGCTTTATGTTACGTTAGAATGCTAACTTTTGGTGAATTTAGGAGAAATCTACAGACGCAAATAGACAAACTATAGTCAAATAAACACTTAAATGTGTATTTTGTACGTTTTCCTTCCAAAAGCCTGAAAGAAAACATGTTATGGAATCAAAATAGCACAAAATCTCAAAATTGACCAGTACTTGAAAAACGATGTTTTTGCCTGCCGTGTCTCGCCTTAAGTTAACGATACTTGATCTTTATATTTACAGTGTTAACAACATTCTTAGTTAAAATAATTTAATATATAATGTTTCTTTAACTTAAAACAATATGTTTGTGTCACATAAAATTACTAGTAAATAGAACTCAATTGATAAGATAAACATTTCAGTTAAGGTATAAGTGCTGACCATTTATATGAACAAAAACCTATAAAACACACTACAGGAGAGGGAATACCCCAAAAGTATGATAGGGCCTCTTTAATGTGAACATAGTATACTTATTTTCAGGTTCACAGTTATAATTGGGTAGTTACTAGAACATGTTCAGATGCTTTAACGCAGGGGTCGGCAACCTTTTTGATATGAAGTGCCATTTAAAAAAAAAATTGTTATCAGCATGCCAACGATCGAGAATTATCAAGGGGGGGGGGGGGTTTAGGAGCTTGACGCTCGACAACTATCAGCAGGAGGGCGGGGGAGCCTCGCTGCGGGGAGGCAGTGTGTGGACCTGTCAGCGCAACTTACATGATGTCGAATTTAACAAACACATTTAAATAATTGGTTTTAACGGCATAATAATAAGGACGATCGTCCGTTCTGTGATTCTCCAGAACACACATGTTATGATATTAGGGTCATGCAGAGTGAGATGAGATCGCTGTCCCTTTAAGAGAGAGAGAGGGGTGTGGCTTGTGCATGTGTGTTTGTGGATGGTAGAGCGACAGGGAGAGAACCTGAGAGAACCTATGGAGGGAACGTGTGTATGTTTCTGGAAGTGAAACGAGGCAGCAGAAAAACAGAGGTCTGTGATGTATTTTGTGAAACAGAAGAACAGCTAAATAAATGCAACGGCCTCCCAAGAACAGCTCGCCTCTCTCCAGTCATTGAAGCTAAAGTGGGTTATTGAACCTGAAGCTTGTTGCTTCTGCCCTCCTCGACTACGGTCTGGGAGCTGACAGGAAAGTTCAACACACAGATGGCCAGTCCGCCCCTTTGTAGCATATTATTTCAATGAGAGATGAGCAGATCGCCACTGGGCTTTCAACTAAATACACAGCCACGCAAAAACAGCGGCTTCGTACAGCTCCTTATGGGTAGGCTACTGCAATTAGTGAAGTGCTTTCCTCTGTGGTGAAACGATCAGCACCACGGAGGAAAGCGGCAGAAAGTCACCTGGCGATAAAGAGAGCGAGGCTGCGTTGCGTGCATGGATTCCTTCTGCAGGTAACGGGGAGACGCGCTCTGGCGGCGGTCTCGTTCAGGATCCGAAAATACAATTTAAATATTTTGCACACTTATTCCACTTATTCCTAGTGTGCCACTGGTTACGGTGCCGCGTGCCAATGCTGGCACGCGTGCCAGGGGTTGCCGACCCCTGCTTTAACGTTTACGAAACACTTTTTTCTCAACATATCTGTCTGAATACATTTGTAACATACCTCTTCCTGAAGTGCTTTGTTTTGGTACCTATCTCTTTAAGACCCCTCCTGAATAAGCCCAGTTTGATCTGTTTGGCTTGCAAGAAGAACAACGGGGCACTTTTGCTAACGTACTTCTCAGATAGTACGTTAACGTACTATTCTTAGATAGTATAATCTGTAATTGGGTCATCTTATTTCACAGTTTGCAGGCTCCATAAACCAAAGTATATGCACTGAGTTAGTGCGTTTTTTCACAATACGTCCCCTTTAAATCGTGGTGTAATGGTACATTTATGACATGTTATTACACTATCATGCTTGACTAATGTAGAATCCTTTATAGCATTTATATCAGCTGATGAGATCAGACAACTCAATAAAGGAGATATTACCTGAAATATCCCTGTTAACTCCCAGGGCCATGCCATCCCGCAGCCACAGCACCATGCCATGGTACCCGGGGATGGTGCAGGGCAGGGTCACCGGGTGTCCCGCCACCACCACCAGGTCTGTGGGTTGTTGGGTGAACACCGCAGAGCTCCCTGGAAATGCAAAAACAGTAAACCCATTAGTCAAACATATACAATAAACACCAAATGACACAAATTGCAATTAGCTAGCAAGTGATGAAGCCAACACAACCTTAGCAAACTCAAATGTGGAGAAATGTAATATAAACGTATATGAACATGACCAAAAACAATCTAATTTCAGATGGAACGATTCTACTGTTATGAAGCAATACTTTCAAATAAAGCATGCAAATTAGACCACAGAGAGCTGCAACTGAAATTGGAGCAAATCAATTGTTTTGTATCCTTAAGTGGTAAAATATTACTGTATTTTTTATAACTTGCTGATCTGTCATCCCCGTGCAGCACATACATCAACACTTCATGTGTGAAAGCAGGTGTAACCGATGTTTTGTTGGGACATGGGAGTGTTATTAACAACTCATAACCCAGTTTCAGAGGCATGTTGAGAAGCCCCCCGCTGGCCATATGTTAAGTCAGTAAATTGCCTGCAGCTACAATATATCGTTAGCCCAGAAATTGCGATATTTTTTCTATAATATTTGTTTTTATCAAATATTTCCCGCAGTTTTCTTTGATTTTAATCTCCAGGCTTCTCCTTTCATATTTAACATGTACATTCCAATACCAAGGCAAGGCAAGAGTCTTCAGCCATGAAAAGGCTCTGCAAGGCTCAAATGATAGATCTACCAAACTGATAGATTAAACAAAGTAGTAGTCAGATTGAAAGGATCACCTGATGAGGGTTTGCTAGATAGAAAGTATTCCGTTCACAAGTGGATACCACAAATGCATAACAATTCATCCTTTTACCACCTTGCAAAGATTCCATGACTATATACTCAATAGATGTAGACCAACGTGGTGGACTGACAGTCAAACCAGTGCCTTTCTGCTGTTTTAAAGGTGACCTATCATGCAAAATGCACTTTTGTACGTCTTTTATACATGAATATTTGTCCCCGGTGTGTCAGGGAACTCACCAAGTGTCAGAAAACACAACCCTCTCTCTTTTCCTCCATACCCAAATCTCTAAAAACGGGGCTGCAACGGATCTGATACAGACTGATACAGATTTGAATTATTTTCTACATCACAGAAGTGGTGCTCCGCTTAGTGGTAAATTCTCCACCTATCAGGGGAATGTGAGGTTAGGCCACGGCCGGCCATTGCCGCTCGAAAGCGCTGGAGACGCTGTAGTACATACGCCAGGCCTGTAAGTGGCGCTGTAGTCTGCCACAAAAGCAGCGAAGAAGACTTCCCTTGCATGGTTGCCATGGTTGCCCTTCTGTTTATTCTCTGCTGTGGCTCTTTTTCTCCCTCCTCGAGGGAAGCGTTTGCTCCTGCTGCTGTTATTCATTGCAATCCCTCCCTCGCTGTAATTCTCTCCGGTTAGTCCACCAGCAGATGACAAACACCCACCTCTCCGCCTCTTCCAAGGAACGAGGGGACCGTGCGGCAGAGTTTCAGTTAGATTTTTTTTTCGCCGGTCAACATGTCCGTTAAAGTTTAAATCTTCCGGACAAAATTAGAAAAGTGCCGGTCAAAGGTCTTCTTTGTTATTTATTGAGCTTTAAAACAAATGAATAATGACTCTATATAATCATATAAGAATAAAACACGGAGGACGGAGATCTCTTTTTCTGCCCCTCTTCTCCCCGCTGCAGCCTAGCAGCTGATCTCAAAGCACGCTCCCCTCTCCTGCAGGGGGGCGTGGTCAGCTGCAGCTCACAGAATCAGCCCCCTGCAAAAACAGGGCTGGAGAACAGCAAATAGAGCGGAATGAGGCATGGCTAAAATGCAGGATCTGTTTGGTATTTTGAAAAAAAAACTATATTTATATACTTTATATAGCTATGGCCCTACAATATATTGTTCAAATATAGCATGATTGGTCATCTTTAAAAGAAACCAAAACAGCTAAACAATTAAATAAGTAAATTACAAGGAGTACATTAAAGGTACAATGACCTTTGTGTAATGAAAAACGTATGTAATGTCAATTATTCTTCTTCTCCTGGCGAGCTTGATCATTTCTAAGAGAGGATTCTGCACAAGAAGAATGTCAGAATGTTTCAAAGCGAAACTAAATAAGAGCAAGGGGACATCAACTATTGTGAGGTCAGAGGCAAATACTGATGCAATTGACACATTTTACTAATCATTTGCTCTTCTAATTATGATAATACATTCCATTATCACTTCTATAGGAACAACTTTATCAAGTGGCTGTTTTAAATGTTTCACCTTCAATATCCCTGTTTAATCCTGAGATCCCAACCCTGTTGCAGCCAAGAAGGCCAAACGGATGTTCCTGCTTAAAGCCCCTGTCACACTGTCCCGAAATTGACACCCGATGGACACACGATAAAGGAAATGTTCAAATTCGGCTGTGATCGTAGCAACATCGGGCCATTCGTGAGGGCATCTTAAGCCATCGTATGACCGTCGGTGGAGTTTCTCAGGCTCCGTCAGCAACTTCATGAGCGGCAACTTCGTAAGGCACTCGTGAGGGCATCGTGTCATCTTCGTGTTATCATCACTCTGATCGGGGCGAATGCCCGATGGCACCGATGATAACAAGATGCCCTCCCTCACGATGGCCTTACGAAGGGCAAAATTGACACACAAATTCAACACGAAAATGAACCTTCGCAAGGTCCTTCGGCAATTTTTTGGCATGCCAAAGATTATCCCACCGCTCACGGAGTTGCTGCCGGAGCCTGAGAAACAACACCGACGGTCATACGATGGCTTAAGATGCCCTCACGAATGGCCCGATGTTGCTACGATCACAGCCGAATTTCCTTTATCGTGTGTCCATCTGGTTGTTTTATTTCACAACAAAATCATGTAAACATATTATGTAAATAACCCAATTTGTGTTCCGTGAAACTGAAAAGGATATAATATATTATTTTGAAGGAGAGTTGACAGGAAGTTGTTGTTGCTATGGAAACAACATTACGGAGAAAACGTAATATTTTCTACATATAAAGACGGATAAAGTAAAGAACAAAGTCTGAAGATATCAGTACAGTATCATAGTACTGTAACATAATTGTTGTTGTTACTTTCGTAGCAGTTGTATGTCTTAAATGTAATGTAAATGTTGCCTTCGTGTGTGGTTCGGGGCCATCTTCGTGCGAAATTCACAATTCCATATTCGTGTGTCCATCGGGTGTCAACTTCGGGACAGTGTGACAGGGGCTTTAAGGAAGTCATGTCTTATACGATACAACAGTGATCCCACCGACTGAAGACTTGTGCATGATTCTTGGAGGATTCTCACATGTTCCTTACACATTGCAAGCATTTTGTGGAGTATACAGTGCGTTAAACACAATTCTAACCGGTCCACATTGCCCAAACCTTTAACAACAGGATCTGCAGCGCTGCCATGAAAATGAAAAAGAGACTTCTGTGATGCTAACAGGGTTCAGTTAGCTGTGTCTGACATCAGTGCTCGAGGTAGAACATATAGATTATGCGTACAATTAGATTTGTATTAGGGCATTTTTCAGACATTCTGGGGTTGGCTTGGTCCAACATGGTGGCCCGGTTTGAGCCGATCTGTCCATCTTTCCTTCTCAGCAAGCAGCAGGATCTCCGCTCACCCCAATTGGCCAGGGTGAAGGAGCAGTGGCAGCTTCTTCCGGATCTTGTTGAGTTCAAAATTGAAAGTTGGTTGGACGCCAGGCATTAGCATGTTTGGCGCAGCTCAGGGATTGAGGGGAGTTATGAGCAGGCCCAAAATTTAGCTCGGCTGCCTGCATGGAGAACGGGTCAGAGCAGCGGCAGAGAAGGGGTCTTCAAAAGGACAACAAGAGGAGCAAGAGCCAGGATAAGAGTATTGAGTGAGGAATCGCTGGGCTTCTAAATGTGTTGTAGTTATATTAATAATTAATCTTATTCCTTTAATTTGACTTTATTGTCTTTCTTAGTTGGTGATAGCCAAATACATGTTGTTATCCACTGAATAGAAGCTGATCGATTAGATAGTATGATGTTACAATATCACGTGTGAGGTTAATACAATTACCACATGCATGTATATGAAAGTGGGGGAACAATTATTTAAGTAACGCAACTATCCATAGTCTTACAGTCATTATCTTTAGCATTGTGTGATTGAAAATATTATGTTCATTGAACTTATCAGTAAGACCAATAAACACACAGAAATAAAGATATATGTGGGTATATATGTATATATATATATATATATATATATATATATGTGGATATATGTGTGGGTGTGGCATTGACATGGACCTCTTTTCTAAAGAACTCAACGGTTTTTCAAGTGGATTTCAGACTCAATTACTACCAAAGCTGCTCTATGAAGCCGTATTCTCTCTGTTAACAGTGAGTCATGGATGGTTGATTCATTCACTTGTATGCCCCCCACACATCCATCCATGAGCCAAAAATCACAATCAGACAAACAGTGTGTGGGGCTTTGATTTGTAAACCCTATGTATTTGAACAATCAAGCCTGTGACATTTTAAACAGGGGTTTGGCACACAAACATGGTACAGGAGATCAGCATGGAAGTAGCAAACAGTGTCAATGGTGATTCCAGTGGGGGGGAATCTATATATGTGCATGTCTGTGTCTCTTTCTATCAAACAGTGTTTGTACAGCTCTATGGGGAGCGCTGTAATGTGACAATCTAACCTAGTCTTGCGCTTCGCAACAGTACGTTTGCACAGCAGGGCAGGCACTAATGGGAGGATGAATGGAACAAATGTTTCTCATCATTACATCTCCCAGCTTCTCTGTGGGGGACAACCGTCTCAGACAAATCTAAATAAATATATTTCTTTGCTGACATTTTGATCCCCCCTTCCCCCCATTTGCCTGGAGGTGTCAGCCATTAAACATTGATTTGAGGCAACAGATAGGTGCTTTGCACAAAGAGCGATTACACAGTTGTTGTCCAATCGTTGATGTAGAGACTGTTGACAGTTTAGATGTGAGCAATTTAGAAATGAACTACTGCAGCATGGTGTTTTCCTAAACAGGACAGCCACGTGATGCAGAATTACTCAAATGTAAACTGATGTTCTCAGCTGTGTTCTTTTTACAAAAGTGTGCGAAGAGTGGGACCCTTAATGAATTGTTTTTCAAAGTCAGTCGTGGGCAGAGCAGTAATTAAAAGGTCATTTTGAGAGTTGTACATGTGGTGAAAATGAATAAGGTTAAAGGGCATGTGGATGTAGAGAGCTAACACAGAAACAAGTACAACACATACAGATCATCTGTTTCTGCTAATAATTAAATACAGTAAAATGCTAAAATACCTTAATGTAATAAAAACATTGAACCTCAAAGTCTTAATTAAGCCTCAGACACTATTAGTATGTTTCTTTCTGCCAGCCATTGATGAAGGAATCGAGGCTTTCCTTGGTGGATTTACTGAAATGCAATTAAGGTTTTGAGAGCCCCTTAATGCCCAGAAAAGTGAAACAGAGATGGGGAGCATTTGGCAGCTTTATGCCACAGTGGTCCATGAAAGGTCTACTGGGGAGATGAACATGTGTTCCTTAAACAGCTTTAGCAATTTAGCTAAATAGTGCTGAGAGCGGAGAAGTCTCATTATGGTTAGCAGAGACCGCCTTCCTTTCAACTCTGTAGAGCAGGGGTGGCAAACTCATTTCAGTTAAGGGGCCACACACTGCCCACTTTGATCTAAAGTGGGCCGGACCAGTACAATCATAGCATAATAACCCACAGGCCCTACATAACGACAATATTTCTGTTGAAGTGCAAATAAGTAGGCTACAAGTACATTTGGAAAATGTCCACATGTAATGAGACGCAAAACGTTACGAACAAACTGACATTTATTAAGAAAAACAAGAACATTTCAAGTGTTCTTTACAACAGATCACAGCTTCCACCTGAACTGACTCAATCATTCAATAGGATACGGCTGTAATAGGCCCAGGGCCTTTTAGTCGCTCATAAATAAATAAGTAATAATAATAATAACTTTATTTGTATAGCACCTTTCATACAGGGGATTGCAGTTCAAAGTGCTTTACATCAGAAAGCAGCAAGAGCAAAGCATAACATGGGATAACATAATTAAAAATAAAAACATGGGGAATAAAACATAGAGAAATAGTGCAATGTCAATCACAGAGAATAGTGCAGTATAATAGTGTAAAATCAGTCAAATGCTTTGGTAAAGAGTTTTAAGCTAACGTATTGGCTTCCCTAATATTGTTGGGTAACGTGTTCCACAGCTTTGGGGCGTAGTTTACAAAGGCTGCATCACTGATCGTCTTCTGACTCTTTCTGGTGACCTCTAATAGACCTGCATCTGATGATCACAGTGTTCTGGCAGGTGTGTAGTTCATTAGAGAGTCAGCAATGTAGCTGGGTCCTTGTCCATTTAGAGCTTTGTATGTGAGGAGAAGCACCTTCAAATCAATTGTGAAAGTTACAGGAAGCCAGTGTAGAGTAGCTGAGACAGGACTAATATGTTCCCTCCTTTTGGTATTCGTCAGTAGTCTAGCTGCAGAGTTTTGAATGAGCTGGAGTCTTCCAATAGCTTTCTTGGGGAGACCAGTGAATAGTGCATTGCAGTAGTCGAGTCGGCTAGATATAAAAGCATGAATTAGCTTCTCTGCATCATTGTGATTTATGAATGATCATACCTTCGCTATGTTTGGCCCGTATGTTTGCCATCCCTGCTGTAGAGACTCAGCAAGGAGCTACAGCACAGCAGAGGACAGTTCCAGAGCTCTGCTTACTATACGGCAGCATTCAACTCAATGTATTATACACAAATGTTGAATGGAAAATGTGTTTGTTTAAGGGAAACTTTGTCAATTTTAACCAGCTATCGTTGCAATGTGTTCCATGTAAATCCGATCTCCTGTTTTCAGCTCAGTTAAATTAATGGAGAGAAAAATAACTCTGGATTCAGCTTTAGGTGCATATTCCAACTTTAATACCCTAATAATTTAGTGTTCATACTTCATTTACAGACGTCTACCCGAATCAAGGGGAAAAGGCTTTTTGGGCCCCAATGATGTCACGGACTATAACATACATGTGGTAACACCGTTTGGCCACTGTGATCATTTGCTTAATTGGCTCTTCTCTCTTTGCACAGGAAGAATTGGCACTGTGGGCTTGGAGCACCATATATTTTACAGATCGTGTCCCAAGAAGAATCTACTGCTACACTGCTGTACTAAATCAGCATGTGTTAAACACACCTGCTAAGCATGTTAACACCATGCATAGACTATAACACCCCTTGCTGTTAAATACCAACCAACAGTGCAATATATTTATATAGCGTTAATAACTGTGTAATATATACCTGGCTGCTAAATCCTTAGAACTGCTACAAGATCTCGTGCACGCACAAAAGTATCTCGTGCCCTCATTGGGCGTGCCGTCATTGGGCGTGCATTGCAGCAGTACTTCAGTGACTCGCCAGCAACAGGCGGCCACTTTCACCAGTCTGCTGACGTCATGTGTGCGTTCATGTGTGTTGGAGGAGGTGCTCTGTAAGGAAGTCTGAAGGAAGGGGCGGATTCTTTCGGCTGTGTACTTTCAAATTTGAGTGCACTCAAGCCGGTTTCTGAAACTTACCTACCCCACCTTTAAGCTGTCTGTGGCTCTTTTTTCTGCTGTAACTACGTACTTTTCCCCTCTGTGGGACTAATAAAGGTATTCTGATTCTGATTCTGATGCATAGCAGCCTCGGCAACAAAGGTTTGAAAGTTGGCGTGTGTGGGAAAGCACATTAATGACAGTGCACATTAATGAACATTTCTGTAAATGTACCAGAGTTAGCCAAGAGGCTATTTTTCATCCGTAGTCCCTGGACAGATTTTGTAAGTCCTAAAACAACACATTTAATTTCAAGTATATGCAATCAAATAAAAACATGCAACATACATTAATGGAATACTTAAATGAAAAATGTAAAGACAGAACAGTAAAACAAAACAAATAAAAAATCTGCACGTACTCAACGCTTAGGAGTAAAATGGGCGTCTACCAATCAAAGGATCAGTGGTTCAATCCCAAGCACTTGTACTTAACATGCAAGATACTTGAACCCAAATGGCAACCGTGGTATGGTATTGAAGTGTTTGTGAGTAGCTTTGGATAAATGCATCAGCTAAATGACATGCAATCTCAGAATATACCCTGTAACAGTGACAAAGTGAAGACATGTTAATATTGACTTGCCTTTCTGCCTTCCATGTTATCACTGCTCTGACATGTGAATCACAGTTGATCTAGTTGAAGAAACTAAATCAAACAATAATGGATAATCATACATACAGTCCAACATGCTGTGAAATGTGTGTGATGAAATCTGATCGTATGCCGCCTCGCATGCTGAACTGAGAGAGAAAAAAAGTCCCTCTAATCTTCTTTAAAAATACAGTTTGTTACAAACACTGTAATGAACTCCACTGGGTCCCCCCTGTAGAAAATTAAATGGTTTGCTACTGTATGTTGCAGACAGGCCTTGGTAGATAACAATGTGGGTTACAAACAAAGACATCATGTGTAAAATTGTCCTTCCTTTCAGATCTCTTTTTCTCAGTTCCCCGCATTGGAAAATAAATGTTTTTCCCCGCCTTCAAAGATGGTGGAGAAAATCTTTGATTCATGGATTGATCCTTCTTCTGTGTGAACAAAGAGCTTTCAAGCACAGCCTAAGGCAACCGTTTGTTTGTTTTTTATGGGTGAGGGGTAGGTGCGTAAAGTCGCTTTTTATTATTCTCTCAAAACACATGACGTTCACCAAAGACAGAAGAGCCTCCCCAACGTCTCATTTAGGTTAGATTTAATTGTTTTTTAGGTTAGTTATTTATTCATCTTCCTGCATTGGCTAATGGAGCACTTCCATTTTTTTCTTCCAAAGAAACCACTTTGTTCTCTTCACAGAAAACAGTGCTTCACAGAATTTATTTTAAGCCTACCTTCAATTCTAAATGTAATCAATGTTTTTGAGGATTGCATTCGTTCTTGGTACGGGTCAGTGGAGCAGGGTGGACCCAAATGAAGGTCACAAGAGCACTTAACAGAAGAAACTTTGATGCAAGCCTTGATCCGGTCAAGGCAAGGCAAAACAGAACTTCCAGATTAACACACACAAGGATCAAACAGAGACTACGAGAAAACAGCACTTAAATATACTCTGAAAACAAATGAAGGGTTAACTGCAGGTGTACAGGAGGTCAGGTGATGCAGGGCTAATGGAGGACAGGACAGACAAGTAAACATGATACAGATGAAGAAACTCAAAATAAAACATGAAACTACAAAAAATAAGATAATGACGACTCTGTGGACTTGGGAGGAAACTTTGAGTAGTACGTTTATCCTTAAGGGAGAACAGTTATAAAACTGATTACAAAAACACTGTATGTATCTAGCTTAACAACATTAGTTTCTAATGAACTCAGTGAAACCACAGCAAAACCAGCTGTAAAAGAGAAAGAAAGCATGGAGAAAAGAGCAGGGGCTTGAAGTGTCAGTCATAACTGTGATGGAAGTCATAAGGCGCTTTCACACCAAGTACTTTGCCGTACTTAGTTCCCAGTACTTAGTTCATCAGAACTCTTTAGTTCCTGGAACAGATCGCGTTCACACCTGAATAAGTCCCTGAGGGAGGATTAGGCAAATGAAGCCGCTGACGTCTCTTCTTCTTCTTCTGCTTTGGGTTTACTGGCAGGCCGCAAACAACTTCACGGTGTATGGGCTAGTTGCACAAGATGGCGTCTATCAACTTCCGGCGGCTGGCTGTGCGGTTGTAAACTTCCGGTCGAGAGCGGTAGAGGGAAGAGCGATAGATAGCGTCTAGATAGCGAGAGAGATAGCGTATGGATATTATATAGACATTATTTTACACTCGATGTCTCCAAGACCTACTGAAGGTTAACATCAGTGATGTACATCGGCTGGTACAAGCGGCAGCCTCAGCCCCGAGGAGCAAAAGAGAAAAGGGGTTCAAGATGTAGCTACATATCCAGCTACGTCGACAATGATGAAGGTAAGTGACAAACAAAGCTGTAGTTACTGGCTAACTTTGACAACTTCACAGTCTTGATACAGTGTAAAGCGTTTTAATGATGTACTATTACGTTTTTTTGGATAACATGAATGATATCCAATTCCCCACAGTTTGAAACAAAGATCTACCTTCAGGGAGAGTGAGCATCAGGGAACCTAGCTGTTACAGGTCCATGAGAAAGCATGACAAGCCTCACGATCTCAGAGTAGGGAGGAAAATAAAAAGTGTTAATCGGTTCAAAGCCTCAATCAGGTTCATGTTCTGGGGTTTTGATGTGGCAAGAGTAGGTAACCTGTGATTTAGGATTCAAATAAACACAGCTAGCTGACGTGTTGCAACAGATTACATAGTGACAATACATTTGCCCACATCAACTGGTAGCTAGCTATGTGTGTGTAGCATGAAGGGGCTACAGATTTATTTTCGTTTTGTAACCCTCTCGTGTAAAATGATAAATACATTAGCTAAACTTAGCTTTCATCAAAGATTCTTAATGAGAGGTTGAAACCCGTCTCTGCTTTCATGGAAACCCCAGAAACTGGTTGTGACGGCTGCTGTTATTTACTGAATGGTTAGTATAGTCCATGTAGGGTCCAATTATTTGTATTCAGTGTTAGGTAAGTGCTGGTTTTGTACCCTACATCTATGTTAAGCTGTTCAACGTTCTACTAACACTATTTTATGTAGTTATAATATAAGATACTACATTGAGAAAGCTGAGACAGGCTATGCAAGTGTATCTGTTTGAATGTCCTTAAATGACAGTATTCCAAACAGCAGAACTTCTGTGTATGTGATGTGACTGACAACCTGACATGGTTTAGCCTTTTCCCACACCTACTACTTGCCTGATCAGCCTGCTCTCAGCTTTCTCATTTGTCTGTGTTGTATTGAAGCAGTGTCCTAAATGTAAAATGACTGACATTTTGTTTTAAGAACTGCTCACCTGTGGAGATTGCAGTGGCAAAGTGTTCCTGTGTAGCTGGAACAGCACTCTGCAACCACAATGTTGCACTGCTGTTCCAGACCGCACACTACTCCACACTCAACCTGGCTGCTGTCCCCCCTGTCCTCAGCTGCACTGAAACAGAGCAGCGATGGCACAAGCCAAGAACCATGGTAAGTACAGTATGTGTTCACAACCAATCCACGGTTTAATGAGTATTTCCTTTGTGCCAAGAGCTGATTTAGTATGTTGCATCAACGACCTTTTCAATTCATTTGACAATTCTTTTGTGTAATTAATAGGGTGTGAAACCAGGCAGAGTGAGTGACATGGTGTTCACTTCCACTAAGCCAAAGCAGTTTACAGTAGCTGACGGTGTAAGGTAATATCTATTGTCCTAAGTAATTGTATGTAGCCTGTTATAACTTTGTGATTGTTGTCTGAGTGTACAATTGTTCTTAAAGTCCTAATTATCATATAAACGTGTTCAAAGGAGTACACGTTACAAGGCCGTGCGGGGGGAGCTGCCAGACCCAGATGTCCTCAAAGTCAGCGAGGCATACAAGGACTTCTCAGCAGACATCGCATCACGAAAAAAAAAACGAATGGCTCACTACTCAACTCAACGACTAACACTCTTTCAGAGGATATGTTGGAAATGCACACATTATATATATTTTTTGCATCTACTTTCTGGATATTGTACATCTGTTCATCTGTTATATAAACTAGCATTACTTAAATATGCAGAGACTAATTGAAATGTTTAAATATGTATTTCCCCCCCCGATATAACATCAACCTATGTTTTGTAAAAGTTTATTAAATTAATCTGTAAAATGTTATCATATTGTGGATTTATTAAATTATGTATTTTCCTTTGTTATTTATGTGTGCGTTTGTTTTGAGGATATAATTCATTAGTACCTAAACATAGTATAACTGCTTTTTGTAATGAAATACACAATTGGTTTGGGAGCAAGAAATCTTTTAATCGTTGTTGCCCAGGCTTGCCGAAATGAATGGAAACTTATCTCCCGATTATAACATTGCGTAACTTGCTGCTGTTAAATACCGTCAAACTATGTGCAATATATATTCTTTATATACATATGCCATCTTTAATAACTGTAATATATATATACCGGGCTGCTAAATCCTAAGAACTGCTACAGGATTTGATTTGTAGATTTGATTTGTTTTTTTATCTGTATTTTTGAAAATTATGTAACTTTTTATCTTTTTTTTAGCATATTGTTTATTATATTATAACTTAGTACTTTTTAACGCATGTAAGATATGCAACACTTAGCTTAGCTGTGGCTCTTTCCTGCTTCAACGCTGCAAATGTTCCCTCTGTGGGACTAAAGGTATTCTGATTGTGATAACGGGTTTGTCCAAAGGGGCACACAGCAATGTCGTGCCGACTTTCTTACCCTCTGGAAGGCTAATCGCTTTTCTTTACCCCGAAATCCGCTCACGCTTGCTCTCGGTGTGACATAACAAACCGTCAAGCTGTCAAAACTCTGTACTCAAACCGGAAGTACTCAGCCGCACACCCAGCCGCCGGAAGTTGATAGACGAGTGCACAGAGCCTATACTGCCACCCGAAGTCCCCGGAGTTGGAGCCTTCCGAGTAAATCGCCATAACGCCGACACCTCCTCATCTCCTCATCTCCACCGCTCCCATGTTTGTGTTGGTGTTGCCATAAGTTAGTCTCTCTCCGTTGGTGCGCTGGGCTAATGCTAATAATGCTAATGCCAGCAAATACAATGAACTTTTCGGGGGTTTTACGGGGCGCGGTTTGCAATTCCCCAGCCAATCAGAAATGGGAACCGTTTTCTCCCAGGAAAGTACCTGCTCACTAGCAGGGACTGAAAAGTGCATATTGTGTTCCAACAGAGAGGGACATGTTCTTCTCTGGGTCCAGATGGAGGCCCCTATATACTGTACTGTATATTGATCACATAGTTGACAAAGCTGTTGACATCAGTCTGTTTTGCCTTATGTTATTGCTCTGCTGATATGATGCTATCTCCTTCAGACCTTCTGTTAGGGACTCTTTCTGCATTAACAAAGTTAAGGGAAGCGGCGGAAAGTAGACAGAAGTAGACATACAGTCCCAAACAGAAGAAAGGCTAACGCAAGACTTAAAGACAGCTTCAAGACTTCTCAAGATGAATGAATGAACATCTCACGTCTATTTATTATTATTTTCTTATAGATGTTATTATTGAATGAATTGACTATCAGCATTATCCTGCACAATAATCAATAACTCACCTTAACTTTTCTTTTGTTAAGTATGAATTCTTCTAGTTCATGTTCAAAAATGTATTGTTTTCATTCTAAAGAAAATATGTTGTTCTTGCATTTGGTCAAAATATGTATGAACTTGGCCAATGTATTTATCCTATTATGGTCATGCTAAAAAATCTATTTGAATTGAAAATAATTGAATGAGACATTTTGAGGTTAAAACCGAGAGGTGGAACTAAAAGCTAATCTCCGTTCTTCATGAATAAAAACATAATGTAGCTTAATTCAAATTTAAGAAAATAGTTAAGTTCCCTTGACAAAACTCAAACTATCACGCACATCTATTCTAGGAAATATCCAATTAACACATTGTCTCCATGTTCGCCTCGATAAGTAACAACCCATCTTTAGTAGTTTCTTTTGTTTAATCTGTTGTCGTTATGGAGAATCAATGCCTTTAGATTTTACTCTTAATGTGATAAAATGAATTATTTAAAGAATAAAGTATTTCTAATCCCCTTTGCTAAAAAAAAATCCATTCAATTACATTTGGAACACATTTATTTATCAATGGCAATTGTATAAAGCAGCTCATCATTTTTCTATCATGTTCTTTAAAAATACTCGATGGCATTAAAATCAAACTTTTGTGACATTTAACTTACATTTTGATTTCCTGATATGTTTTCATTAATTTCCTTAGATAATGGCATGGTGGAGAGAATTCAGCCTTTCTTGTATTAAACCAACTCTAATTCAATGTCACCATTATGAAACTCTGGGTGTCATGTGGCATAACTTCATTCAAACGAGATACGTGACATGAACACAATGCACCATCAGCTTCACACTTCAGAGACATTTGGTTGAAATTCCTCTGAAATGCTTTTATGAAATGCAGTTGAAATCCTTCCTGCGAGCCATGCTCAAGCAGCCAATGGAATCAGCCGTTTCAACACCTCTGTTTCCAGTGTTTCATTCATGTTTGTGTTTATTTCCTGGGCCTTTTGATGGGCAGCGCACAGCAAGAATGCTGGAAGGCTTTTTGCTGGGTCTTTTGTTTGTCCTCAGCTGTCAACTTGGGTGCACTGGTACTTTCTGAAGGAAGGAAACGGGCGGATGAGGATGTGGAGAGTTGAGGCTGCAGGTAAACAAACCCCACCCCTAAAACCCCTGAGCTCTGCCCATCTCCCTCTTCTTCTCTCCCAAAAGCTCCTTTGTATCTCCTCCCCTCATGCTCATCTTCCTCCTCTGCATGCCCCTCTGTTCTTGCTTCTATCCTTAAGGGCATATGGCCTGTGGCATTGCCAAAGGCCACTCTCTAGCCTTTTCAATTGCCTCTCTGTGAACCATTGCAGGTCTGAAGCTCATGCAAAAACCATGCCCTTGTGAATCAATATTTGTGCATGCATACCTACTGTGTTGATCCCAATACATTTTGTGTTGACATTATTACAAAGGAAGTTGCCAGATGCTTCTCACAACATGAAGAAGGTTTTTATTATGGTTTGAAATATCATGCACGTTCAGTGTTATCACTGTGGGGGAATGGCTGTCAGGACATGAGACTTCCTGCAGTACACATGTATTAAAGATTCTTTCCCTGGCCTTAAAGTGCTTAGCTGTGCCCCTTTGCATGAGCTAAAAGCTTTAGTTGTTGAGTATTTTGTTGTTGAAGGAAAGTCTGCCTTTGCTATAGCTTCTGCAGGGGAGGTGGAGGTGTGCCTTGGCAGCTCTAAATGGTTGAACTTTCCACATCTCTACAAAGCTCACTACCCTCATGTGCCTGGAAAGATAACTAATTTCAAAAGCGTCTATATTCTGTATAGCCTCACAGCAGCTTCCCATTGAATCTAACGGCAGTGAAAGGAGATGGCTGCGGTAAAGGAAAAAGAGCAAACAAGTGGGAACAGAACCGAAAACATTGCACCACCAGAAAAAAAGGCTTTGGTGCTCCGATGTCTGATCGTCTCACTGCCAGGAGGCACCTCAGCAGCCCCATCAGTGATCCTTGGAAATGAGATGTAAACATGCGAGGCGGAGTGAGAAGATCAACGCGTGCTGATTTGCATGTTGGTGGGGCCCGGAGAGACTGCCAGCTGGCTAACGTAACCATGGCAGGTGGTAATTGCCATAATGACACTAAGGTTGGGTTGAGACACCAGTAAAGTAGCGCGTCCCGTCTCATTAACAGCGCTGTTGTTCAGACTGTCAGACAGGGCAAGGCAGGCAAAGCAATTAGTCTGGGACCACAGGGAGGAGGACGAGCAGGAGAGTGATACACTTCCTGCAGAGTGATACACTTCCTGTAGTCATAAGATTTAGTCAATGGTAAACCATAGTGCAGCTGCAAAGACTGGTGTTCATCATCATTACCTTTGGGATGTATTTGTTTATTTGACAGGTGCATTGAAAGGCTAAATTAGCTGAGTTAGCTAGACGCTAATTTACATCTGCAGTCCCTTGGCAGGAAACAAAAAATAACATCTCTGTTAAAAAAAATAACACTGTTGTATAAAAACATAATTAAGAGAAATATGTGGTGCACCGTTCTCACTCCCTCCATTATCTCCCTGAAATAATGAATGTGTTTAACATGACAGGGTTGGACAGCTGGTTTTCTCTTCTGAATTCAAATAAAAACAAAGTTTTGGCTTTCAGAATATTAAACTATTATTTCCACATTCAGATAATAGAGGAAAATGTAGAGGAATTACAATAGGCGTTGTGTGTTGTGTGTGTTTTCATCCTGAAAAGCGAAATAAAGGATCCAATACCCTTCGAAACAAGTTAGTATCAATATGATAGATGGACAGGGCGACCAGGTGTCCCTTTGTGCGGGACTGCACAGAATGTTATCATTTTTCCAGTGTCCCACAAATTGAGTCGATGTTCCGCATTTGATTGACAGTCGCTCAGAAAGTCGAAACTTGGCTTTTATCCAATGGTGGTCTAGAAAGCAAGAGAGGGCTATTACCATTAGCTGTGTCAGATGTCAATCAATCAGACCAATCAAAATCAGATTTTCTTTTCATTCGTGCATGGAGGTAAATACGATTTGAAGCAACACGACATGTGAAACTCACAAGAGATGCTGGGCCCATAAAGAATAAAAGAAAATAGATTACAAGAAGATTACCAAACAGAGAAGGTAACAGCGGCTGAACATAATGAGAGCAGCCCGATGAGCCAATAAGGTTTGTTATAGAGTAACAACATTTGTGTACCGACCATGAGCTAATCCAGTAGTGGGGGGCATGTGGGACAGTGCCCAATACATATTAAATCTTGAGCCCTATCTTCAAATATGAATGATCTCAAACATTTAGAGATAAGAAGCTATAATTGCAGATATATCTATAAGTACATGTATCTATTCTGTTGCTTTTGTGTTCATGTGATTGATGAATTAACTTATGTGCAAAATTGAACTACCATATAACATTTTGTGAGTGCCATTGGACAAAAAAGATATAATTGGAAAGCTAAAAACGGCCTAAAAATGTTGTAAAATAAACAACATGTGTTCCAATGTAATTATAATGTAAAGGAGCAAGCCACATTACATTTTTAGGGTTATCACGATTTTGATTGGTCTAAAATGTACCTTTCAATTTCAATCATAGGTATCAAGTGAAGTCTACATATGGCGACATTGTGCTTTGATACAAACTGAATGAATGAGGAAATAAAATGGAGTGGAACAGACAGAAAAAAACTCTGGGTTTGTTGAATAGTTACCACGGTAACTGACCTTGAGCTTCAGTTACCTCTTTTCTGGAACTGAAACCTCTGATAGCTCAGATTTAGCAATCTCAGAGTTTTCACTTGATGATTCATAATGAGATGTGTGAGTGCTCTTGCGTCATTATTTATGGATAAATAATTGCAGTGCTAGATTTGAGGTTGTCAGAAGTTGGACACAGTACGACTCAATCATCAATCAAAAAACTATGAATTTGGCTTATAATAAAAAACCATAATCTGTTATCCATTACTCTCATGACACAGTGGCTTAGCAGTGCATTTGCACAACAGCTGTGAAGGAAACTCTCGCCTCAAATCAAACTCCTGATCAGATATCGGAGTTGGTAATGCTCCACAGTCATGGAGGAAATATTTGATTGCTTTGTCAAAGCTGCCACAGAGATGGATAGCATTGGGACAAAGCTTCAGATACTCGCAGTCTTCCTGCAGAGCTGAACATTATTCCTCTGCTGCGAGGCAAGATGCACGCCCCCCCCACCCACTCCTTTTTCTTCTGGGCTTTCCTTGGCTCCATGAGTCACAGGTGCACGCATGCAGCAGAGAAATCAGGTAATGTAAGCCCTGAGCCGATGCTTTGGGAATCACTGAGACTCATTGTGACACATGAATCACATCCAGGCATACCTAGGGTGACGCCTCACAATTGGTGTGACTGCATTATTTCTGCCTGCCAGAGAGCTGCACTGCTCCGTTGTTTTCCTTTCCTAAACCTTTCTACTCATATACACTGAACACAAATATAAACGCAACACTTTTGTTTTTGCTCCCATTTTTCATGAGGGGTAGGGTTAGGGTTAGGGGTAGGGTTAGGGTTAGGGTTAGGGTAATGTTGTGAATCGAGTGGCCCATGGTGGTGGTGGGGTTATGGTATGGGCAGGCGTATGTAATGGACGACGAACACAGGCCACTCGATTCACAACATTACCCTAACCATAACCCTACCCCTAATCCTACCCCTACCCCTACCCCTTACACCAGATACTGCCTGGTTTTCGGACCCCTCAGACCCCCCCAATAAAGCAAAAATGCATGTTTCAGAGTGGCCTTTTATTGTGGCCATTTTAAGGCACATCTGTGCAATAATCATGCTGTCTAATCAGCATCTTGATATGCCACACCTCAGAACAATATTTGAGAGAAATGGTTATTTTGTTTATAGAGAAAATGTTTTAGATCTTTGAGTTCATCTCGTAAAAAATGGGAGCAAAAACAAAAGTGTTGCGTTTATATTTTTGTTCAGTGTAGTTAGATACACAGTATGTATGCAATCCCATTCCCATTTCTCTGTACTCGAAAGTAGTGAGTCACACGCACGGCTCTCCTGCATGGCTAATGGAGTTAATCAGAGTTGGAAAGGTCGAGTCAAAGAAGATTATGGCCTACTCTATTGTTGAATGCCTGACCTTATCAGTTCTAATGTACCACTGCAATTGTTGTTGTCACCTCTTCATTGAGGTAGCAGGAAGTGGGCAGGTTGAAGCGGACGGTGTGCATTGAAGCTGGGGGTTCAGCAGGGCACAGAGCTGTTTGTAATCACGATGATATCAATGACAACGCTGTGATAAGACTGGAAATGTAAAACATAGCTTATCAACAAGCTCCATATGTATCTGTCAAGATAATGTATGGAAAACAAGATAAATACACTGGCAGTGAACGTTCACAATGAAAGTTAGATAGACAGCTTAACAGTATACAGCATGGTAGGAGCTGTGTGAGACCGTCAAGACTTAAATTAACAAGCAAATGTATTTTTTTTTACTTTAGCAAAAGATGTGAGGTAGATGTAATAAATTATTAAATTGTTTTTAAAAAACTATTAATAATTAGGCACCACATGGGAAATGTATTATTTATCATTCATTTCACGTTCAAGTTCACACTTAGCTTTGGAGGTATTTGAACATTTACAGAGATAAATTACTTACATTTTGATACACAAATTATGAATCCATGATCATCAAAATATTCCCGTCATTGATCATTTTCATCAAGTCAGCCCCTCGAAAGTGTGTACATAAGTCGAATATTACAAAGTTATTCTGTTGCCCCTGGGCAGCCAATGGCAGTTGCGTTTGAGTAGTTGAATTCATAACCCCAGAAATACTCTGACGAGGGTCAGAGTTACTGGATCCGCCAGTAAAATCTGTGAAAATATCTTCTAGAACTTTGTACTGCGGTTCAATGAGAAGGCAATTATTGAGAGCTACAATAGCAGAGAACTGGAAGTCCATCTCACAATCACCAACCACCAGGCACAGGTAAGTGCAATCCATTTCAAATATGATTGTGATGGCTAATGCCGAATAAAGCAGAATACTTGTGCTGTGGACTTTTGCCTGGAGCCTCTTAAGTGTCAGCAGGGCGCTCAGGCGGGTTAAGTAACATGTCCTCCTGAGACGTGGGCACAGCATTCACCCTGACACACCTGACCAGTTATAAGCACGCTTTCTTGGATAGAAATGTCAAGACTTGTAAGCACACAACCTCGACATTACACAAAAACACCGACGCGCGCACGCATGCTTGTACACACACGGAAGAACAAGTCCACTTGCCCTTGTCTCACACAAGGTAGGTAAGACAAGGCATGTCATAACCACACTTGTCAGTTTCTCACTAACCATGCTTGACAGTGAGCCTGCCCTTGCTTCATTAAACAATCCTCTGCGGTGAAGTAGGCCGTGCAGCAACAACCAGCACGGAGCTCCGAGTGGGGGGTGAAGGAAGGGGCATCACCAATCCCAAGGATCCCACTGACAAGCTCATCACTGTTAGTTAAGCTCTATTCAGGTGGGAGTACGCCTAACAGGACCTGGAGTCATTTGCAAAGACTGCTGGCATAATCAGTGATTTGTCTGTGATTGCTTTTTAACGTATGAACATGAGCACAAAGGTCCACTGACATGTTAGAGTAATCAGATGTTACTGTTACACAGTAATGTTATGTAACATGCTACTTTACATTACAGTTACTAAGCAGGAAATGATCTTGTTACCTGCTTTACTTTAATGTCTTCCACTTCTACCCATAACGGGAGGACAGAAAAATAAACCGAACGTCCCTTTTCCCTTGTGCTACACTCACAAGTACATGGATAAGGAGACGGAGCAGACATGTCAGAGTCACATAGCAGAGATACATATTGAGCAACATATAGGTAACGGGCAGGTGGCCACCATCAAAGTGTTATCCCGAGAAAACATGGCTGATGTTCAGAAAAGAGCAGAAAACAGACGTCTATTGTTCAGTGTTGTCCTTACTAGATTAAGCATTTATGCTGATCTGGGCTTAATTGAGTTTAAACTTTATATTTGTATTTGTCATTTGATTTATGGTGCATCTCAGGTAATTTGGAGTAATACAAAAGTAATTTCAGCAGCGGAGTAACTAAGGCATTACTTTTTTTTAAAGTAACTAGTGACTATTTGAGTAACTATCCTAATACTGATAATAACCTGAGAGTTGTGAATGTTGCTGATCAAAGTTGCACTTTATTATTTATTAGTGCAACTTTCTTTTCTTTTTATGATGGAAACAGAGGTATCAGTGTAATCTCTGGAGTGGAGCTTTGAAAGCTCTCCGGCACTAACTTCCAATCTGCTTCGCTAAATCCAGAAACAACTAATGATTAAGCCTAAATATTTGCATCACCGGTGATTTTATAATATTCATTATCTCTGTAAATGTGTCTCATGGAACACAAATGTTAGGTTGTAATATGCGAGTTATCTCCTTGTAGTGCTACCTGTGTGCTAATGAGCCTCAGTGCAGTAATGAGTGGGGGGCTTTCTAACAGGGGGTCTATGTTCAAATGGGTATCTTTTTTAAAAGCACACAAATAGCAAAACAAAATGCTAGAGTTTTTATTGTAATCATTGATATTTGTTGTTTATAATACACTCATCAATCCTTTTATTAAAGAGTAAGAAGAATGAAGGCTACGGAGGGAGCGTAAATGATTCACTGGGGGTCTGTATAAACCCTTCGTTTGAAAGCGGGGCTGGGATGCTAATGGAGCTGCAAATGAGCAAATTAGGAACCTCGTTTTGGTGATTAACAAAAGCTCAACAGTCCTCAGGTAATCTCACAATGGATTGTGTGTAGCCTCAGATGTTACCCTCTTTTAGCTCCATGATAACTGCTAAAGTAAACCACGTTCAATATAGATCCCATATAAAACAACAGAGAAATACATGACTGAGAAAACAAAAGAGAAAAAGTCACATTTATAATTGATGATATCAAATGAATCAGGGTTGTGTTTTGAAGGAACATTTTGGTTTTAACATGAGCACAGAAGATGAACTGAAAAGCAAGATGGCTTCAGCAGTATATCAGGAACTGTAATGCTGTTTTTCACAGAGAGTCGAGGGCTTGTCACATTCAAGATATACACCTTCCACTGTTCCAGATGGACAACATGTTGACGTCATAAATGGTCAGGAAGGAACTGTGTCTATTGCAAACAAACGGCCAAATATGAATAACTTATTATAACCGTCAATGATAGAGACTCACTCAATGCTGTCAAATAAATATTGAGTCTAAAGGTCAGTTCTACTTTCTAACCCTAGTTGGTCCAAAAAGATACACTGAAAACTGAAACGTTGACTTTAATTACATTTAATGTACGTAAAAAATATTAGGTTCAGTGTAATACTATTGCTTTCAACTAACCTAATACAGTTATGTGAAATATGTTGACATAATACATGTAATTAAAGTTAACAATTCAGTGTTTCAGTGAACAGTGACGGTACGTGGCGTACGACCAACAACCAATCACATTAATCTCCCACCCACGGACACACAAGCATTGATTGGCTAGAGCTTGTACTGGCATATGATTTGATTGGCTGTCGCTTCCGTCGACGCTTGAAAAGTTGAACCTTTCTCAACTTTTGAAGCGAGCAACGGAGGCAAAGCGACGTGACGGAACCACAAAGTGAATGGGAAGCGTCTCCGTTGAAGCGTGCGACGCTGCCGTGTGGACGTACCGTGAAGTGGTAGAAATCTGGATTTATTTCATGACATGTAAAAGACCTGATCTAAATTGGAATCTCATCAATCTGTCACAATACCAATCAAAGGTGCAACACTTACAGCCAAACATGTGTTGAGATACTTAAAGTGCACAAGAAACCAGCAGGAGAGGAACATCTTAAACCTCTTAAACCTGATGCTAATTGACCAGCAGATCAAAAAGACAGAGGAAGCACAAGTGGCACTGCTTGAGTTCAATACAAAATTGGTCTGTTATTTCATGGACATCTAAGAAAAAGAAGAAAACGTTCTTTGTTGATCCCTGAGGGGAAATAATATCTCTTTCACTAATTTTACACACAAGACCCGAAATACACAAAAAGGACCTAAACACAAGCAGAAATAGATATATGTCCAATCCAGTGGGCTGATTATTGACATTGATTCAGTTCATGTCTGCAGTTCCCAGGATGCTAACTGGCACTTATCAGTTCAGTGTTTGTACCTGGTCTGTGCGGGGACATGAACCTGTGACCTTCTGGTTCCCAAGCCAAGCCCCCACTCACTGACTGGGCTACCCACAGCAGCCTACATTGGCTTTGCATGTGACGCAGAGTAAATGGCAATCACTGACATGCAGGGTCGGGAGGGTTACTTTAAAATGAAATCCGTTACAATAACTAGTTACAAGTCAAACAATAACAATTACCTTTGATTGATGGATTAATGGGCATTCACTGTAAAGCCCCCTGAGACTAGGGTGACCAGGTGTCCTGCGTTGTGCGGGACGACACAGCATTGTTATCCCACACATTGAGAAGATGTCCCACATTTGATTGACAGTCTGAAACTTGGCTTTTATCCAAGGCTTTTTATAATACTATATAGGGAGTTTTCGTGACATTTTCATGGAGGTGAATACGATTTGAAGCGACACTACATGCTACACTCACAAGAAATGCCTGGCAAAGAAATGGATCTATTGATACATTCCTATGGATAGATGACCAAATAGATATGGTAACAGCAGCTGAAATACCAAATGTTTAGCACACAGTGCAGCACTCACAGTCCTGCAGGTCAGCAGTCTGTGGTAGTTAGCTAGCTCCGGGAATTATTTCAGACTCCAGAATTTGGGCTGTATAAATAAAATATGAAAAAAATCAATGCTTATTCACATGCGTATGGGAGTGCCAACCAACCCACACAATAACAGATTATAAAAACCCAGTCAGTAATTAGTACGGATTAAATAGCCATTCCGATTTGGCTCCCATACAGGTTGAATAAAAGATATGGCCAAAGCATCTGTACACCTCCATCTACCACTTCAGGACTACTCTTTCAAAAGATGAAGCATGGAACCTGAAAACAAGCTTGATGTGGCCCTTTTAACTCTGGATGAATGAATAAGGATAAGAAGAGTTTAAAACTGAGCACTTTGGATCCCCTGCATCGTTTTAAAACTCGGCTGGGTGTCACTGTAAATAGAGTTTGTAAACTGTACCCTGTACATTATGTTGTATGTCATCCTTATTGTTGTTCTGTTGTTTTTATGTTACATGTGTAACTAATGTCCTGCAGGTCACCCTTGAAAAAGAGATCTTTTGATCTCAAGGGGCTTTCACCTGGTTCAATAAAGGCTACACACAAACAAAGAGAAAACAATAGGCCATTGTGTTTCCAGCAAGAACACATTTAAGTAGTGCACCCCAATGCAAATACTTGTTCTGGATATGTACAGATAATGTGATCTGATAGAACAATGCTGCATTGTGCTGGAGATGACGTAAGAGACTAAATGTACTTCAAACTGACCTCCTCATTCTATTCACTCTCTCCTTTTAAACGAAGAATTGCAAAAGGTCCCGAAAGTCAATAGCATTCTTATTGTTCCCGACAGAACATATAGAATAAACTTTATGTTCATCTGAGTGTCATCCCATTGTGTTCATAACTCATTCATGTACTGTGACTCATAACAATTATCATTTTGTATTTTTCCAATCTCTTCCCTTTCCACTTTCACTTTGTTTTTCAATTATTACAGCTACCTGCAATAGATTGAAAAGCATAAAGAAATAAGAACCTCATGTTAAACTTTGCCTGTTGCAAATAAATAAAATCCAATGAAAATGTAGAATAATAGAATAGAATAAAAGCTTATTATAGGATCTTGAGTAGTGTGCAATATCTTTGTGTGGCAGCCATCAAAGTCAGAAACATTTTTTAGAATGTTTGACATCCTTTAAAAAGGTCATGGTCATGTCTCCTACCATCACTTTTCTGTGTGGCCTCCATCTTCTCATGACCTCTAATTTTCCAATCACACATAAAAGCAGGGAGAGCAGTAGAGCTGTTCTGTGTGAATGGGATGGCACAGCAGCCCACCACCACTGATCCCAGCAGCACTATGGGCCAGTTGAGATGATGACTTTTAGCTGATCAAAGTCAGTACATTCTCCCTATATCCTCTCTTTCTCTAACCAAGGAAGCCCAGTCTTGAAAATCAATATCCTTAGTGCATCATCAATGAATATATAATATATGTCTCATCAAATCATCAGTGGCTTTTCAGTTGACTTCAGAAGCTGTGGAGTGTTATCATCACAGGCTGAATGTGCTTTAATACCATTAACAAAACCCTCTTTGTTTGATATGGAACATTGTTTTCTCAGTTCATTTGTGTTGTTCTTGTATTCACTGCTGAGACACAACAGAGCAGCGATTAGTATGCTACCCCATTGTGCTCATTTCCATTTGTTTTCAGTGTTGGTGAACCTCCTACAACTTTGAAAGCGTCGATGGAGCGTTTGAAAACTACCTGCTGGCTCTGGCAAGGACTCGACTGGTGCTGCTGTCAAACCTCCTCCTGCAGTGTTTCCAATGCTCCCGGAAAACACACCACCATGTTTAACAGGCGTGTACATATTCTGTTGTGCAGAGTAAATGTCATGGCTGGAAAACAAATCACCAGAGGAGCCCTGTCAGCTGGGCGATTGAAACGCTCCGTTGTGATTGGATGTGATCTTATGTTGGCGTGCAGCTGTGGTGATAAGTGCATGACTCGTACATGACTAAATCATGGCAATAATACAAAGTAAACATGAGAGAAAAGCCGATCCACCTAGCATCCAACAAAGAAAGATTTATCATTTGTTAATTGGTCCTTTGCTCAGAAAGCATTAAAGAGGGCTTGACTCCTGAGGGCCACAGATTCCAATCTGGAGAGAGGTGGGAAGAGTACTCGGGTATTGTACTCAGGTAAAATTAGAAATACGCTGTTAATAAAGTCCTGCATTCGGAATGTAAACGAAGAAAAGTATTATCATCAAAATATAGTTAAACTACCAAAAGTAAAGTAGTCGTTGTGCAGATTGGTCCATTTCAGAATAATATATATGATATGTTTTATAATGATTGATCATTAAAGTGTTCTCAAAGCTGGTAAAGGTGCAGCTAGTCTGAATGACTTTGTATACTGCAGGGTAGCTTGTGAATTTACTCCAGGTGGAACTAAAGTCTGATTTTGCACTTGATTAGATTTCATAGTTGTAGGGAAATACAAAGTAGAAATGTAAATACTCAACTAAAGTACGAGTACCTCAAAATGGTACTTAAGTAAAGTACTTGAGTACATGTGCTTAGTTTCTATCTGTACTGTCAAATGTAGACAACCTCTTTAGAAAAGAGGGCTGGATTCAGCGCAGAAAGAATGCTCAACACCCAGAAGTGTGTTCTTTCAGGTGGGATTGTTGTTGTTTCCCTTTGCTATGAACTTGTCTTTAAAACTATATTTGATGAAACCACGATTGACAATGTGAATAATACATAGTGTTTTAAGTTATTTCAATTGAGTACAATTCTGTGTAACGGATAAACTGTGTTATGTACTGTAGGTCGAAATGGCTTGTAATCCAATCGTGGTTGTACAGCTTTGCTACAAAACAGCATTGATCCTGTGGGTTCATAACTAGCAAGCAAACCTGAGCTGTGAACATTGCATTTGATGTTGAACTTGTAGTCAGCATATTCTCACTGTCACATCTTTAATTTTCAGCCACATAGCTTGTCCAGCTTTTGGCACTTGGGTGACAGATTTTGCCCACGGGGTACACGTTGATTTGCAGCATTTGGCTTACCCTGTTTCAGTTGACGTAAGTGGGCTAGATTATTAAGAAATGCGCGGATAAGCTGGTTTCAAATCTCGCACCCAAATAGCAAAGCACAACCCTCCGTTTGTTTTACTAAGAGAAGAATTTGATCTGATTTACTGTTGTTATTTGTACCAGCAGTTGCATCTCCATATGTCATGCAGTAAAGAGAAACACTTACATACCACATTATTTTTAAGTTCTTCATTAAGCTTTTTTGAAACTCATACGTAATAACAAAGTTGAAGAATTTGCCACTACTTCCCTCTAAGAACAAATATAAATATAGTTAGGGTTAACAGTTCGACAGAGTAAAGTTTGAAAAAGGCCTTTCATTTGGTTAGGCTTCTCCGTAGGCTAAAGCTGCCCTCACATCACAGCTTCACATAGGTGTTGTCTGATTGGTTGCGTGTCAAACAGTGAGTGGTAAACAAGGTCAAAGTTTAAAAAATGTGCACCTTTTCTTTGGTCGTCTTTCAATCAGAAGGTTGTGGGTCCGATCACAACCCCCTCAGTCGACATGCCGAAGTATCCTTGAGCGAGATACTTAACCCAGAGTTGCTCCTGATTGCATGGTGTGTGAATGTGTATAAATGTTGGCATACTTGAGCAAATCTGTACGATTGAGCAGTGAACAGGTGAATGATGACTTGTAATGTGTAAGGTCGCTATACAGTCAACTTACTTTGAGCACAGCGCGCAGCAAACATTTCGAGCAGTGAAAAATGTCAACGGTAGCGTTACCGCCTACCCCGCTCTCTCCATAGAAACACAACGTCAGCACAGAAGCGTTTCACCGCTGGTCATATGAAGACAGCTTGTGATTCAGAAGATTCAGTGCGCAGAGTGCAGATCAGATGTGATTGTGCTTTGATTTTCTTCCATGTGCAGTCTCATCAATCACTGCAACACTGAAAGCCGATCCGCTCACCTTTAATTACTGTAAATGTCACTTTTCAAAGCTACTGTCCACAACTGCTCTTTATTCCACGCACTATACTGATGCTGGAATCAAATCTTAAGGGATGGATGGATGGCATCCCTATCTCCCAGAAATACATCTACAGTATATGTAAAAGACAAATGTAATGCCTGATTGGTTCAGAGGCAATGTTTCTTGATTGAATGAAGCCTTACATTCAAGTAACACAATGAAGTCTCATTTAAGCTGGCCAAGGTGGTTGGCAAGCGTACACAGCACAGAACAAAGGAGGGTTTATAACCAGACTCCACTCTGTGGTTACATCTAGACTAAAAAAGCAAATTAGAAACGTTAGGTATGATGCAGTTAGATTTCAGATGGCTAGGAGTATTATGTGAGTAGTAACACAAGTAATATCAGCGTTATTTTGTAAGGCTTAAAGTATTCCTATGTAACAGAGCTAGCTTTAAGACCATGTGAGATAGTCCTCCATGCGAGATATATTCAGATTCTGTAACTCCCACATCAAATTAATTTATGCAAGTTTTTGTGTGTGTGTGTGTGTGTGTGTGTGTGTGTGTGTGTGTGTGTGTGTGTGTGTGTGTGTGTGTGTGTGTGTGTGTGTGTGTGTGTGTGATATGATGGATCCTTTTGGACAGAGAGGTGCCAGCACTGCCACATGGCATTAGGCTCAGAAGGGAGAGTGGTGCATATTGGGAGCACAAACCAGGGGGAGTGATCACAGATATTATACTGGCTGATTCTGATTCTGTCACTCCACTGACACAGATGTGAGGATGTGTTTACGAGGCCTGTTCATGTCTGGAGTGTGTTCATGTGTGGTTGTAGGGGTTAAATGATTGATTGAAGAAGTTCTTCAAATGTAACTTTGCGGTGGGTTATACAGGATACATGTGTTATTTTACAGTTTGTTGTTGTTATATTTGTTCAAAGCTGCTTTGGGAAATGTTACCAAAAAGCTATGGTCAATTATGGACAAAACAGACTTCATTTCGGGAGTCTACGTCGCCACTGCACCGGAAACAGTGGCATTTCACGATAACAAGGTACAGTGATGATGTATTTTTGCAGGACAACTCTGAATGGAGCATCGCAAGGGCTCCCTCGATGTCCAAGAACAACAACAAGAAAACCTCTGAAGCCGATGCTAACCACAGTACACTTACTTCAGTGAAACAAAAGAATGCCAACTGTGTTTACATCAATAATGCTTGGTGCTCAAATGTCAATGATGATTGACTGCCAATCCCGCAGGTTCACATTAGTTAAAGCTAATTAGCTACAGCTAACTATTGGTGCAAAGCCTAAGAGTTCATATTTTGGATGCTGGTTTACTGGAATAGCCTACTGGGACACTTCATGGTATTGACAATTTAATTAACCATGAGCCATTAATTAATGTTACCTATTTCACTTGTGCTTTTTAAGTCAGAATTGCTGCTGAAAAAAGGGCTATTGTCTCTAACTGTTCCCGGAAAGTAACTCTGTAGCCACTACAACGTTCACATTGTGGCACCCAATCAGCTAACAAGTGGAAGGAACGTTTAACAGTTTGGGTGAAATATGCTTAAAACCTTCTATAATTTGTCCATGGTGGTAGTTTATAGTTTCTATTTTCACCTTGGAGTGTGAACTGGGAAAGTAGCCTAGAGGGTCTTTAAAAATCCACTACACCAAATGAATAATAAAAAGCTTTAATAAAAACACCGGGGCTTTTCTCCTCAAGAGCCTTATATCGATTCAACATTAACCCCACTTTGTAACCGATGGCTCAGCTGAAATTGCGCAACGTTGTAGGTGTGAGACTAAGGGGCAAACTCGAGCTATGGCCGGCCTGATGCAATCTAAAACCAAGCTTTCATCTCTGTGGGTAATCCGGCACTGACCTAAAGTAACAGAAAAGCAAGGGAGGAGATGGCGGGCAGAAGAAAATCAAGCAACGGAACATTGCTTGAGAGACAACTTATATGAGATTTACCGGTGTGCATTCATCCTCGAGCACAGCAGCTCACTTAATCGCCTGTTCATCTGTCGCCTCGCTAGGATTTCCCTAGACATTAATCAAGCTTTCATCACACCCATTTCCCCACCTCTGCTGCTGCATCAGCCTCACTAGTGCTGTCTCAAATGTACTTACTCTTGCTGTTTTCTGTGCATAAGTGCGTCCCAATGCAAAGTTGGGCAAAATTTATTATGAATACCCAGATGGTGCAATGGCAATGCTGAAAAGTTATGTGTGGAAGAATGGACACGTCTTGCACTCAATGATCGCCATCTTGGCTACATAACAGAAGCCATGCTACCAGTTGCAATTGTGCTTGCTTTGGACAAAGCACTAAAATACCAATACAAGTGAGTTTGTTGTCACTATTTAAGTACACACCACTTTACTAGTACAAAGAAGAAGAAGCCACCATTAAATGTATCAGGATAATTGAGTAATTTGTTCCTGCTAAAGATTGTTGCTAGCTAGCTAGCTAACAGTGTCATTCTTAATTTGGGGTGAGGGCAAAACAGCAGAGTGTGATAATTAAATAACACTACATAGTCAAAATAAATAACAGCGTACAAAACATGCATTGTACTAAGGGAAGTAAAAGCATTAAGAAACAGCAAAGGATGGTGACTTAAAGTCATATCAAAATTCAGTGGTTGTCCGCTGCCAAGCATCCAGGTTTGACTCCCGAGCTCGCGGAAGCATTCGGCAATGTCATCCCTTTTGTCTCCGCCTTTCAACACTGTAGTGAATTAAGGCACTTTCAAGACCACAAAATATCTTCAAATATCCAGCACTGTTGCCTGGCAGCAAAGAGTGGTGGGTTCAAACCCGCTGGATTGGGTCATTCTGTGTCGAGTTTGCATGTTCTTCCTGTGTCAGTGTGGGTTTACTCCAGCTTCCTCCTACAGTCCAAAGACATGCGGGTTAGGTTTATTGTTGACTATAACCCATAGGTGTTAATGTGAGAATGTCTCTTTGTTTCAGCTCTTTTGCAATATCAAATGGAACTCTGCAAACAGAGAGTAGTGCTGTTATCCTTTGGATATTTAACATTGACATGAAGATGTAAAGGAATGAATTAAAGATTAACGTCACATAATCCTCTTGTCATTTGTCACACATGTTATGTTGATCCCATAATTCATCACATTATTAATGTGGCTGATTCCACGGAAGGCATGGTGCTGCCGGATGACTGCTAAGATATGTTTTACCTTTTATTCACTGTCACAGGATATAGTTTTCCAATGACATGCTTATGTAATCCTGCAGGGCACAAAAAGAACTTCACTGACTCGAAGTCAACTCTCGAATTACAGAGAATAACCTTGATCAATATAATCCTTTCTACTTCTCCTGTTCAACGTATCCTTTATGAAAACTTTATTAAGAACAATCTCGGTTCTATTTGAATGCTTACAGGTGCGTAACAGTTAAATATTTCAAAGCCAAAGTTCATTGGCATTCCTCTTCATGTTTCAGCTCCATATTCATGTCACTTCAGTGGCCCACAAGAGAATCCAATTATTTTAGTGAAAAGTAACATGAAAGGACTTCAATCTTCTTCACGCTTTTGAAAAACTGAAAGAACAGTGAAATGTCAACAAGGCAACAAACTCTGTGTGCTGGCACACCTTAAATGAAAATGTCTCTAAGATGCTTACTATTGTAGCTTTGGTTGAATCCATCCAACACACCGCTACAAATTAGAGCAGTGACTGTCAATTGGGGTTAAGGGGCCCCAAATGGTGCAGGGGTTGGTCAGGCGTGCAGTGCAACATAGCATGATACCTGAAGGCTAATGGTAATTGACATTCCTGCTTGGTTGAGTCATGGACACGGGCCACACTGACAGTCAAGTGTAGTGGAGCCCAGGGGTGGGGGGGTTCATTTCTCAAGGCGCTGCCTCCAATTAGCCAGGCCATGCTGGAGGTCTCTGTTGGCTCCCCATTAAAATGTTAATCAAATGGAACACAAACCTGCCTGTGGTCAGCATATCCTTCCACTAAAGGCTTCCACAAATTTAATTTAAAAATATGCATGTATGCCATTATGTCAGTGTCACGCTGATTTCCTCAGAAACATTAACAAGGTAAAGAGAGATCAGACATAACGCTTAAAAAAAATCCTAAACACCGGAACACTTGGAAATTCCTTCCATGTAATGTTATTTTCCTCACCAAAACCAGTGCCCCCTCGCCAGAAAGACAAACCAACCAAACAACAGATACTTCTGTTTATGTGATATAGAACTTAGTAATGCTCCATCATGTATCTCTGACATGTCCATCATTCCTGAACTGCAGCTTCAAGATTCAAGGTTCTTTATTTAGTCATACGAACATAGCTACAGTGTAGTTATGCCCATGAACATCTTGTGTCACAGGCTTCTCCAACAGCGCAACACAAACGACAGATAAACAGAAAAAACATAGTGCAAGTAAATAGTAAAACAAAATCTAAAATAGTTTTAAAAAAGTGAAATAGTACAATAAGAGTCTACATAATAATATGTAATATGCAAGTTATTGAAATATAATATATATATAGGTAAATAGATATATAGGTAAATAGATAAATAATTTAAAAAATATGTTTTAAGTAGCAGCCAGATGAATATTAAGGATGTTGTTTCAACTGTTCAGGTGTTTAACAGATTTAGCTTCAACAGTTCAGTTGTTTAACAGTCTTATTGCCTGTGGGATGAAGCTGTCTCTGAGTCTGGTGGTTTTAGTCCGGATGCTGCGGTAACGCCTGCCAGACGGCAGCAGACTGAACAGTTTGTGGCTGGGGTGATGGGGGTCTTTTATAATCCGGAGGGCTTTCTTCCTGAGCCGCTGGGAGTAAAGGTCCTCCATGGATGGCAGCTCCATCCTGGTAATGTTCTCTGCAGTTTTCACCACCCTCTGTAAAGCCTTACGATTGAGGGCGGTGCAGCTGCCGTACCAGGCCGTGATGCAGCCAGTCAGGATCCTCTCTATGGTGCACCTGTAGAAGGTCAGGATACTCTCTATGGTGCACCTCTAGAAGGTCAGGATCCTCTCTATGGTGCACCTGTAGAAGTTCAGGATCCTCTCTATGGTGCACCTCTAGAAGGTCAGGATGCTCTCTATGGTGCACCTGTAGAAGGTCAGGATACTCTTTATGGCGCACCTGTAGAAGGTCAGGATCCTCTCTATGGTGCACCTGTAGAAGGTCAGGATGCCCTCTATGGTGCACCTGTAGAAGGTCAGGATCCTCTCTATGGTGCACCTGTAGAAGGTCAGGATAGTAGAAGTTGCAGAGTATCCTGGAGTCCATGTTGAACCTCCTCAGCCTGCGGAGGAAGAAGAGCCGCTGTCGAGCTTTCTTGGTGATGGTGGTGGTGTGAAGAGTCCATGTCAGGTCCTCAGTGATGTGGACCCAGAGGAACCTTAAGCTGCTGACTCTCTCCACCGTAGTCCCATTGATGGCGATGGGGGCGTGTCCCTCTCTCTGCTGCTTCCTGTAATCCACAATCAGCTTCTTTGTTTTGCTCACGTTGGGATGGAGGTTGTTATCCTGGCACCAAGATGTCAGGTTTTCGACCTCCTCTCTGTACGGCGTCTCATCGCCGTCTGTGATCTGGCCGATGACGGTCGTGTCATCAGAAAACTTCACCATGGTGTTGGAGCTGTGTGTGGCCACGCAGTCGTGAGTGAACAGGGAGTAGAGGAGAGGGCTGAGCACGCAGCCTTGAGGGGCTCCGGTGTTGAGGATCAGGGTGGAGGATGTGATGTTTCCCACCCGCACTGCCTGGGGTCTGCCGTCAGGAAGTTCAGGATCCAGTCACAGAGGGCGCTGTTGAGCCCGAGGTCTCTGAGCTTGATGGCCAGCTTGGAGGGCACAATAGTATTGAATGTTGAACTGTAATCAATGAACAGCATTCTCACATATGTGTTCCTCTGGTCCAGGTGTGAGAGGGCAGTGTGGATGGGCGGGCTTGTTCTCGTTAATACAGTGAAGGCACATCATACTGACTAAAATGCACACCTGAAGACACATTGTAGTGCGGCTTTGGCACTTTGACCATATGCTTACATTTTGTATTGCAAATGACTAGAGTACTGTTACATATATGCAGCGATAAACACTCTACAACAGGATCTATTTCTTAGGCATGGTACAAATAAGAAAACTCCAGAACATAAAATCCCCTAAATAAGCAATAAGGTTTTAGGAAGGGGCTCTTTTTTTAGATTCCAATTTGTTCGTACCATGATGCAGTTTTATCCGTGCGGAAAATAAATACTATTAAGACGTTTTCAAATCACATTTTTGGCAGTGAGGTCCAGCTGGTCCAGATGGTTGCAAGTGTATTCTAGTCATCTTGGAGAATGGCATTGGAAATAATTTCAATTGTCCAGGATACATTTTATTGGCACGTTTTAGTTTTAACCACAGAATAATTTGTTCATCGATCACATTTTGTCAGCGTTTTTGACATCTTCGATGCAGCTCTGAAAGATGTGGTACAAACACGAGGGATGGTTGAGGGTGAGCTACTCCAGCCCCGAAGGGCTGCTGTGCATCAAGGCACCTGCAGGGCACTGAGCTACAAGTTGACACGACACTGTGACTGTGATTGAGTCCTTCTTCTGTCATTTTTGACATCCGAGTGATGAGTGCCGGGCCATCAGTGATTTGAGTTATCAGCTTCAGAAAACATGAGGAAGAGTGTCAGAAGCTTTTGGGACAACATATGTCAAGGAGTCCAAGACTTGTTATTTTAATTTATTATGCATTATTTTATTTATATGTATTGAGGGTCGCTGAGGGTGCTGGCGTTGTTTGTTTGCCGCTCCTCCGGCCAAAATCTTGTTCTTTAGTCCAGATCAGAACCTCTCCTGTCTGGCTCTCTACTTTTTAAACGTCAGTCATTAGCAAAAATAGCAGCATCTCTATATCGAATCGACACAGAGCTTTGTGTTGTCATCTCCTACCTGCTCACCGGTCCCTCCCGAGACCACATCACTCCCGTCCTCCAGAACCTCCACTGGCTCCCCGTCCGTCAAAGAATCAACTTCAAAGTCCTCCTGATTACTCACAAAGCCCTCAACAACCAGCCCCCCTCCTACCTCACAGACCTGCTGCACCACCACACCCCTTCCCCCTACCTCACAGACCTGCTGCACCACCACACCCCTTCCCACTGCCTCACAGACCTGCTGCACCACCACACCCCTTCCCCCTACCTCACAGACCTGCTGCACCACCACACCCCTTCCCCCTACCTCACAGACCTGCTGCACCACCACACCCCTTCCCGCTGCCCCCGCTCATCAGAGGCCAACCTCCTATCCATCCCCACCCGCATCAATCACCGGACCTGGGGGGACAGAGCCTTCTCCGTCGCTGCCCCCTCCCTCTGGAACTCACTCCCCCAACCCATCAGAGACTGCACTGACCTCACCACCTTCAAAAAACTCACAAACACTCAGCTCTTCAATCTGGCTTTTAATGTGTGATTGTTTTTGTATTGCTTGATTTTAACTTTAACTATATATGTATTTGTTGTTCTTTTCCCTTCACTATATCTGTAAAGCGTCTTTGAGCACCTGTAAAAGCGCTAACAAAATACATTTATTATTATTTCTCTCTCCGGACCAAAAGTTGTCTTTTAACAGTTCTCTGAAATCAATAGCTCATAGTTCATAAAACTTATTTATTAATACAAAGAGCTGAATGGAATTAGATCAATAACTGGGTATACCTGACTGAATGCACTTTGATATAAAACATCAAACATTATGACCAAATGACTCTCGTTCTCATTGCTTATCGTCAACTGATATAATTAATTTCTAATTTTTCTAATTCACTGTCAATATGTCTCTATTGTTTTTATAATATTTATATTTTATAATATTTCTTCATCAACTTCATATGATGTCCATATCTACAGCCCAGTTAGGGTTAGGGTTACAACATATTGTGTTTTACTTTGACACAAGAACAACAATGTTGGATCACACCCCACTAGCTTCTTTTTAAACATATACATCATTTGTATTCCTCAATATTTTATGATCCAAAGTAATCCACCACTAATCCCATGATTTTGAACATGATCTATTTATAAAGATCAGAGCTACCTGGGCATCTCTTGCTCTCTATCCTATAGTACAGTGCTGTTCAGGAAGTGTTGACTTAAACCAGGTAGATGTGATTCAGTGTTTAAGATATCAGCTGATAAGGAAGTAAGAAAAGGAAGATCTATACATGAATAGTAAACGTATATATTGGGAGGAACTAGTTATCAAATATGAATCGTTAGAAAACACTTCTTCAAATGCTTATCAATAATAAGCTTTTATTTAATCCACTCTCTCAGCATACCCACTCTTTCCTCCTCAGAAGGAGAAGTAACATGAGATTGTTATGGTAAGGACTTGATTTCATTACTATACGCTACGCCTGAAGGGTCTCACAGGTCTCCTCGGAGTCTAGACTCGAGGCTTGGAGAGAGGATTTAAATGAGGATATTTCAGCGAGTGACTGGATGGAGGCATGTGGAGACGCACAGCGGCAAACAATGAATACATACAATTGGTGCAATATGACTGGCTAATGCGTAACTCCAGCACTCTATCCAGATTCAAATATTGATATATCTGATACTGTGTGAAACCGAGGCTTGGGGAGTAACGGAAAACATGTAACAGGATAACGTAATCAGGATACAAGAAAAGGTAACTGTCTTCCCTTACAGTAGCATAAAAAATACGTAATCAGATTACTGTTACTCTTCTAGAATTCGGGACTACTAGCAGGATTACAATGTTGTTCAAACCTAAAAAGATGATATAGTGTTTGTTGTAAAGGATCAGATGTTCTCTCTTCTCTTATAGCTGTGCTGTTCTGCTAATACTTTAAGTGTGAATCTACTGTCATGGTTTTGGATTTTGAAATGTTTTCCTCCTTGTGTCTTGTCTGGTCCTACTTCCTGTGTTTGCCTCCCTGTTCTTAGTTTCCCTGAGGTGTTTCTCAATCTCGAGTACGCTTGCTTGGTAGCACATGTCTTTCCGAGCGTCTTGCTTCAGAAGCGAGGCAAGAATCCTTCCTAGCATTCGGAAAACGAAGTGTGGAACAGGCGAGCAAGTGTGCAGGTGTGCGTCATATGAGAGGCCCCACCTTACATTTTCCGCCACAGATTTTGGGAAATTGGTCCGTGCGCAAAGCATTGTGGGGATTTTAAGACCGCGGAGTCTACACATGTGCAGCCTCGAAATGTCTCCAAACAAAGTACGACGGGTTCGGTAGAATTCCAAGTAGACCTATGCTGGACATTGGAACAGTCCTTCGGCGGCACTCGTTGACGAAGTATGCTTGAAATAGTGGCTCTGGAGCAGCTTTACTCGACATTGAGAAACACCCACGGTGTGTCTGTCTGATTGTGTTCACCTGTTGCTCTTGTGTTTCTGCCTCCCCTGCCCAGCTGTGTCTTGTCCTGTGATTACCCTTCTGTGTATTTAGTCTTGTCTTCCCCTGTGCTCCTTGTTTGTTCGTTGTCGTTTCATGTCTCTGCTACCTGTCGTCTCTTCGTGGCCATGTTCCAAGTTCGTCCACGCTCGTCTATGCCTGTCCATGTCTCCTGCCTGTTCCCGTCCGTAAGTTTGTTCCTGTCTGTCATGCTCTCCGGTTTTGTTTAAGTTAATTTGTTTCTTGTTTTTCCTGTCTTCAGCTTTTTTTAATAAAGCTCGCTTTTTTTTACCAAAGCTTTTTGTATTTTTAACTGCACTTGGGTCCTATTTTCCCCAACCTGAAACCTACTGCCTGAATCTGCTTTATGCTTTTCACTTTCTTTGCTTCATTTGCTCTGTTTTTAATTCAGCAGGGGAACCTATATGTTCATTAAATAGTGTGTGTGAGCTTAACTGTGTGCATTAAACAAAAATGGAGCATTTTCTTTCAGCTCAGATTTTATTTCAGCTTTTTTAAACTGTAGTATGTGCTCATGTGTTTCACTGTTTGTTCAGGTTTTATTATCAATCAAATCTCTGAGCAGAGGACACATTTTGGATACTGTCTTTGGTTTTCTTTTCTAAAGTCACATTGTTTTGTTGTTGCTATAGATATAGCTAAATAAGTATACATTAATTGGCAGGTTTAAATGGATATGTAATATTGTTTAAAGACTGTCGATAATATAAATCAGAAGTACAGAGCCTATGTTGTAGTGCATGGTAAAGATATCACATTATAATGTCACAGTGTTCAGTTGTCTTACATAATACACTTAAGTAAGAAACATCTTATTGATATTTTTTTATTTATTTATTTTTTTGATTTGCATTGCATTTGATAGTGAGGTAATCCAGTCTTCATAGCGATCCGGTCGTGGCAAGATCGATTTGAAGCAGCAACCACTGTAAGGTATATTCTTGGATTAATTCTACTACTCTGTGTCAGTCAGGTTACTATTTTAATTGTTCTGCAGTCATTTTAGCTGGTAGAGATCTGTACATGTGAGATCGGCTCAGAGGAAAGCTGTAACTTCTGCTCCTCTCTAAAGCCCAGTCGAAACCGCGTGAGAATATACACGCCCTGCCCAGCTGATTGCGTGAAGTACATACACGCTGTGAATTAATTATTTGCCAGCTGAAAAGCATTTAAATAGGCATTTAAAAACTGAAAAAACTCAGTCTTCATAGCGATCCGGTCGTGGCAAGATCGATTTGAAGCAGCAACCACTGTAAGGTATATTCTTGGATTAATTCTACTACTCTGTGTCAGTCAGGTTACTATTTTAATTGTTCTGCAGTCATTTTAGCTGGTAGAGATCTGTACATGTGAGATCGGCTCAGAGGAAAGCTGTAACTTCTGCTCCTCTCTAAAGCCCAGTCGAAACCGCGTGAGAATATACACGCCCTGCCCAGCTGTCGCCCATCAGCTGTAGAGAGTTAACTAATTAGAGGGGCGTGGCCCCACTGCTGTGTGAACTCATCAATCAGGCTCCATTTTAGGTAGCTATTTCCTGGAGCGTCAGCTTCAGCGTCAGACAGACGAAGACTGACAAAGACATTGGAGTCCTACAGGAGTCAAAGACTGACAAAGACATTGGAGTCCTACAGGAGTCACGAGGGAGGCAAAGAGGAGGCAAATCCTACTTTGATTGAGCTAAGTATCGCTGGTGTTTTATTTCATTTGGTTGTTTAGCCCCTCATGCTATAATCATGTGTATTTTCTCCATTCCCGTTCATGTGTCCTCTCGCCACTATCACTGGCCCCGTGTATCTCGTAATCGAAATATTCGGCCTGCTCTCGTCTATCCCACATGCTCCTCTGACATCCAACATTTAGTTTCAGGTGGCCTGTGGAACTGCCAGTCAGCTGTTCCTAAGGCTGACTTCATCTCTGGCTACGCTTCCCTGCAGTCTCTGGATTTCCTTGCTCTCACTGAGACGTGGATTACTCCATCCAACACATCCACCCCAGCAGCTCTCTCCACAGCATATTCCTTCTCCCATACGCCCAGACCCACTGGCAGAGGAGGTGGCACTGGTCTCCTGCTCTCTCCCAAATGGAGCTTTTCCCTCTTCAAGCTTCCTAACTTCACTCCTTCCACCTTTGAATTCCATGCAGTCACAGTAACCCATCCTATACAATTAACCATTGTTGTTCTCTACCGTCCGCCTGGCGCCTTGGGGGACTTCTTGGAGGAGTTAGATCATCTTCTCTCACACATCCCTGAAACTGGCCCTCCGGCTGTACTTCTCGGAGACTTCAACCTCCAGACGGGGAAGATAGACGAACTAATATCTCTGTTAACCGCCTTTGCTTTCTCATTGTCTCCATCCCCACCAACTCATAAAGCTGGCAATGTCCTTGATCTCATATTCTCAAGGAACTGCACTACTTCTAACCTCTCTGTAAACCCGCTCCACACATCCGATCACTTCTTCCTTTCATTCTCTCTACCCCTTTCCAAACATAACAAAATAATCTCTTCTCAGCCTGCACCTGTCCGCCGTAACCTTCGTTCCCTCTCCCCCTCTACCTTTGCCTCATCGGTGCTCTCAGCCCTCCCTTCCTCTGATTCGTTTCAACTCCTGCCTCCAAACTCTGCTGCAGAAACTCTCCTCTCTACTCTCTCATCCTCTCTGGACTCTCTCTGTCCTCTCACATCTCGGCAGGCTCGTCAGTCCCCTCCTGCTCCATGGCTAAATGACGCACTGCGTGCTAATAGAACCGTCCTTCGGGCAGCAGAGCGGAAATGGTGGAAATCCAGACACCGTGACGACCTCCTAACCTATCAGGCTCTCCTCTCCTCTTTCTCTGCCTCCATCTCTCAGGCAAAGAGCACTTTCTTTCAAGATAAGATCCAATCTTCCTATTCCAATCCCAAAAAACTATTTTCCATCTTCTCCACCCTCTTGGACCCTCCCAAAGCCCCTCCCCCCTCCTCACTTCTGTCAAGCGACTTTGTTAACCATTTCGAAAAAAAGGTTGATGATATTCGCTCTTCTTTTTCTGACTCGCCTTTACTCACCGCTGGGTCACCAGATCCTCCTTACACCCACACACTGACCTCCTTTTCCCTTCTCTCTCCAAGTGAGGTTCTTACCCTCATTACCTCTGCCCGCCCTACCACCTGTCCTCTGGACCCCATCCCTTCAAACCTCCTTCAGACTATCGCTCCTGATATTCTACCGTTTCTCACCCATTTCATTAACACTTCTCTAACTTCTGGTCACTTTCCAAACAGTCTCAAGGAGGCGAGAGTAAACCCTCTCCTAAAGAAACCCACTCTCAACCCGTCCGATGTTATAAACTACAGGCCTGTCTCTCTCCTCCCGTTCCTGTCTAAAACACTTGAACGCGCTGTCTTTAAACAACTCTCCTGTTATCTCCACCAGAACAACCTCCTGGATCCGCACCAGTCTGGTTTCAAGGCAGGTCACTCCACAGAAACGGCCCTCCTTGCTGTCACTGAGGAACTGCACACTGCTAAAGCTGCATCCCTCTCCTCTGTCATCATTATGTTGGACCTGTCAGCTGCATTCGACACGGTGAACCATCAGATCCTCCTTCGCACTCTCCAAGAACTTGGAGTTTCAGGCTCTGCACTCTCCCTCCTCGCCTCATACCTCAAAGACCGTACCTACAGGGTAACTTGGAGAGGGTCTGAGTCTGACCCTTGTCGATTAACTACAGGGGTCCCTCAGGGCTCTGTTCTTGGTCCCCTCCTTTTCTCTCTGTACACAAACTCGCTCGGCTCGGTCATTAGCCCGCATGGTTTTTCTTACCACTGCTATGCTGACGATACCCAATTGATTCTGTCCTTTCCCCGCTCAGAGACCCAGGTCGTCGCACGCATCTCTGCTTGTCTAGCTGACATCTCTCAGTGGATGTCTGCTCATCACCTCAAGCTCAACCTTGACAAGACTGAACTGCTTTTCCTTCCGGGAAAAGATTGTCCTACTCTTGACCTGACGATCAACATCGGCACCTCTGTTGTTTCCCCGACTCTGACCGCAAGGAATCTGGGTGTGACCCTGGATAACAACCTCTCCTTCACTGCAAACATCGCTGCTACAACTCGTTGCTGCAGATATACGCTGTACAACATAAGGAAGATTCGTCCCCAGCTGACCCAGAAAGCCACCCAGGTTCTGGTCCAGGCTCTCGTCATCTCACGCCTAGACTACTGCAACTCCCTCCTGGCTGGTCTACCTGCATGTGCCATCCGACCTCTGCAGCTCATCCAGAATGCAGCGGCTCGTCTGGTCTTCAACCTTCCAAAATTTTCCCACACCACTCCGCTCCTTCGCTCCCTTCACTGGCTCCAGGTAACTGCTAGAATCCACTTCAAGACACTAGTACTTGCATACCATGCTGCGAATGGATCTGGCCCTTCCTACATCCAGGACATGGTTAAACTGTATACCCCAGCGCGTGCACTCCGCTCGGCATCAGCCAAACGACTCGCTGCACCCTCGCTGCGAGGTGGTCCCAAGTTCCCATCAGCAAAAACACGTGGGTTTGCTATCCTGGCTCCAAGATGGTGGAATGAGCTCCCCACTGACATCAGGACGGCAGAAAGCCTGCACATCTTCCGGCGCAAACTGAAAACTCATCTCTTTAGACTCCACTTCGAGCGATAGAATTACTATCAAAGCACTTATATACTAACATAGGACTGGCTTATCTATAGCCAGCTGACAAAGCACTTATATACTAACATAGGACTGGCCTATCTATCTATAGCCAGCTGAGTAGCACTTGAAATGTGTGGCTCTATGATACCTGTTGTACTTATATGATTCTGTTTTTCTTCTGGGCTGTGTCTTCCTGGTCGTATGTACTTATTGTAAGTCGCTTTGGACAAAAGCGTCTGCTAAATGCAATGTAATGTAATGTAATGTAAATCCAAAACCTTGTACAGGTAACTAGTAATTGTAACTGATTACTTTTTTTTAAAGTAACCCTCCCAACCCTGGTGATACCTTCCTAAATGTAATGAACTAGAGCTTTCTTCCCAACTAAAGAACTTCATATTGCATCCAAACTGTGCAAGAACATGCATACATTAGTATTCTATCCAGTATTCTATTCTGCAACATGTCTCATTGCATTGAAAGGGGAGATATGAGTAGACCAAGCTGTGTTGCTGTTGGATGTTGAATGGTTAATGTTGTGTCTACAATATTGGTAAAACAAGTCGGTTATACATGGAAATATCAATAAATAAATGTGTAATGGCTGCATGGTCTTCTAACAGCTCCCAGCTACATCACACTCGTCACACTCTACAAATGGAGACGACACCTGTTCTCTGGCACTTAATAAGCTTCTGCAGCAATTTGCCTTTCTCAGTGGCTGTCTTCAAAAGACTGGCTGTAATATTAAGGATTTACCCATGAATGTATTTTTTTAAGTGGGCCTCTTCCTCTCTAAAGAATGAACATCTTTGGCTAAGAGTATGCCTGATCATTACAAGCCCCCATGCTGAGCTACATACAGGGTTTCATGTCTTGAAACTCAGGGGTCGGGAAGCACGACTATTCCTTCTTCTTGTCAGCACGCCAGACTACTTTTCCACTTTCCAGATTCCTCTGAAAACACACATCAAACACACATGGACCCATTGCATCCTTCAACATGCCATTAATACATCTGATGTTCTTTGCTTATTGAACTTAGATCACAGTAACAGACGGTTGGATTGATATTCATGTTTAGTTTTGAGTGTTCACTGCTCTGATAAAGCAGTTGGATGAAAAGTCTGAGACACAATGTTGCCACGGATACAAGTATTGATGGCAACATATAAACACAGAACCATGTCTATGTCGGAATTAATATAAATACATTTCAAAGTCTTAACATGACATCTTTTGATAAACCTGTGAAAAATAATTGCCCTGATGTAAAAAAGATATGCAATATTTCTTTAACAGAACAAAAACTGTTCATTGTTAATTAAGGAGGATGCGCTGCTCAGGTCCTGCAAGAAACTGGACATTTTCTTAATTTCTTCTTAAATCGAGTGGCCTGTGTTCGTCGTCCATAACATACGCCTGCCCATACCATAACCCCACCACCACCATGGGCCACTCGATTCACATTACCCTAATCCTACCCCTCACACCAGATACTGACTGGTTTTCGGACCCCCCCCGGACCCCCCCCAGACCCCCCCTATAAAGCAAAACTGCACGTTTCAGAGTGGCCTTTTATTGTGGCCAGCCGAAGGCACACCTGTGCAATAATCATGCTGTCTAATCAGCATCTTGATATGCCACACCTGTGAGGTGGGATGGATTATCTCGGCAAAGGAGAAGTGCTCACTATCACAGATTTTTTCAGATTTGTGAACAATATTTGAGAGAAATGGTTATTTTGTGTTTATAGAAAATGTTTTAGATCTTTGAGTTCATCTCATGAAAAATGGGAGCAAAAACAAAAGTGTTGCGTTTATATTTTTGTTCAGTGTAAATACAGTGGCCTGGACAAATGGGAAGAGACTGGCAACATGTGCAAATTATACTATTAAAACTACACTGAAAATACTAAAAACGTGACTTTAATTAAATGTATTATGTCAAAAAAAATGTATTCAACACAGTCTTGTTGTATTAGGTTAGTTGAAACCAATAATATTTAGTTTAAATAAAATATAAGGTTCAACTTAATATTATTGCTTTCAACTAACCTAATACAGTGTGTATCATGTGACATTTGTTGACATAATTAAAGGCATTTAATTAAAGGCAACGTTTCAGTTTTTTCAGAGCACTAAAACTCAACTGAAACAGCTGTTGCTTAGCATAGAGTAGCGGCAGCTTTAATAATATAAAACTTTTAAAAAACAGGTCTGCATTTAAAGTGATTAATTATGATAACGATGATGAACAAAAATGAATGTGTCTTATTTCATGAAGTGTTTGAGCTGAAAGCCTCACAACAGTCCATTTAAAAAGAACCTGCAAAGTGAAACAAACAAACCCATCCACGTCTTTTCTCTCATGAAAGAATAGCAATGTTTATAGAACAGTTTGTTTTTTTCAAGCAAGAGTTAGCAAGTTAAATAATGTTTACATGGGCAGTGCAATTATCAGAAAGTATTATCCCAATGGTTGCCTTTGGCACTCAAAAAAAAAGGTTACGCCTTTGTTACATAGGTGTAAAAATACACAGCCAATAAATAGAAAATAAGAGGTTCCTGAAGTCATGTCTTTTCATTATTTGTCTAATTTATTAGGATTAATATTGTTTGTTTGCATCAAACACATTTCATTCAGAACAGACTTATTTCTAAGTCAAATCATATTTATTGACATGTGCAAAATGATGAGAAATGTGCGGATAGTCTTTGTTGATTAGAGCCCATGATATCATATATGTTAAAGGTCCCCTGTTATACTGTTTTTCATTAGTATAGTACAGGTCTCAGATATATACAAAACATGTCTCTGAAGTGTTTGGCTCCAAACACCAAACAGATCATTGCAGCATTACCCATAATCCCCTCTGTTTCCAAAGTGCTGATTCTCTGCCTGTTACTTGAAAATAAGGAGCCCCTCCCCACACCCCTCTGAGAGAGATTTGGTTACAAAGAACTCAATAGGCGCATTCACACCGCAGTACTTTTCCCACAAAGGTTCATGAGAACTCTTTTGTCGCGTTCACACCAAAAAGAGCCGGTACTAAAATGAGTTCATGAGAACCTTTTTACCCCCTCGGAAGGGGACTTTCGAGCGGCTCTCTTGTGAGAAAAGAGCTATATTTCTGATTGGCTGGGCCGATTGCAAACCACGCCCGTAAAACTCCCAAAAAGTTTTGTGAAGCCGCCATTTTATTATCCTCGCATTAGCATTATTAGCATTAGCCCAGCGCAGAAACGCAGAGAGACTAACTTATGGCAACACAAAATAAAACATGGGAGCGGTGGAGATGAGGAGGTGTCGGCGTTCTGGCGATTTACTCGGAAGGCTTCAGTAGAAGCTGCTGGGAGTCCCAGCAGCTTCTACTGAAGCCAGTCCCCAACTCCGGGGACTTCCGGCCGGGGACTGTGGGCGGCAGTATATGCCGTGAAGTTGTTTGGGCCTGCCAGTAAACCCAAAGCAGAAGAAGAAGAAGAAGTGACGTCAGCGGCTTCATTTGCCTAATCCTCCCCCAGGGACTTTTTCCGGTGTGAACGCGATCTGTACTTAGTTCATGAGAACTAAAGAGTTCGCATGAACTAAGTTCTCATGAACCTTTGTGGGAAAAGTACTGCGGTGTGAATGTGCCTAAGGATGCTCTAGGAGGAGATTCAGGTGATAAGGGGGGGGGGGGGGGGGGGGGTACCTTGGTTGCTGATTGGCTAATGGTTACACAAGCCAACACATCGTTATGACATCATAAAGTGGCCAAAATCTGATCAGCTCATTTTCAGACAGGTTTTTATAAAAATGGATCTTTGTTCCTGAAACTTTCAGACATGAAGAAGAGGGGACACATGTTGATGTAGAAGAGACATGGAGAAGAGGGGTCACATGTTGATGTAGAAGAGACATGGAGAAGAGGGGACACATGTTGATGTAGAAGAGACATGGAGAAGAGGGGACACATGTTGATGTAGAAGAGACATGAAGGAGAGGGGACACATGTTGATGTAGAAGAGACATGAAGAAGAGGGGACACATGTTGATGTAGAAGAGACATGGAGAAGAGGGGACACATGTTGATGTAGAAGAGACATGGAGAAGAGGGGACACATGTTGATGTAGAAGAGACATGAAGAAGAGGGGACACATGTTGATGTAGAAGACACATGTTGATGTAGAAGAGACATGGAGAAGAGGGGACACATGTTGATGTAGAAGAGACATGAAGAAGAGGGGACACATGTTGATGTAGAAGACACATGTTGATGTAGAAGAGACATGGAGAAGAGGGGACACATGTTGATGTAGAAGGGACATGGAGAAGAGGGGACACATGTTGATGTAGAAGAGACATGAAGAAGAGGGGACACATGTTGATGTAGAAGAGACATGAAGAAGAGAGAACACATGTTGATGTAGAAGAGACGTGAAGAAGAGGGGACACATGTTGATGTAGAAGAGACATGGAGAAGAGGGGACACATGTTGATGTAGAAGAGACATGAAGAAGAGGGGACACATGTTGATGTAGAAGAGACATGGAGAATAGGGGACACATGTTGATGTAGAAGAGACATGAAGAAGAGGGGACACATGTAGAAGAGACATGAATAAGAGGGGACACATGCTGATGTAGAAGAGACGTGAAGAAGAGGGGACACATGTTGATGGAGAATAGGGGACACATGTTGATGTAGAAGAGACATGGAGAAGAGGGGACACATGTTGATGTAGAAGAGACATGAAGAAGAGGGGACACATGTTGACGTAGAAGAGACATGAAGAAGAGGGGACACATGTTGATGGAGAAGATACATGAAGAAGAGACATGGAGAAGAGGGGACACATGTTGATGTAGAAGAGACATGAAGAAGAGGGGACACATGTTGATGTAGAAGAGACATGGAGAATAGGGGACACATGTTGATGTAGAAGAGACATGAAGAATAGGGGACACATGTTGATGTAGAAGAGACATGAAGAATAGGGGACACATGTTGATGTAGAAGAGACATGAAGAAGAGGGGACACATGTTGATGTAGAAGAGACATGGAGAATAGGGGACACATGTTGATGTAGAAGAGACATGAAGAAGAGGGGACACATGTTGATGTAGAAGAGACATGAAGAAGTGGATTTTGCACAATAGGTGACCTTTAAGAGGATGGTGTCAATAGAATAGGGAACCCCCCATTGGGTTAAGGCACTGGTGATGATGATGGTGGTGAGATGAAGAGTATGCTGAAGATCTGGAGCAGAAGAGGAGAACAGATTTAAAGTTTGACAGCAGCTCTATGATTGGGTGATGGAGATTGTGTCAAATCCTAGTTAATTAGCTCATGATCAGCTTATTAGAAGCAGCTGGAGCGGTGAGAGAGAATTGAGAGTAAATAAATGTAAGTTCTGCATCCTGATTGAACATGCGCGGCGCTTCATTTCAAGGTGTGTTCATTCATTACAGCATAGACGAAGCCACTCCCCTTTCATTTGTCTTTGCAGTTGCATTATTTATCTGAACATTTTATGTTAAAAATGTCACAGAAATTGCTTGAGCTTTGTGCATAAAGGAACAATAACGTTGTTAATTCACTGCTAATGTATAACAACCTTGAGGAAAAAAGATGTCACAGATTGAAGACAACCAACCAGACTTGCTCAAATGTGATTGGTTAATACTAATTGGACGACAAATGTAAACATAATGAGGATTCCAAAACTATTGCTCCGATGCCTGCATATTGTTGTGGATATTTGTTAAATTAATAATAAAGGCTTCTTGACCCCCTTTGCTCAAACCATGCCGATTTTTTAATCATGATTAATCACAAGTTTAAAATAACTTTTATTTTGGTGGGAGATAAGACACAACATGTGTGGTGTTATAATTAAGAAATGAATGAGAAACTGGTGAAATAAATCAGAGGGTTTTGTACTCTGTTATTTCATCATTTCTGAAGTATTGGGATGTTGTTGGACAACTTTCCAACCATTAGCTAAAGCATCGACAAAAGCAAGGGCATATTATCTGTGCTGCTATCCAACTGTCTGTTCTTACAGTACATTTCTGACCCGTTCTGCTATCTCCTACTTCTTTGCAACCTCAAGAAACTGGAGCATGGTTTGGCAAAATGCCTTTCCTCCGTTTTATCAACATGTAAAAGGTTTGAGTGCAGGTGTGCCGTTACAGCAGTGCTTCTCAAAGTGGGGGGGGCGCAGAGGCATGACAGGGGGGGCGCGAGAGACCAGGAGGAAAAATGGTTATTAACATTTTTTCTCCAAAGGGGGGGCCTGACAGAAAAAGTTTGAGAACCACTGCGTTACAGAGAGGTGGTGAAGGTGAGGTCCGGTGGTCTAGTTAGTGCAGCACATGCCGAATCCGCCGCTTTTTCCCTGCCATGCTTATATTGTAAACATCCGCGCTGGAATTATAAGAACAATTTAGGCTCAAACTTGGTGATGTGAATAATATTCAATAATATTTCTTAGGGTCTCGCTTAATCGCGAGCCTTAACACGTTAACCATGACAGCCCTACTAATTATACACTAAAAAGACTGAAACGTTGACTTTCACTGTTTTATGTCAACAAAAAGCAATGATATTAAGTTGAACCAAATATTACTTATTTAAAGGGAATATTATTGCTTTCAACTAACCTAATACAGTTATGTTAAATCTGTTGATAGAATACATTTAATTAAAGTCAACGTTTCCGTTTTTTCATTGTATATGTCTGGGTCAACGTAGGAGTTCACAACCAACAAGGACACATCCAAACAGAGCAGGTTCTCAGATGTTGTCCGCTAATATTCAACACACAGTGCTGTCCTATCCTCATGCATGACTATTAACATCAAACCCATCTTCTTCTGGGGTATCGGGACAGTCCGCTGACCTGGGGATTTGCGCCCCCTGCCATCATCCGCTGTCCCCTACAGCCACGCCAGCGCTAGTCACAACAACGGTCACTGACCCTGAACGCATTATCTCTATTTTTCCGCCACAGACACTCCCGATCCTGCTCGCCAGCTCTACCCAGTGGCTAACAAGGCAAATACAAAGAAGAAGAATTCTACACAAAAACCTCATAAAAGTGAACACCAAAAGTACATTAATGCAACAAAACAAGACAATTAATTGTGGAGTGTTAAACATCAGATCTTTGTCATCTAAGGCTGCATTAGTTAATGACTTAATAACAGACAATCAGATTGTCTTATGTTGCCTCACTGAAACCTGGTTGCGACAAGAATATGTGACACTAAATGAAGCCACTCCACCCAGTCATATAAATACTCATGTTGCTAGAGTCACTGGTCGAGGAGGTGGAGTCACAGCCATCTACGACTCAAGTCTTCTCATAAATATAAAATCAAAACAAAACTATAAGTCTTTCGAAAGCCTGATTCTTTTTCTTTTGCACCCAAATTGGAAAACAATTCAGCCAATATTAATTGTCACAATGTATCGGGCCCCAGGTCCTTATTCTGAATTCATATCTGAATTTTCAGAATTGTTATCAAGTTTAGTCCTTAAAACCGATAGTCATTATTGTGGGTGACTTTAATATTCACGTTGACGTTGAGAATAATAGCCTTAATATTGTTTTTACCTCATTATTAGATTCAATTGGTTTTATACAGAATGTACATCAACCAACTCACTGTTTCAACAACACCCTCAACCTTGTTCTAACATGGTATTCAAATTGAGCATCTATCAGTCAGTGCTCATAACCCTGTGTTAACTGATCACTACTTATTAACTTTTGGTGTTCTGTTATTAGACTAGAAGCCACTCCATAAGAATGCCTACAAAAGAAATGTATCAGATTCTGCTGTAGCAACATTTATGGAAACAATTCCATCAGTGCTTAGCTCATTAACATCTCACAGTCCAAGGGAGGACTCCTTTACTAACCTTACGCCCCCCCAAATAGATCATATGATTGATAGTGTTACAGGGGCGCTAAAAATAACACTGGACTCTATTGCCCCTTTTAACCGAGAGTCACCGCTCTATTGAGTCTTCTATTCCTACATCCATCAGTAGTAATGACTTTATGAACTTCTTTAATGATACAATTATTATTAGCCTTTGCCAGCACTGAATCACCCTTAACACCGGACATATACTTAGAGTGCTTCTCTCCTATAGACCAAAACCAACTAAATTCAATTATTTCATCCTCTAGCATATACCTGTATCTTAGACCCTGTTCCATCTAAGCTGTTCAAGGAAATTGCACACTTAATTAATACACCTGTGTTGAGTATGGTGAATATATCTTTACTGTCAGGCTATGTTCCACAGTCATTTAAAGTAGCTGTAATTAAACCTATTATAAAAAGAAAACCTTGATCCTGAGGTTATGGCCAACTACAGGCCAATTCCAGTATGGTTTTAGAAAACATCATAGCACAGAGACAGCACTGGTTAAAGTCACAAATGACCTGCTTTGTGCATCTGATAATGGACTTGCCTCTATCCTGGTTCTGTTAGATCTGAGTGCTGCCTTTGACACGATTGACCATAACATACTACTCCAAAGATTAGAGTTTTTGATAGGTATAAGGGGAACTGCACTAAGCTGGTTCAGGTCTTATCTATCAAAACGGTCTCAGTTTGTATCTGTCAACGATGAATCATCATTACAAACTACAGTCAGTCATGGAGTACCGCAAGGGTCTGTACTTGGACCCATCTTGTTCATCATATATATGCTACCATTGGGCAATATCATAAGGAATAACTCCATCAATGTTCATTGTTATGCAGATGATACACAATTGTATCTATCAATTAAACCAGATGTACAATTTCCATTAGTTAAACTGCAAGAATGCCTCACAGACATAAAGACATGGATGACCAGCAACTTTCTATTATTAAACTCCGACAAAACAGAAGTCATTATACTAGGCCCCCAGCACCTTCGGAACGAACTGTCCAACAACATAATTTCTTCTAATTGTATTACTATGACCTCCAGCAGCACGGTAATCGGTAATCTTCGTGTTATTTTTGACGAGGATTTGTCTTTTAAATCCCATATAAAGCAAATTTCAAGGACTGCCTACTTCCATCTACGGAATATTGCAAAAAACAGGCACATCCTAAATCACAACAATGCAGAAACACTAATCCATGCTTTTATCACCTCCAGGATGGATTATTGCAATTCCCTTTTATCAGGCTGTCCAAACTCATCATTAAAGACCCTCCAATTCATACAAAATGCTGCAGCATGGGTTTTAACAGGAACAAAGAAGATGGACCGCATCACTCCTGTTTTAACAGCATTGCACTGGCTACCAGTTAAGTCCAGGATTGATTTTAAAATACTTTTACTCACATACAAAGCGCTAAATTGTCAGGGACCATCCTACCTACAGGATCTTTTAACCTCCTACTGCCCCTCTAGGGCATTGAGATCCCAGAGTGCAGGTCTGTTGGTGGTTCCCAGAGTCCACAAAAAAAGGTCAGATGCTAGAGCTTTCGGCTACCAAGCCCCGTTCCTCTGGAACCAACTTCCAGTGATGATTAGGGAGGCAGAAAGTGTCCACACATTTAAGAGCAGGTTAAAGACTTTCCTTTTTAGTACAGCGTACAGTTAAGACTGGTTTTAAACCCCCTTTTATACATCCTCATGGACCCTTCGTTTTCTGGAATTGTATTTATTGTACTCTAACTGTATTTGTGTCATTGTGTTATGTTTCTTTTTAAATTGGTATTTTCACATTGATCTTATAAGATACGTTGGTTGTTTTAACATTGTTTTACATTGCCAATTGTGTTTGTTGACTTGTGAAGCCCTCTGAGACAAATAGGATTTGTGATTTTGCGCTATATAAATAAACTTGAATTGAATTGAACTCGCTCTTTATAGTAGAGATCAAGCACATACTGTAGTGCTGTTAAAGGGCTATACAAAAAGTACTTTAAACATAAATCTGCATGGCTATACACTTTGACTAGTCAGCTAATGTCTGAGTTGTGGGTATGGATCAACAGCCCTATCAGCCCTGCAGTTAAACTATGACAATTCCAGGCTATGAGGCAATAAACCCTTACTGATCACCCCTTTAATTCGAGTCTGTCCATCCAAAACTATCCAGCAGCACAAGAGCTATTCTCCCACTGCTCCCATTTACCTTTGCTTCATGGACACTGACTGTGATAATTCTCCCATCAGGCCAGCAATTCTTACGTGCAAAGCACACCAGAGTGTAGCTGAAGCATCGCTGGGGCCCGATGCTGAGACCAGATTCAATGTGAGCTGTGCTGAGCGGGGGGGGAGGAGATAAGGCGTTTTTATACAAAGCAGCCTCCAGAGTCCATTAGCGGATTGAATCGCAGCCATTGAAGAAGCTCTCCATGCGGCCGTGGTGTTTCATCAACTGCATTAGCTCCTCGAGTTCACACAAAGTGTGAGGGAGATCATTGCAAGATACCGAGAGATAACTTAGGGTCTTACATACAACATTTGCTTTTGTCATCTCCATTTATTTCCTGCGCATTGCTATCTATATGTCCTCCAAAAACGGCATTAATATTGTATTTGTATTATGTTTACAAGCAGTGCCTGGTGATTTATCAACCGTTTCATCCACCCTTTATCTCCCTTGAAACAATACACAAACACAGCAGCCGTTATGGTTATTGGTGCTGCACTTCCATTATCCAGCAAGCACTAAATACACAGAGCAAAGGATATTTAACAAATCCTGCACGGAGATGTACGCGTTCAAGATGGAGTGCATTCAGAGCCGCATGCACAGAAGGAGTGCAGACATTAAAGTGGATGTCATGCATTCATGTGACTCCTAAAATCCTTTAAAGTGTTTTGGACCTCCAAGTTAATTTGAGTCAAGACAGAGGAGAGCCCAGGAAAACACATGCTTTCATTTTTGGAACAGCGGTGCCAAAACGCACATTTAGAAAGCATCCAGAGCCAGCTGGACTCAACATAACAACAGCCAAGCCTTTGTGAGGAGCAGTGTACTCCTGACGTGTTTGCCCAAGTGGCATGTTGTGCTCGGTTGTGCTTGTGTTGCAGCTGTTTATAGTTTAGAGCTTCTGTGGGTGCCAGCCAGCTAATGTGAAGCGGTTACTCCCTGCTCCCCGAAAGGTGAGGCCTTTGTTACCACGAGCGGAAGCCCACAGCAAGGAGCAGCTGTTATCTGCCGCGAGCAGGAGGTGAGAAACGAGCACCAACACATCGCAGCTCCCTGGTCTCTGAGCAATGAAGCATACTCACCTCAGAGGCATTTGATACTTGGCAACCACGGCAAACTCTAGCATTACCCACCGGGTTGGCTGGGAGAATGGGCACAATTACAGCCATTACCACGCTTAGTTCTAAGATTACTGTCAGACGGACCAAAATGACGCAACCCTATTATTTGGGCTCCAAGCCTTCACTGCCTCAGCTTTAATGCTATTTCCTTTTCACACTCCCAGCTGCATGGAATCCCATTACTCTTTGTTACTCATGTGGGGAGCAAATGGTAGTCTTTCTGTTAATGTCTTCCTCCAGCCAAGAAGTAGGATCTCACACCATGCCTTTAAACAAGCCGTGATGTCAGGCTGATAAATAAGCTGATTTAATTCATGTGACCGTGGACACACCATGGCTGACTGCTGAAGCAACAACTCAGATGTTCACTGACATGTCCAGCTGTTCTCCGTCTAAACCGGAGTGGGCACTGCTAATTGTGTCATTGTGAAGAACTACAAGGGCCTGTTGTCTTTCTATCAGCATCACATTAGTCCTTATAGTAAATGGCTTTTACAGAGGGCTCAAAATCCATGCCATAATACTAAAGTGCTACGGAGAGAATATATTTCTGTAAGAGGGATTTTGACCTCACTGGGTTTAATACAAAAAAACTGCAACTTGTTATACTTCTAACTCATGTGCTGTAACAAAACAATGTCAATTTCAGATCAATAAATGTTATCTAATCAAATGTAAAAAAGAAATGGTACGCTGCCAAATACTATAGCACATGGATCATGTGAACAGCCCATTTTGTTAGTGATTCCAAATGAATTCAAACCATTATACTTTATGCAGTCAAAATTGCATAGCATTATTTAAGTAGGCATTTACATTTCCTATTTTAAATTTAAAAAAAAGGGTAGTAATAGGTTTAATATCAGATCCCTCAAAGAAATTGGGTTGTTCAATAATACAGAAAATAAAACAAATTAATTAATGATGCTATTTGTAACTATTTGCGGAAAATAACATTCAAACTATTATTGGATTCCATTACAAAGCTTTTCTTACATATAAACAGATTGTTGAAATCCTTTTCCCTCTCAGAAGGCCAACTTCTTAGAACCTTCTGCAGGCCAGGTCTATTATAACACAAACATGGAACTAACTAGCTGTTTCCTCTCCAAGGCTTTACCCTCACGGTGAGCACATAGGTCAATTGCGTATCATGTGAAGGCAGCTTGTGAGGATGCTGTTTCATCAAAAACGTAATTGGGGAAGAAGTATAAGAAATATATTTTAAAAAACATTACAATACATTTTTTTTATAAAGGACAAACCACAATCCTTATGTATCTTTCCACGTTTGTTACCTAACGTTTCAGTTTGTTCAATGCAATGTTTCAATGCATCATTTCTTTCACATTCTTAAATAACTTAAAGTTTTCTTGTGTGATTAGACTTTAATTGGAGCTGGATTGAAACCCCAGACCGCCTGCGGGGTGGAGAGGAAACAACAGAGAGGCAGTGACAGGGTCTGACACAGATGGGAATGGGAAATACAATGAAACCAGCGGAGCTCTGGGAGAAACGGACGGAGCTGACAGTAGCAGACTGTAAACTGACTCTGAATCTGACAGTGTCACTGTGTGCACTTGAGCAATGCACAGTCACTCCTGAATCTGTTGTGCAGTGACACTATCTGCTCCCTGTATGTCAGGCATCATGTCAGCTGCCAGTGTCAGGGAATCAGATCTGTACTAGTGCTTATATAACACACATGTATTCATCAAAGCGTACACTCCGCCTTAGATCCCATTTACTCTCCCTGTCATCATGTTTCCTATAGTTCATATGTTAAACATGAAACATACATCCCATTCAAATGTGTTATTGTCATTAAGCTAGTTGTTGGCAATGAATATCTTAATTCCAATGTCCCTCCAACATACAGGGCATTCTTATAATTACCCTCCAATCAGCGGCTCAGCTCCTCCATCTATTGCAGCCATTAACTGGTTGGATTTGCACTCTGGCCCGGTGTCATCTGCAGCTCATTTACCAACTTACGAATATATGCATGGAGCACGCACATGCAGGCACGTGACCTGGCCACATATCTGAGGATTACGGTGTCTTTCTTCTCTTTCCTTTTCACTCTAATCATGTTGTTGCCCTTTGATGTAAATGCTCTAATGAACGACAGCTCCACACAGTTTGTAATGTACATGAGCCTTCCTGTACATCAAATGTACCTGTTGATGTTAAAGATGAATCCAACAACATTTCATTTAGTTTTAAACATATATATACCGTTTTATTTTCAGTAGAGGAACACATCCCAGAAACAAAGCTTTAGATGTTGAGATATCTCTACCAGAGCCATGATTTTTCAATACCTTAATATTTAAATAGATGGTTGTATACAACAATATGAATGCAAAGTGTATTCCTTCCCGTTACTGAGAACAATAATGAAAATGTCAATTACAGCTCATTATATATAAGAAGGAACCAAGTAGGAACTCAATGTTTGTGGACTCAGGTTCCACCAAGAGGGTAAACAGTGTTTGACCACATCATACACAAACCCAGATACACACTCTAAAGTACAAGCAGAGTTACATTTTGGCTATCGAAGCTAAGTTGTTGTGTTTTAAAGGTCCCATGTCATGCTTTTCCGGTTATCACCCGTCCCCTTGTGTGTTACGAAGGTTTTTCTGCACGTAAACGGTCTGCAGGGTCACAAACCCTCAAAGTGCACCCTGTAGCGAGTACAACTCTAACACAGAAAATACCTGTCTGTGCTGCACCAGAACGCCTCGTTGGAGATTTCTCTTTTTCCATTGTTTACTTCCTGGCTTCTGTGGCATGTGAACACCCAGATCAACAACAAATGACGGATTGGCCCAAATGGACCAATCCGCAGAGCACCTCACACACCAGGATCCCTTGGCTAACTAACAGGGAGTCCCATTGACTTGCATAGAGCTCCCTGGTTGGTAATAGACGAGTTGGGATGGTGGAGAAATGCTCTCCGCAGACCCATTGACTCACAGCTTTATAAACCTTTTTCTTACTCAATATCAAGCCACACTTATTGTGTTTACTTCGGCTGTGAGTGTTTGTGTGTGCTCAGGATGAGTTTAGCTTGTTCTTCTGTATCGCCGACCCGGAAACCTGTCCGCTCCTCTCAGCAGCGAGCCTCGCAACGTCCCGACCAATCAGAGCACACTGGGCTCACAGGGAGGGGGGGGGCAGGAGCTCCAACAAGCCGTGTAGGACGGAGAGTGAATACGCATACTATACAGAGATGCTGTTTGAGAAACCAATGAGAGTTTGGAACATTGAGCAATGTAAATCTATTCTAGTAGACCTCAACAATGGAACTATGATCAGTAGAAATGGCCATGACATGGGACCTTTAAGTGTCATTGTCTGTATTGTGATGTAAAGCTGATTCAAGTTGATTGGACAATACTAAGTGGAAAATAAATGGATGTGTTAAATTGGAAACTTTTGTATCGGACGTAAACAAATCAGCACCTCTGTAGCTCAAAGCGTTGGCTTAGCCTCTACAATAGCAGATTCAATGATTTCTGTTAATACCTTTATGGTGGAGAGGCGCATGCCAAGAAGTTGTATTGGGAATAAACTCTTCAGGGGAACTATAAGTACTGCTGTTCCATTTATTCATTTTGTTTGGAGTCATACGTTTAACCCTTAAATGTCTCCATTACGTCTTCAACTCCCTGGTACTCATTCCACAATTGGTCTTTGACACATTTCCATTTAGTTTCTTAACAGTTTTTTTCTTTAAAACCCAATTCTTATTGTGAAACAGTGTCAATACATTGTTTCGGTAAGCAGAACTTGCCATTCACAGTACTGTGACTAAAAGTGCAGTGTGTGAGTCAAATAAATAATAAAATAGAGCTGACTTTGGTCTCACTATCACTGGTCTCTCTGTAAGAGAGAACGTGCCACTTTGTCTGCTTTCCGCCAGAGTTCATATTAGAAATGGTGCTGCATGACTGGCTGTTTTCACAGGCAGATGGAATAGTATTCCGTACGCAACAATGGGCCCTCTCAGTGTTTGGTTTAGCTCAGCATGCAATTGTTCCTCCAAGCCTTGTTCAATACCAATCAGCCATGTTGTTAAAGTGAACCCTCCACCACATCAGTATGCTGCAAAGTACACCACATGTTTGCTGCCTTGTGCCTCTGCCTGGATGGGAAGTATTCCACCTTAACCAGCACTCGTGTTTACTCAGGATCTTCACTACCAACACAGAACCACACACACACACACACACACACACACACACACACACACACACACACACACACACACACACACACACACACACACACACACACACACACACACATCCTCTATAACCTTTAATAAAACATGGAAACCCTTTCGGGACTTTTTGACTCCTTACAGAGTCCACTTGATAACAAATATGATTTGATTCCTGGATGCGATATACCGACAGTGAGTATTTAATATTGAATTTTTGGTAGATTTTATTTTATAATTGTTATAATAATTATTATTTATTTGGATTTTTTATAATTATTATTGTTATTATTTTCTTTAGTCTTTTCCCCCTTCTCCTCCTCCTTGCACTAATCTTGTCATACAGATGTATCAGAATGTGCTGTATTCACATTACTTTGTGCATTTGAACCACATGTACATACTTTGTACTGTATCACTTGCTATGATGGAAAAAAACTGAGAAAATCAATAAAGATATTTACCCAAATAAAACAGAACAGATCTCTGCTTCCCTCTACATTTAATCACAGTGAAGAAAAAGTTATTCATGTAATTATTTGTATGCTGACCACAAGGTTCAATCTGCCCAGAGGAAAGGAGACCTTGCATGTAATAAGCTGATTGTTCATCAGGTATTCCACTCAAAACAGATTGAAGTGACATTTCGTCCTTGAATGACCAAATGAGCATTAGCCGTAGTGGATTTAATAATGAATGCAGAGGCTGTAGTGCAATGACAAATCTGTTCGTACGGCTGCTCCACCACCATGATTAATTTAATAGCGATACTAGATAATATCCAGTCATAAATGATGGAGAGACTCTCACAAGCCACGTTGAGAGGTGAAAACACAGAAGAGGTTTATTGCTTGGAGGTTTTTCTTCCAAATCAACGTGGAAAATGCCATTTGACGGTTGCAGACAGCGGGGCTGAAAGGAGTGGAATAAAAAGGAAGGTTCTGCGTTTTATCTTAAGAGCGAGAGCTATCTGTGAGAGCGGCAGTATTACTGAGGACGTGTCACTCCCACTCTTCAACCGATAACAAGTTCCTCCATTAGGAGAGACATGCAGCTTGAGTCCATTAGGAAGCCAAGCGGAACAGCAGGGACTTTCATTCAACTATCAATACACATAATGAGCAGGACAATGCCCCCCCCCCCTCCAGCACATGGTGTTGCTGCTGCTGGAAACCCACAGTGATTTGTGTGCTGCTTCCATCATGCTGCAAAGCTCCTTTGTCTCGTTGCAAGTTAAATATTTCCGTTATATTGTGTATCATTTAGATACTCTGTGATATATGTTTATATTGTGAATTTGTATATATACTTGCCGCTATCTATAACATAACATAACGAAGGCAATGATGAATAATAAGAACTATACTTTCAACACATGTTCCTGTTGTATGTTATAGCGTTATTAGATTGCAATGATCCCTGCAGCCTTCATTTACATAATAGTAAGGGTAAACTGATTGTCTTGAAAATACTATAACTCCTGGTTTTAATGCTGAGATGACATTACCGTTTGTTTTTACAATTGGTAACACAGTTCACTTCTTTCATTCTCTTCACACAGCAAGCGCACCAAAGGTCAAAGTGGACTAAACTGTAAAGTTTCTCACATTCAGCCAACACGGAAACTCTGCTCATCACATTCCATTCTTACTTAACAAGCTATTGGATTGGATAGATACACTCTTCTCTCCCAGTCACTGAGTGGTTTACACCCCAGGACTCTTTCCCTTCCAGCTTACTCTGCGTTACTCCATCCCGTAGAGGAATTACTTTCCTCACAGATGAGTGTTTTTGACCACCAGCCACATGATGAAATGCTCCTGCAGGCAATGACTGCTGCAGAATATTGCCAGGGATGGATCGGGCATGCACAAATATTCCTTCAGCTGTATTGCAAGAGAGGAGATGAGGTGTGATGTGTGGCCTATTGCATGAGACAAGCAAAGGAGCCGCCTCCAGAAAGAACTCTGCAAATATCGCCTTTTTTCTGTGTGCCGTGCCAGCAGCTCCAAAACAATGCAAGCTGAACATCTTCATCTCCGTCACCAATGGAGCTCTGTTCTACCCCTGATATGCAATTACACTGAATGTGAATATAAAACTTCAATTCACGCTTTTTCTTTCAATTTATTTACAATCTGTAAACAGTTACAGCTACCTCTTTAATTATATACTGCTACTTTTTTTTACCATTTTGTACTTATGTGCTATTTTTTTTTATTAATAATGTGTGCATACTTAGATCTTCCTTGTTTTTTTACATGTAAGTCTATTCTCTTTTCTGTATCAGCATCATCATCGTTTCTGCTGTTGTAATAATGTATATGTTCCCGTTGCAAGAAACATTGAGGAATTCTCCTTCTGAAGCTTGTTTGTTTCTGTGTTGTTCGATCCTGATCTTTACATGTCAGATATAAACTATCATCAAAAAGATCAAAAGTCCTTTCGTGGGATATTTGTTGGACAGCAGTGAGTTTTGTACTTTTATCGCCCCACGCAGACCGTCCTCCTCGCTCCGGCTGTCAGACTGAGCCCTGAAGCTCATTCTTAGTTATGACTGCAAACAGCTCCACGTTGGGGCTAATGCTGAACAACAGCCTCAAACTCAAAGACAGTAGCCAAGAGAGATACAAAAATCAAAGGGCCGATGCTAGTCTATCAAACAACGGCAGTTAGAGGTAAATGATGTTGTCAAGACAGAAACACCATGAGAGCTTCTTTGATAAAGTGCTGGAATGGGGCCCTCCTGTGGACAAAGGCCCTTACACTTGTTTGTATAGTGATAGTGAAACCTTACGGCCCGTCCACACGGCAGCGTGCCTTGAAGCTTCGACGCAGCTTACCATTCACTTTAATGGGGTGACGTCATGCTTTGCCAAACTGCATTGTGGTTCCGTCGCATCGCTTTGCCTTCGTTGCTCGTTTCGAAAGTTGAGAAAAGTTCAACTTTTCAAGCTTCGACGATCAAATAATAGTCAATCAAATAATATGCCGGTACAAGCTCTAGCCAATCAAACCGCGTGCTTGTGTGTCCGGGGCGGGAGATTAATGTGATTAGTTGTTGGTCGCGCTCCAGACACGCCCACCGGCAAGCTTCAACGCACGCTGCCGTTTGGATGTGCCGTTTGGACGTACCGTTAGTGTTTACATCTGGTGAAAATGTTACAGTCAAGCGGCAAACTCTGGGGCAGAGCCGGGAAGCCCACAAGGAAGTACCACAAACTGCAGTTCATCTATTGGCCGGTAGGAGATGGCTGCAGAAAGGAGCCATTTGCATAGACCCCCATGTTAAAATGCCCAACTTTACAGCAGAAATAAACATGTTTCTACCCCTGGATGCAATAAAACGTATTCTGGATATAGTTAGATTCCACCTTCATGACAATCGATTGGGGAGTGCATTTTTTTATAACGCACCCCTTTTAGTTATATTAGGTCTTAACGCTTTTGCATAAATTAGGGCGTGGTCACTTTGATGGACAGGTCTCTACGGTGACTGCTGCTTCTAGCTTTCTGTCCCTCTGCTAGCTTCGTTAGCTCTGTTAGCTACAGGATGCTACAGGGGCTCAGCTGTGAGGCTGATCCGGGGAACACAACTTGAACTCGGACGTGTTTGTTGTGTTGGTGCCTGGTGGAGTATTCTTCATTTAAATATCGGACTTATCTTATGCCGCCTCGGCTCCGCCTCTTTGCCCTTATTTGGATCAGGCTGGAGCAGGCGGGAGTTAGACTCTGACTTCACTGTCGACAAGGCAGCGGCCGAATCTGCCTACGAAGGGCTTCTCAGCAACTCTGCAGAAACCTATGGGTGACGTCACGGACACCACGTCCATTTATATATACAGTCTATGGTTACAGTTCATTTAGTACAATAAACACAGGCAATTAAGCCAGACCATTTTAACGAGATATTTAGACCTAAAGTGATTCTGCCTGACATTTTTTTAAATGATCTTTTATTGAACGGGAAAACTGTTTTCACACAACTATGTCACTTACTGTAGTCATTATGACCTTACAACCTTTACTATCAAAAGAGCCATTTTGCATCCTTTGCCACCAAATATGTAACATATTACAACATCTACAAAAAATGGTCTATGAACTAATAGAAAAAAACAATTAAGAAAACAATTGAAAGTCTATTGCTTTTCTGTTATAACATAAGAAGTAGCAAATGCTGTGTGCTTTCAAGATGACTTATTTTGTAGTTTGCTAATTTCTCACAATATTTCAGGCATAAACTTAGATCAGGATTGTTGTCAATAAAAGCATAGGAATCTGCTAACCCTTAATTAAACGCTGAATTTCATTTGTGACTGTTTTATAGACACCCAGGGAAATGCGCCAGGAGATAGACTTAGACGGATGTGACATTTATTAGCTCACGAAATATTCATATTACTTCAGTGTCACAGTTTCATCTCAAATTTGATTCAATGTCATTTTTTTGTCAAAGCTACAGGGAGCCATTGAAGAGTTGCCTAACCCTGACCTAGGCCGATGTATTGTACCAATAATAATTGAACGGTTTCAATATTGGTTGCATTCATTACACCTGTCTTTCTGTTAGATCCTATTCCCTGAAATGGGAGACGGCAGGATATTAGGATGAATCAACTCATCAATTTCCTCCCGACTGAATGATCAGCAAATCAACCAGCATTGACATCCAGCATTCTCTGTGTCATTTTCCTTGAATAAAATCAAAGAAGAGTTGACAGAAGAACAGGAAGTCTTTTCTGACATCACTTATCTAGCATGCCCTCCCATTAAACCACTGAACAAAAGAGGCTTTAAGGAAAGACAAGCATTAACAATGTTTTCCCTCTAACGTTATTTGATCCATGAAACATGGATTATTCACTAAATTGCTCACGAGCTTCATAAAAGTGGAAAGTATAATTGAAAGAGGAAGCAACCTGGAAGATGAGAAGGGGGGAAACATAAGCTGAGGGCAAATCAATAACATGATGTCATGATGCAGCCGAGGATTGCTTTACATATCATTCCCCCCCCCCCCCCCCCCCCCCCCCCCCCCCTTGTGCTTGTGCATGTCTGTGCACACGCTTCAGCACACACACAGACCTGTGCATTGTGGAATAGGGACACTAGCTAATGAGCCAAACAAATTGACAATTCTCCCTTCCCTCACCACTGCAACACACACACACACACACACACACACACACACCCACACACACACACACACACACACACACACACACACACACACGCACACACACGCACACACACTTCCCTGAGCCAATACAAGCAGTAAAGAAACAATGGGTCATTGTTGGCCTTGTTCTGCGCTGCAATCCACTGACCTGCTCGCTGCTGAGGCTAATGTATTCCGGACAGAACGGAGAGCTCAACCACTCTACCCTAACCCTAACACAAAGAGCCAGATTAAGAAGCACTGCTGAGAGCACCCACTGTGGGGCAATAACACATCTGCATTAACAAGACGACATCTCACTAAATTAGTATTCATAAATCATGTTGCTTTCCATATGGGAATGCTGATCTGCCTCTCTCATGTCCCATGGTACACTCAGTAATAAAGGTGGAAGGAAAAAAAGTCCTTGCAAGGAATGCCAAAGTGGCTCCACATAGCTCGTCCCTCTCTGAGGACGCTCATGTTGTGCAGCTCCCCAGGTTGTGAAGTATATGGAACACGATATGCAGCCCATTCCTCTCCCTGTGAACACATCCTTATGGGAGGGATTCTGGGGGATGGGGATAGAACGCGCTACCTTTTAGTTACTGTAGGCACCAATCAAGATCACCCAGTCACTCAGTGGGTGCCAGCTGTCCGTACAAACAAGGGCCACGTATGTAGACACATGAGTGGGAGTGAGGAGTCGCTGTGTAAGTCGAAGTGTAGTCAACAGACATAGCCTTGCCGTTTGAGTGACAATGATTGCTCCAACTTGTTTCTATTTTAATGAGGAGGCAGCGAGCGAAAAAGCAGCACAGCACAGTTGTCTGTCAAGAGAAGGCCATTAATACACAGCGTCTCTGTGGAAGGATATGCAGGTATATGCATTTATGATGACCATGTGTCTGGCTGGGAATAAGTTGCAATAAAACTTTCTTTAAAGTATTCTAATGTTGGGATATAAAAAGCAGCAGGATGAAAAAAGTGTTCCGCCATGCTTCGACAGCGTGATCACAACTTGTTCATCACATCGATGTTTTCAAGTGACACCAACCCCGCAGGCCTGGCTTCATTCACCTTCAATTCAATCTGATCTGAAGTCTGAATCTGAAGTTTTCTCAAGCTCTATACCACAAAGAATATCTCCGGAAATTCATTCAATGAAAAGTGAGTGAGCCCCTTCCCTGTTAAGTCATTAGTCCTCAGTCATCAGTGCTATCACCCCGCGTGAGGTGCTAGCAGAGGCCTGATTTAAAGACACTCCATCCAGATCTGACCCCCAGGAGGCTAATTTAGCGTATTCACATTTGATAGTGGGCTGTCATGAGGCAACATCATACTTGAATGACCATTTACCTAATAAACAATCACACAGTCTGAGGTTGTGATGCGGCCAAACATTACAATAAAGTCCGCCAGGCAATCATCATTCGTTATCGCAAGATGGCACAACTTTAACTGCCGCGCTGAAAGCTGGACACGCTCTGTCAACTTGTAATCTGTCCAGCAGCCATGGACGCACACTAGGGAATGTCTGGAGCCAAACGCTCCTGTTTTCCAATACACACCGGATAATTAGATGCATTCACTGGAATCGGTGCTTTCTTGCAACACTATCCGGGCAGCCTCAGCAATAAGTGTGTATCATACTGCGGTATGTCTGTGGGCAGCCAGAACCCTTTCTGTCCTAAGGTTCCGACACCATGGCAGGCGTGAACAGCATCCGATTGGGAGATGCTGAGCAAGAGTGCGAAAAGAAAAAGTGTGACAGCTCGTCTGGGCCAAACAGCTCTCTTCTGTCTCCTTTGTCTTGGTGGTAATCTGTATTCTGGAAAGACACTCTTCTGAAGTGCATCTCATGCAAATGAGCATGTGTAAAAGACACTGGGGTCGCCATGGTGCATTCTTGTCCTGAAATGCAATCAATGAAGCCTTGGACTGTGTTGCTATTCATTTACCCTGCATCAGTGCTTTTTTCATTAGCAGCATCTGCTTTTGTTGCTTCCTTCCCCAGTTCTTGCTTTGTTTTCCGACACACTGTGCACGAGTACAAGCCACACAGACGGGTACATCAAACTCAGCTCACAGGGAAGGGCAGTATAACCACAATGCCCTCTTGTATACAGATGGTTCAACCACTAGGATAGAGAAACAGTTCTTTTCTGCAATTATTTCTTTCAAACTGTGCAAGAAAAAAGACTTAAGCCCAGTAGTAGGCATACTCAGATACACTTTAGCAGCAGTAGAGCCAGTTCAGGCACGTTATTTTGTGAGCATAAGAAACCATTAGCATACCCTGCAAAAAGTATACTAGCTGCAAATGAATGGGAGAAAGAACTGACACCCTCCACGGACCTTTTACACTACTGCTCTTTCCAAGGTTCTCTTTGGGCCGCTGGTGGCTGTATTGGAGTTGTAAACGGGGGATGGAAGACCACACGTGTAAACGGACCCCGAGTTGGACTTTGAATCCGGATCCTCATGGTTATATGTCATTTCTGGGTTATAACACCACATTACCTGATTCTGGTCAAATATAGTTTCTATATATACAATATACAGTTTATATATTTTTTTTTTTCAAGATACCTTATGGATTATTTGATTTATTACTGTTCTATTGGCAGATATTTGTACTTATTTTAAGCAAAAACACCTTGTTTTACTTGTTGTTGGAGCAGCATTTGCTCCAGTGTATTTGAATAAGCCTATCTGAGCACTGAGCCTTCTGGTGTCACCGGAGGGTCAGTGGTAGTTTACATCCCCCTCCACTCAGAATGTCAGGTGTAAAATATAAATGTCTGTTTGAGCAACATCCTACCTGCCCTAACCTTCCAGGACAGAGGACTCGGAGCTGCTGGTTGCCACAAGGTGTCCTTACAAACCCATCAATGGAACTCCTCCGCAGCCGAGGGGACGGCAGTTGTTTGAATGCATTGCTTTACATGTAGGCTTGATGTATGCCTCTGTTCTGACCGTGGCTGGACCCACAGAGACTTACAAAGACAAAGAGGTGTTCTAAGCAACTGCTGTGGATAAATGTGAGCGGCTCAAAGTGGTTTGTGCAGCTTAAAGCGGAGAAAAGAAAGAACACAGTGAATTATAGTGATGGAAATGTTGATTCAGAAAAGTTGTTCAGAATTGGAGCTCTGCTCAAGAGTGCAGTGACATTTACAAAGGCACTGATGTGTTCCACCTCAAAAGGGTTCACGTTAGATTTCATTTAAGACAAATGTTTCTGTTTCAGAAAGTCTAAAATGTGAGTTTTATTGTGTATAATGAGCTTATTTAATTAGCTCATTAGCATTAGCACAAGAATAGGCGACCATCAGCTACTGAGACCATTTCACTTTAAACATCCTGCATTTGTTATGAAAAAAAGAGAACTTGTGTTATTTCAAATCAAATAAAAAATGACTTTGTCTAAAAGCAAGTGTTTGAATGAGAACATGCTCTACATTGCAGCAGTGTTCCAAATGAGAATCACTTAATCATGTGATTATCATCCGGAAACTGTAAGCAGTGTCTTTAACTCCACTTTAGCAGGAACATGCCATTAACACTCCTTACAGGCCTTGCTTACATCCTGTAGACATGTTCAAGCCATAGCGTCCTCCCATTGTAGCACCTCAAAGAAAGAACACCTGAAGCCACAAATCCAGTATGCTACACACAAAGCTGTTGAGAATACAAGTGTGTGAGATCAAAGAAAGGAATCACTGCGAAATAGATGTTAAACAAGCAGTTTACCGGTGCAAGCAATATGAATAAACACCACTTATTAAGCGAAGGGAGAACAAGAACATAATCCGAGAGTATTAGCTCTTGTTTAGTCCATTTTTAAAGGACATATTTATCATAACTTGGCAGTGAATAAAGACGGTAAAATCTATTCTTGCTTAGGTGATGTAAAACTGAGTAGTCCTCTCTTGTTGGCACTCACTAAACAATCTCATGTTTCATTATTCCCTTAACACCTACAAGATCACGTATTCATGGGTTTATATGCAATAGTTTTTGAGAATTAAATCATTTTTTTCGGGGGGATAATATCACATCCCTGTGGTAAAGTAAAACAAGCGCAGTGAGTTGTTTCTTTCTTTTTTTCAAAGGAAACCGAGCTCAAATAACGAGTGAAAATAGCTGTTCTGTGTCTTCAACTTACCTAGAAATGTGAATACCACCCACACAGCCTAAGCACTGCCATCCTGATAGCATTTGGATTCTAATGAGCATCAGATTGAGAGCAAGAAGGAAGGAGATGGGTAACGTGCAGCACACCGTCTAAAAGTGTTTCAAAAAGGCTCTTTTTCCTCCAATGGATTTTGCTTAGCTTCAACATCTATCTGTAATCTACCGAGGCTACCAGTTGGTCAAACTGCAGAGGGCAAACAGGAAACACTGAGCTGTACTGATACTCTTAATGCACAGGGAAAGGGATTTAAAGAGGACATGAAATGCTCATGTTCAGGTTCAGATCTGTATTTAGTGTCTCTACTGTGACACGTCTCCATGCTGCCTGTGCTGCAGCACCTCTTTTCACCCTCTGTCTGAAACCAGAGCCCAGTCTGCTCTGATTGGTTAGCTGGCCGGCTAATAGTGATGTCATTATGTTATGGAAAAAGATTTCGTTAATTGCGCCATAGATGTGACTTAGTGTAATAAAGAAATTCATTTAATAATGAATAATGATTTGGAAAATGATCCCTACAAAGCCATGTTATTGTGAGCTAATGCACTGCCAGTTATTATGAACCTTGGCATTGTTAGTAACCGCACTTGCTCATTTTATAACCCCCACATGTTGGTGGCCATTCTTGAGGCACCCTTCTGTCCTCACTGACTCACAGAAAGCCTCCACATATCATTTTTAAATGTCAAATGGGCCTTATCAGCGCTCACACCCCTTATCAATACCTCGCTGAGAAAACTGAAACGTTGACTTTAATGGAATGTATTCTGTCAACTGATTTCACTTCACCGTATTAGGTCAGTTGAAGTTAAATCAACAACGGAGACAAAGCTGCTGCTGCTGCTGCTGGGAAAGATGAGCTAAGGAGCTCGTCCCATTGGCTGCTGGGACTCCGATCGATACGCGTCTTCTTCACTAGCATCAGTCTGAGAGCAATATGAACATTAGGAGAGCTCAGTGAATGGTGGCTGTCACTTACTGTCATTAATGGTGCAGTGTGGAGCTTCCTGATGCTTTTCATTGGGGTTAAGAAACACATCTTGCTTATATAATCATGGACAAAGAGAATACTGTTTCTTATAGTTACAAAATATGAATATTATATTGAACTTTCAGAAAGCTGTTACAGTTGTATGCTTCCTCCTAATATCACACTGTGATTTTAAGCCGTTCTATAATCTTGTAAAGGTGAGAAAAGTCAAATGATTGGCTGGTATCGTTAAAAGAGGACCGCCAATCAGCACCTGTTATTGCTGATCATGATTCTTGTCCTGTGGGTTCAGCACTGTGACAGAAATAGAGATAATGATAGAGATGTACATCATTCAGCATCATTAGTATCATTTATCACATGAAATACATTAACATGACTCATAGTAATGCAGCCCAGAACTAAATGCAAATTAGATTAGAAATTATAATTGAATTAACCCTTTTCAAAGGTTGCACAATGTAACATTATACATTGAAAATAATGTTAAACCAAAGACGAGGAAGACTTTGGAAGAAAAAAGGCTATTTCTTTCTCTTACACCTGTGTTATGTTGAGACTAGTGCTGTCAATCAAATACAACATGTAACCGTGTTAATCACAATAACTTTACATAAATAAATGTGTGGTGTTGTAATTAAGAAGAGATATCAGTGAGGTTTTGACCATATTATAACGTGATTTCTAAAGTATTGGCATGAAGTCCAACCATTATCTCTGCTGCCATCACACTGCCAGCAGGGGGCACACCGTCTAAGTCGGGGGTCTCCAAACTTTTTTAGGATGAGAGCTGCTTTCAAAAAATAAAACATGTCGTGAGCTACTTTTTTTGTTTTTTGCAGTGTATATATTTAGCACATTTGAACAATATTATATGCTGACCTTTAACCTTTGTATGCTGTTTGGGTCTGTGGGACCCGTTTTCAGTGTTTACTAAAAGAACATGTATGCAATTTAATTATTCTAACCTGCTTTATTTGGGGGTGGACCTCACCTCCTCTAGGGGGGCATGCACCCTCGGGAAGATTTTTATTTTTAAATGTTGAAGTTAAATGCATCAATCTGGTGCACTTTGAGCACAACATTAATTGATGGACACACACACACACACACACACACACACACACACACACACACACACACACACACACACACACACCTTGGAGGTGCAGTGCAGGCATATTGTCATTCAAGAGATGCGTAGTTCTTTTAGCCTATTTACCTCGTTAACGTAAATAATACTCATTACATTGACACATGCATTATTTGTGATTAAGATAATGGTTGTTGGTAATGTATTAGCGACCCCCACAGATGTATGATTTCACTGCGTCCGTGGGAGCTCAGCTCCCATTGGCTCCCACATAACTCGAACCCTGCTTGCGAGCTGCCGGTAGCTCTCGATCGACGTGTTGGAGACCCCTGGTCTAAGTAATGAAAAACAAGTTGTGTAAGATATCTGCCTTTATAAGGATGTGGACACGGTCTAATGAAAATGTGGATCTAAGAGATTCTCTTCTCCTGTCTCTTTCTTAAAGTGATCCAGAATGTGAACGGCCTCAGAAGACACAACACTATCTGTTCCTACAGAGGTGTTCAAGTCTGCTCTCTACAACTTCGGACCAACTTTAAGAGACTGGTGCACGGTTCAGCAAAAGGCCTTTCCTTGGGTTTCCCCAACCCAGTCTCACAAAAAAACGTATAATATCTACGTTGGTCCACAACGTAGGACGTAGTATTTCTACAAAAACGCCTCTGAAATTGTTGGATCCCTACGTTTTTTTTCACCATTCATTCCAATGGCTGGCGTCTATGTCACCTGATCTTCACATTTCTCCCTGCAGAAAAAAAAACATGGCCGAACTTCGTTTTATTCTTGGTGTAAAATGCCTATTTTAAGGTTAGTTTGGCCATTAAAATGGGTTTTGATGTCATTTGATGCGAGAAATATGAGTTGTTATTTCAGATTATGTGTGCAGTGGATGTACATGATCTTTAGTTTGCTAGTTATTACGAAGATTACTTCAGGAAATTGCGTCCATAGAACGTTTTCATTGTTACCAAGGTGGTTGCTAGGGACGCTGCTATCGATATTATTTCTGTTATGTTGTGTAACTGTTTAATGGTGTTATCTTTTTTGCTACCCCCTTCCCCGTCAATGTATAGTGTTGGTCCACAGCGCAAACGTATTAGTTTAACAAAATCCGCATCTAAAGATACGTTATTTCCCCTGTGAAATTCCAGTCTCACATCTCACAGCACATCGTCATTAAGAAATACCAGAAACAGACCTAAAACATTTAAAAAAAATAAAATAATACTTTATTCCGAGTGTGCTTGCTTTTCTCTTTGAAAGTCATCACATAACGGCATTGTAATACACGGTTCGGCTGCATTAAATATTACATATCTGCCGTAGTTCTGTATTTATAGAGCCCTGATGAGAAGACTTCTAGACAAACATGAGGAACTGAAAACGTGACGTGGATCATAAATATATCAGCCATTAAACAACATCTTACATTTCTTTTCACACAATACGTCTCCTTGCAGTATCAACACTAATTCGGCTGACTTTTATATTTGATCCAATTGGTAGATAGGCTGTATTTACACCATAAAGGTGCACAGCTGATAGAAAGGGACACCTAGTGGTTAAAGCATGTTATTGAATTTCATTATTTTTATTATTAGATATTAATAGAAGAATCCCTATAAAGTATGTTCATTATTCGTTATTCTCTAATAATAGTTAATTAAAGACTGTATATAATGACTATTTTGCACATCCCTTTCAAGATTGTCTAAGGTTTATTGACATATCATATTCACAAACGGTGTAGTTATGTAATGAATGTAAAACTTTGTGTATACCTCCAGCAATGTTAACTATGTTGAAGCACTTATTTTAACTGATATTATACATATGTATTATACTCTTATAAGATGTATATAGATAGTATAAGAAATGTGCAGAATATGACAGTTTAATGGTGGAGGTATACAAATATTGAAAGATGTCTTGTGATGCCCTGTTGAGGAACCTGTGACCCAAGTCTTTCATCTCCGGCCTTGTCAGGTATTGAACAATCAATAAATAAAGAACACAGAATTATTAAATATAAAACACAGAATTTGTGTGATTATACTAAATGATTTACAAATAAACACCACTGCTATTTACAACTGTTACACATTACATTACATTATATTACATTGCATTTAGCTGACGCTTTTATCCAAAGCGACTTACAATAAGTACATTCGACCAGGAAGACACAACCTTGAAGAAAACAGAATCATATAAGTACATCAGGTATCATAGAGCCAAACATTTCAAGTGCTACTCAGCTGGCTTTAGATAAGCCAGTCCTTTATTAGTATATAAGTGCCTTGTTAGTAATTCTATCGCTCGAAGTGGAGTCGAAAGAGATGAGTTTTCAGTCTGCGCCGGAAGATGTGCAGGCTTTCTGCCGTCCTGATGTCAATGGGGAGCTCATTCCACCATTTTGGAGCCAGGATAGCAAACCCACGTGTTTTTGCTGATGGGAACTTGGGTCCCCCTCGCAGCGAGGGTGCAGCGAGTCGTTTGGCTGATGCAGAGCGGAGTGCACGCGCTGGGGTGTACAGTTTAACCATGTCCTGGATGTAGGAAGGGCCAGATCCATTCGCAGCATGGTATGCAAGTACCAGTGTCTTGAAGTGGATTCTAGCAGTTACCGGGAGCCAGTGGAGGGAGCGGAGGAGCGGAGTGGTGTGGGAACATTTAGGAAGGTTGAAGACCAGACGAGCCGCTGCATTCTGGATGAGCTGCAGAGGTCCGATGGCACATGCAGGTAGACCAGCCAGGAGGGAGTTGCAGTAGTCTAGGCATAAGATGACGAGAGCCTGGACCAGAACCTGCGTCGCTTTCTGGGTCAGCTGGGGACGAATCTTCCTGATGTTGTACATGCTGATGTAACGCAAATGTTTCCAACTTGGGATCAATAAAGTATATCTTATCTTAAGATGATCGATGGCATGGTCCTTCTATAAAAAAAAAACTGCCATATTTGCAAAACAAGTGCATGTTTCAGGCTTATCAATGAACAACAGGAGGGGTCACAGACATAAGACGTGTCTGTGACATGTCTCCGCCGGTCTTCGCTTCCCGGGCATGAAGCTGTTTACATGTGTTTTCAGATGCTAAGTAAAAGTCTAGCTTGTACCTTTGATACCCCGCCTCCGACTCCCATCTCTCAGCACCACACTATGCCACCATTTTAGATGCGGATGTTGTTAAACTAATACGTTTGCACTGTGGACCAACACTATACATTGACGGGGAAGGAGGTAGCAATAAAGATAACACCATTTTACACAACATAACAGAAACAATATCGATAGCAGCGTCCCTAGCAACCACCTTGGTAACAATGAAAGCGTTGTATAGACACAATTTCCTGAAGTAATCTTCGTAATAACTAGCAAACTAAAGATCATGTACATCCACACATAATCTGAAATAACAACTCATATTTCTCGCATCAAATGACATCAAAACGCATTTTAATGGCCAAACTAACCTTAAAATAGTCATTTTACACCGAGAATAAAACGAAGTTCGGCCATGTTTTTTTTTCTGCAGGGAGAAATGTGAAGATCACGTGACATAGACGCCAGCCATTGGAATGAATGGTGAAAAAAAAACGTAGGGATCTTACAATTTCAGAGGCGTTTTTGTAGAAATACTACGTCCTACGTTGTGGACCAACGTAGTTATTACACGTTTAGATGTGAGACTGGGTTGGTTTCCCCGCACCTAAAGTGAACAAGTGGTTATGACTGATGTCCAGTCAGTCATGACCAGCAACACACTGGCTGTTACTATATTGTTTTACACACTGTTACATTCATATTCATACTGTTATATCTATCTATATGCATATTTATATATGTATACACCATTGTATAACCTGCTGTTTATCCTGTATTATGTTATTTATTTGTTGTTTTATGCATGTACTTTTATTCTGAGACAGGATTTTTTTTATGTATGTCAGTTTAGAGCTTATATTTTTAAATGTTCTTATATTATATTCATCTTATATGAATAGTTTCTTAATATTAATGTGTGGAGAGCTTAGTAAGAATGCAACTACCTGTTATACTGTACGTATGACGTACAGTATATATTTTGAATCTTGCACTTAAAAAACTGAAACGTTGACTTTAATTACATGTATTATCTCATCAAATTTCACATAACAGTATTAAGTTAGTTGAAAGCAATACTATTAAGTTGAACCTAATCTTTTTTTGGAAACATACCATTCAGGGCCAACATCTGCACTGGAATGAAACAACTTTGGGTCAAACTTGGTAATGCAAATCATTTGCTTTAATTTAATTTTACGCGAGCGTTAATGTTGCCAGCACTAGATGTAACTTACATTACGGTGTCAGATGATACAGCTCTGAACACGTTGGCACCTGCAGAACGTGAATGGAGGACCGATGCAGTCCGAGCTCCACTTTGCTTCCTCTCTCTCTTGCTGCCTCTGAAATGTGCCACCACATGCCTGACATGTTCCAGCAACACCAATGACGGACTAGTTTTACCTGACAACACACATTCAGAGCTCGCACACATCTGTCCAGCATCACCCCCTTTCTCCCCCCTCCTGCACATACACAGGCACTCTGTAACACGCACCCTTGGCCTGAGCCTCTACAGAGGTGTGAGTAACATCCAAATCTATATTGATGGCTGTAATCTCTTTCACCCATCGCCCTCAATAAAGTCTGGCAGCCCTGACGTCCCCATGGTTCAGCAATTACAAAGGGGCCATAAACTGTGTGATTTCCAAAGAAAGTGCTTGAAGAAGGAACATGCGCTTCTTTCCTTTCTTTTTGATATGCTTCATTCGAGGGCACATGCTGTTTGATATTAATGCAGCATTTTACCCTCAGAGGAAAGTTCATTGCACTCTAAGTTTGACCCCAGTCATGCTATGTGAAGAAATGACCTGATAATAGTTATGACTGCTGCAGTTAAGATGTCAAGAATACTACTGGAGGTCTTCATCGCACAATGAAGACATTTTAGTATTATATATCTCTATAAATGTTTTCGAAATCTTCTTTGGGATACTTTTTAGTGATTGATTGCAGGCAGTAGCGGAATCAAAAGGTCAGTTAAAGCTAGTTAAAAAAAATAGTTGTTACTTGCAGCACAGACTCAAGCATAACTTTTCGTAATAGCTTTCCCCCTCTCTGCAGACCGGAACATGCTTGAAGCAATAACTGACACGACTCTGAAACTCCTCTGTTGGCCTATTAAGCAACAGATCTGAAGCGTCAGCAGTCCTTGGACTGTAATGGGTTTGCTATGTCATAGTTTCTGTGCCTGTTATACAATCTGCTTGATATAATTGGGGACCAGATTGTACAGTCGTTGGTACGCGAAGCTCTCTCCATCAAATTAGTTTTGCTTCTGCAAACACCATATGGGATGCAGCTCCTATTCATTTGAAATGTAATTCTGCCTTTTTGTTTTGGAAGACGTTACATACCTCGTAAAACATCACTCCTATATTTGCTGAGTGGTTCTAATCTACAGTAGGCCATATGTGCATCACGCAAATCATCCACACAGCAGTTTGGATTTCAAAAAGACCTCAACTTGTGTGCCTATTCAAAGACCTTAGTTGTCTCAATTTTCAAAGTTCCCTTGAGTCTAAAGATAATGTGGTCACTACTGTCTTACATAGTAATCATTGACCTTAAATGTTTACTACCACTCTAAATTAAAGACTGCTTAATTAAAGAGAAATGTTGTTGGAAGACTTTCTACACTGAAAAAAATGTAAACGTTGACTTTAATTAAATATATTATTTCAACAGATTTCACGTAACTGTATGAGTTAGTTGAAAGCAATACTATTAAGTTGAACCTAATATTTTTAAATGTCAACTTAATATTATTGGTTTCAACTAACCTAATACAGTTATGTGCAGGGGTTAACTTGGGCCGGGCTGTCCGGGGCTCACCCCCGGCACATAGGGCGATGCTCTGACGTCATCACCCTCGCTCGTTTGTCATATGTTTACAAAAAACGATATATATGTTACAACTTTTCTCGTTCATAAAATAGATTATATTTAAGTGACTTTACTTTAAAATAGCAGATCTCTGTGACAAGATAAATATTGTTGGCTTAGTGAACGTGTGTCTCTGCTCCGATCAGGAGCTGCAGCACCTTCCGGACCCCGCCGCTCCTCGGGGGGTTCTGCAGCGGTGCCGCAGAACCCCCCGACCCGTCTTGTAACACGGAGCCCGTTTCCTACACCTACATGCTAAATGTATGTCTGCATAAAGCTGAGTTATGATCGGTCATAATGTCACAGAATTTGGTGATGATTAAATAGTTTACAGTGAGATTTACTCACATACTTTTGGCCATACTCACGCAGCCCTACAAATGAACTGATATTTCCACACAAAGGATCTTTAGCAAGTGTGCAGAGCAATGTGGATTTAAAATAGCAATTTGAAGGTTGGATATTTGTAAACCTTTTTTTGTGTATATATTAATAATTTAAGATGTAAATTAATTCCATTTCATTTGTACTACTTTCTATTTTTATTATGTCATTTGGTGGCATCAATGTGTGCATTTGATACAGATACATGAGCAGTTGCTTTAGGGCAGGGGTGGGGAACCTTTTTCCTCTCAAGGGCCATTTAAATGTTTTCAACATCCTCCGGGGGCCGTACACATTATTGACCTCTGCTTAAAAATACTAAACTCACAGCCCATTCATTTCACCTTTCTTTCATGCTGTGCAAAGAAAAAGCAACCTCTGAATCCAGATATCTCACCATGACTCGCGCATGCATGCACGTGCACGGTGTGGCATGACCACCCAAACAGAAAGATATGGACACAAGATGTGTACAAATGTATTTAGTTTCCTATCCATGTGGACATGATTTGAGTGGGGGGGACCTAACCTCCTCTAGGGGGGTCCAGGGGCATGCTTTAAATGTTGAAGTTAAAAGCATCAATCTGGTGCACTTTGAGAGCAACATTAGGAGATCTATGGATACATCTCTCAACACCCATATGAAACAGAACTGTAAACAGATTTATTTTTCTTTATGGATATTTACAAATCACTCCCCTTTCAAACTGTATTCTTGTTTATTAATACAACTTTTTTTTACTGTCATATATTATTTTATACCTGTTTACTTTATTCTCTTGTTTTTTTTATAACTATAATGATCATATAAAGATGTGCCTTTACCTCACTGGTTATAGAAAAAGCTTCTTATATTCGTTAGCATAGCTAGCTAACCAGATGCTAATAACAACAAAGTTATTGACTGTATGATCAGTATGACGAACAGATCACTGGGCTTTCAACTAAAGACACAGACACGCAAAAACTGCGGCATGTGTACGGCTCCTTATGGGTACTGCAATTGTTTAAGTGCCGGAGCGGCGTTCTGGTGCTCTCCGTCAGAACTGCACCCCTGTCAGACGAGACATACCACGTGATGACACGCTCTCTGACCGCAGGTATAGTTAGTAGTTGCGTTGAGTTGAGCGGCTGTGTTTTAGTGAGCTGGTATTTTTCGGTAGTTTTACATTGTATTTCACCATTTGTAATCAGTGGTGGCCGGCCCATAGGGGCGCCGCCCACCCTCTTCCCACATGTTTGATTGTCATTAAAAATAAATAAAAAAAATACATTTAAAAAATATATTTTTATTTTTATATTTAATGAACAAGGTAAATATTATATAATTGGTATCAGTAAAATGTATAATCTACAATAACATCTCGTTTAAAATTGTTTTACGATGTCTAAAGTTACTGATAAGTCACATGTTTCCTGCCTGGCCGCAGCGTGTATCATTACCCTCTCTCGTCCGGGCGGTAGAAAGGAGCCCTCAGCCAGAGCGGCAGCAGCCAACAAGCTGACTGTTGCTATCTGTATACTATGCCGCCGAAACATAATTTCAGCCAATCAGCGTGGTCAGATCTGATGCTCAAAGGGCGCCGTGTCAGCGCCCTGGCCTGCGTGTCTGTGAGTTGTTTGGACTCGTATCCAAGGTGACGCTACAGTAGTTGTCGAGGATGGCTGCGTCTCGATGCTAGTGGATCGCCGGAGCTGTAGATTAACATAATTATACATGCTTATTGTAGTTGTAACGGCAATGCCTGTAGCACCATGGAGCATATGTGTGGGCTGGACCTGTATTTTACAGGGGGGCAGAGGGTGGAGTTGTCGATTCTTGTTCAGTTTTCATCTTCCTCACCCCAGGCCCGGACTGGCCATCGGGAGGACCGGGAGGTTTCCCGATGGCCTGGCCTGCTAAGTGGCCTGCTGGCCTGAGGAATTTTTTTATGTATGTATGATGAACGCAACGCTGCACAAATGTGGATCTGACTCTGCCTCACAGAGAGTGACTGGCTGTCTACATGATGTGGCCTGCCGACATGACCACTTTCATACAGATCATGAAAAGCCCTCGATTGGTCTCTGTGTGTCATTCAAGCTCGGGAGGGTGTGTGTATGTGTGGCGAGCGCGAGCGAGCGAGAGAGAAAGCGCGCGCACCGGTTACGTGTATTGTTGTTGTTAGCATCTGGTGCTAGCTAGCGGCGCTAACGGATATAATGAGCTGTCAACAAGGTGGAGGAGAGTCCTCTCCTGTCAGACTGAGAGATAACTACAGCTCAGGTGAGGTAAAGGACTCTCTGAGTGTTTAGATAGTTAACTTAGTCTAAGTTATCTCAGTGGGTCTCAAACGGTTTGGTCACCATTTATGTAAACACATATTTCCATTTGAAGGGGGAGTGATTAGTAAAATATGCATGAATAATACAAAAAAAAATTTAACTAGGTGAAAAAAGGTAAGGTAAACTTTATAAACTTGTTGAGAGCTAAAACTAGTCTTTGCTGCTGCCTCAAAGAGGAGCAGGGGGAGAGGGGGGAGACGGGGGAGGCTGGTTCAGGAGCCCAGACACACTCACAACTATAAATGAACCAAAAACAAATAAATAAACAAGTTTCAATGTTTTTTCATATTGGATATGGTATGTTATTGGTTATGGCCATGTTCTTATGATTTTATGATTAATTAAATGTATACAGTTCTGTTTCATATGAGTGTAGTCTCTTTATTTCCCCCTCAAAGTGCACCAGATTGATGCATTTAAGTCCAACATTTTAAAAAAAAATCTTACCGGGGGGGCATGCCCCTGATCCCCCTAGAGGATTTGAGATCCACCTCCACTTAAAATATGTTCACATGGATAGGTTCAAAAATAGATTTGCACTTTTTTTTAAAATAGTAACCCATGTCCATATGTTTATTCTGTGGTAGTAGATTTAAAGTTTAGGGCTATCACTATGGGCAGCAACGCTGTAAATATTGACAAATAAATCCAGGAAAATTGCACAAAAGAAAACTGGTAGTGGCCTGGCTGGGTGTATAATTCCCGGCCTGACATATTGTCCCAGTCCGGCCCTGCCTCACCCTCTCAAACTTTGAGTTGCGAGCGCTGCTAAAGAGACGCGCTACCATGGAAACCAAACAATGGTGTAGCTGTATTAAAGTCTGAGTGGAAACAGTCGTGAGTAAATCTGATTTTGTCAGAAATCGGGAGAAATATGACCCCGGGAGGAAACCGGGGAGAGGGCAATGAAATCGGGAGTCTCCCGCGAAAATCGGGAGGGTTGGCAAGTATGACACACACACACACACACACACACACACACATAATGTTCGTATTTAGTCTCCTGATTTTAAATGGGAATTAAATAATTTGAGTGTTCCCAAAGCACCAGTGTTCTGCAGTTTGTGTGGGCCTACTGTACTGTTGCACAGTTTTGGAAGATTCATAGCTAACCACACTGAAGATTATGGATTATCTCATATTTTTAAGACTCAATTTGTCCTCTCTCTCCCCCCCCCCCCGTCTAACATCACCAGATAATTTAAGGGGTCATTTCTCAAAAATGTCTTCCGGGGGAGGATCCCCCCGGACCACCTTAGTATGGTTTGGTCCTTATTTCCATAGCGCCACCAAAAATATCCACCAGCCGCCACTGTTTGTAATCATGGTGCAGTATTGTGTTTGTGCAGGTTGCACAAATACCAACCTGTCAGGACATCGAGTCCACAGTTTCCCTAACAGGAAAAGAAAGCTAGCTAGCTTTGGGTCCTGGGTTCCCTGCTCTCTCTCTCCCCTCCGGTACAGCACCGTAACGTAGTGTGGATTTGCATTAGGTAACGTGAGATACGGCTGATACTTAGTTTCTGTTATGGATCAGTATCAACAGTCCTGCCAGTAACATAACTATATTATCAATACTACTTTAGTTATAGCCTGATATATGACAGGGTTGCCAACTTTGGGTACCTGGCTGGAGTGAGATTTTGATATCATGGGTTTAATTACACATATGCGCACTAAATGACTGCTATCGTGTCAGCAGCGGGACCTTAGCATATATATATAGGATATATATACACAATATATACAAATACACAATATTGGACACAGACTATAAAGGGCACAAAGTTTCATTCACTAATGAAAGTCAAACACATGTTTGTTTCCACTGTTTTATTGTGTGCCTGTCGCGATAAGCAATTAATTGACTTATTGTACGATAAATAAAAATGAACTCGATAAATTGCCATTTACATGAGGATGTGCCTTTTCTTATCAAGCTCCACATTTGTGGAATCAGCTTCCAGTTTGTGTTCGGGCGGCAGACACCCTATCCGTTTTTAAGAGTGCGCTTAAGACCTTCCTTTTTGATAAAGCTTATAGTTAGGGCTGATTAGATTCAGCCCCTAGTTTTGCTGATATAGGCTTAGTTTGTCGGGGGACATCTTACTTCTTCCTTCTCTCTGCCTATACCTGTGTACTCCCATGTTCCGATTAACCCAGCTTCCCCAAATCTCTTTCTTTTTGGTGTCTATATACGCTGGGATCCGGAGTCATGGATGATCCTGCGGTCCTGTGTCCTGCATCGCGAGCCCTGGATCTTGAGTCGTGGCTTTGGTCCTGGATCATAGGTCCTGGATGGATATCCTCGTGGATCCATCTTCCTATTACACACACATGCATTTCCAAACATTTGGACTACCTATGTTGCAAATGTATTATCTTTTCAATTTACACACGCCATCTATTGCACGACTGTCCGTCCTGGGAGAGGGATCCCTCCTCTGTTGCTCTCCCTGAGGTTTCTTCCATTTTTCCCTTTAAACTGTGGGTTTTCTTCGGAAGTTTTTCCTTGTACGATGTGAGGGTCTAAGGACAGAGGGTGTCGTATTGTCATACTGATATTTTGTACAAACTGTGAAGTCCACTGAGACAAATGTAACATTTGTGATATTGGGCTATATAAATAAACATTGATTGATTGATTGATTGACTAGCAGTTTGAAAGGATGTACTTGAATTATTATTATATATTATCATTATGTCAGGGGTCTAAAATGGTCATACAACGGTGCCGACAATATTATCGTTTATCGCAATAATTTCCTGGAAAATGTATCCAACAAAATTAATTATCGTGAGGCCTATACATGAAACACACACACACACAAACAAATCTACAGACTTACTCCAAACTGCCAAACATATTAATTAACACACTCTATTTTGGCCTAGTAGAACAATAAGAAGCAGACTTTTACTTTTGTATAATTTCTACTGGATCTTAGATCTGCGCTTGCGCAATACGGGTCGGCAGTTGCCAGAGAGTATTTGTGTTGGGTAATCTCTGGTAGGGCTAACCCATACAGTGGTGGGGTGAAGTCAGTATTTGCATTGTAATTACAGACACGCTCCCCTTGACAGTGAAACGCCACGCGTGAGGTTTAGATTATTTCCCTGTCTCAATACAAATTGAACTGTATGAAATAAAAAGGCACATTTGTCTTGTAGTAAATAAAAAGGGCGACCTGGAGCCAATCCTGCAATTTCCCCACAGGTGAAAGAGTTGACATGCTGAAAACCCAACCCCTGCAGGGGGTCTGGGGGGATTCTCCCCCAGGAGATTTTTTGAAATACTAACATAAAATACACATTCTGGTACTCTCTTGAGAAGAAAAATAAATACATCTATTACTACACGACATATTTAAAAAAAATGAATGCCATTTTAGTCTTTTGTTACTTCACAGAGAGAAGAGTGGAGAGGCTGTGTGAATTACTTTACATTGTGGATAAGGGTGGATAGCCCCCATTGTTCTGTGTGTCAAAATGAAAGACAGCCCACACACCTATCAATCATCAAACCGTGGGGTCTTATTTCATTACGTGTTGATTTCTATCAACACGTAATGTTGTATCGATGTATAGAGATGTACTACAGCAAAAGTATTCTCCGTGGGGACTTCCTGCAACAACACCACGCCGTTATCTTGATTCTGATTGGCCAGAAGACATTATCAAAGATGTTCTGTTGAGAAGACGATCACTACCTGACAAAAGTTTTCAAAACCGTTTCTAGTCTTCGGTATTCTTGTTTTTGGCGTGAGAATAGTTTGGGCAGCGTGAGAGCGTGAGATTGAGAGTGAAAGCGTGTGTCACACGCCAGATGCGTGAGAGTTGGCAACCCTGATATGATAGCTAACTTTACAATGTTGTGATGTGACGTTAGCTAACATTCTGTAGCGGAAGTGAACATTTCTTACAAAAATGACGCCAGATGTCACTGTAGTGTATATTTCTGTATATTATTTTTAAAAGTGTATTTATTATTTTCCTACACATTTATTCACAGGTGTCTTTAACCTGGTAGTTGTTCTTTAAGGTATTAGTTTAGGGTCAAGAAAAAGAACACAGTATACTTGGACTTCCACTGCAGCGTCAGGGTTAGGTTAGGGAAAAGGGCAGCTGCGTGGGGCACTGGCTCTCAGGGATAATATTGTGGTTAAAAAAACCTTCTAAAAAAACTCCAAGGGAAATACATACAACAGTTCAAATTCATAGTAAAGTGGTTAGGGTTCGGGGAAAGCGCAGCGCTCCAGATGAGCGCTGCGTGGGGCACTGGCTCTCGGGGATAATATGGTGGTTAAAACCTTCTAAAAAAGGAAATACATAAAATGTTTGTAAAAGCCCTGTTAAAAATAATAACACAATTAAAAAAGAAAGAGTGGAGCAGACCACAGAAGAGGTGTAACAGCGGGGCCTGGAGACTACCCTCCTGGGGACCTATAATTGAGGCGGGTCAGTAAAAAGGCCTGGCAATGGTGTATAATCATTCATAAAAGTAGACAATATTAAGAAGGTATAAAATGAAGGTGTTAGTCAAATAATTAAAAAGTGCTTAGAATAAAAAGTTTTTTATTAAAAATCACACCCCACATAAAATGCATAATGAATAAATAAATAAACACACAATAGTAAAAAACGAATTGTCAATAAATGAAGTGTAATTAAGGGTTAGGGTTATGTTGTTATCAAATTTCCAAGGCGAAACGGTTTCAGTACAGAAATGATCTGAAATGTAATTATCGATACATTTCACTGATGCTGGAGACAGAGTAAGCCGGCACAATTTAACAAGTGAGTGGTTCCACGAATCGCCCAACCTCCTTAATTAACTAACAAGTTGAGTTATAGGAGTTGATGATTACTAACGCGCAGTAGTTGTGAATGCCCTGAGTTTGTGGCCCGTGCAGCGCACATTTCAAACCAACAAAATGAACTGGTAGCCATGAATGACAACTCATAGTCAGCAAGAAAACTGAAGGTTTCAGGAACTCTGTGGTAAGTTGTTTTCAAAGATGCTGGAAAGTCATTCATCATCAGTCACACAGTATAATTATTCTGCATTCACAATTACTCAAAATGTTCCCTCCAATTAGAGTTCCTTCGCCAGATTTCTTAATTTTAATTAAAAAAATGACCTGTCTTGCTCCGAGCAGATTGCTGCGTAAGAATCCTCCTGATTTCTCACAAAAACAATCCATGTGTGAAGATGGAGTCTCTTTAACGGGGCCTGGGCGGTTCTAACAATAAAGGTGTGCTCCATAGTGTTGGAGTGGTTTTAATGCACAAGTTCATGCATTATTGTTACAGAAATCAGCTGGGCAATTATCCCCACAGATGCTTTCCTAGAGAGTATTAAACAATGGTAATCATGTATTTTTCTACGAATGCTTCCCGATTCATTTTTCTTACCAAAGCCTAATCTTTTGAGAGTACATGAGTTATTATTCATTTCTGCAATGCTTGTACCACGAGGGAATGTTCCACCATAACATCAGTACGAATCTAACACTATATATTGCACTTTGCCTCTCTTAAAAGCTGAATTGTGGGAGTTGGGTTAGTAAAAACAATAAATTGCTTTTTTTAATTGTTGAATTAAATAAATACGTATAAAGAACATTGGAAAAACATCTCTAGCCTTTTGGGAGACTTTTGTTTCCAGTGTTTCCCGCCGTCCCCGCCTTACTGAAGGTTAATTGACAGCCTGCTGAGAAAGAGAATGCCTATTAAAGGTCAGTCTTGCTCACTGCAGGATGGCCCTTCCAGATGTTATGCAAAGGTCAGACTCTTACCTTTAAAAGAGGGACTAAGTGGTCAAGATCAAAGAAATAAATTAGATTCACAGCTTGAGTGTTTTTGGATAATGGAGGTGCCTAGGTTGGACAGAAGCCAAATAAAAGATTTAGCATGTTGTTCTGGAAAAGTTGTATTCTTCTCTGCAGTCCTTTTACCCTTTGTAAATCCATCGTGTGGATCCATTCAGAGATTGCTTTACATAAAGCCACTTTACATCTTACAATGACATTATTGATGTACCCAACCTGAAAAGAGGTGACTGCGACTCGCTCAGGTAGTGTTGACTCAGTTATTGACAGACAGAATGCGGAACGATCGGCTCCCTGACTGACTTCTTGGTTTGTTGTGCAAATGCTGGAACCTTGCAAAAATAATTGGTTTGTTCTCACTTGAGGAAACACTAAAAGGCGGTGTGTGCGCCTGGAGTCTGACTCCACTGCGAGTTTAGTAGGTCAGGGAGCACTGCCACTCATTCCCTTCAGCTATTGAACGTTTCCCCTTGAAGTCACCGTGATAGAAGATGTTCCTCACGTTCATCTACATGTTGGTGTTTCTCAGTCGTGAGAAACTCTGTATCAGCAGTTGTACTTTTCTCTGCAATGCTTTTGGCTGCTAAGCCTCTCACCTGGTTCTTGCAAGCTGTGCGAATTGTGCTGCCACAACTATCCGGAGGGGTTTGTGTTCTCAGCAAGAATGTGACTTCTCCTAAGACACCAAGCTGTTTGTGCAGCCTACCTCAGACCTGGCACGCTACAAGTGGCGGCTCGGCCTTTTTGGGGGATACTTTCCCAAATGGGATTGTTTCCGTCAGATCAGATTAGGAATCTTCAATGCTTGCAACTCAAATCATGACAGAACCATAGTACTAGCAGCCCAAATCAAACCTGCAAGTCTAGCGAATCTGATGTGAAGTTGGATTGCTTTTCGGAACAGGAAGACAAGCTGTGTTGGCAATTAGCAGCGCTTTGAGAGAAATAGTTCTATTTAAGCAAACCCATAATGACAAAATAACTTTTAACAATATTGCCATGTCTAATAATGATTGCATTTCTGTGATAAATACAAGTGTTTCTGCTTCTCCAAAGAGACAACACATAAAGGCTTTGTTCAACATCCAATAAGTTATTTACACAATTATAAAATAGTATTATTATCATTCTCAGCTGATATGTGAATGATTAGGTAACCTACAATTATAAAGCATTCATTCTAAAAGTGTATTTGCTCTTATTTCAATATTTTTCGTAGCACAGATTGACCATTCTCCAAAATCTGTTGGCTTATGTCAACAGATTTCAAATAACTGTATTAGGCGCTTAAAAATATTAGGTTTAATGTATTGCTTTCAACTCACCTAATACAGTGAGGGGACATTTTGACATAATACATTTAATTAAAGTCAATGTTTCAGTTTTTTTCCAGTGAGGAAATAAGGACGTAGATAAATGATGCTACCATTGCTAAGAAACCCGAACTGGTGGGTTAATAATTATATATTTCCAAAAACAATTGTTTCAAAATCTCATCTTTCTGCTTGGATTAATTTCCTCGTCCCAGGTGTATTGAAGTCACTGAAATCCTGCGACAGTCAGAGGTGGCACCCGGTCCACCCTCCCCGGGGTCCACCCTCCCCGGGGTCCAACCTCCCCGGGGTCCAACCTCCCCGGGGTCCAACATGAGGCTGAAGCTAATGTTGTCCTCAGAAACTGGCTGCTTACAACAAATGGCTCTCAAAATGTATTCTAACCTCATTACCACTTATCATAAGCATCCAATTCCCTGTCCTCTCTGGAGAGTGCAAATCTCTCGGGCTCCTGCTCTCCAGACGCTGCAGATGAGTTCTCACCGACACCAGAGCCGCTTTCATGTGTGTGTTGTGTGTAAGTGTGAGTATCCTTCTTCCAATAAATCGCTTGATTGCCTTACTTTGTTCCACACTGATTGGGAAGCACTTTATCATTGGATTTGCATTTGCAGATTAGGCCTCCACTGAAAAAGCAAGGATTTGTCCTAGATCCCGCCTCGTTTTTATTCTAATGTGTTGCGAGCCGTAATTTCTGAAGACTTGAAGAAAGTCCTGCAAAGATGACAGGAAATTTACATCGGCTGTATATCATCAGCGCGCCGTGGTAAATGTTTTATTAGAGAAATGCAAAGCCTAAACTTCATTGTGTTTGATTTCTCTGCTTTGTGTTTGTGTGGCCAGGTTTCAAACCGTAAATCTGACAGCTGCTTGCCACAGCTGTTACACACCACATGGTATCGCTGTATTGTTTGTGCACAGGTAAAGCGTTTGAGCGATAAGGGAACGCCAAGATAAAATCCCTCTGCAGTGAAAGGTGCTGTTCTGTACTGATGTGGGGGCGCTGCTTGGCAAAGAATCAGTCCTGCCACAGAGTAGAATAAACCTTCAGACAAGATGTTACCACGAGGAACATTACATGATAGGAATGGTCAAGTTCATTCATTGTAGAATTTGAGGCAGGCATGTAACTGAAGATTAAGAACACATTTTGAAATTGCATAAAATGTCATGTTAAGAAAAGATTGATAGGTGCATTTGTGTGACTGCTTGCTCAAATAACAGTTTGTGAGACCGAATTATGATTTTAGAAATCTATTGAACACGTGTTGTTCTATGGAATACGTTCTCTAAGGTTTAACCAGCAGAACAAACTGGTTACTGTTTTGTTATCCATATTGGAATGTGTGTCCCAATTCATTTGAAAATAACTGCATTTCTGCTGGATTCTTTGTCAGTTGAAGTGCAGTATGAAGAGGGTTATTTAGCGTAATGAATTGCCTCAATGATCAACAATCTGGCACATTTCTGGCAAAACAAATTGGATATCGTGAGTTGGAGAAGTTCCATGGACAATTTCACTTCTAACTGCTGTCAAAACATCTTTTTTTAACTGTAGTGAGCTTGGTTTGATAGTTAACAAAGTAAAAAGCATGTTACATGTTCATGTGAGTATCCATCCTATCCTGAGCATCCGTACTAAAGAGGACAATTCAATCCAATCTGGACCCATCTCTGCTCGGCCGTTGGGGATGGGCTTTGTCATGTTGTTTTCTTTATTCCTTATCCCTCTGGTACATTATTGACACTCGTATCGGGTTGTTTCAATTGTTATTATTCTAATTCATAAAGGAAATGATTCTGAAGATAATTAGAATTGGTTTATACAAAAATGAATCACACAAAAACAAAAATATTTGTCCATAAGGTAATGTCACTAACTGATTTAAAATAGGCTCAAATAAAGAAGAACATCACTCTTTTTGTCCACATTTGTAATCTCCAAAGTAGGGGACATCATGAAGACTAGTCCCAGCAGTTTGTCCACACTTTTCTTTTCTTTTGAGTTGTTGGTCAAATCTTTATGAATTTCTCCTTTTGCAATTGCTCACCTCCTTTTCCTTGCATTGCCTCTGCATCCAACACCAGCAGCTTTCCCAGCATGCATTGAGAAGGGATTTACTTGCATCCCATAGAGAACAGGGATGAAGCTCACAGCACGTTCAGTGGTGCGATGGCTGCTGAGATCCTCGTCTCTGATGAAGACAGATCGCTCAGAGTTGTGTTCAGTGGATTCAGCCTCAACCTGTCCTCGCCTGGCAGGTGGAGCACTCACTGGTTCTGAGAGAGGAAGCTGTGGTCACAGTTTCCTGTTTGCCCCACGATCCGGTCCCAACATTAAAACTGCTGCTTATTTCCCTTGATTCATCACTACAGTCCTCGAGCCCAGGCTCATGGCATTACAGTATCATGTGATAGTCACAACATGTGTATCTATTGATTGTCCCAACCATTTCAAAAACAATGTCTTTTGTTTTGTAAGTATCTGCACCACGTGTTTTTGCTGTGTGGTTAATCAACTTTTGTCTGTGCCAATATCAAGCCACAATTATAGTTTTTACTTCTTTATTAGAGTTGTATAATGTTATAATTTTTTCCTTCTAATTTGCTATTCTTTTCTAACCAGATAGTTAAAAGGTTTAAACCTAAACATATCTTTACCAGTGTTATCATCCGATTGAGTTTATGGTGAGATTATTTTTCTTCTTTTACAATGAACTATTAAATCCTGTATGCCAGTGACGGACAGACGGATGGACGTCCCTTCGTTCATGAGCCCAACAGGGCCAATGAGGAAAGAGATGGTCTGGTTGGGACAGCTCATTACTTAGTGGATCAGAAAATGCAATGAAGGTGTAAATATGTAATGACATCTTCCAATAATGTTGCAGTATGAGATCCATGTTTGACTTCTGGTCTTCCCCTGAGGCCGGCGTGGTGTTGTACACAGCCTGATGTTTATTCACTCCTCTAGCAGAAACGCAATGAGCCCTTGACTGCAGCCTTGCTTATGTAGAGCGATGGATCAAGGCCCTTCAAATCTATTTGCTGTGAAAGTGTCTTTGAGGGAGTGAAGGTCTCTGGTTTCACTGCAAAGGTGTTGGGAGTGGGCTGCTGCATTGCCAACACTATGAGTTGCTTTATTTTGTTCATGTTATACCACAACAAATAACATTTGTTGTTAACTTAACAATATTGGAAATGTTGCATCAAATGAACGCTGAACAGAACATTAGTCATTTAAGATCAGTAGTATGCTGCTAAGACACTTGGTTTACTGCTTACAGAATGCATGAAACATATGTCTCCTGAGATAAGAGCAGTAATCTTAATAAGTAGGAGGGAGATACTTGGTTTGTCCAACAAGGTAGACAAAGGCTTAGTGTCCTTGGTAACAATGTTAATCTTCAAGACTTTGAATGTAATGTAAACTTAATCTCTCATCCTTATACACCAGGTTTGAATGTTTGAAAGTGGGCCGGTTGATACGTGGTCACCAGATGCTCTGAGAAGCAGAGAGAAACACGTCTGCCAGATTCATGCAAGAGAGGAAGTGTTATAAGTGTTGCATGCAGGTAACAAAATACAATAGAGCAAAACAATCATAGTTATTAGGCAAGGCAAGGCAAGGCAAGGCAAGGCAAGGCAAGGCAAGGCAAGTTTATTTATAGAGCACTTTTCAACACAAGGCAATTCAAAGTGCTTTACAACAAATGAAAGACATTAAGAACATGGCATTTAAAATCAGTCATTAAAAAGAAAAGCTAATAAAATAAACATTAAAAGAAGAAATACATGGATAAACATTAAAAGAAAAAATACATGGATAAAAGTTACAGTGCAGTCTAAGATATGAATAATTCAATTAAAAGCAGCGACAAAAAGAAAAGTCTTCAGCCTGGATTTAAAAGTAGTCAGAGTTGCAGCGGACCTGCAGGTTTCTGGGAGTTTGTTCCAGATGGAGCATAATAACTGAACGCTGCTTCTCCATGTTTAGTTCTGACTCTGGGGACAGAAAGCTGACCATTAAACAAAGTTACGCCAGGTCTGAATCAGTCGGCACCAATATCTTAATGGATCAACAAAGGTTTGTTTTGAATAGTGTGCAGAATTGGAAAGGAACAATTGTCCACCACTTAAATATACCAAGTACACAGCATAATCTGCCTGTTGTTATTCTGTATTAGAAATGTCACATTAAATCACTCTATTTCCTCTATTCACAATATCTATTACAAACGGCTCGATTCAATAGAGGCTCTACATTCCAACACCAATAATATATGAACTGTGCTTATCTTTGGTATTTACGTTTTTGTTTAATAAGCCAGAAGGCATAACTAGTTATCATATTAGTTAAGCCAAGGCTGATTCTCTTTGATTGAATAACTTCCAGAACAACCCTCTGCCCGCTCAAAATGCGAGCTGCAATACAAACACAGTGGAATGCTAAACAAGCTCTCATCGCTCCATGTTGAGAAGCTGCTGCCTCTCTATTCACTGTGACTGACACTCCCTAGACAAGTGTTTACTGCTCCTTTTCTGTCTGCTTTCCTAATTGTTAATGAGGTGATTAGGAGCAGGATGGAGCAGAGGACGTCTCTGAAAAGACAAACAGTGGGTGTGCACTTGAAAAGGACGTTTCAGGGACATCTGGAACAGGGGCATTTGGTTACACCATATCTCAGAGGACAGCCTTCTTTCAACTGTTCTTCAGAAAAGATCTGATCTCTATTTTGTTCTTGAAAGTTCTTTGTGACCAACGAACTGTGGCTCATTCGAAAAGGCCAAGGCAGCTATTGCTTTTTATTCTTCTCAGTTTTTTTCCATATCAACCACAACTCGTATTTAGCATGTTTAGCTCCAGAGCTAGCTTCTTAGCTCTTATTAAATCAACCTGTTAATTCTGCCCCTAAGCAGCTGTACACACATTTGACTCTGATCCAACATGCACTGCCAAAGGGTTTAGTCTTATTGGTCACAGATGGCACCAATTGTAATGAGCAATATTTCTCCAGAATGTTGAGTGCCAACTGATGATGAACCCAAGGTACTTTACTAACTTACACCATGCGTTCACAGGTCTAGCACTTACTCATTTAAGGGTCAATATTTGATGGTCAAAGAGGTGTCTGGATTCAATCAAGTTAAAGGATGTTTGATAAGTTACAGCTCTGGAAACAATTAAGCATCATCACTTTCTCTGGATTTACTATTTATAGGTATGTGTTTGATTAAATGAAACGTTTTGTATTATTTTATAAACTACTGAAATGTCTCTGTGTTGGAATTCAACAGAAACTGGAATGGAATGGCTGCCATACTGTACATGTAGAGATAGAGATTTAAGAAAGATGTTTACTGTCACTTGGGACCCAAAGAAAAACAACCATCTTCCTGTCGTGTGTTCTAGAGGATTGTGTGCATGTAAATGGTCTGCAAACGCTAACATTGTGCAGACACATTTTTAGAGCTTAATATATTTATATTTAATACTTTCTGGCAGAGACTAAACCATAGTTCTGAAACTAACCCGCAGTTCCTGTATCTGCTGGAGAGAGGGGAGTTCTGATGGAGCTTGCCGCTGTATTTAAATCCTCCACATTAAAGAAGGGGCCTCAATCAGCTGTGAGTTAGACTACAGACAAAGTCACTGTGTGGGAGGGTGTAGGGGTTGGTTTGGAACTGGGCCTAAATGTGTTTGCCCGACCCTCGTTTGATCTGTCAGTGTCTAATCACCCTGCTCCCCTTGGTTTGTCTGCCTTCCTACTCCTGCTGTCTCTTTGTTTTTCTTCTTGTTATAGGTCCACTAAGCCGGTGGCGTACAAGTGAACTGTAGTTTGAAACTTCTAGACAGTTGCAGACAGGAAGTTGCTTCACTCAGCTGCTGACTTCCTGTGATCTGATCTACAGCGTTTGTATTGTTCATTTCCACCACTGAAACTGGTTTGCGCTGATTAGCTATGCTGCACTGACCTTTGATATCCAACATGACAGGCAGAGCATGCCACGGCAACCCAGTGCTCATTATAAATGGCAAGTTTAAATTCTCTAAACAGCCTGCAAGCTTGGACTGGCTGAAAGATAGTTTACACTTCATTTCCTAACTGGCTAAGCCGCCAACTTGTTAAATGGTGCAAGGCGACATCGCCTGTGATCTCTGATGGGTCATTACACTTTTTTAACGGCCTTCCTTGTTATTCCAACTTTGGTGACAAAAATGTGACAGATGAAAGTGATAATAAGATGTAGCCTTAAAGGAGCTATTTGAAACACATGCCAGAACTTGTATTCAAAACATAATTATGTTATGAACAACATAACAGTGTGACGTTGTGTCACAGACGTCTTTGTATTGTCATTGAATTCTTTGTTTTGACACTGTGTTGAAATGACAATGCTAACTAACAAGCTCAGTCTCATCATACCAGAGAGGGAGTGAGTCACTGTTGCACCAGTCCAACCCCAGATCAGAGGTAGAAGTATAACTGCCCCCCCTCGCGCCATGGATGTATGAAGAGACCTGGATACAGCGTTGGAGGTGGTGCACTATTCAAACCTATCAAAGTAGCCCAGTGGAGCATGCAGTAGAATATTTGAATGTATTAATGATTTGGGTAAAACTGTAAACTGGACTTTGACGCAATCACATGTGACTTTTGAGAGACCATATGGACTTTTAAGGACAAAGGGCCAGCGGGGGAAGGTGGCCGCATGTCTTGACTTGCACTGTATGCAAATGCTCTCGCCACCTGTGAGTGGGGGAATTTAAGATTTGGGGTGTGGGATATTTGGGCTGCCAATCAAAGGGGAGGGATCGGATGATCCCTCCCATTGCTTAAGCATAAATGCAGAAGACACAACTGAATTCTCTCTCTTTTCTGCTGGCTGGCTGACGTGATCACCAGGTAAATTCGGGTTCCCAAGTATATTGTATTGTATGTATTATTGTATTGAATGTAATGATTTGTGTTGCATTGTAATATTGGCATTAAAGTAGATTATTGTTGACTTGGTGGCACTGAATTCCTTCCATATAAAACAGCTCTAGACGGACGCGGAGAGATTTGAAACGTGGAGCGTAAATCCCTTTCAATATCTAACAAGCATGAAGCCAAAGTGGTCTGACTCTCCAGGAAAGAAATACCGATCTGGGCCCAGCGAGCGGGAGCACAGCGGTTTGCCTAAGCTCCATTTCTAATCAAAAGTGTCGTGCTCATTCTCGGCTCAGTGAAATGAATGGAGATGGAAAATAACTCTGCATTTGGCCTTTAGCCCAATTTAAAACTTGTAGACCCTAATGATTTCTGAAGGGCTTTTCTAGTGTTCATCCTGGGGAGTTGATTTAGCTTAAAATGTGTATATATGCTGATTTACAGACATGTTTTACCAAAGTCAATGGGAAAAGAAAAAAAAGTCGGCTCAATGATGTCAGGGACTAACAAGTTGTAGGCACCACCTTTTGGCCTCGACCTGGGGGAGGAACTCCACCTGGGGGAGGAACTCCACCTGGGGGAGGAAATCGACCTGGGGGAGGACCTCGACCTGGGGGAGGAACTCCACCTGGGGGAGGACCTCGACCTGGGGGAGAAAATCGACCTGGGGGAGGAACTCGACCTGGGGGAGGAACTCAAGCAGACCCCAGGAAGTAATCTGGGAAATCTTTGTAGTGGCCAAACCGGGCTAAAGTTAAACGCAAGTGCCCAAGTTATTTTTGAATGACTATTGATGGACGAATTTAGATTGTATCAAACCGATAGTCGAGGTCAAATACTGCCCAATAGTTCTTTGGTGCAGGTGGCTCAGAATGATATGTTGCAACTTAAACCAAGTCACAGTTTTTACATCAAATATGACTGGAGCATTTCTAGGGAATATATTACATAATATAGTAATATTTGTTAATATTGACAATAATAACAAATCTGCTGGATGTTAAATAGCTTTGCATTAAAGTAGGGCACTCTGTCTTATATTATGTGTCACGATGAAACTAAAGGGAACACAACAAGTTTAATGTATTTTCTTTTAGTCTTCATTTTCATCATCATAAAGACACACGAAGAGAGTACACAAGATACCGTAATTCCTTCGCTCCCAACAACGTGTGGAGCTTGGTTTGTGTCAATAATACTTTGTGTTATCTGGATTGAAGAATCTAAATGTGTTTTTTGAAATTCACTTCATTGTAAACAAAGACTTTTTGCGTAAACCTTTTATCTGCAACCTTGTTCTGATTGTTCTCCCTCTCTGTTGAATAACCAAAGGGAAAAGAAATCAAGAGCCTAAACCCAATTATGCTTCAGTGTTTCCCCCACGCTTGTTTCATCAGCAACATCTTAAGATTAAGAAGAAAGGTGAGAAGAAAAATCCTTCACCCTGACAACAGGGAAGTGAATAAGCAAAGATGTAAGTCAAACAATTGGCTGCCGTTTAAAAGAAAGCATGAAAAAATACCATCTGTTTGAAAGATCTCCATATCTCATGCAAATGGGCTTTGTTCAACATTATCAGTCATGGTAGATGTTACGTGCCGCTATCATCCTATATCCAAATTCAGAAAAGGGGCAAAGCTTCCTTGAGACATGCCAGCATTTGTTGAGGGGAGAAGGAATATAACCCTAAATGAAATCTGAACAGTACTTTCTATTTCTTAAACATAAGAAATCAGGGATGAGCGGGAAAATAATGTCCTAGTAGTTCAGCCGATCACATTTAATGCATTAACCCCTGTGTCGTTTACTGCTTTATTTATGAGAGAGCCAGAGATGGAATGAGTTGAAAAAGTAAAGTGGGAAAGAGGGTGGGAAAGTACATAATCCTGTTAGCAAGTGTGTGGAGTAGGAGATTGGAGCAGAGTGCATTATGGGCAACTTCTATCTGTGCTTGAGAAGCAGTGTAGAAAAGTTTCCCGTTGATGCCAGATTCAGCATAAGCAGAGGATCCATATTCACAAAATGTGCTCAGAGGCTTAGGGCTTGTGATGAGAAGCCTGCCGCGGCTCTTTGGAACCACTGAGAGCCTAAGTGTGCTGCAGGGGCCTGAAGTGGCTTTTATTCAACCAAGACTTCCTACTGCCAATGACGTGGGCCAAAAAAGAAAAGAACTGCAGGCTCAGTTGGTGCATAGGATTTTCACAGATTCCACTACTGTGAGAATGTTACAGTGTGCAGACTGCTTGAAAAATACCTCAAATATTCACTAAATCAACACCTAAATGCAGATGATGGCAGTTCTAAGTAAATGCAATTGGGGGAAATGCTCCCCTAATTGAAATGCCAAGAAAATAGCAAAATGGTGCTTTTGTGGTGAGGTCAATGGATTAGGAGGCACTGGCTAGTGTCGGAGAGAGATTTACACACATGTGAAGTAGTTACAATTCACCATTTAATTGTGAGGTTGTAATGAATACAATTGGTGACCAAATGTTGCATATCAGCATTCTTCACAACACAGACATCGGCCTACAGGTAGTATTCGATTCATGTTATGTAGGTGAATGTACTTCCACTATTCATACTCATACAACATGTATGAATATATATTATTTCATGGTCTTACCTTTACTTGTAAATAAATTCCATTCAACTATGTCATGGGTTGGGTAAGGAAGGCAGAACCAAAACGTAGGACAAAAAAGGGAGGCAGGTATAAAAAACTAAAAGCAAGCTTTAATAAAATAAAACAACATGAAACATGAAACTAGGGGGAAAAGGTTAAACATAAAAGAAAACAGCAAACAAAAGGAACACATGAATCCAGGAAGTAAGACAAACCAAACCGCACTAGGTAACATTGACAAAGAACCCCACAAGAGCACTCTAAGGAAGAAGGCCATATATACACAGGACTAGGTAACACAGGTGGACAGCAGGTGATTACACACAGTGGATAGGACCAGGGCAGGGTAGAAAAAAAAGCAGGAAAACCAAGAGACAGGAAGTAAAACAAGACAACTACACTTTAAATAAAACATAAAACAGGAAACACTACAAAGACAGCCTAAACTATGGGACAAAGATGGCAGTGACTTTGTTGTTAAGAAGTCCTCTTTCTTTTCTTTTAGTTTAAAAGTCAAATGTTTTGCTAGCGCTGGCTAAAGTGGAGGGAGAGCAGGTGTCAGTTACCGGGCCCAAGACACACCCACCTTTATCATTTCAGTGTTATGACAAGACAAGTGAGCCTAACCAAGTAGGCATACAATACATTTGGCAAAAAACTATTTGAATGTATTAAGTTAACAACAAAGCAAATGGCAAATGTGTCCAAAATCAGTCCATCCTCTATGCTTCGATATTGTTTGCTGGTTATTGTAATATGATACATGCCTTTACGAACTGAGCGATTAGCAATATGTCAAAGTCAATTATTCTTCTATTGTTTGTTGTCTGTTTTAGTGGCCTCCCATCTGCTCTGTTTTTCCACTTCACTTCTCCAAGAGAGAGATCTAGATGTTTGCCACGTGCCGAGTCATTTCCATACACCTTCTCCTGTCTCCCCCATCTGAGGAGCTGCTCCCTCTCTCTGGGAGATAGTGCTGTAAATCAGCAGCAATTTACCTTCACAGCCGATTCCCTGTACGACTCTGCAGGTTCCCCCATTTCCTCCGTTCAGCGTGATGTGTGTCTCAATATGAAGTCAGCCCAACATCTGGCTTCACTCAGAGCCTCTTCACTCAGACGCAGCCTCCCGTCTAACTTTCTATACACGTATGTAAACATGTGAAGGAGGAGGAGAAGTTCCCTGTGATTGAAATACTCAGGGAAGCTAGTGTTTTTCATATTTACTGCAGAGTGGGTAGATTATCATAATACATATGCTGCAGTCTTTCTTGAATTTATTTAAAAAAATATGCAAATTATAAATAAGGCAGATTTTAAATAAAGAAAGTGCAACTGAACAAAGCCACATTGTCTGAATCACATAAACTAACTGTATTGGTTTTTCAATACAAATGTGTATTTTAGTATTATTTAATTTAGTTCTGAGCACGGATGATGATGTGACATATATGATGGTTTATTAATACTTTAACCTCTTAAGCCCTGAGCCTGTTTTCAGGTTTCAGGCTCGAAAATGCCACTAACACAACAAAGACTATATCTTCACTTCTAAAAGGGGTATATTAATCATTCTTTCTCTCAAAGCAAGGTTACATCTGTGAGTTGGATGTAGAAGTGTCAGAATCAATATAGATGTTTATATTTCAAAATAAATTCAGATGGAACATAGTAAAAACATGTACATTCTAATGTCCGCCTAAAAAAACCCATTACTTATAGTGAAAACCACCCTTGAATGATGGGTTAGTAGACTAAAAGCTTTAGGAATCCAAACTATAACTTATAATAAGTACCCTGCATCAAGATTGATGCAAAACAAGTGAAATTTGACCTTTTTAGACAGATTTAGAAAAATAAAGTCCAGGCGGACTCACCTCTGGGCAGGGCCGGATTGGGACAATAAATCAGGCCGGGAATTATACACCTAGCCAGGCCACTACCAGTTTTTTGTGCCATTTTGCTGGATTTATTTGTCAATATTTACAGCTTTGCTGCCCATAGTGATAGCCCTAGTTGAAATCTACTACCCAATAATAAACATATGGAGATGGATTATTATTTAAAAAAAATTGCAAATCTATTTAGGAACCTATTCATGTGAACATATTTGAAGTGGGGGTGGACCTCAAATCCCCTAGGGGGGTCCGGGGGCATGCTCCCCCGGTAAGATTTTTTTTTTTAAATGTTGGACTTAAATGCATCAATCTGGTGCACTTTGAGGGGGAAATAAAGAGATTACACCCATATGAAACAGAACTGTATACATTTAAATAATCATAAAATCATAAGTACATGGCCATAACCAATAACATACCATATCCAATATGAGAAAACATTGAAACTTATATATTTATTTGTTTTTGGTTCATTTATAGTTGTGAGTGTGTCTGGGCTCCTGAATCAGCCTCTCCTGTCTCCCTCCTCTCCCCCTGCTCCTCTTTGAGGCAGCAGCAAAGACTCGTTTTAGCTCTCAACAAGTTTTAAAAGTTGATGTTACCTTTTTTCACCTAGTTAACATTTTATTTGTATTATTCATGTATATTTTACTAATCGCTCCCCCCTCAAATGGAAATATGTGTTTACATCAATGGTGATCAAACCGTTTGAGACCCACAGAGAACTTAGACTAAGTTGCAAATGACGCAAAATCGCGTCATTTGCAGGGAACAACGTCTAAGGAACCTTAATATTTAATAAACTATGAATATTTTATATCGATATAACGGGAAAAAACTCATTTAACTGATCTTTTTCATTTATTTTTTGCTAACAGTGAGCCTTTGAATTAGCCCCGAGCGAAAAATGCTAACCTATTACTGCACTGGAAATCACTCCTAGCTCCCTTATTACTTATCTGCACATCCAACAGATTGTTTATGATCGTAAAGACACAGAATCTAACGGTGCCCACCTCAACACTGAAAGATACAAACTCGCGACGTTATCAACAAAAACGTACATCAAAACAAGTGGCGCTAGGTACTAACATGCGCTAGTCTAATGGCTTACCTTCCTCTTTGTCTGGTCTAAACTGGTCTTCAATGGCATTAAAACGATAAAAACGATGATGCAGTTAATCCATAGGTTAATATCCAATGGGACTGTGTCCCCTTTGAAATGTTCTGATAATCCATAAGCAATAAAACTGCAATTCCGTTATCTGCTGTCCGCTCTGTGCTCCGTGTGCTCTGGGTCCCGGCAATTCCTGCTTCCTGCTTCCTTCCGTAGTAAACAATAAATGAAGTCGGCTGCGTAATGTACTTACGCTGGCTGGCATTCTTTATACTTTACGCAGGACTATATCTCTGGAACCCATTGGTCGATTCGTGTGATTTACACCTTTTGCTTAATCATCAGAACCAATAGAATCGATGGGCAGTTCCCAAATCCACGTAACCATTACCATAGCGGACGTAATAGAGAAGCGAACAAAGCATATCTGAAAGTACAAGCCTGGACAACAAAACTTTATACCCAGTATATTGCCATAAATATGATGATGGATTATCAGTCAAAATGTCTACGTGACACAAAGACATTGGATTAACTTTGAGCGGCGTTTTTATTCCGTTGAACACAACTTTTGATCACAAATCAAAAAAGGTAAGACGTAATTATTGTAATATTTTTGAAACCGGATGTTGTTTACTTTCTCTTTTCTGGCTGATAGCTCCAGGATTTCGGGGTCTTACAGTGATGACATTACATGTGTGGAATCTGTGGAGTCTCAGCTTTAATCTGATATCTTGTTTGTGCAGTTAGGATAAGTAATAAGGACATTTCTACCGTGAGTGCTGTGCAAAAGTCCGTTAGCATTAGTTAGCATTTTTTCGCTCCATGCTAATTCAAAGGCTTGGTATTACTCTTGTGTTTCTTTTAGCTAAACACGGTTCACATTGTCAGTTAGCTGAGTTTCTTATCGTTAAAAGGGTATGGAACATTAATAGTTTCATAAATGTTAAGAAGCCCTGAGACATAGTCTCGTAAAAAAACGGTGGGAGGGGTCCACTGGGGGGACCCTCGGGCTTAAGAGGTTAAATAAACTAATTGGTGTAGGTGTTTTATAATAGGTTGTAAAAAAGTTTAAGTTAAAAGTTGTATTTATTCTGGCGAAAGCGACATTTCGTAAGAAATGTTTTTACAAATGTTGTATTAATATGAAATGGGTTCACCTTAATTAAGCTTTTAAAAGGTAAAAGCATGTTCAGTTAGTTGTACTAAACTGATTGGGTTAGTCCTACGAGTCTATCATCAAAAGACTCATAGGACTAACTAAATAATGCCAGTGTTGGAATTACTTTAAAAGATGCATGCAAATTGTTAGCTAAATTGTTTTTAAATAAAGCCAGTGTTTTATTGTATAGAGTGCAACAGTAAGTGGGTAGGTTTACTCCATCTGCAAATGGTGTCTTATTAACATCAGTCCCTGCTCGGAGTTGGGTTGTTTGTTTAGCAGCAGTTGCAGAGCGAAATGTGGGAATGCAGAATAATAAGCATGCAGTTTCTTCACACGAGCCGTCCACCGCAGACCGAGTCACAGCGGTGCCATTATTCCAGTTTGGCAGCAAAAATGTGAATTAGAACAAACCCAGCGAGGACTACAGAACAGCGGGAGAAACCGAGCAGGAAAGGACAAGCACTGTGGAATATAGAGTCACCATTAGAGACAATATCCATCCTGGCCCTGTTTGCTCCAAACTGCTCCATATGACAGCCACAGCAACTATGTGAATTCTGAGGATTAAAGAATTCTAAACAATAACAACAACAACAGTGTTTTGTATCTTTACTCCTGATGTTTCTACAACAAGTCATGAATTTTGAATCTCATCTAACCTTTGTTGGACATTACTCCAAATTGGTTTAACGCAGCCACTGAAATGTGGCAGTTAAAGGGGCCATATTCTTCTCATCTTCTATTTGTATTGTGTGCCTCTACTGTGTAATGTTTACATTCTCCAATGTTCAAAAACTTCTTTATTTTCCTCCTGCTGCAGCAATAATATTAAGTTGTGAATTGGGTAGAATAACTTTATATTATTGCTTTTAACTAAACTGATACAGTTATGAGAAATATGTTGACATAAAACGTTGAATTAAAGTCATCGTTTCAGTTTTTCAGTGTCCCCCGTCTGAAACCAGAGCCCAGTCTGCTCTGATTATTTATGTGGCCGGCTCTGTTGTGATTGGTCAACCGCTTAGAGATGTCCCGCCCCTTAGCCTATCACGTGCAATGTGTTGGAGTGCAAGCCAATAGAAGCGCGAGTGTTACATAGTGATGTCACTGTGCTACACTTGAAAGCAATAGTATTTAGTTGAGCCTAATATTTTGTATTTAAAAAAATATTTCAACTAACTTAATACAGTTCTGGGGAATCTGTTGACAAAGTACATTTAATTAAAGTCAACGTTTCAGTTTGTTCAGTGTACCGATGTCCGCTCCATTGGACACAAAAGAGTCCAATGGAGACCAAAAAGCATAATATGGCTCCTTTAAATATGTCTGGAAAATCTAGTTCACTTGTTTTAAATGCAAATATGCTGGCTCTGTTTCCCCTAGCCAACTAATATTGCTCTGGGAGGAGGATGTTATTACTTATTTACATGAAATTCCTGTTTTAAAACAGCACGTTGATTGTTTTGAAGTAGATTCTAAAATAACCAGACCTGAAAGCCTCATGAAAAATCTATAAGCCCAGCAGCTCTACTGTCTGATACTTGGGAGTTTATGACTTCAATTCCGGTGCCACAACCATGTTTTTAGCATTCACCAAGCTGCAGTCTTGTTGTACCGCTCTACCCTTATTCTCTTTAACAGCATGCTCATTTTAAATTCAGGCTGCTGGCTGTGCTCTGTTTGGATCTGCAGTCCATAATCAATGATTCACAATCAATAACCCCGAGGGATTACAGGGTGCAGGAACTATAAAATGACAAGGTTCCCCAGTTTTTGTCTCCGCAGAATTTTTGATGTTTCAATTTGGTGTCTCAAATGTTAACACCAGCATGATAGGATTGGTCTTAAGGGGATTTTCACAATACTTTCTCTTAGCAGTGCTGGTGTCTTTTAAACAGATGAGCACACATAAGTACAAGACAAAGGCTTCTCCTGCAAAGCTGTCTCTGCTCTCCTCCCACATGGTTTGTCTGCTGGGTTATTCATTGTTGCAGGAGATGGTCTCGGTCCAGGACATGTGTCTATTCACTGTGAGATATTTCACAAAAGCAAGCTTTACTCTGAAGATTCATTTTGCTGTGAGACGCTCGGAAAACAATAGCAAGAAACACATTCAGATCCACCTGAATGATGAGATGTTTATTCTCAACCTGCAAGAAGCTTGTTTTTTACAAAGCCCACACACTCACATTGTTTGATTTGAATAAGTGTTTTCCACATATTAAATACATTTTGTAAGGGTCTCTATCTTTTTGTCACATCTGCTTAAGCCTTGTCTTCAAAGCCTGTTTTTTATTTCAATATACAGAGGGTGTCGTATTGTCATACTGATATTCTGTACAAACTGTGATGCCTTTTCAAATGAGTGTGCAAGTTTGATGTATTGCCAGCCGCGTAACCAATGTTAGTTGAATAATGCCGACAAACAGCTTTGGTTCGGTCCACCTGTATTTGTCCGTCATCCTTGTACGTAACTGCTTAACCAAAATGTTCCCAAACCGGAGACTTAAATGATGCTGGAGGATTTTCGAGCTCAACTTTATCTGCGTTCGCCATTTCGACAGTAACTCAAATTACTGACTACAAAGGAACGCATCCCTCTGACCAGCTCTCATAGTATGCCTCTCGTCCAATGAAATGACTTGCCGCGTCAAATGACTATGACGCGTTGAACACAATGTGAGCAAATTACATTACAATACATTACATTGCATTTAGCTGACGCTTTTATCCAAAGCGACTTACAATAAGTACATTCGACCAGGAAGACACAACCTTGAAGAAAACAGAATCATATAAGTACATCAGGTTTCATAGAGCCAAACATTTCAAGTGCTACTCAACTGGCTATAGATAAGCCAGTCCTTTATTAGTATATAAGTGCTTTGTTAGTAATTCTATCGCTCGAAGTGGAGTCGAAAGAGATGAGTTTTCAGTCTGCGCCGGAAGATGTGCAGGCTTTCTGCTGTCCTGATGTCAATGGGGAGCTCATTCCACCATTTTGGAGCCAGGATAGCAAACCCACGTGTTTTTGCTGATGGGAACTTGGGTCCCCCTAGCAGCGAGGGTGCAGCGAGTCGTTTGGCTGATGCAGAGCGGAGTGCACGTGCTGGGGTGTACAGTTTAACCATATCCTGGATGTAGGAAGGGCAAGATCCATTCGCAGCATGGTATTACTCTGAATGCTGCGACGCAGCACCTGAGATTACTTCTAAGAAGTTGTTCACGTTCTCAATTTTTTACATTAAACGTTATATTCGTTCGGTACACTTCGGTACACACGTGCACCGAACCGAAACCGAAACCTTTGCAAACAGTGCTAGCCAACCAAGGATGGGAGGGTAACTTTAATCATGTATTTGGTTAGTTATCTGTAAAAACATAAATATATTAACGTAATGTAAGTTCTTTTTTCTAATACAAGAAAAAGAATCAATACCAAAGTGTATTATGTAAGACAAAATGCCAATGTAATGTTGCTCAATCTTTCCTTTATAGAAAAACCTGCCTTTCATTGAGCATATTCAGGCTAAAGACCAAGGCTACAGAACAGTACATATACTCCAAAGCCTGATCGCAGCCCAGTGTGTTTTTAGGGATAAGTGTTTTTTACCATTTTAGACAAGATGAGTATTTTCACGGCTAATGACATGATAAGGTTCCAGATGCACCAGCCTTGAAGGCGCCAATCAGAAAACTCAAAGAGCTTCTGCCTCACTTCAGTTGTCATTTTGCCCTTTGCCTTGACTGGCAGTAGTTTGTCACATAGCAGCACAAATTCCATTTGAAGGTTAGGCGAAACCTGGAGGAAAAGTTACTGCGAGATGACACAGTTTCATGAAGTCTAACGTTCACTCACTGAGAGACCTAGTACCAAAGGTTCTCCTCACAGCACACCTCTGTTCCTGGCCTTGTGCTGTTCATTCTTCTCGGGCTTTTCAGATTTTAGACTACTAACAGTAACAGTTAACGGCTCTGGTTCAATACATTCAATTCAATTCAAAACCTTTATTTATCCAGGTAAAATCCCATTGAGATCAATGATCTATTTTTCAAGGGAGACCTGCAGCAGTAGGTTCCACAAGAAGACATAAAAACATAAACAACAGAACAACAAAAGGACATCATACAGCAAAATGTACAGGGATTACAATTTACATATTTAACCACATGTACAGGTACCAACAGCATCTGATTTTGTAGCATCCAACCGAGCTTTAAAAACATGTAGTGGTACTAGCTTGGTAATTTTCCATTATTTTTGCAGACTGTATAAATGTTTATGAGTTTGTATTTTCATCCTAATGGGTGTCAACACTGGCAGAAAAATCCATCCCTATTTGTGTTGCTCTCGGCACATCGCCCATTATGTGATATAAATGTGCTCATTCTCGAGTTAATTGAGTGCAGTTTTGCAATATAAGGTGAAAACTCTTTTAAACTTAAAGGGGACCTATCATGCAAAATGCACTCTTGTACATCTTGTATACATGAATGTGTGTCCCTGGTGTGTCAGGGAACTCACCAAGTGTTAGAAAATACAACCCTCTCTCTTTTCCTCCATACCCAAATCTCTAAAAACGGGGCTGCAACGGATCTGATACAGACTGATCCAGATTTGAATTATTTTCTACGTCACAGAAGTGGTGCTCCGCTTAGTGGTCAATTCTCCACCTATCAGGGGAATGAGAGGTTGGGTCACGGCCGGCCATAGTCGCTCGAAAGCGCTCGAGACGCTGTAGTACATATGCCAAGCCTGTAAGTGGCGTTGTAGTCTGCCACAAAAGCAGCGAAGAAGACTTCCCGCGCATGGTTGCCATGGTTACCCTTCTGTTTATTCTCCGCTGTTGCTCTTTTTCTCCCTCCCCGATGCAAGCGTTTGTGCCTCCTGCTTTAAAACAAATGAATAATGACTATATCATCATATGTAAGGGATAATGTGCAGCAACGCGTTCTGTTATTTTCCCCATAATGACCAAGTCGCTGCACATTATCCCGCTTATTACATGGCCACATTCTCAACAAAGTAACGATATGACTCCCAATATTAATTGAAATGCTTTTATGGATTTAGAAAATGATTTTATTGATTTAAAAAATAGTTGTATGTATTGATTTAAATGGACATGCATCCGCTAAGAAAAATAGTCCATTGTTACTGTTTGAACTAACGTAGCAACGGCAGGAACTGCTTCTATAGTGTTTTTGAGGACCTCTTTGATTACAGATTTGAAAACATTGTTGCTTGCTTTAAAATTAGCACAATTCATTATGTCAAACCTTGGAAAGTATCTAGATATGCCTGCCCTAATGCCAAAGTAACTGGCAACTGAATATGTGTCGCCGTTTGATGTCTATGTCTGGACCGCTGCGTAAAAAGGAGGGTTTCTGCCCCATTACTTCTCTTCTTACTTCTATAAGAATTAAACACGGAGGACGGAGATCTCTTTTTCTCCCCCTCTTCTCCCCGCTGCAGCCCAGCAGCTGATCTCAGAGCACGCTCCCCTCTCCTGCAGGGGGGCGTGGTCAGCTGCAGCTCACAGAATCAGCCCCCTGCAAAAACAGGGCTGGAAAGAGCAAATAGAGCGAAATGAGGCATGGCTAAAATGCAGGATCTGTTTGGTATTTTGAAAAAAAAACTATTTATATACTTTATATAGGTATGACCCTACAATATATTGTTCAAATATAGCATGATATGTCCCCTTTAAAAAACATATATATTTATATGGGTAACCAACCTAAACTTGCTTAACTGCTTTTTCCAACTTTTCTGAGCCAGTTGCTTTAAGGACACAGAAAGTCTTCTGAGATATTCCATCATGAATTTCACACCTAATAACAGCCAAATAAAAGCTCAGGCAGAGAGCAAAAACACAGCAGAGGTTGCTCATAAATCACAACTGTGACTGCTAACAGTCGAGAGGAATCTGCAGCCTGTTAATAAGAATTGATCAGAAACTTGCTGTGGCGGTGATTGCCATTACAGGACGAGATTACAGTCGCCCTGTTATGATTTGTGCCGTTGGTGAGAGCAATGAAATTATTATGCTAATTAGGTATTGCATATTTCACAGATACTACTTGTTTTTCACGCATATGGGTATGTTCAGTGAACCAGAACTCAGACAGCCCAGGGTGTCAGAGAAAGTGCTTCTCTGCAGGATGTTGGAACACGCTGTCTACAAACAGAAGGTGTACATCACATATTGATGCCGTAGAATCATAGAGAAAACCAATAATCTTAAACCCATGCAGCTAGTTTGAATGACTTTGTATACTGCAGGGTAGCTTGTGGATTTACTCCAGGTGGAACTAAAGTCTGATTTAACACTTGATTATATTTCACATCATTCATCCACATCTGTAAAGTAACTAAAGGTATTAAATACATGTAGTGGAGTAAAAATAGACTATTTACTTCTGATTGTAGTACAAAGTAGCAAAACATGTAAATACTCAAGTACAAGTCTCTCAAATTGTATTCAAGTACTTTACTTGAGTACATGTACTTGGTTACTTACTCTTTGGTGCAGGTCCAGAGTCACCTGCCAAGCTTCTCTTTCTGCAATATCACAACCCATCCTCCTTTGCATGTATCCATCCCCCTTTCTGCCTCATCTTAACCCACATCCCTTCATCCCTCCCTCCTTCTCTACATCTCTTCAACCTTTCATCTCTCCCTTCCTACATCCCGTTGACTGTTCATCTCTCCCATACATCATCCATTCCTCCATAGCTACATTGCCTTATCCACTCGTCCCTTCATTGTGTAATCTCTCCCTCTCTTCATCCCTTCCTTCTTTCATCTATTCCTCCCTGCATCCCTTCAATCCCTCCCTATATCCCTACCTAACCCAACCTCGCTCATCTGTCCCTCCTTTTTCCTTCCTACATCCATTCACCCATTCATCCCTTCATCACTCTCTCCCAACATAATTTCATCCATTCATCTCTCCTTCCCTTAATCCCTAAATCCTCTGCTCCTGTGTGCCCTTTTGTCTTTCTGCATAATCTGGTGCATACTTTTTGTCTCATTTTAGGACTTTATTCAGATCGGGAGGAAACACATCCGAGACAGGTAATGCAAAGAGGATTTACTACCAAACTGTGTGTCTATATTCAGACCGCAGTCTTTGTTAAGCGGTTTTCAGACAGCTGTGGAGGATGGTGAGGTGTACCATAATGTTCACCACCATCGTTTATCAGTTCTGAAGGGGCTTGAAGTGGGTGATTTCCAGCAATTCACTTAATTTCACAGCATGGTCTATAATAACTCCAGGAATAATCATCACATTTGACTTAGGCAATTAACAGATTCTGTCAGTTCACAACTTTGCACACTTCGGAGACACTACCAAGGAGTCAAAAGAGAGATAACTGTGAGCAAAGCAGTTAAAGGAAATGATTGAGTTAAAAGTATGTTGTTTTTCTCAAGAAAACTTTCACATATTGTTATAAAGCAGTAAATGGTAGGGGACAGGAGGGAGGATTTCATTACAATAATCAGTGGCGGCCGGCCCATAGGGGCGCTAGTGGCGCCGCCACACCTCTTCCCACATACAAAAAAAATATATAAAAAAAATATGAAATAAAAAAAAAAATATTTAAAAAATATATATTTCATATTTTTATTTTTAATGAACAAGGTAAATATCATACAATTGGTATCAGTAAAATGTATAATCTACAATAAAATCTCGTTTAAAATTGTGTTACGATGTCTAAAGTTACTGATAACTCACATGTTTCCTGCCTGGCCTTGCCCGTGGCATTAGTTTATCATTACCGGGCGGAGCCCCCGAGCCAAACAGTAGCAACCAGCACGTTGCAAAAGTCTCAATAGTAAACTGTGCCGCCGAAACATCATTTCAGCCAATCAGCGCCGTCAAATATTTTGGTCACGAGGGCGCTCACGTTGGCGCCCATGTTGCTTACGTGCGTTGACGTGAGTTGTTTTTTAGACTCGTGAGTGACCAAAGTGACGCAGTATTTGGATGAGAATGGTGTGCAGGTGGAGTCGCCTGCCGTCTGTCTGCAGACTTGTCAAAGCATTAATTCATGGTTTTTACTAACCGGTATCAGTATGTTATTACGTCGGCATCATTTAGAAACGTGTATTACAATTTAATCACGGTAAAATATGTTCATTTTGTTGTAGTTGTAGCTCCCGGGCCAGCGCGTCTTGTTTGAATGATGCGAGTAAACACAGCTGGCAGCCGCGGGGAAACTCGAGCGACTAGAGCGATGCGATAGGAGCGTCGCGTCTGGTCTGAACGCAGTATTAAAGCGAGCTCCGCCCTGCACTGGAAACGCGCCATTACATCACCAGAAGTCCTAATTTAAGGGGTCATTTCGACCAAAAAACATTTTTTTACTCACTATATCCAGCCCCACCAAAAATATTTTGCACCAGCCGCCACTGACAATAATATAAATAGCTGTACCATATGTGGGTGCCATCAGTGCATGTATGTATGTATGTAAATACGATGTCCTTTTGTGTTATCTGTTGTTTTATGTTCACGTTGTAACCTACTTCCTGCCATGTTGGACAGGTCTCCCTTGAAAAAGAGATGGATGATCTCAATGGGACCACCTGGTTAAATAAAGGTTTGAATTAAACATTTATGTATGGCAATGTCTACAGTCATTTTGAGTATTTGCATTGTTTTTACATTTCTATATTTAACATCTTTGAAAACTGAAGAACGTTCAAATAACCTCAACTTAATAAGATTCATTATGTATTCAGCGGGCGTACCTTTTTAACATTTTGACAATCGTTTATTATTATTCTGTATTTGTGTGGGACTATATTCAGCGGTGGATAATTCACAATTGAACGCTCTGGCGTGTATTTTGGGTGTATGCGCTATGGAGTCTTGAAAAAACGTTGGTGTGTGTGTGTGTGTGTGTGTGTGTTTGTTTGTGTGTAGTAACAATGGAGCTATATGGCAAACAGGAAGAAGATATATCAGGCTTTGATTCACACTTCACTAATTCTGGGTCTAAATCGATGTTATTCTACCAAAGAACATACATCTGAGAGCATTGTTTCAGATCTGCTTTTTATGAAATAAAACCAGATCAGCAGAGTAGTACCTTTTGTCATGTTGTCGAGGCCTTTACCTCCGTTTGGCCGTCTGAGATTGGGCCAATAGTTACCATACTGATATTCACTTCCTGCTGAACAAAACACCACTTACTGTAAATGTCAGACCATGACCATCAGGTCAAACATATTGTTGTCTTTCATGATGTGCAAAAAGTGAAGTCACGCATACATGGGAACACATGAGGGTCTTAATGTTTCTCTTTAAGAAAGGCAGATAGATGCTTTTGGGGGAATGCTTTGGCAAAACAATAAATAAGATTTGAAAAAAGAATAAGATGCATTAGACACATCGCTTCCTGAAGATAAAACCGAGCCATGTCCTGATCGTTCTCATGGGTTATCCTTGCTCCGCATTAATCTTTCCTGAACACCATTAAGGGAACACGGTGCTAATCACTTCCCTTCGCCTCACCGTAGACCAATTACACTCTCCCTGCTCCACATTGTGTTACTGCTTAGATCATTGGTGGTAAAAGCCTTTTGCTCATGCTGTTTGGGATGATCCACAATATTTGTCAAATACATACGCAGCTTTCCGTTAAACATAAACGATTGCTCCTGCAAGGCACGTTGCTCTCTGAGCTGGCAAAGAACAAGAAAGATATTTCTAGGAACACAGAGAGACACCAGTGAGCTGTGGGTTTACAAAACTGTGAGACAGTGGGATGCTTGATATGCTTTCAAGCAGCCAAACATTGTCTAAGTAATAAGGTTTGGAGTGTTTCGTTTTATGACACATTATTGGCAATGATATAGAGACAAGTGAAGACAGGAACACGCTGAAACAGAGAAGAAGAAAGGTTGAAAGGTCTCTCTTTGCCATCTGCATGTCAAATCAGCGGATCACATGAATAAGTATTTCAGAGGAAATACAATAAGATATCAAATAAAACACACGCCATCACTGCGCTCCTCCAGCGCTCACTTCTCTCTCCAGCTGCAATCACTTATAAAGCCGAGGCAGTCCATAATCAGAGGCACATCAGAATTCAGCAATAACAACAGGACACAGTTGGAGCAAGATCAATAAATCATCTCCTTGAAATCCCCGAGCAGAAGTGAAGAATAATCTGCCAAATGAATCAGGACATGTCTCCTCTGAGTGTTATCCATTGGAGACAGATGCATAATTAACGTGCTTTTGGCTTTCATCTCCTTCATCACAGCCAAGTGCCACTTCCTCAGCAACTCTGACTTTATCAAATACCCCCGTACCAGCTCGTCACTCCATTCCTCAGCGTGCACACACACACACACACACACACACACACACACACACACACACACACACGTCCTTAGACACAAACACGCACAGGCACTCTGCAGCAAGGCACACCAGCAAATTAAAGAAGGTATTTTCAAAGACAAGCTGCTGACTTTATACTTTCACATACTAATCAGATAGAGCAGCATTCATATTTCTGCAGGAAATAACTTGCTGACTTTAAAGCAACAGCATGTGACATCTTCATATTTTCAAATGTCTGCTTTGCCTCGTTTTCTCAACAGTAACACAACTCGCAGGCAGTTGACGATTTGTGTGTCACTTTTATACGTACTGCTTGATTGACAAGGGATGTCAGGGAAATGCAGGTGCTAAAGAACATATTCATGAGCACATAGTGATAAACGTGCTAGCAGAAGATGCTGCAAATTCATTTTCCTGATTAGAGGAGATAGATCCCAAGAACAAAAGAAGGCATTCCCGCTGTGAGAATTAAATGCCATCTCCTAATGGAAGAGGGAAAAAGATTGTCTCCTATGTCGTTCCCCCAACCCCCTTTCTGTCTTTCTCTCTCTTTCTCACACACACACACACTCACACACACAGAGCTGTCACGACTGCTCCTCAGGAAAGCAGCGCAGTCGAACAGCCAGCCTCGACGTGACAATTGAATGTGTAATTTGAAGGAAAATAGAAATAAACACTGCAAAACGGCTCCAAAGGAAGCTCTCGTCGTGTGATCGGCAGGCAGTTATGTGACATGATGTGGGAAAGGCGATGAAACACACAATGTTGGTGCAACCATTCATTTGGAAGGAAAAGTGGTTGGAAATAGGGATAAGGATTAGTGAGATGTCTGTTGTTCTCCAAACCAGCTGTCTTTACTGGTCGCACAGCAGAATATGGAAGGTTGTAAGCATCACAAATGAATCTCAACTCTGTCATGTTTTCCCATTTGATTTCACTCCAGACGCAGACAGTTGAAATGTCCAACCTATTTCTGGGTTAAATCAATTCAACAGCTTAATGAGGTCTAATGTAAAACAAAAAACAAACTAAATGTACCAGCAAACACCTACGCTAAATACTAAAAGGCAGTAATTATTGAGTGTTTGATATCCTGTCTATTCGATCTTTGTGTGAACATATGGTTATTGCTTTAGTATATTTGAAATGTAAAGTGGTGCTAACAGTTTTTCAGATAAATATTCAGATACATATGAACACAATGAAGATGTCAAATTTGAATTATATGATGATGTTACCAATTCATCTGTTGCAGAGGTACAATATTATCCATATAATACCACTTATCATGTGCAACATAGAGTCCAGTGTAATTTACACATTATTTTTTGTCTTAAAATGGATTTAAAAATGTTAAATATTACCAGCTACTTCAACATTTTGATATGGTCACTATGAATGAAAATATTGCTACTAAATATTTCCCATGGTGTACCTATCTGGTATTTGACTTATTGTGTTTTTATTATTAACTACGTGTGCCTGCTTTAATTATATAATACCTATACTCTTTCTACTTGAATCTGCCTTGGTGTAATGCAGTTCATGTACAGGTTGCATATATTGCAGATATGATGGACTCTTGTAGAAAACAGAAGACTAGTTCAAATGGCTTTTCTTGAGGATTCATTTATACAGCCATAATCTATACAAATATTCATGTCAAACATGTTCTGAGATAAGATTTAGTGTTAGACAAATTTTTAATATTGCAAAGGGGAGAAGACATGTCCAAAAGTTGGAGATAAGAGAACAGAAGGCTCTCTTCTTAATGCGGTGTGGGTTTGCTCTGTTAACTACTATATATGGAATAAGGTCTGGGGGTTTGTATCCCAGAGTGCCTTCAGGTTCTCTTTACTCTGTAATTTATTGTACCTGCGGACTGAACCAAATACTGGCAAACATGTTATGTGTATATAAAAGCAATGATGTCCTATCAGTCTGACTCTCTATTTCAATTTCTTTTTTTAAAGCTATGACTGTGATTCAATATCGACAGTAAAGAGGTCTTAAGGCCTGACTCTCATCGATAAATGGACTTTGGTTCAGATTGGTCGATGCAAAGTTGAGTTACAACAGCTTCTTATTTCATGGTGAAAAATGGTTCCATGAACTCAACAGCTTTGAAAAGTATACATCTCTCGTTTTTGATGCCCAAATTTCAAACATTTTTTTGTAGAGAGAAAAATCGTAAACATTCCTTCAATGAAAAAAGCACCATTTGTGCTTCGACTAACTATTTTACATTCAATGTTAAAGGGAATAACATGTAATTATATCAATCTGCATAGTTAGTTCGTGGACCATTGGCTTAACTAGATAACATAACAAATGTGGACTAAATAATTGTAGTGTAGTATATTTTATAAATCTAAATATAATTAATTTTAATTTAGTTCATTGTAGTAGAACTATTCATCAGGGTTTGGGTAATGTTTTGGTTGGATGTGTTACAATTTCCTGATATCTATAGATGTAGGCTACACATTTCCCATGTGTTCATGCTAATTACATTCATGGACATAAAGTACAAATATTATTCGACAACATTTACTGCTTACTCTACTGCTTTTAAACACTAATGTATACAGAAAGGCAAGACAAGCAAAAGGTTTGAAAAATGATGTATTAAACTTATTGTATTATGAACAACCATTCAGGGGTATTCGGCTGCATAGTGAGGAACGTGTTGTTTCTCTCCACACTGATTGTCATGATGATAGAAAGCAGTAGAATGAGGCATGTGGTTGAAATAACTGGAATTATTCATCCAACTATTGTCTCTTGTTTGCCTTTGTCTCTGGAGCTTATTGCCATTTGGCGCCTGGACCCGGTGACCTCGCCAACTTCTGTTTCTGCCCAACAAGTCCAACAGCACCGAACCAAGGAGCCAAAATATGCTGGATGGATGGAGAAGGAATGTCCAAACAGTGACAGAGTCCTCGGTCCGTCCTGCGCCAACAGTCTCTCCCTGTGGCTGCCTCCACTGAGCAATGTGGAGTCAGATTCAACCATTTAGACACACATGCTTCTGTATACTACACACGTGAGTTTCAAAAAGACACTCAATAATGTAAACAAGCATTCATTTTGTTGGACGCTTCTTCCCCGGGTCTGGATTTCTTGTATTAAAAAAAATATTCATAAGCATGCTGAATTCAAAGTGATAACATTCTGTAATATCTAAAAACTCAACATGATGCAATTGCAAGAGAGTGTTTCATAATCTATCATTTTCAATCCAAGCTTACTGGCCTACTTATCATACTTTTCCCACTCTCTGTTCTCCCTCTTCCCCCAAAGATTCTGCATTATGTTCCGGTCTTGTTCCCATGAAAGAGTGATTGGATAGTGTGTAAAAAAAAAGAAATAGCGTCTTAACGCTCCATGCGTGGGGTTTTTTCAATGGATCTGTGGGGGTCAGCGTGCTGAGCGCTGAGGAGGAGAGGAGCCAGGATCTGCAGGGTGGTGGGTGCAGGAGGGATTAAGGGCACCACAGTCTGAGTGTGGTAGAAAGAGAGGATTTAAGCGAGATGTGTATGGGGTTCTGAGTTGCGAGTGAGACCTGATGGCTGTGATTTTGGCACAATTATATGCCTTTGTATTTTCACTGATCTGCACTGACTGCGTACCAGCTTTTTCTCCCGTAATGCCTCATCTAATCCTAACAAGTCTTTAACGGGAAATGAAGAAGGAGGTCACTGTAAAAGTGAGAGAAACGCTACCCAACAGATAGATTTGATTGGAACGGACACTCACACACAATCAGAAAGAGAGTCAAACATTATTCTTGACTCCTGGCTTCTGCAATTTTGGTTCATGTTTGAAAAAACACATATTCAAGGGACTGATGACACATTTTCTATGTTGAGTTTACTGCTCTGACAAAAGCATACACTCAACGCTTGTGTAAACATGAGTGGGCTTTAACCTGTACTTTACTCTTGATCTACTGTTTAATTTGGTGTTGTGGAATTTTACTGTTTGCTTTCTGTGACTGAGCAATGAAACTGCAGAGTTTATCAGTCAATTCAAAGATGATATGACAAATGGAATACTTTTTACAAACTGCATTTTGTTGACTTGACTTTAGCTATATTGAGAGATTGTGTTACAGTCTGCATGCATGAACGTATTCATGGCCACAATATCAGTGGCAACTCCTATTTGTCATTAGCTATTACAACTCATTTTATTCTTAAACTCTTCTCACTTGGTTTCCACTTACACTCTGATGCTGATTGAATAGCTAATAAAAAACAAATATGCCATCTGAACACAGAAAGGAAATAGAATTGACATAATGAGTGATAGAAGGAAGGATCTTTAGTGTCATTACCTTATACGAGACTAGCGGTCGAAATATTTTCGTGGGTTTCATTTTTGGGTTAATCCGCTAAATTTGCGGTTTCTCCATTTAATACAATGGATCACCGACGTAACTACTGTCATTGTTTCAAGAGTATAAGTGTTGTGAATAGTATGTACACAATCAGACTGGTCCCATTGTTGTTATTAGTGATTTATTTGTGTTCCATAACCAGGATCCCAACTTGTGATATATTGAATATAGAAAATCAAAGAGGCAATAGTAGTAATAGTTAAATCATCAAAAATGCATTTGGCATGCCTTTATGCACTGGGAAGGGTGCCCTTAACTGTTGCCATGGTTAAAAAAAAATAGAGCACATGCAAATACTATGCCAAAGAAAAGTGTCTTGTAAAAATATCACATTTATTAAAAAGTGCACACTGCTGTGTAAAAAGCACCTCCAGGCAGGGGCGCCGCCAGGGATTTTGGGCCCCATGAAAATATATCACATTGGGCCCCACCACCAGGCACAGGCCACTTTGTTTATAAATTACCTCGAGGGCCGTACCAAATGGTCTACCGGTCCGTATATGGACCGGGGGCCGGAGGTTCCCCACCCCTGCTTTAATATAATAACATTAGTATTAATATCATAACCAAAATGTTGGTGATTAACATTTTGTTTACCTAATACAGACTGATCACTCAATGCTTCAAACTGTCCATCATCCTAAATAGACTAAAAGCAGTTTTTTGTTTTATATAGATCATTGGCTATGTGGGAAAATACTGTGTTTGAAATGTATAATTTAAATTAGATGTTAGCTTTTTGTTATATATATATATATATATATATATATATATATATATATATTGTATTCCAGTCTCCCTTCAGATATGTTAAGTGGCATGTCATTAAACACAATGCTGCTCACCTCCTTCAGTTGGGAGAAAAGCTGGTTCAGGTTCAGCCTTATGGGGGGACAGGGCTGCTGACCCTAAAGATGGATCTGCTGGTCCTGGCACCAGGGGGAGGGACAACTGATTTAGTATGAATAGGCGCTAAAAATGTGCCTGCATTTATTAAAGGTAGGTAGGTAAGAATGGAGAAACCAGCTCGGGTGCGCTTGAATTTGAAAGTACACAACCGAAAAAAATCTGCCCCTTCCTTCGCGCACATGACCAATGAGGGCACGAGATAAGTTTGTGCACAGATGGAAGGCTGACAGGCAGGTAGGCCATGCAGTTACTTTAGCCGGGCCGGCTCAGATGATTGGTCGTGCTTTTTACAGCGCCACGGCTTCCACAGAGGACTTTTTTGTATGTATTTGTTGTCAAAGCATTTAATATATTCATTGCTATCGGGATGTTAAGAGCATCCCATGGAATATAACAACAAGTGTTTCTGAAGTGAATTACCTACCCTACCTTTAAATATCAGCTAAAAGAGCAGTGAAATGAAAGACCTCTGCATTTTCTGTAAAGATATTAACAGTACTTAATGTCAGCTTAGTAAACAAAAAAACATTAGCTAACAGACTAATTTCCACCACTCATGGACCACACCCACCTTTTCTTGTGAAAAACTGGGTGACATACTGTCGCCCTTTAGTCCCTCTCTCTTGTCTTTCTCTCCTTTCTCTTCTTTTCTTAGAGCCTGACTTTGTTGGTCGTTGAAACATGGTACAACACACTTATGTAGGCTAAGTACTAGCATCCCTCTTCACATGCTTTCACTCTCTGCAAGTGCTGGTGCCACACCGCGTTTGGAGGCAGGACCAAACCATTACATGTAAATAGAAGGGGGTGTACAGAGGCTTTGGGTAATTAACTTTTGGAAGAAAATAAGTTAAATGAATCGTAAGTTTAGTGAGTAATTTATCAATATAACGTTCTATTAATGTTAATTATTGAGAATTGATGAAAGGTTACTTAAATTTTTTTTCTTAATGTTCTAAATATTTTGGGGCCCCTGTCAGTCACGGGCCCTGAGAATCGTCCTAACTTTTCACCCCCTTACGGCACCCTGCCTTCAGGTCAGCTCAGGGCTTAAAGACAATGCACAGTATTGTGGAGAGTTTGAATCTGTCCCCCGTCTCTCTGTCTCCCAGGCTACTGTCACTACACCTCAGCAAATAAGGGCACAAATACAAGTTGTTCTTATTCTGTTCCCATTCCACCTTGAGCACATATTATTAGTGATTTGTTTGTCATTAAACGAGGCACTGATAAATTGGTTTCCTTTCCTTTCCAGTAAGAGTAATTGGATAGCGGCTCACCAAACCCAATACATTGCAGCATAATTAATACTTCATTAAGCTCAGCTACTCCCAGGAAGCCAGTAGACCAACACAGCACATGTATTTGACTCCATTCCTGCTGACTGCCAAATAACACTGTATGTATGTGCCATTTTTACACTGTGCACAAAAGTTCCATTCTACTTTAAAGTAGCAACATAATAATGTTAAAAAGGACACTGGCAGTTTGTGTCTGAACCTGGGTAACAAAAGAAAGAAAAGCAAAGTATATGAGATTGTGGCCCTGTCGTGGTGTTTTTTTTAATGGATCCCAACTCAACAGGGGGACCTGTGAGTTTCATTATTATTTTTCAGACTTAAATACAGTGTTGAAGGAGTAAGTCCTAAAACTGAATGAGTTTCATTTCACCTGTTCAGGTTCAGGACAAAGGTTTTTTCAACCTATTGTGAGAAGATCGGTTAATGCAGGCTTAATGGATGTTCACATTTTGTTCTACATAAAATAAGCCTGTAAATACTCACCTGGTGCATGTCCAAAGCAGCGAAAATAGATAGAACATATAGATATATATATACTTTGCAAGCGTTGATCGTATTATGTCCGTGCGCCCTGTTCGCGAAGGATACTCAATACACTTTATTTTACACCCTCAATGTTCTATCTATTTATTTGCCGCAGTTATTATTGTCCTTACGACAGATGGCCAGTTCTCCCCTGAAAAATCTCTGTGCACACGTTATTATATATAATAATAACAAAATATGGGATACATTTTACTTTTTTTCAATGTTTAAGTTGTAATAATTTTGTGACCCCCAATTTGGGAACCCCTGTCCTATTACACTATTTTTAGGCATATACTGTAGGTCTCAGATATATAAGAAACATGTCTATGAAGTGTTTTGCTCAAAATATCAAAGATATCACCCATTCTAGCCATGCCTCATATAGGGCTGTGCATCTTCACTGGTCTCACGATTCGATTCGATTACGATTATCCTGTCAACGATTCGATTCAATTCGATATCCCGATGCATCACGATTCATACCAATGCGTTGCATCCTCAATTTTCTATATTACGTGGCTTATTTTTCATCAATGCATACATGCAGTAAATACATATGAACTCTCTTTTTATTATTTAGAAAGTGCTTCAGAAATCAATAACATAAATGTCTTGACATTAATTTATAAACCAAAATAAATGAATTGTATAGGTCTAGCCTCCCTATATCTGTGTGTGAAGTTATTCCATCCTCACAAACAAAAAAATAATGCTTCTGCAGTCTAGCTGCAGCTTCTAGCTACGGTCTTCTGTTAAAAAAAGGACACTGAATGTCCTGAATGAGGCATCACACACAGGACTTGAGTCTGAACACAGCAGACAACAGGAGTATTTACAACAGCATATACAAACTAAAATACTGCATGTGGGTGCACACTTACATTCTCTGTCTTACTGTTACATAAATTCCATGAATGTATGAGACTAAGTTAGCTTCATTATATCTCAGTGATTAAGTGAATAATAAAGTTTCTATCGGGTCACTATCAGCCTGTCACTCATTATTTTCAGGGAGGGGGCGGGGTTTGGAGGAACGGAGAGGAGACGGTGATCGCGGAAGCTTTTTTCCTCCTGCCTTCACAAACTTTGCACACGTATATATCATCTGAAAATTGCTAGAGGACATTCATACTCTGCAATCCAAGACTTAATTAAATCCACCAAAAACCTGACATGATTGTAACGCGATTATTTTTGAAAAACATAAATCCCTGTGTCTCTGAGCCGCAGCGACACGGAGTGATTCAGAGCGGGTCCTTCTGCCGTTGGTTCTGGACTGGTGGTGTTGTGTTGGTGGATGAAGCAGACTGCTTCGTGTTTGGTGTTGCTGTGCCGCTGTCACGTCTGTTGCCTGATCTCTGCGTCACCGACCGATTTGATATTAAAGTGAAAGAAAAAAAAAACGTTATAGTAAAGCCGCGGCCGGAAAATCAGGAAGCAACGTTACTACGCTATAACCGATTATCTTCCGTCACTGCATCGATACCGAATCTTCCACGTCCGCATCGCAATGCATCGTAGAAACGATTATTTTCAACACCCCTAGCCTCATACCCCTCTATTTCAGCCCTGTTACTAAAGTGCTGATTCTGGGTCTGTAGCTTTAAAAATAAATAAATACATTTTTTTAAGAGAGAGGAGAGCTCATGCAGGAGAATTCTACCGGCAGATACTCAGCTAAATGCTGCCGTGATTAAACGCCATATCATGTTCCAAACCACTTCAAGGATTATTTCTGAAACAGTATGGAGCTCAAATGCTTTTTCTCTTCTGTGTTTACCACAAGGTGAGTTCTTTTTTATTTCCTGCTTTTATACACATACTCTCTCCAGTACAGGTTAGCTCTGAGTGTTAGTGATGCTTGCTAATGTAAACAAAGACCATATTACTTCCAAAACACGTTGCGCATTGTTTCTGATAGCGACGTTTCGTGGGTGTAAAGTCAGCCAACATATCCGATATTACTTAATCTGGATCAGCTCTGTTGTACCCCTGTTTTTAGAGGACAGAGTGGTAACAGTTGACGAAGTGCACTGTCCTGACCAGAAAACCTGCGGCCACAGAGCAAAACCTGGATCTGAGAGGCCTTCCATACATCCATCCAACAGCAGAGATCAAAGTCAGCACTGTAAGCGTTAACACTTATATCCTTTCTTGTAAAATGTCTGTTGTGTTCTGTAGCTCCCGTGTCACAAGTTTAATAACCGACGGGACATTCCTCACCACGGCATCCCTTATCAGCATCGTCACCAAAAACCCAACTGGGCTCCAGGTCACAGTATTGAGCCCGAGCCTTCACATACTTATTACCTGAGGCAGTGATACTAAATTAGGTCAGTGTGAATGTGGAGGCAGGAAGGAGGTATTAAGTCAAATGTGAGCAATGAGATTAGCTCTCAAAATGACAGGCATACCTGCCTTTGTGTGTGTGTGTGTGTGTGTGTGTGTGTGTGTGTGTGTGTGTGTGTGTGTGTGTGTGTGTGTGTGTGTGTGTGTGTGTGTGTGTGTGTGTGTGTGTGTGTCCTCCAACTCATACGACCAAATAGGTTGTTTGTTCAGCAGCTTATTACGACCTATAGTCATGTTTCAAAGTTTAGCACCTGAAGTGGTCGTGTAAGAAACAACAATTTGCGGCAATTGCAAACGCTCCGGGGGGTCGTATATTCACAAATAACCCTCTCTGGAAAATCCTACATTGTAGAATAATTTGGCCATTAAAATGCTTTTTGATTAGATTTCTAGCAAGATGTGTATATTTAAGCCATAGCTCACGACAGTGAGCTATTGCTTTTATAAAACGGTTACCAAGTGTGGCAATATGAAAGAAAAATACACACTCTAATTTAAATAGTTTTTATTAGTAAATAATGATGCCTTCAAAATAAAATAGCCCCTCCGTTGCCTTGCACAAAACATAGTGTGAGGTGGTTGCTATGCAACAACACTAACAGCTAGCGAACATATTAGACAGAGCGTTGATCGATTATTTGGCTATTTATTTACATTCATTTGTATGTTGCCATTTATTGTGCACCCACTGAAAAACTGTACAGCATCAGTAGAATGGCTTACGTGGTCACTTGTATAGGTTGAGGTTGTTCTAGGCTGTTGCTTGGCGTGGCTTGAATATTGCTCCACTTTCTCCGGTCCCCGAGATTCGGCTTCCAGTAGCTCTGGAGAGAGCTTTCGCACCTGTGGCCACTAATGGTCATCATTTCTCTGCTTTGTTTCAAGACCCGCACCAGAAAGCTTTTGAATGGTGGTCCTTTTCCAGTTGGTCTACCTGCTCTTCACGTAGCTCTGCATGTCGTCGTCGCATTTTTTTTCTGGAGATAGGCACTGCTCAATCCACTCCTCCATAGTAAGACCCCCCGGAGGTCGAAGTTAAGTAAGGGATAATGTGCAGCGAGGCGGTCATTATGGGTAAAAGAACACCCGACAGGCAGATCAAACATTTCCGTTGTTACTGTTTGAACTACGTAGCAACTGCTTCGATAGCGTTTTTGTGGACCTTTTTGATTACAGATTTGAAAACATTGTTGCTTGCTTTAAAAGTAGCACAATTCATTATGTCAAACCTTCTAAAGTATCTAGATATCCCTGCCCTAATGCCAAAGGAACTGGCAAATGAATATGTTTTGCCGTCTGGACCGTTGCATAAAAAGGAGGGTTTCTGCCCCGTCACTTCTCCGCTGTTTTCTTGTCCCAGTTTGAAAAGCAGTTTGCTTTTCAGCCCAACTGTATAGAGTTAAATCGACCGGACTTCTTTCTGCAGATGTGAGCGTCCTTAACAATGGTCAATAAGTCCTTGTTGCACATTATCCCTTACATGTTTCCATCTTAAGCTGTGTTAGTTAGTTAGTTTCGTAACGGACGTAATGTAACAGTTGTTACAGTTTTAGCTTTTCTGAGACGCGGAGGGATACAATTCTACCTGTGATATACGCTCATTATATTACGGCTAAGAACCAATCAGATTGCTTGATTTGACTTGTCCGTTTTATAATGTACATTTAGAATCCACGTTCAGTGGATGTGTAGGATCTATAGTTTGATAGATATTACGAAGATTATTTGAGGTCTCGCCAGGAGAACCTGTATGTCTTTCCCCTATGTAAAGTTAGCGTCAACCCTCACGGGGTGAATACAGTATTTCCGGTCTCGAAGTTTTCATAATAAAACCATATTCCCCTCACTGTCAAATGATTTCACAGTTATATCTGCAGTACTCATCCACTAAAACACATCAGTTTATCCTTGTTAATTATACAACATAAATTGGTTTAAATTGTGTACACTGCTTTTGTGTTTTTCCCATAGGTTTTTCCCTTTTCGATTCTGAGAGACACATTTCTTTTTTCAGAGGTTTTGATAGGCTAAAACATCGAACTACCCATAATCCTCAGCTATCGTTGAAGCTCGGTGATTGGATGTTTTAGCTGCAATGCACGTTGGGATATGGTGTTTATTAGGGGTGTAACGGTATCCGTATTCGTCCCGTACCGTCACGGTTCGGACGTCAGGGTTCGGCACATGCAGTCACACGGCGAATACGCCTTTTTTTTACGACTGGGAAAAAAATCTGTCACTCAGGGCAGTATTACACTATATATAATCCAGGGGGCGGTATTGCGCCTAAAAGCCAGCCGCCCATAAATAACAAATGAAGAACAAGAACAGTTAGTAGCTATGACGAGTTCACACAACACACAGGAGCTAGAAGACCCACCTGCTTCTTTTAAAGCAGGTGTGTGGGAACATTTCGGGTTCCCTGTGGACTACAACAATGATAGGGTGCGAGTTGTGGATCGGACGAGGACGGTGTGTCGGCATTGTTCGACAGCGGTGCGGTATGCTAGTGGTAACACGTCAAACATGCTCAATCACATCCGAGTCAGTGTCAGTCCCCAGCGAGAGGGTTTTCTCAACGGCAGGTGACATAGTTACCGCCAACAGATCTGCCCTCACTACTTAAATAATTGGTTTAAACGGCATAATAATAAGGACGATCGTCCGTTCTGTGATTCTCCAGAACACACATGTTGTGATATTAGGGTCATGCAGAGTGAGATGAGATCGCTGTCCCTTTAAGAGAGAGAGAGAGAGAAAGAGAGAAAGAGTGACAGAGAGGCTTGTGCATACGTGTTTGTGGATGGTAGAGCGACAGTGAGGGAACGTGTGTATGTTTCTGGAAGTCAAACGAGGCAGCAGAAAAACAGAGGTCTGTGATGTATTTTGTGAAACAGAAGAACAGCTAAATAAATGCAACGGCCTCCCAAGAAGAGCTCGCCTCTCTCCAGTCATTTAAGCTAAAGTGGGTTATTGAACCTGAAGCTTGTTGCTTCTGCCCTCCTTGACTACGGTCTGGGAGCCGACAGGAAAGTTCAACACACAGATGGCCAGTGCGCCCCTTTGTAGCATATTATTTCGATGAGAGATGAGCAGATCGCCGGTGTGCTTGCTTTTTTCTTTGAAAGTCATCACATAACGGCATTGTAATACACGGTTCGGCTGCATTAAATATTACACATCTGCCGTAGTTCTTCATTTATAGAGCCCTGATGAGAAGACCTTTGGACAAACTGGAAGAAATGCCAACGAAACTGAAAACGTGAATCATAAATATATCAGCAATTAAACAACATCTTCTTGCACAGCTGATAGAAAAGGACTTGTCGTTTTTAAAGATATTACTGATTTTCTTTGAATTAAAGAATGTAAATACTGAGTTGAGAGAATAGTCAGGGTATTTGGGTGATGGGTGACACATCTATGGAATATGAATTTCAATAGCTTACCATTAAATCACGGATATACCTTTCTGTCTGCAAATCAGATATTAATGTGTTGAACTACAATATGTGAAATAATATAGCAATATCCTGTAAAATTATGTTAAAACATGAATAAAACTACACATCTTCAGATGTGGGTTGTATATATTTCACATCATTAATTAGAATCTGTAAAGTAACTAAAATAAATGTAGTGGAGTAAAAATACCAGGTTAACCTCTGAATTGTAGTGGAGTAGAACAAAGTAGTATGCTGCTGTAACAAAAACATTTCCCAACTTGGGATCAATAAAGTATCTTATCTTAAGATGATCGATGGCTACTGCCATATTTGCAAAATGTGCCTCTGAACCTTGACAAGTGCATGTTTCAGGCTTATCAATGAACAACAGGAGGGGTCACAGACATCAGACCAGCTGTTAAATAAAGCTCTTCTGACCTTAGCTGTCATGTGGGTATATATTAATGCTGCCCATTATGGACACAAGCAATTTTCACCCATTTATTAATTATATGTTTTAAATGTGAGTGTTTCCTATCCCCTAAACCTCCAGGGGTGTATAGAGTTTAATACTGGCAACCTCTAATTATGGGAAATACGAAAACGTCTTTTAAAACTACAATTCCCAGTAGAGACGTGCCATAGAACATGTTGCGAAACACAATTAGCCAGCATATGTAGTTCTGGGGGGGGCTGGACCCGTTCGAATCCAGTTTTGGATAGTCTGCCGTGGTTTCATTCCATTTCAAAGAGCTGTTTGACGCTCGGCGTAACCTTGGCCCACTGCCACTCCAACATCCAATCACAGAGCTTGAGGACTAATCACGGGGTTTGTCAAGCAAAGCGGATGTTGTAGTCCCAAACGATAGCTGAGGATTATGGGTAGTGTAGTGTCTTCGGCCATCCTAAACTCCCAAAAAACTATTTGTTTCTCCGAATCGAAGGTTAAAAACACAAAAGCATTGTACACAATTTAAACCAATCAATGTTGTGTAATTAACAAGGATACACTGATGTTTTTTAGTGGATGAGTACTGCAGATATATCACTGTGAAATCATTTGACAGTGAGGGGAATACTTGCGGTTTTATTATGAAAACTTCAAGACTGGAAATACTGTTTTCACCCCGTGAGGGTTGATGCCAACTTTACATGGACGCTGCTGTCAATAGAAATGAATAGGGGAAAGACGTAGTATACACACGTTCTCCTGGCGAGACCTCAAATCATCTTCGTAATATATATCAAACTATAGATCCTACACATCCACTGGACCTGGATTCTAAAAGTACAATATACACTTCTCGCTAGAAATCTAATCAAAAAGCATTTTAATGGACAAACTATTCTACAATTTAGGATTTTCCAGAGAGGGTTATTTGTGAATATACGACCCTCTGGAGCGTTTGCATTTGCCGCAAATTGTTGTTTCTTACACGACCACTAGAGGTGCTAAACTTTAAAACGTGCCTATAGGTCGTAATAAGCTGCTGAACAATCGACCTATTTGGCCGTTTTTTGGAGGAGGAGGACAGGCTGGTTTTACATGTTAAAAAGGTTTAGTGGCCACTCCACTTCTCGTATATATACCAGCACACTTTAAAGATTCAAAGAAGAGTCTGCATTTCAGCGGGATTATGGGCTACTTCATGACAATCAGTTAATTAATAACTAAATCATAAAACACATTTTTAGGACTTTGTCATGAAATACTATCTGAGAGCCAGCACAGGATGAACATGGGTTTATCAGCCCTTTCTGAGTGGATAGACTTTGTGTCCTTTTGCTTGTATTTCCTGCATTTATTTGAGTTATTAATGCTTAAGTCTTTGAATGTTGTCTGAGCTCAATCACAGCATGATTTCAAAATACATTTAACAAAGCTTCTAAATATTAGAGTGAATTAAGTATTCTTGTGGTTGATTTGCACAGCCATTTCCAGATCCATTGTGAAGCAGGCCTCTCATTGTTTAGGTCATAAATACAAAATCAATATATACAAGTGTAAGTGTGATGGCCAACTGATATGATACCAGCACACAGGTTGGCCTTTACAGATATCTAAATAAAAAAGAAAGAGAGTGCTTAGGTTATAACCTGCCGTGGACAGCTGCTTTCATATTTTATTTCCTGCAGTGTTGCAATGGAATAATCTGAAAAGTACTTGATGATGCTGCGAGCTGTTGAAAACCTGGGGAGCAGAGCAAACAATACTGCAGGTTATCTTCCCCGGAGTTTCTGAGAGATAATTTTTATTGAACTCACAGGCATTCACTTTTTTCTGTCATTTGAGCCTCAGGTGTTACAGCATGAGATGAAATCTAAGGCTGTAATAATTGACGTTATATATTCTTTGGTTCCAGGACTGTTAACACCTGTCCATGCAGCAGTTGTCTTTGAAAACAGGCTTCTCTCTTTATCATCACGTCTGGTGGCAACAGTGAGTTTCCCAGTAAGATCAAAGTTCCCCCGCTAAAGTCAGAACGGAGCATCAAGGGTGACACCTTTCTCTCTGTAATGTCTGCAGGGATCTCCTCTCATTGCTGCGATCAATGCAACATGCACTATCATCATTTGTCACTTCAAAAAGCTCTGTTTGACAGCACCTTTTGACAATGTCTGTGTGTTGAGTGAGACAATGATTGGCAAGGGAAGCACTGTGGGTAGTGGGACAACATTAAGGTCAAACTCTGTGCCTCTGGTGAGACACAAATGGAACTATCACACAAGATGAAAAATCACTTGCTGTTAATAGATATTATCCTGCATTTGTTAATGCAGGAGTAAAATAATGGCTTCAACTCGACATGTCCACTATTCCCCCTGAAGTCAAGTCTCAGCCCTAATCATACACTGAGTCTGGAACAGAGAGTCTCCTGCACTCTGATTTTGTAGATCAAATTGTATTTTGGAAATCAGGTATGGTCACTCACTTGCCGGAAATGTTTTTTATTGCAGGGGAAATGAAAAATCAAGGCTTAAGAGTGAACAACAAATCAGTGTCCCAAACAGCAGAGAGGGATTCATTCTGTCGATCCAGATAAAGCCGGACTCGATAATGACTGAACGTCTTCACCGCTTCTAATCCACAGGACACACACACAGCAATGCAAAAACTAAACCCCAGAGAATCATCATTTATGTTATTTAAGAGTCAGTGAACCATATTTAGCTTTGGTAAAGATAGTTGGGTTGAGAGAGTGGATTTAAAGGGGCCCATTTTCAGACAATGTGCTACAGGTGAGATGGCTGCCTTTGAATTTTTGTAAGCTCAGCCACCTCCAGGAAGCAAGTGAAGTCAGCTAGAGAACGGTTGAGAATGGGAAGGAATTTTACACGCATCATTTAATGAGATATTATTCATAGTCAGTATATTACTTAGAGTAATATACTAACTATATTACTCTAATATAGTCAGTTTGTCAGTAGATACAGACAAACTGTCTGTATCTCCCAGTTTGGAGATACAGACAGAGTTCCGACAGAATAAAATCAATGTACTGCTGTGAATGTGGCTGTGGAGTATTGATAATAACTTAAAATCCTCAAATAAAATAGACTATCCATTTAATATTCAGTTAACCAAAACTTTAGAAGAAACGTCTCCCTTGTCGTTACTGTACATATGCACTTGAGTGAGTAATGACTGTTGAGTTCAGGCCTTTTTTCAGAAAAATAAACCAACAATAATAAACATATGCATCCTCAGCAACCACTCAGGAAAGTACAGTACATTTTAAAATCCAACTTGACAAGCAGTATTTAAATGGTACCTGAAAAATAAATGTATACAATTTAGATGACCCACTAAAGATTTACAATTTCGATGTAAGATTAAATGTCATCTACCATCAATAATGGCTCTGCTCTCAGCATCCCAAGGACAGAATCACAGCACTGCCAGTAAACGTCCGTTGAGAGTTGCACACATCCTTAATGTCAGAATTCATTCACTATAACACATGATTGATCACTAAAACATACATGGCTTTAACAGGTTTTGATTCATTTGCCTACCAAGTATGAACAATTATGAACTGCTGCAACATTTACCTTTCTTGACTAGACTAGAACAAAGATATGTCCTCTTCTTTTCGTATGCAAGAAGTCACATTAGCTGCAGGCTACAATTCGGCATTTGCAAATTCAATTCACTCAGCTAAATGATTTTAAATCCTGAGTGACCTTTTTCTGCTGTGGTGGCATTTAGTGCTAAGAGGGAGTGAAAGAGAGTGAAAGAAATGAGCCCTGTGAGAGGGATCCCTACAGCATCTCTCAATCATCAGATAACAGATGTTTGGGAATTTGTGAGAAGTCGTTTACACATGGATAGAGAAACAAGAGGGTCGGCTCTAGTGGAAGACAGGTTCTGCTTATAGAGTTAGGCAAAAGCCAATCAAAGTCTTTCTCCAACCTGGTTCAAGCAACAAGTAGAAAAAAGCCCAACTTAATCAATTTAATACTTTAGAATCCATGTTTCAATCAACCAAAATCCCCTTTTACTAAATAAAATTATCATATTACTCCCAGAAAACGTCCTATTTGACTATATGTCTACCGTGACCCCGGTAACCCTGCCCTGGGCTGGTTCTCCTCTCTGAAGACAATAGTCAATACATTCTACTGGAAAGGAAATAAGGCAGGAATCAAAACACCTACACTTCAAAAATCCTCGCAAAATACTTCAAGCACCACCATCCCCCACTACTTCCTATCTCTCCATCTTCGATATACGACACCGGACAAACAACCCAAATGTAGCCTGGCTTAATATCGAACAAACCATTAGCAGATCTCCCCCGGTCCAGCACATTGCAGTTATTGTTTCACATGTTATTCCATAAACACCTACCTTTGCCTGATGGACAGCTAATGACCTACTCAACCTATACCATCTCCCTCTGGCCTGACATCCATCTGCCTAACCCCATGTTCACGAGAAATAAGGAACCTCGATCACTATCTTAGGCGATCTATCCTCTTTTACTATCCAAAAACATCTCCAAACTTTTATTCTCATAGCTTTAAGTGTAGCCAAGAAAACCCTGTTACTCAACTGGAAGACAGCTGGAACAGCTCTCATCCACCTTAAAGGGCAATATAATCCCAATTAATAAAATCTTTCTTGCAGTACAACCAGAGCTGATTACCACCAATAATAATAGAATAACTTCAAATTATGAAATATCACAATATCCGATCTTCTCTCCTCTTGTACCACCAACCACCCCTTTCCTCCTACTCTTGGTCTTCTTCATGTTTAAATTATAAGAAAAATCACTGGGCGAGTTGAATACACGCGGGGCATCCAGGGTGCTTACACACTGAACAAACTGAAAAGTTGACTTTAATTCAATGTCAAAAGATTTCACATAACTTTATTAGTTTAGATACAAGCAATTCAAGCAATTACGTTTTTTATTTAAACCTAATATTATTGCATTCAACTAACTTAATACAGTGATGTGAAATCTGTTGACATTAAACATTTAATTTAAGTCAATGTTTTAAGTTTTTTCAGTACAGCTTTACCAATCTCTGTCAAGGTCACCTGTTACTTAAAAGTCAGTTAACAGCAGTTAAAGAATACAGTTTAGAAATCAAATACTTGGTTTTCCTTACACATGTATGGATAAACTGAAGATATTTTTCTTGCACACAATCTGAGGACTGATCATATTCTCCACAGTGTTGAAGTAACAGCTACGTGTTTGACATTCTATGCTCGATACATCTACTTGCTCAGTTTTTTTTCTCGTCTTCCAGCTATACAGATTTTCTAAATTGTGAACTGTTGAAGCACCAGGGAGGTTTTGAGTGGCATTATTCTCTCCAAATAATTGTCTGTTAATGATTTCAAAAATCCCGTGAGTCGCTGCAGCTCTGTCATGTCAAGACTTTTTAGTTTTACATGGCTTGACAAGTGCCATACTCCCACGGGGTGCAAGAGGGGAGACACAGGGAGGCAGCGAGAGAGCGGAGGGGAACAGATAAAGGGGAGAGAAATAGAGGCAAGGTAAAGGATTTAAATGAATCGTTTTTTGTAAGGCCTATCAGTGTGCAGATGTACAGTTAGTTCACCTCTCAAAGTGTTGTTATAATGTGCCACTCACTCCCACTGACGGGGATTTCCAAAGACACAGATTCCTTGGTTCCATTTCCCAAGTTTAGCTGGCTTGCATGTGAGTTGATCAGACTGACAGAGCTCTGCGCCCCCAGAGATGCCAGCCTTGCCAAAGTTCCTTTGCTACCCCTCCCCTCCTGCTCGGCATTCCATTTGACAAACTCAAAGTGGCACCTTGGCGCTGCAGCATTTTGATTGTTGCTTCCCCCCCCTAAAGTACCTCTCCTGCACTCACACAACCTGAAAGCTTGGAAGTAAATATCTAATACAATTCCGGTTTATTGTTTTATGTTATTTCCTCATACATTATTAGATTCTTCTGTCAGTCATCGAAGCCATGAATCTGCTCATCATGTTATTTTCAAGCTCTCTTGCCTGGCCTTTAGGAAGCAGCCTTGTCTTGCGGTTGACATTGACCTCACACTGCCCATGCCTCTAGACTCTCAACATTAATGCAACGTGTTCTTACATACGAGGGAGAACCCCAGGAAGAGTCAAAGGGCCATGGGATACCTTGCCAAGAGCCATAAACAACCCTGATGCCAAGACCTGCAACTCCGTGACTCTCTGCTTGGTTCATGGAAGTATGGATATGATGTCTTGAAACAATACATGAAAATACATTCCAACCATTTACTTGGTTTCTTTCTTTCACGCAAATAACGAGAAAAAGCTTCAATAATTATAAAGAAACCAACTGCTGGTTTTATGAAGATAACCTTTTGATGTATTTTTCCAAACTGTTACTATTTCCTGACATTAATGCACGAGACTATATCATGTTACTTTCTGTCTCTCCAGTTCTCCGAATGGCATTTGCAAGATTCCACCATGCCTGAAGGTAAATAATCAATCAGAGCCGAAGAGTCTTTAAGGCAGTGTTAATTCTGACCAAACTCTATCTCTAGGCAGCGCTGATCAATTATTAATATATTTATCTCCTCAAATGTTTTTAGAAAAACATTTTAGCTTAGAGTTGACTGGTCAAATTTGAAAGTTTGTGGAACAACCGCCTTGTTGGAAACAGTTGAGCCAAAACCCCGCCAGCTGGAGAAAATGTTCTAATTTTACAGTACACAAAAATATTGTTTCTGAAAACTTTTCAGGCCAGAAATAAGCAATGCAGACATCTTGATTTATATTTGATCAGTGCTGCATAGTTTATCAGAATTCACAAGCAGAGATTGACAAAAACACTGAAACCCTTCAGCACTCACTGGATCGGTTCGCAACCGAGTGTGAAGCGGCTGGGATGAGGATCAGCACCTCCAAATCTGAGGCCATGGTTCTCAGCAGGAAACCGATGGACTGTCCACTCCAAGTAGGGAATGAGTCCTTACCCCAAGTGAAGGAGTTCAAGTATCTCGGGGTCTTGTTCTCGAGTGAGGGAACAATGGAGCGTGAGATGGGCCGGAGAATCGGAGCAGCGGGAGCGGTACTGCAGTCGCTTTACCGCACCGTTGTGCGGTAAAGAGAGCTGAGCCAGAAGGCAAAGCTCTCTGTCTACCGGGCCATTTTCCTTCCTACCCTCACCTATGGTCATGAAGGATAGGTCATGACGGAAAGAACGAGATCGCGGATACAAGCGGCCGAGATGGGTTTTCTCCGCAGGGTGGCTGGTGTCTCCCTTAGGGATAAGGTGAGAAGTTCGGTCATCCGGGAGGGACTCGGAGTTGAGCCGCTCCTCCTTAGCGTCGAAAGGAGCCAGTTGAGGTGGTTCGGGCACCTAGTTAGGATGCCACCTGGGCGCCTCCCGAGGGAGGTGTTCCAGGCACGTCCAGCTGGGAAGAGACCAAGGGGTAGACCTAGGACCAGGTGGAGGGATTATATCTCTTCGCTGGCCTGGGAGCGCCTTGGGTTCCCCCAGTCAGAGCTGGTTGATGTCGCCAGGGAAAAGGAAGTTTGGGGCTCTCTGCTGGAACTGCTACCCCCGCGACCCGACCACGGATAAGCGGGAGAAGATGGATGGATGGACTGAAACCCTGTTTCATGCACTACTGTCACAGAATAGTGACAGCTTCAGCAAGAATGACAAATGTTTTTGATTTCTAAAATTCAGAAACGGCAGGTTTAATTGTAGTAACACATAGGTCAGTGGTCGCCAACGTCGATCAACAAGAGAGGACGGCAGGAGTGCAATTTCCCATGTTCAGTGAATGCAACAGAGGCAAGTCACCAGACCAAACAGAGAGTTGCATGGAAATACACGTGTGCTTGTGTCATTCAAGCTCGGCTCTGTGTGTGTGGCAATAGCGCATTTAGTGTGAGAGAGAGAGAGGGAGAGAGGGAGAGAGAGGGACCGGTGCTAGCGGAGACCGTGATGTTAGCATCTGGTTAGCTAGCTGCACTACCGGACATAAGGAGCTGTTTCCACAACAAGCAGGAGGAGAGTCCTCCCCTGTCAGACTGAGGGGCTCAGGTGAGCTAAAGTTTAGCTCACCTGAGCCCCCTAAAGGACTCTGTGAGTGTTTAGAACGGTTTTGTCACAAATTATTCAAAAGATTAGTTCCGAGGCACACCTTCATATGATCATTATAGTTATACAAAAAATAAGAGAATAAATGAAAAACAGGTATGAAATACTATATGGCAGTAAAACAAGAATACAGTTTGAAAGGGGAGTGATTTGTAAAATATCCATAAAGAAAAAGAAAATCTGTTTACAGTTCTGTTTCATCTGGGTGCTGAGAGAGGTATCCATAGATCTCTTCATGTTGCTCTCAAAGTGCACCAGATTGATGCTTTCAACTTCAATATTTAAAAAACAATCTTCCCGGGGGAGCATCCCCCGGACCCCCTATAGGAAGTGAGGAACCCCCTAGAGGAGGTGAGGTCCACCCCCCACTCATAAAAAATAGCACTTTACCCCTGCCTATATGCCGTGAGCTGATTATGCAGCCTTCATTGTAACAGTAATTCAGATACAATTAGCCTATATAAAAGGCCTCAAACTGGAAGCACTGTCTGGGCCGTCTTTTTCACTTAATTCTGCAATAGGTAGATCTCGCCTTTCACCTAGACCGAGGTCGGTGATCTTGGGCTTAAAAAGGTTGGTGAACACTGACATAGGTAATCTAAGGGTCTGGTATGACAGTGGTGTGGTGGTTAAGGTTAAATAACATTGTTTTCATGGTCAAAAGAAACCAATGTTGACTTCCCTAAGATATCTCGAGTTAACAAATGTATCATTACTGACAGAAACATTATAACTATAACTACAGGTCAGGTATCAGAAATGCAAACCATTGGTTATTTCAACTTATAAAACGGACAAGTCAAATCAAGCAATCTGATTGGTTCTTAGCCGTGCTATACTGAGCGTATATCACGGGTAGAATTGTAAGTTACTTTTCACAACAAGTCAGTATCCCTCCGCGTCTGAGAAAAACAGTATACAGTTGGGCTGAAGCAAACTGCCAGCAGTTTGCTTCACGTCGGGCCGAACCACGCCCCTTAGCTGTGATATAATGAGCATATACCACGGCCTGTCGTGAGCTATTGCTTAAAAATAATACGCTGTCTCAAATGTCTTAAAATATACCGATCATGGGCCTGCTAATGAAAATAATACCTATTGAACGGACAGTGCAGTAATAGAGCATGGCGCTTGCACATCTTCCGGCACAGACTGAAAACTCATCTCTTTCGACTCCACTTCGAGCGATAGAACTATTAACAAAGCACTTATATACTAATAAAGGACTGGCTTACCTATAGCCAGTTGAGTAGCACTTGAAATGTTTTGGCTCTATGAAACCTGATGTACTTATATGATTCTGTTTTCTTCAAGTTTGTATCTTGTTGGTCGAACGCACTTATTGTAAGTCGCTTTGGATAAAAGCGTCAGCTAAATGCAATGTAATGTAATAATGTATGCTCTGCCAAATATGACAAATAGTTTGGGATCTTCCTAGTAAGCCATTTCCTATGAAATGACCAAAGGATTTCCCAGACCTTCAATTAGGAGGTTTAATACAAATGCATTTTTAATTATTCACTGATATTTCCATGTCTTTTATGGGAAAATGTGCAGTTCTGTTTTAACTTATTCTTTGTTCTTGTTTAATGCCTGTATATCTGTCAGTGGGCAATACTACCTTAATTAAAACAAATTTGCTGAAACTAATTACACTACTATCTAAATAAATTGCATGTGGGTTTTAGCCATCTGTGTTTTCATTGTGCTGTACGGTCCGTGTTACTTTACGTTTTGATGGTTTGTATATTCGCTTGTTTCCGGGGTGAGAAAGACGAGGGGATATATGGGTATATGTCATCCTCTGGGCAGGACTGAATACTGATTGCTGGAGTGTGTTAGCATGCAGCTGCTGCAGTGGAAGGTGCTGCAGTTATCATCTGTGACGGCTCGGATCCAGTCGGCTTGATCCCCAGCACTGGAGTGTCACATTGGGCCAGGAGAGTGCTGGGTCGAACCCATGTAATGGCAGCAACAGAAAGCATTGACGATCCAAGGGGGAGTCTTGACAGTCCCCCTCCCCCAGGATCAGAGCCTCAGAGCCGGGATAGCACTGGCTGATCTGCTATATGCTAATTGTTAACGAAAGATCCATCCGTCTCCAAGCCGCCACCCTCTCTATTCACGGGGCTAGCCAGTTAGTATGCTAATTTCTGTAGATATCTCTGCAAGACAATACATTGTCTTCGACATAACGTCAACACTATAACCTCTGCACATTATGATGATAATGTTCATTTTTGTATGTTTTGAAATGTACGTTTAAAGGGCTATTTTGCAATTTTCAGATAAACCAATTGTTTATGACTAATAGAATGTTCCTACTGATCCTAAAGGTTGTGTCATCTGTATATCACAGTTCATGGTCATTTGACAGCAGCATTAGTCATTTCATTTCATTTCAAACCTTTATTTATGCAGGTGAATCCCATTGAGATCACTGATCTCTTTTTCAAGGGTGACCTGCTGCAAGTAGGTTCCACATGTATACATATAAACATAACAGAAAAACAAAAAGGACATCATACATTAGTAGCCCTTACCAGGCCTTTACCCTCCTTTCTGTCACAGTCTCTCTCTGATAATAACATTCCTCCTGCTCCTTACACTCCCCTCCACATGATGTTTTCATCTTGATTTGGTTCAGGCCCTCTCTTTTCTTTAATTTCCATTCCACTCTCTGCAGCCAGCCAGGACTTGATGAAGCCTCCCTGATAAGCCTGTGCAGTCATGCTAGAGACCTTTAGAGCCACCATTACAGCCAAGCTGTGTCAACTCATCAAAGCGAGGCCCAGTGTGAGCCAAAGGGCAGCCCAAGGTTGCTGGTCCATGACCTTTAAATTAATTTCAATGAGGCCTCTCGGCAGAGGTCGCAGAATCTGGCTCCAACAAAAATGGATGCCAAGAAATACGAGGCAGAGTAATGTGGTATCTTTAAAGGGCTACCGTAAAAATCATGTACGGACCTTTCACTGTGGGAATATATACCCAATCATAGCTGGAAAAGGATAAGTACAACTGAAAGACTGGTCTGCAGTGGAAAATGTTGATAACGAAAGTCATTAAAACCATTATTTTCGTATTTCTGTAAATATAAGGATTTAATCAATATGAATCTGTGTAAGAGTAATTATGAATGCAAGCTGACGCTGAGGTTTGACGGCAAGCTGACCCTGCCTACATACCCTTCTCCTGCATCATCTATCTTTAGAGAGATATAGAGTGAAGTCTGGGATCCTTGGTTAGAGTTTTCCTTGCCGAATGAAAAGCTTGGTCTGAAACGGGAGACTTTAGACCAGGGGTCTCCAACACGTCGATCGCGAGCTACCGGTAGCTCGCAAGCCCTCAATAAGTAACTCGCCAAGCAAATCCAAAATGTTAAAAATAAACACAAAAAAAAGAAAATTAAATTAAAAGAATCTACCCTATGCATAAACGAAACCTCAATAATAGCTAACTTTATCTACTTACTACAACTCTATATCTATCTAACACCCCCCACAATGAATATCGACCAATCACGTTCTTGCTTGATTTGAGGGACCAGCGTTGCAGTCGGGAAGATAAGCATGTGGAGCAGCACCTCACCGCTTCATAAGGAGTTTGACTGTGATTTTCCTTCTGACAGAATCTACACAACACATCAGCCCCATTGAACAGCCTAGTGTCTAGTAGTGCTACTTGACGCACACACACGCATGGCGTAATTTCCACTGGGGACAGGGGGGACATGTCCGCCCCACTTTTCGAAATCCCGTTTGTGTCCCCCCACTTTACAAATATGTTTATTATTATTTTTTAACGCAAGCCGCCATCGCCACGGAGGAGCACACAGCCTCTGAGAGAGAGCGAGAGCGAGAAAGCGAGAGAGCTTTTAACTTCAACATTTAAAAAAAATCTTTCCGGGGGTGCATGCCCCCGGACACCCCTAGAGGAGGTGAGGTCCACCCCCAAATAAAGCAGGTTAAAATAATTACATTGCATACATTTTATTTTAGTAAACACTGAAAACGGGTCCCACAGACCCAAACAGCACACAAAGGTTAAAGGTAAGCATATAATAATGTTTAGAATGTGCTAAATATATACACTGCAAAAAAAAAAGTAAAAGTAGCTCACGACTTCTTTTATTTTTTTAAAGTAGCTCTCATCCTAAAAAAGGTTGGAGACCCCTGCTTTAGACTATAAACAGCTTAGAAAACTTTAGCCTGGACATCCCAGGCTGCATTTCAGCTCACATGAGCTTAAAAGATCGATAATGTAGTTGGAAGGTACACCCAGAACGCTCATAAAAGTCTTCAGTAATATCATAGAATGTACAACTGATCACAGCCACAGCAGAGAGGCTTAAAGCGGGGCAATGTAATCATGTTTTATTTGTTTAGTGTTAAACTTATCACTGCTGCCTTTTGAAAACGCTAGAGTAGATCGATCCAATATGAGTTATATCTTGTTTCTTCTGCTGTTGATAGCAGAAGGTGCAAAGGAGCGTCTGAAGAACTCACCTATGCAGGTGGATAGTGGCTGAATGAGCTGCCTATTATTTTGTTCATGTCGAAAATATCTGTCTGTCCTCACAAAAAAACCATTGCAGTGTGTGGTAATGGGCAAAAATATGTTAGATTGTTGCATCAATTTGTAGCGGTTATACATAAAAAAATATATTACGAGAAACCTCAAAAGGTTAAATTGGCAGTTGGTAACATTTTTGTCTTATTTTCCTGAGCTTTCCATTTCTATTGGTAGTATTGCATGAGACAGATATTTCTGGAAAAACAACTCTCTCCAGTTCTCCTAATGGTTTTTGCAAGATTACACTTTTCCCAAAGGAAAATAACCAATCAGAGCCAAGGAGTCATTAAGGCAGTGCCAATCACTGCTCATAAATTCTGACCAAACTAGGCAACACACAAATATTAATATATTTCTCGCTTCAAACATTTTCAGAAACATATTTTAGTGTACTGTTAACTTCTAAAATGTGAAAGTTTGTGGCATTAGCGCCACGTTGAAAACAGTCTATACAAAAATAAATAAACAAAGTCTTGATTTATATTTGATTAACGCAGCAGGGTTTATCAGAATTCACAAGCAGGGATAGACAAAAGCAGAAGCCATTTTTCCCCAGATATTTGTGATCCCCACTAGTTTGATCCTCTTCACTTCTGCCCCCTGGATGATAATCAGGACAGGGGGAGTCCTGCATATATCTTGTCCACCACCAGCTTTTTGGTAATATTGAGCTTCAGGTGATTCTTGCACCATGTGACGGAGCATCAGTCCTCTGTACTCTCATTGTTGATGCGTCAACAATGGAGGAAACATTGGAAACACGTTTTGAGTTGGCAGGAAATCTAAGGATGGAATCTAGATATTGCAATGGTGGTTAAGGATACAAATATTTTAGTTCCTCATCTTTTGCATTATTTACTATTCACAAGCAATATGTCATTATACAGTATGACCAACATACTGTATAACAGTCAAACTGCTCATACATGTAAGCCAGTCCTATGAATTAAGATGGAATTAAATGAACTAATGCATGAATTCATATGAAAAACACATATTTATTTAATTGAAAACCAGGATATTGTGATGTTTTCCTTATTAACTTGAGTTGTATTTTGACTGTTTCTCTCAGTGGGTAAAATAAAACTACAGTTATTAACTTCACTGCAATTTTAATATTCTTCTATATGATCTATCTTGTCCCGGATCTGCCAAAATAGATAGCCCCGTGGAGGTTCTACCCCGGATATCAAAGTGACAATGTTGGATACATGGGCGTCACAGCCATTATATGAGGGTGGGACAAGTCCTCAGAGCCGTACACATGAGCTGTACACTGAGCCCCCCCCCCCCCCGACATCTGACCAATCACGGCTTTGATACGGCCACTAGTGCAGGTGAAGAGATGTCGGTGAAAAGACAGTTTCAGTCCGGCGCAAGCAAGAGGGAAAAAAAACAAAATGAAGAAACTAGAGCATCACTCGAAGGTGGATTATTGTATGAGTCAAATGTACAACTTGCGAATGTTGTATAAGTAAAATTGCCAATTGCCATATTAAAACATCAGCTGCAATTCACGACATGAAGATGGCAGTCTCTGCATAGCATATAGGCTAATGGAGATGCAGTTATTTCCAGCATTCTTTATTTACCATTCATTCAAGTATGTGATGCCTTTTATCTGCTAATGTACAGGAGGAAGATTGATACACTGTCTGTCTAGTTGGCTTACATAACAGTTCAAGTTTACAGCCTAGAAAACATGGAGCATGTTTTCCCCTTTTATTCATTTTTATGTCAATTTGCACATTTCATGGTGATGCTCAGCCTCTCCCCTTAACTCCTAACAGTCATCATGTCAACCACAACACAGAGAAATACTGATAGAAATGTGTGTGTAGTTGTTGATACGTTGCTGACAGAGGGAACTACATTTGAATACAGATTTAAGAAATATCAGTTTTTGAGCATGTTTTGTCTTGACTATTTTACAACTATATTATAATAAAATAATACAGTATTTATATTATTTAATTGATTATGATTATTAGTAGAAGTAGTTTATTTGCATTAATTATATTTTAATCTTTTTGAGGCTAGTATTTGGCAGGAAATGCCGACGTATTCACCTGTAAATGCAAACTGAACGACTTACATGCACATTTACCATTTACCTCACTGTATACAAAAGTAACTGTGTTGATAATAATAATAAACAGGAATTATATTTGCAAAGTACTTTGTTTCCAAAAAAAAAAATGTCACTCCTGTTGGTTGGGGGGGGGGCCGACCCTAGCCCCAAGTTGGCCAGGGACAGCCCTGGTCATATCATACAATAAAGCCATCGAAAAGAATAGGATACAGCATTACAAGTTATTCTGGCGAACGAGAGAGAGAGAGAGTGAACGAGAGAGAGAGTGAACGAGAGAGAGAGTGAACGAGAGAGCACTAACGTACATAAGGAGTTGTTTCTACAACAAGGAGGAGGAGAGCTCTCTCCTGTCAGACAAATCTTATAAATTCAGCTCAGGGAGGTAAAGGACTCTGAGTGTTTAGATCGTTGACTTTAGTCTAAGTTATCTCATGAAAACAAGTATTTCCAAGGCACACCTTTTATATGATCATTATAAAAACAAGAGAATAACAGGTATGAAATAATTCCAACTCATACTATATCAGTAAAACAAAAATACAGTTTAAAGGGAAGTGATTTGTAAAATATGCATAAAGAAACAGTATTGTTTCACATGGGTATCCATAGATTTAGTCCCTAACTTTGCTCTCAAGTGCACCAGATAGATGCATTTAACTTCAACATTTAAAAAAAAATCTTCCCGGGGGATGCATAATGGATTAATCAAACATCTGGATTGTGGGAAATGTTTACTCATAACTGTGTTTTAACAAGAGTGTGATTTAATATGTACTATTATTTCAAGAAGGAGTATTATTTGTATTCAATTGAAACATCTTCAAGAGGAAAAGATTGAAGCTTTGGGAGTTACACACGCCTGACTGAGGAAGATGCTCTGAGGCTGGCCTTTTATATGTCCACGTTACCATGACACATGGGAAACGCTTGAGCTACTCAAATTCGGCTGTCTTTGCCGACACCGTGGTCCCATCTCGATGTCATCGTACTATAATACGATGGCTACACGACGGCATTGTGAGGCCTTCACGTAGTCGTGTTGCCTTCCTAAGACCATCAGGCAGCTTCTTGTTTCCTTCGTATTGTGTTCGTGAGGCGAAAAATGCCCGATGGCACCGATGATCACACGAAGTAAAGACGAAGGTGACACGATTTGACAAGATGCCCTCACGATGGCCTTACGAAGGGCAAAATGGACACACAAATTCAACACGAAAATGAACCTTCGCGAGGTCTTTCGGCAATTTGTTGGCATGCCAAAGATTTTGCCACCGCTCACGAAGTTGCTGCCGGAGCCTGAGAAACTCCACCGGCGGTCAAACAATGGCTTAAGATGCCCTCACGAATGGCCCGATGTTGTTATGATCAGAGCCGAATTTGAACATTTCCTTTATCGTTTGTCCATCTGGTGTCAATTTCGGGACCGTGTGACGCAGGCTTCACTGGATGACAGAGGAGACTTTTTTCACTATTTACTAAACAATTACCAAAAAATCATGCAATGATTGTATCACGTTACAATGTGTTCAGATAGTAGAGAACACAAGAGTTTTAAAACATGTATGTAGAGGGCTAGGGTAGACTTTTACTAGACATTCTGAACTGAAGATTTAACTCAAATATACAGTTTTCACTGCTGCTCTCATGATGGAGTTTGGCATTGCATGTCATTCCTTTGGGCAGTTGGGATCTTAAGCAAACTAAAGATAAGCAGAGTAACAAACTAGAAGTGCATTATATTGCTCCCTCTCATGCTGCCTCAACAACAAATGCCCTGCAAACTCTTTACAGTTGGACAAAATGGAACAAATCTAAAGTGGGATTAATATAAAAAAGGGAGAAAAAGAGTTCTCCCTACCATTATTTGAGCCAAGATACCTTCTTCCCTGTCAACAGCTGTCTTAACCCCCTCTACACTGAAAAACTGAAACATTCAATATGTGTCTCTCCCCAGAAAACATTGGAATGGATTTAAGTTCAGATACACTGAAAAAGCTGAACTTTTGACTTTGATCTAATATACTGTGTTATGTCAACAGATTTCACATACTACACACTGTACTAGTTGAAAGAAATACGAATACTTTTCAATAAAAAATATCAGGTTCAACTTGATATTATTGCTTTCAACTAACCAATAAGACAGTTATCTGAAATCTGTTGACATAAGTATATTTGATCAAAGTAAAATGTTCTGCTTTTTCAGTGAACCTCAACTTAAATCCATTCCAATGTTTTCTGGGGAGAGAAACATATTGAGTGTGTGCCCCTTCACCTTTCCGTAGCAGCTATCTGATCTGACGTTATGGCCTTTCATAAGGTTACCTCCCACTCGTACCTCATTACTGGACCCTCCGCAGTGCCATTATCACGTCAGATTACGAAATAACTACAATCTCAGTCCGAGGGTTTCACTGTTTATCAACTTCCTCTCTCTCCCAGCATGCCCTGAGAGGATGTCACGCTCCTCATCCTCGCTTATCAACTCTGTGACAATGTTACAGACCTTAACCAAGTATTGCAGGAGATATATCTGCAACTCAAAGGGGAAAAGGGAAAATAATTTTGGAAGTATTTTGTTTTTGTTGTTCCCTAATGAAGATGCGGGAAGCATATGCCGACTGTGCCTGATACGGGGGACTCATTCTGGGATGTTTATGACTTGGGTCTGAGCCAAAAGGCAGTAAATGAGCCCGTTGAGATTTGGATATGTTGTTTGTCCTTTTGTTTAATTCAGACAGTGGCCTTTTTTAATTTGCATCATATCAGAGTGGGAGATCCTCCCATGAAAGCAGATACATGTGGCACATACAAATACGTATGTAATACAAGTATGTTTAGTGATATTACATTACATTACATTACAGGTCATTTGTTAGATGCTTTTATCCAAAGCGACTTGCATACATTCAGTACTGTGGCCAATCCCCACAGGAGCACTTTGGGGTGAAGTGTCTCAGGGACACAACGACATGCTGACTGCAGTGGGACTCCAACTTGCTACCCCCTGATTGGAAGTACAGCACACTATCCACTGAGCCATAAGCCTCCATATGACTGATGGAGAGTGTTAAAGGCCTGCCTTCTCACCCTCTGCCCCATCATAACAGACATCATCAACTCCTCTCTGTCATCTGGAATAGTTCCCTCCTGCTTCAAAACCGCCTCCATCACTCCCATCCTCAAGAAGCCTGGTTTGGACCCTGAGGAGCTGAACAACTACCGACCGATCTCCAACCTTCCTTTCCTTAGCAAAACTTTGGAAAGAGCAGTTGCCGCCCAGCTTCATCAACATCTGTCCAACCATGAGCTCTACGAACCCCTACAGTCAGCCTACAGAGCACATCACAGCACAGAGACCGCCCTCCTCAAGATCACTAATGACCTCCTTCTCGCTGCTGACTCCGGACAAATCAGTATTCTCATCCTCCTCGACCTCTCTGCTGCTTTTGACACTGTTTGTCATACATTCCTCCTGAAATGCCTCTCTGACAACCTTGGCATCACTGGCACAGCTCTGTCATGGTTTCAGTCCTATCTCTCAACCAGGTCTCAGTTTGTTAGCATCAGCGGCTCATCCTGCCCCTCGGCCCCAGTCAACCATGGTGTCCCCCAAGGCTCCGTGCTTGGTCCCCTACTTTTCACCATTTACATGCTCCCCCTTGGCCAGATCATACGTCAATTCGGTCTCAATTTCCACTGCTACGCTGACGACACTCAGCTCTATCTCAGTACCTCACCATCCGCCCAGCTACCTCCACAGTCTTTGGTCAATTGTCTCCATGCCATAAAAACCTGGATGACAGCAAATCTACTCAAACTCAACAGTAAGAAGACTGAGCTCATGGTTGTGGCCCCCAAAGCACTGCTCCGGAAGGTTGGGGATCTCCTCCTCCATATTGACGGCTGTTCCATCTCCCCGTCTCCCGAAGTCCGTAACCTGGGTGTCATCCTTGACTCCACTCTCTCATTTCAGTCACATATCAAATCCGTCAACAAAACTGCCTTCTATCACCTCAGGAACATCTCCCGTCTACGACCATCACTCTCTGATTCCGTGGCCGAGACCCTCATCCATGCATTTGTCTCCTCCCGGTTGGATTATTGCAACGGAGTCCTGTTCGGGGTTCCCAGTAAAGCCCTGGACAGGCTCCAGTATGTGCAGAACTCAGCTGCCAGGGTGCTCACTCACACCATGCCCTGGCAGCACATCACCCCCACCCTGATCCACCTCCACTGGCTCCCAGTCAAGCACCGTATCACTTATAAACTCCTTCTTCTGACTTACAAATCCCTCCATGCCCTCGCCCCCCAATACCTGTCTGACCTTCTCCGCTACCACACTCCATCCCGGAACCTAAGATCATCTGGACAGGATCTCCTCTCCACCCCCCGCACCAGGTTGCGGACTTTCGGTGACAGAGCCTTCAGTGTGGCATCCCCCACCCTCTGGAACTCTCTCCCCCCCCAAATCCGCAGTGCCCCAACCCTGGACAAATTCAAAAAAGCCCTCAAAACGCACCTTTTTACTAAGGCTTTCCCCACTGTATAGATAGTTTAATAGGTTTATTTTTCCGCTACATCCCCCCCCCACCCCCCTTAACCTGTCTGCCTCTTTACCCCTACTCCCCCCCCCCCCCCTACCCGAATTGTAAAGCGACCTTGGGTTTCCTGAAAGGCGCTATAAAAATATTATTTATTATTATTATTATTAAAAATGACAGGCTGCAAACATGATTCTAGTTTTAGAGCTACATAATGAAATCACTCTTCTTTTTGCAGGCAATTGATTTCACCAGTGTTTACTAGCAGTCTTCACTAATGTTGCCATAAGCAATAAAAGTGCTCTGTCCTACCAAGGGTATAAATAAATGGTGTTAGCAAATCATGGACGTAGTGGATGCCAACAATTAAAATGATAGCATTACATAATCATTACAAGCAGTTGGATGCTATCATTTCATTTTGGATCTCTCATGGATAGCTTCAGTCGCTCATTAGGATCCTTGGAGACAATTCCATTCCAAACACCTGCTCTAATTTATTTTTAAATGTTTGTTATACATTGTTTGACTGCTTACTACCTGATTATTGCATGTATTTACATCTGATTCAGTCTTTCAAAAGTATTTCACACCCAAATGAAATGTCTGCTACCTGAATGAGCGATGATTGGCATTACGACACTGGCGTCTCCCAGAGACAGAGAACATGACATCTAATTGAAAGAATCTAACAAATCAAGGGAAGGGAAATTCAAATAATCTTTCCTGATGACTTGATCCTCTGGAATGTGCTGTGTGTAGACGTTTAATCAGCTGTTGTGTCCTAATTGTTCATAAACCTGTCAAAGACAAGGCGAGTGTCGAGTGGCGCCTTTTAAAGCAGGGATGAGTAACAACCATCAATCAATTGTATTTACCCAGCCAGGGAGGGTTTGACTTAGAAGAAGCAGAGCGTGTCACAACGCATTCACAGAATAAGAAAAAAACAAACTTTATCAGGTCTTATCAGAAGGGACTTTATTAGAAAGGTCCTTGCTGAGCACAGCCTTCCCGATCTACAGAGGTTGAAGTGGATGACTTCAAAGATAGCATGCAGAGAACATTTATTATCAGTTCCCGTGGTGATTGTTTCTGCTCCCTATTAAAAAAATGCCAGCAGCCCCACTTCCCACCCCGCCCCCCATACCTAGTTTACCGCATAGAAAAATAATGAGGGGAGATTAAACAGAGCACGCTCAGATGGGTTTGTGCCTCATGGGCATCAGATCACAGACATTAATGACAAGAGCCTGTGATCTGAGAGGCAGACAATGGTCAGTTCATCTGAGTTAGACTGAGCGTCTATAACCTTGGTCCACTCCGCCAAACAAGGAGTCTTCTCTCTGCAGCGAGGAGACTAGATTAAACAACAAAAGCCCTAAACAAGTGTCCGCTGGGAAGCGTGAGGTGCACTACTATATTCAAGCGGCACAACACCTTCCTGATGGGCTGCATGGTAATGGCAAAGAAACACATCATTATCTGGAGGTGAGGTACTTGGTTCCCCGCTCTCCATGTATACTATAGGAATACATATGTTGATTTATCATCACATCGCTTGGCTGGGCTGCTAAATGATGTGCGTGTTCGGTAATCAACTACAAATACACAACACAACTACAAAAGCACTGTTACATACTATTCAACACAACCGTTTCCCATATGTACACTGGTCAGCAGAATCAGAATTCCTTTATTAGTAATAAGTAATTAAATACAAATAAGTACACAACCATGGGTTAAATGAGAAGCAGCAAACTAAGAGACATAAATGGCATATTAAAGTATTGCGACCTTAGAAAAAACTTCCTAGCCAGCCTTTAAATGTGTCTTCCTTCCACTGCCTTCAGCTTCTTTTTCAATTTCAGAGTGGTTTAGGCTGCAACATCAATCATCAACAGGAGGGTTTCTCATTAGCTTCAGCTTAGAAAGGCAAAAATGCCACTAGTTACTGTAACTATCAATTCCATTCAGTCCCCCGTGTCTGTCTATATCACAACGACTCCCTAATGGAAATCCATAAACTGATTGATGTGCATTGATTTCCAGTTGATCAGGATGATTTGAGGTAACAGCCCGACTGTGTCTTGTCATTATAAACTCCTGTGCTGGCATTAGGGCGAGTTTAATGGCTGCGGTGTGGTGCTGAGGGAGCCTCTGAAGTCTTGTCTGTAACTTCCTGTGCATTAATGTGCTCTGAGGTTAGTCGTTTAAAGGAGATGAATGCTGCATAGCGCTGCGTTAAAAGGGATGACAGAGAGATGCTTATCCTTCGGTTGTAGTTGCAGGGAACAGCACATCTAACCACTGTACAACCCTTATTGTTGGCAGAACGTATGCTGTATGAAAGAAGGGGGTCAGTGTCCGTGTGTTTATCTGTACAGACAAGCAATATCAAGTGTTGGATGAACAAAAAGACATTCAATTAATTTTGTTTTTTTCTTGTGATGCATATTCAAAAGATACATTATCTCTGCAGACTCCATCTGCATTTCAACGTGCCACACTGTGTTGTACAATGATTTTAATGAGCTTTGCATTGGCGTTTTTAAAGAGCCAAGAGAAGCCTAATGTATCTCACTGCCATATAACCTCTGAGCAGAGCTTTCCAATAATATCTTGGTAAGAGAACAGCCTTTGCTACAGGGCGGGAAGGATTCATCATGTCCTAGATCCTGGAAGTTATTAAAAACAGATAACATCCTTTCACAATGTCGACAAAAAACAGGATGTTTGTATCAGATGGCCGTGGAAGGATGTTACTCTGCTGCTTGTTCAGTGTCAGTTTATAAAGCCTATTTTGGAACAGTAGCCACAATACATTATGACATTTTAATGCCACAGTTTATTATGTCTTTGTTTCAGTTGCTTTAAGACTACCATGAGATGTCCTGACCTTCCCCCCAGGAACTGAGCTGTTAATTGAAGCAATATTTGTAGTGGTCAAACTGTGGTACTTCAACTTCTATGTAAGTCGCATAAATTAGGCCACAAAAATATGTTTTCCAAGTGACGTATACTGGGGAAGAGATGTCTGTTCATCTTTTTTTTAGCTAAATCAACTACCCAGTACAACAATTGAAGAACCCTTATTTAAATCATTAGGTCCTAAATGTGTTTAATGTGCTAAAATCCGAATCCAGAGTAATGTTCCCTTTCAATTTATTTGACTGAGTGGAGACTGGAGTTGACAGTGGATGTATAAAGAGAACAGAATACAGCGTTGGAGCCAGGACCCCTTTTTTTTGCCCAATGACGTCACGGACTGACACGGAAGTTGTAGTACTCCCACTTTTAGATCCCCCAATATTCCAGGTATTTTTGTACTTGACAGTCAGGTCATTTTGACTTCATGCGCCACTGAGCGACTTCCATAGCAGCCCTGCCTCCAGAGCTGTATCCAGTTCTCATTAAACATCCATGGTCCTTGCCGAGGTCAACTCAATTGAAGTGCAACAACATAATTGAAGTGCTGTCAAAGCCATTGGCTAGCTCTGACATGTTAAAGCAAAGCGTAACAGTAGCAAGTACACAAGAGTCATAAAGTCAGCTTTAACTTAGTTACTATTGTCAGTTACATAACTAAAGTTTGCTAACATTAGCTGACATACATTTTATTTTTGTCATACAAGACCAAATAAGTCTGTGGCAGGAACACTCCTTTGCTAACAGAAATTAAGTGAAAGTCTGTTTTGATGGTTATTAATTCAACTTTTACATTGTAAGAGGAACATTATGTTTCAAAAATGGATAGTCTGTGTCTCAGTTGAATGCAACTATATGGATTTGATAGAAAGTATATTTGATGGATTGGTTAAGGCTCTTTTATATGCTGATTAAAGTGACAAAATAAAAGAGAATACAAGACTTACATTTTTTTTAGACATGCAAAGATGCTATCAACACTGCTATCTACTCTCTGTCAATGAAATACACAAGGTGTGTCAGTGTCAACCATGAGCTGTAGATAACGGTGCCTCTAAATGTCTGTGGTGGAAGTCTGACCACAGAAATAAAGCCAAGGTTAACAGCAATCTAAGATGTGTGTGTGTGGGAGAGGGCTCCTTAAAAGTGGATGAGGCATAAACAAGCATGATCACACTCCACTGAGAAAGTCAATATGGCTTCCCTGTGTTCCAAAGATGAGGTGACGGGCCGGTCATGCCCCCGAAGGTAACCCCTGTCTTCTTCAACCACGGGCGAGAGAGAAGGTTCAAGTGTTGTGTCATGGTGTGTTCATCTGACTGACAGCAGTGTTATTTGGAGGTCAAGTCCTACACAGCCCACAACCACTTAAGACACATACAGGAGGTACATGTGCTGTGAAAACTGCTCCAAGTTGAAGGTTTGAACTCAGGTTTATCTCCCTGTAGCTAACAGAGCATGGATGTCTCTTTTTATAGTAAGCATTTACTTGCCTATCAACCACCTATCAGTGGGAATGAAAAGCATCTAGAATAAACTAATGCATCTTGATCTTTAATAAAAAGATTAGCAGAAAATGTCAGAGCTTAACTAATTTTCACACACTAAAAACAGAAAAATGGATACTGTAAAATATATCAAATTAAATCGGTATGAATTTGAAGCATCTTGATAAACTTTTAATTAATCTCACAAAATGAATCGCCAACCTATGACAAGCAGGCCAATGGGGTAACCAGCGGTAATTAAAGTTTAAAAGTCTCAAAATGCTACAACTACTGTCACAAACTGGATGAATGTGACGTATGTTGTTAAAGGAGGATGAAAGCGTAATTAAGGAGCACTATTGGAGTGACTTTGATGGTTATTGGACTCAGGATTCATTCATTTGGATTCCCGCTGTATGAAGAAATTAAAGGACGGCGCGGAAGTGGAAACAATTCACAAAGGGATTAAACTGTTTAAAACACATGCTCATAAGTAAGCTGGATTTTGCCGATGTGTTTATGTGGATTCAAAAGTCGTAAATAATCTACAAAATGGAGGAGACCGATCTGATCGGAGCAACTGTGACAAATAATCCAACTGAAACCGGCATGGACAATGACTGTTTTAAAAATGTGCTTATCCAGACGAGCCTGGTTTGGACACTTTACGGGCAGAAGAAACATTTATATTAAAGAAAGTATTATACATTTCTGTCTTTTTATGCCTTTAATAGCTACTAACTTGAATTTTTATTCAAATGAATCAATCAATTATTTTCTATATGTTATTGTAATGTAGAGATTTATAGATTATATGTAAAAAAAAATATGATATTTGGCCCCCCCCCCCCCCCCCCCTGCGACCCCAGGTTGGGAACCACTGCCTTAGAGGGATATTTTTCAAGTTTTTAATACTCAACATATGAGTGGACAAATATGCTTTCTGCAAATGTTTGTTTATTATCATTTGAACAATGACAAATATTCTCATGAATATTAAACACAACAACCTTTGAACATTACAAATATTCGCCTCAACTCAAGTGTGTGTGTGTGTGTGTGTGTGTGTGTGTGTGTGTGTGTTTGTGTGTGTGGAGAGAGACATATTGTGAATATTGTATCCAAGGTTCATTTCTCCAGGTTATCTGGGGGCAGCAGCTCACAGAGCCGATTTCACTGAAGGTGGGAATAAAAACTGTCTGTCCCTGGAGTGCCGTGAACTTCACCCTAGCACTCAACCAATGGATGACGTGGATTTACCAGTGTGCTCCTTTGCATGTCAAATCCCCAAATCCTGTTCAGGGATACGCTGACGACGTGCAGGTGTCATCACGACAAGAGGATGTCATCATTAACATGCTGGCATGCACTGATGAGTTCCTCCAATGGTCAGGGCTGGAGTGTGCCGTACTCCATGAGCGCCGCAGTGGAGGCAACCGCTGGTATAAGTCCAAGAACGACAAGCCCCCCTCCTTTCTTGTAATGGGAGGCGTAATGAGGCCTACCCATACCTTGGCCACAGCTTTAACATCGCTGGCGAGTGGGGGGGAGCAGGTCGAGGAGCTCACTACAGAGTTTCTCCATCATCTCCACCTGATTGACTTGTCCCCCCTCCCCGTCCTCATGAAGTTCCAGGCTGTGAGAGAGGTGGCTTTGGCTACAATTCAACATATCTTTGCCAATGTACACATCCCTCTCAAGGCACTGAGAGAAATGAAAAACAAAACTGTCCAGCTGGTCAGAAAGTGGGTGGGCCTCAACACACACTCCACACGGGGCATCATCTTTCTCCCATGTGGAGAGGGGGGGCTGGGAGTCCCCAATGTCGAGTGGACCTACATAGCCACCAGGCTAGCCCACCTGATCCACATGCTTAACAATGATGATGTCACCATAAGAGAAATGGCCAGGGCCTCTCTCCTACTGGATCTACAAAGAGGGAAGATCCCCCTGGCCAGTGCAGACCAGAACAACTTCCTCGGCTTCAGGAGGAAAGACTCTGGGAAAGTGGACTCTCAGGTCAAGGGCTTTGGGTCTGGTCTGACAGGCCAGATCTCAATGACCTCTGCAATCGGACTGGAGTCCAGCTGAAATGGACAAGACTCAACACACAGACAGAAGTCCCTGTCTCTGATGAACTCATCACAGACCCCAGTGTGGTTGTGAAGGCCGACATCACAACACCTCAGGAAGAGACTGTGGAACTGCACAGAGACTCTGCAAGGAGGGTTCTGCTCAGCATGAAGCAGTCTGAGATCAGGCAGCACTGGTGTGGACTCAGATGACAGGGAAAGCTAGCCTGTTTGGGGTTTGCTGACCACTCAGTCTCACACTCAGTGTTTAAGAACGCCGCTGTTGGAGAGGATGTTCTGACATTTACCATCAAAGCAAGACTGCAGGTATTACCCACTAAGTACAATCTGTCCACCTGGTACCCTCACATTCACATTCTGTTTAAACCATCAGGATTCACAACAACACCTAGAATCCATTGCACACATAACAAATGGATGTAATGCATACAAACGCCTGTACATAGCCCGTCATGACCGTATTGTGGACATTGTGTCTGATGCGGTACGAAACATCGTAACATCTAGCGCAGCAATGTACAAGCACGCCAGAGTGTTACCAGAATGGTTTGGTTTTACCGATGATGTCTTTGCTAACATCCCAAATACACCTGATGTTGTTTTTGTTGACACCAACCACAGGAGGTGCTAATATTAGAAGTAGGCTGTACCTTTGACCTGTACATGGACCAGGCTTTCCAGGACAAGTATATCAAATACCAACCACTGCTCGATGTGATAACCAGCTTTGGGTACAAGTGTAGATATAGCATACTCATATTCGGAAGTCTTGGCCATGTATATAAATGCACCATGATTGGTCTGAGAATTGCTGGAATGTCAAAGAGAAAAGCCAAACAAATTGCCAAATATTGCTCTGTTTCAGCTATTATTGGCATCTTAGCCGTGTGGAGAAGGAGATGCTATGTGTTCCCTTAAAGCTGCAGCTTAGCCGTGTGGAGAAGGAGATGCTATGTGTTTCCTTAAGTGTTCTGTGCTGCCTAGCCGTGTGGAGAAGGAGATGCTATGTGTTCCCCTAAGTGTTCTGTGCTGCTTAGCCCCGATATATTTGATTCCCTGTCATATGTAATATAATTTGTGGAACCAAATAAAGTATTCAAATGTAAAGCAATATTGATAAATGATTTAATATCAGATTATAATATTGATATATGCTGTCTCACTGAAACTTGGTTGAGACATGAAGAATATGTCAGCATAAATGAGGCCACTCCACCCAGCCATATCAATACTCATATTGCTCGAGACACAGGCCGAGGAGGTGGAGTTGCAGCAATCTTTGACTCAAGTTTACTTATCAATACTAAACCAAAATTAAATTATACCTCCTTTGAAAGCCTTGTTTTTAGTCTTACACATCCGACCTGGAAAACTTTGCAGCCAATCTTATTTGTTACAGTGTACCGTGCACCAGGTCCTTATTCAGAATTCTTATCAGAATTCTCTGAGTTTTTATCAACTTTGGTTCTTAAAACAGATAAAGTAATTATCGTAGGTGACTTTAATATTCATGTTGACGATGATAACAATAGCCTTACTGTTGCATTTAACTCTATATTAGATTATGTTGGTTTCCGTCAGAGTGTAAATAAACCAACCCACTGCTATAATCACACTCTCGACCTTGTTCTGACTTATGGTATTGAAATTGAGCAACTATTAGTCGAACCGCATAATCCTGCTTTATCCGACCATTTCTTAGTAACTTTTGAAGTATTGTTACTAGACTACAAAGCATTAGTCAAAAGCTCCTGCAGCAGAAACCTATCTGTTAGTGCTATAGCCAAATTTAAGGAAGAGATTCCACCAATACTTAACTCGATAGCATGTCTGCATGTAGGGGAGGAAACTTATACAAAATGTCCACCACCCCAAATTGATCATGTTGTTGATAGTGCTACAGATGCGCTGCGAATAAAATTGGACTCTGTTGCTCCATAGACTAGCTCCATGGCATAATGCTGAAACCCGCAAAATAAAGCAAAAGTCGAGACAACTTGAAAGGATATGGCGTTCCACTAAACTTGTAGAATCTCGTTTAATTTGGCATATTACTCTCAATGAATATAAGAAAGCACTGCGTAAAGCGAGAGATGAGAATAAGAATAATGCAAGATTTCTTTTCAGCACTGTAGCCAGGCTGACAGAGAGCCACATCTCGATTTAGCCTTCTATTCCCATAGCACTCAGTAGTAAGGATTTTATGTACTTTTTTAACGATAAAATTGTTACTCTTAGAAACAAAATTAATGACCTCTTGCCTTTGACCAATATAGTGTTATCAACAGCTCCCGGAAACGTAAGTTCTAATATTACACTAGATAGTAAACTACGATAGAATGCTTTTCAGCCATAAACCTTGAACAATTAAATTCAATGATTCTTTCTTCTAAACCATCAACGTGTATCTTAGACCCGATTCCAACTAAGCTGTTAAAGGAAGTGTTTCCATTAATTAGCACTTCTTTATTAAATATTATGAATATGTCTTTATTATCAGGCTATGTTCCACGATCATTTAAAATTGCAGTAATAAAACCTCTTCTTACAAAGCACAACCTCGATCCAGAGGTTTTAGCCAATTATAGACCTATTTCTAATCTCCCATTCCTCTCAAAAATTCTTGAGAAAGCATTCGCAAAACAGTTGTGTGATTACTTAAAAAACAATGATTTATTTGAAGATTTTCAGTCTGGCTTTAGAACACATCATAGCACAGAGACAGCTCTGGTTAAAGTCACAAATGACATTATATTAGCCTCAGACAAGGGACTTGTCTCTATTCTTGTTTTGCTCAATCTCAGTGCTGCATTTGATACTATCGGCCATGATTTCCTATTGTAAAGACTAGAGCACTTAGTTGGCATAAAGGGAACTGCTTTAGGCTGGTTTAGGTCCTATCTATCTGAACGCTCTCAGTTTGTGTGTGTCAACGATGAATCTTTTATGCAAACCAAAGTTAGCCATGGAGTGCCACAGGGCTCAGTGCTTGGACCTATTTTGTTCACACTATATATGCTTCTGCTAGGCAATATTATAAGGAATCATTCTGTAAATATCCACTGTTATGCGGATGATACTCAACTATATTTATCCATCGAGCGTGATGAAACCAATCACTTAAATAAAATTCAAGACTTCTTCAAAGACTTAAAAACGTGGATGACCTTAAACTTTTTGATGTTAAACACGGAACTAACTGAAGTTATTGTACTTGGCCCAAATAATCTACGAAACAAACTATCTAAAGATATACTAGTTATGGATGGCATTCATTTGGCCTCCAGTGAGACTGTAAGGAATCTTGGTGTTATATTTGATCAGGATTTATCCTTTAACGCCCACATAAAATCAATTTGAAGGACCGCCTACTTCCATCTACGCAACATTGCCAAAATTAGGCATATCTTGCCTCCAAACGATGCAGAGAAACTAGTCCATGCATTTGTTACTTTAAGGCTGAATTATTGTAACTCTTTATTATCAGGGTGTACCAAGAAGTCAGCTGATTAAAAAATGTAAAATTCTTCTTCTCGCCTACAAAGCCCTTAATGGGCAGGCGCCATCTTACCTTAAATAACTCATTATACCCTACTGTCCTACTAGGGCATTGCGTTCCAATAATGCAGGGTTGTTGGTTGTTCCTAGAGTTTTTAAGAGTACGCTTAAGACCTTCCTTTTTGATAAAGCTTATAGTGATAAAATAAAATCTAATAAGAGTGCATTGACGTAGATACACTGTGCCTCTTCACCTATACATTTTAGTTCTTACTCTTTCACTTAAATCCTAAAAACTTCTTATATTTAAAAAAAAATCTTATATTTAAAACGTTATCCAAAACCTTTTCCCTCTCTGACCTCTCGAGGTTCTAATAGAGGATAACAGGTTGCAGAGAAGGCCTAGCCCGGCCGGGGAGTGTGGAACGTAGCCACAGACCTACTCCTTACCTCTAACCAATTCAGGTTCCAGTGGGGACCTTTCTCCCTGTGTGTGCCTCTCCACCTCTGTTTCCTACTTCTTACTTGCTACCCTTTTCCCTTAACCAATCCTAAGGGAGTGTATGTATGTAGACACGTTAGTTTAGCTGCTATAGGCCTGGACTGTTGGGGGGGGCACCTTACTCCGTCTTTCTGTCTGTTTGTACCTGTGTACTCTCATGTTCCGATTAACCCAGCTTCCCCCAAATTTCTTTTTTGTGTCCATATATACGCCCGGATCCTGAGTCGAGGCTAATCCTGTTGCTGTGGTCGTGTGTCCTGGATCTTCTATCCTGAGTACTGGATCTGAGTCCTGGACTTCGAGTCGTGGCTGAACCTGTCTCTGCGGTCCTACCTGACTCTCACCATACTTCCCTGATGGCTCCCACAAGATTTCTGACATCCTCGTGGATTCATCTTCTTATTATAGACACATTCATTTCCAAAGATTTGGTCTGCCTATGTTGTAAATGTATTATCTTTTCGATTTACACACGGCATCTATTGCACGTCTGTCCGTCCTGGGACAGGGATCCCTCCTCTGTTGCTCTCCCTGAGGTTTCTCCCATTTCCCCCTTTAAACTGTGGGGTTTTCTCTGGAAGTTTTTCCTTGTACGATGTTAGGGTCTAAGGACAGAGGGTGTCGTATTGTCATCCTGATATTCTGTACAAACTGTGAAGACCACTGAGACAAATGTAACATTTGTGATATTGGGCTATATAAATAAACATTGATTGATTGAAGTGTGTGTGTGTGTGGAGAGTGACACTGTGATGGATCGTTGGAGCTATGTGCAACTCAAGGCATATGCTCGAACGGGAGCTGCCTGGACGCTGCAATCATGTTGCGCGCACTATCCGTGCTGAGTGTGCTGACTTTTCATACAATGTCTCACTGTCTGGCTGCCTGCATAAAGTCAAGTGCTCGACGAAATGTCGCTCCTCTGTTTTCATTAAAACAGCTCCTTATATCCGTTAGCGCAGCTAGCTATCACCAGATGCTAACAACAACAATACACGTAAGGTGTGCACGTTCTCTCTCTCTCTTACGCCACACATACACACACCCTCCCGGTCCTCCCGATGGCCAGTCCGGGCCTGCCGGTGAGCGGGGAAGTGTGGTCTGCCACAAGCGGACGGCAGGAGCGGGGCTGTCAGCATCAGCTTGTTGATGGTATTTTAAACTTGATGCCTTCTGAAACTACGGCAGGGTTGCCAACTCTCACGCATCTGGCGTGTGACACAGGCTTTCACTCTCAATCTCACGCTCTCACGCTGCCCAAACTATTCTCACGCCAAAAACAAGATGAACCGGCGATCGTTTTTGGTTGGTTATTTACAATGTTGAGTTGACAGCTGCTCAAGCTGTCGATCTGCTCCCTCCCTGCCCCCACCACTCTTAACAACGTTAACAGACAGCAGAGCAGTGGGAGCCGGTTTGTCAATCCCCGACTCGTATTGCGCATGCGCAGATCTAAGATCCAGTAGAAATTATAAAAAGTCTGCTGCTTATTGTTCTACTAGGCCAAAATAGAGTCAAAGAGTATATGAGAGTGAGAGTGTGTTAATTAATATATTTGGCAGTTTGTAGTAAGTCTGTAGATTTGTTTGTGTGTATGTGTGTTTCATGTATAGTCCTCTCACGATAATTAATTTTGTTGAATACATTTTCCCGGAAATTATTGCGATAAACAATAATATTGTCGGCACCATTGTATGACCATTTTAGACCACTGACATAATGATAATATATAATAATAATTCAAGTACATCCTTTCAAACTGCTCGTCACATGCTCATGTAAATGGCAATTTATCAAGTTCATTTTTATTTATCGTACGATAAGTCAATTAATTGCTTACAGGCACACAATAAAACAGTGGAAACAAACATGTGTTTGACTTTCATTAGTGAATGAAACTTTGTGCCCTTTATAGTCTGTGTCCAATATTGTGTATTTGTATATATTGTATATATATCATATATATATATATATATGCTAAGGTCCCGCTACTGACACAATAGCAGTCATTTAGTGCGCATATGTGTAATTAAACCCATGATATCAAAATCTCACTCCAGCCAGGTACCCAAAGTTGGCAACCCTGAACTAAGGGGCGGCCGAGGACAAAAAATACAAATGCATTAATCGCGTTAAAATAATTAGTGGCGTTCATTTTTTGCGTTAACAAGTTAACAAACTAGTTAGTTAATCTGATCATTAACTGTAAGTGTTGTCAGCAGGGGCGTTTCCAGGATCTGGAAACATCCGGGGCTTAGCCCACAGTGGCGGTGCCAGAGATTTTCTTTTGGGGGTGCTGGGGGGTAGCTTGACGATTCATAGAGGGTGCTCGAACATGTAGGGTTTCTCATTAATGTACCGGGCGCTACAGTGGAACACTCCCCACACGCACATACACAGTACCCGCGACTGTTACAATGAGGGCTCGATAATCAACTCATGGCATATAGGTGTAAGCAGGGGTAAAGTGCTCTTTTTATAAGTGGGGAGTGGACCTAACCTCCTCTAGTGGGGTCCGGGGGCATGCCAACCTTGAGACCTCAGAAATCGGGAGCATTTCAAAACCACCGCGGGGGGGGGAGGGTCGTGCTGGATCGCCGGCGCTGTTAGATTAACATTAACATGCTTATTGTAGTTGTAAGAGCACTGCCTTGCGGCCTGTAGGACCTTCCTTGATGGAGCATATGTGTGGGCTGGACCTGTATTTGACAGGAAAGGAGTGAGCAGAGGGTCGAGTTGTCGATTCTTGTTCTGTGACTATCTCACTCACCCCCTTAGACTTTCAGTTGCGCGCTAGCGGCGCTACTAAAGAGACACGCTACCATGGAAACCAAACAATGGTGTAGCTGTATTAAAGTCCGAGTGGAAACAGTCGTGAGTAAATCTGATTTTGTCAGAAATCGGGAGAAATGCGGGAGAAATATGATCCCGGGAGGAAACCGGGAGAGGCTATGAAATCGGGAGTCTCCCGCGAAAATCGGGAGGGTTGGCAAGTATGTCCCCCGGGAAGATTTGTTTTTAAATATTGAAGTTAAAAGCATCAATCTGGTGCACTTTGAGAGCAAAATTAAGAGATCTATGGATACATCTCTCAACACCCATATGAAACAGAACTGTAAACAGATTTTCTTTTTCTTTATGGATATTTTACAAATCACTCCCCTTTTAAACTGTATTCTTGTTTTACTGTCATGTAGTATTTCATACCTGTTTTGTATTCTCTTATTTTTTTAACAGTTATTTATCTAACTGTAGCATATCCCTCCGAAATATGGTCTTAGACTTTACTGATGATTTAGAATGTATTGAAACTCCAGAGTCAACGTAAGAGCTATAAAGACACAAAAATAACAAATACATTTAGGCTCAATCCGTATTATAATCACTTTAGCATATTACCAATAGTTAACTGTAAACAGACAGCAAAGCTACAAAACAGCATATAAATGAATTCGGACACAACCTACATTTTATATTATAGTAAATACCAACCTTGTGTCTCCGTCATGTTGTTTCCATAGCAGCAACAACTTCCTCTCAACAGCGTAAACTCACCTTCAAAATAAAAGCATCTAAATAAAAGCATCTAAATAAAACAGGAAGTTAACCTAAATTACATTTAAAACATATATACAACCGCAACGAAAGTAACAAAAACAATGTAATATCCTTTTCAGTTTCACAGAACACAGATTGGGTTATTTACAATAACTATAATGATCATATGAAGGTGTGCCTCGGAAATAATCTTTTACATAATTTGTGACCAAACCGTTTGAGACTGAGATAACTTAGACTAAAGTTAACTATCTAAACACTCAGAGAGTCCTTTAGCTCACCTGAGTCTCTCAGTCTGACAGGAGAGGACTCTCCTCCAGCTTGTTGTGGAACAAACAGCTCCTTATGTCCGTTAGTGCAGCTAGCTAAGCAGATGCTAACAACACGGTCCCTGCCGGCACCGGTGCGCGTTCTCTCTCTCACTCAATCATGCTTAAATGCGCTATTGCCACACACACACACACACACACACACACACACACACACACACACACACACACACACACACACACACACACACACACACACACACACACACAGAGTGGAACTTGAATGAAACACATGCAACTCTTTGATTGGTCTAGTGTCTTGCCTCTGTTGCATTCACTGAACACGGGAAATTACAATCCTGCAGTCCTCTATAGTGTCATGATGAGGCTCAGGTGAAGCATGGTTAATGTATTATATTATTGAGGGAGAATTGTCCGGGGCTACAGAAAAAACATTCGGGGCTTTACGCCACTGGTTGTCAGTATATTTGAAATGACTAGGTTAGCTACGTTATCTAGCTAGATTAAAGCAGATTTTCAATAATATTGGAAGGAATAATGCGGTCACGTTTTTTATATAAGCCTATAAAACTAACATTTCAGGTAAGTTTCCAGTTTCCATTGTATTTTGAGCTTCTTTCAGATTTTTTTTTATTTGCAGTGGTTTTAGTAAGTGTTGTCAGGTTGGTGAAGAGTTTTCTTAATTTGCATGTGTTTTGGCACATTTTTGTTTTTATATTTGCATCGTTTTTGAAAGTGCAGCGCATTTATCCTAATGTAAGTGTTTTGGGCAGTTGTAGGGTGTCAGCCACCGTAGTATACAGTGCCCCCAGTTGGTATGACAAACTTAATCAAACCATTAAAACTGAGTATCTTTAATGTACTTTGTTCTCACTGAGAGATTAAGAAACGTTTTGCAAGATAATGCTTTGCAAAAATATTGTGTTTCTCATCAGATGGGTTATTCAAAAATCAAAGAACAATGTTACAGATGACTCATACAGAACTAGTTAATGGGGAGTGATCTTAGAAAAAAATTCTCTCTGCCACCCATTGAGCTTCTCCAACCCAATGCTGTGATTTCCATCCTCAACACTGGGACATCCATTCCCAAGTGTCAGTCAATAGGCTTTTGTCTCTCCCACACTCTTCCCCTCCCACATGTTTTGTGCTGAACTATTGCTGCCAAAGCCAGCCTAGGACGACAAGAACACAGGAGGAACGCTGCCATCTCCAGAAGGAGAGTCAGATGGTGGCGAGGATTCTTTGTCTTCTCCCTTTCTCTCATCTCCTCCTCCTTTGGTTCGGGCTGGTGCTAACACTCTGATTCCCTCCACAACAAATGCAAATAATCACATTTGGTAGTTTGCTGTGAAAAGGGGATGTCACAGCAGTTTGTGTGTGTGTGCTGTCTGTTTTGGCCTGAGCTCATCTGCATAAGGAGATTGCTCACCTGCAATCTAATTAAACAGTGCATGACAAACCGTTTTGCTGAGCGTGGGGATGTGGCTCAGTGTGCAGGTTATTAACAGGGCTCGAGGTTGTCCAAGCTGACAGCTGCAGCTCAGAGGATGCTCCGATGTGACCCGGACACAACGCCCAGCCGCCTGTTGTTATGACAGCTCCAAACACTCCCAGGACTGAGCAATACATAGCTTGTCTTATTAGAGCAACCCTGTCTCCTAAAAATTACGTTCCCACAGAACTAAACTGCATTCTCAATTACGTTTAGCTAGAAACGTATTTTCTCCTACGTTACGTTCGTTATGAACGTATATCAAATACGTTTATTTTCTACATATCTTCTAGAAGCATATTTTCTCCCACGTTACGTTTCTTATGAACGTATCTCAAATACGTTTATTTTCTACATATCTTTGCCATTTATTGTCTTGCTTATAATAATGATAAGTCATTTATAAATATCATTTTAGAGCACACATTTGAAATCAGTAGGCGAGGTTGTAATTTCGCCAGCTGTTACTCTCATGAGCGAGGCAGAAAATAATAGTTTTTAACATGCCAAAAAGCTGCTGTGTCGTTTATTGCACCTCAAACATTAAAACAAATCCAGAGTTACGTGTTTCTGTACTTCCTCTAAGAAGAAAGGACAGTAACAGAAGATCTCTGTGGCTTCAGGCTTGATCGCCGTTCAAATGACAGCGTTGGTTTCCCCTAAACTGGGCGGGGCTGTAAAGTGACGTAGATTTTACTCTCATCTATTATTCAAAACCATTCTATTTATTCTAACGTAAATTACATGCCAGTGTTTTATGTTTTTATTTTAAATCGTATAATGTCGGACTTTTTTTCCAGTCTGTGAGGAAAAGAAATGGGGCTTAGAGCCTCAAAATACTGAAATCTGTGTTTTTGAAAATCATTTTTTCCTTATTTACTCAACAATAACACACAATTATCCTTGTTTTTATTTATTCGTTTAATTCTATAATCTTGGGCTTTTTAGCCGTAAATAAAGTCACCGGAAACAGGCCTATAAGGGACATTTTTGAGGATACACACAAACCCACTGAACAGATTACCCAAGATCCTCAGCTTGAAGCTCGTTGATTGGATGTTTAGCCGCAATGCATGTTGGGATATGATGTTAATGCCATATGATATCCGAAAAAAAAATTAATAAAAATAATACTTTATTCTGAGTGTTCTTGCTTTTCTCTTTGGAAGTCATCACATAACGGCATTGTAATACACGGTTCGGCTGCATTAAATATTACAGATCTGCTGTAGTTCTTTATTTATAGAGCCCTGATGAGAAGACCTTTGACAAACAGGAGAACTGCCGCCAAAACTGAATATGTGACGTGGATCATAAATATATCAACAATTAAACAACACCTTGCATTTCTTTTCACAAAATACGTCTCCTTGCAGTATCAATATTAATTTGTTGACTTTTATATTTGATCCAATTGGTAGATAGGTTACATTTACACCATAACGGTGCACAGCTGATAGAAAAGGACTTGTAGTTTTTAAAGATATTACTGATTTTCTTTGAATATAAGAATGTAAAAACTGAGTTGAGAGAATAGTCAGGGAATTTGGGCGATGGGAGACACATCTATGGAATCACAATTGCAATAGCTTACCATTAAATGACGGATATGGCTTTCTGTCTGTGATGTTTTACAAATCAGATATTAATGTGTAGAAGTAAAGCATGAGAAATAGTATAGCAATATCCTGTAAAATTATGTAAAAACATGAATAAAACTACACATCTTCAGATGTTATACATACATAAGTGTCCTACATTAATAATACAAAGTTATTATTAGTATGCTGTGTGTACCTTGTGTGCACCGCCTAGTGGTTAAAGCACGTTATTGAATTATTTTTGTTGAATAATGTTATTTTTGTTGAATAATGTTATTTTTGTTGAATAATGTTATTTGATGAAAAAAATATTAAGAGTACATACTTTCATAGGGGGAAAGTAGAAGGTCAATGATAGAAGTATAGAATATAAAAAAATCAAGAAGATACTGTAAGTGATCTCTACAATAAAACAGTTTAGTGCAGGATGTACAAATATATTAATATGAGGATGTGCAAAACAGACAAACTAATTAACCTTTATTAACACATTAAAGAATACTTTAGGTTAAGGTCTTCTTTCAAATAAGAAAAATGCTTTTTGGCATGTTAAAACTATTATTTTCTGCCTCGCTCATGAGAGTAACAGCTGGCGAAATGACAGCCTCGCCTACTGATTTCAAATGTGTGCTCTAAAATGATATTTATAAATGACTATTATCATTATTATAAACAAGACAATAAATGGCAAAGATATGTAGAAAATAAACGTATTTGAGATACGTTCATAACAAACGTAACGTGGGAGAAAATAATGTTTCTAGAAGATACGTAGAAAATAAACCTATTTGAGATACGTTCATAACGAATGTACCGTGGGAGAAAATATGTTTCTAGAAGATATGTAGAAAATAAACGTATTTGAGATACGTTCATAACGAACGTAACGTGGGAGAAAACACGTTTCTTGCTAAATGTAATTGAGAATGCAGTTTAGTTCTGTGGGAACGTAATTTTTAGGAGACAGGGTTGATTAGAGAACCCCACTAACTCTGAGGCTAATTGACCTCACCTGTTCATCTCCAAACACTGCATATTAAAACCAGGATAGACCTTGCCCAATTTTTAAAACCCCCATTTCTGTGGTTGACAGTCCCATAAAGCACTGCTTCTTCAAATGAAGCAGTCATTTGGAAACAGTGGCAAATACCTCCTCTCCGACAAAAAGGGGTTAGGGGGGGGGAACAGCTCCACCAGCACACACTCATACTCTCATAAAACCAGGCAATAAAGCTGCTATCCTCTTGAGAGTTGATGTACGGTGCCTGAAAGAGAGCTACTGAGAGCCATATTAAAGGCTTTATTACCAGTGTCAGATTCAAATTAGTGGTGGTGTGCCCACTGTGTGTGTGTGTGTGTGTGTGTGTGTGTGTGTGTGTGTGTGTGTGTGTGTGTGTGTGTGTGTGTGTGTGTGTGTGTGTGTGTGTGTGTGTGTGTGTGTGTGTGTGTGTGTGTGTGTGTGTGTGTGTGTGTGTGTGTGTGTGTGTGTGTGTGTGTGTGTGTGCAGATTCAGTCTGATAAGGCAGATTTTCTAGCACATGGCTGATTTGGAATGCTTTAAACTAAGTTAAATAATATCATTTGGAAGATATCCAGAGCCAGGACCACAGATGAGTGAGCAGTAAAAAGTCAGTGGAGTTAGATTGGATCCCAGGGGCCCGGAGTGAGAACTTTGTGATGCTTTATAAAGGAGAATGGTGGCATTACAATGTTTTTGCTTCGGCTTACAATGTTGTCGTAGACCGGGGGTCGGCAACCATTTTGATATGAAGTGCCATTTAAAAAAAATGTGCTGACGATCGTGAACTGTCAACGGGGGGGGGGGTGGCGCTCGTGAACAGGAGGGCGGGGGGAGCCTCGCTGCGGGGAAGCAGTGTGTGGACCTCTTTCACCTATCAGCGCAACTTACATGATGCGGTTTAAACACATTTAAATAATTGGTTTAAACAGCATAATAATAATGACGACAGACGCCGTCCGTTCTGTGATTCTCCAGAACACACAGATGGCCAGTCCGCCCCTGTGTAGCATATTATTTTCGATGAGAGATGAGCAGATCGCCACTGGGCTTTCAACTAAAGACACAGCCACGCAAAAACTGCGGCATTTGTACAGGTTTTAGAGGGTTTAGACTTTCAAATAAAGGTTTTGTATATAGACTCGATGTAAAGTCTACTTTTTAGTGACTTTCTGATCATTTACACAGCACACAAAAATAATGACTGAGGGTTAATTTGTTATTCTTAACCAAGAATCTTGAGCAACCTGTCACTAACTTTCGTGACAGATTTCAGGACAGTTTGCAGTGTAACCCCCACACAGCAGCAATGAAGCCAGTTATTTCAGATCCAGTGAAGTCATCACTAGCCACAGGATAGGGCCAAGAGAAATCAATAAGAGCAGTCGGAGCTTTTAAAGCTTCTCAAATCAGCACTTCTCAACTCTCACTTAATTCACTCCTTTGTTCCGCGATACATTGCATCAGCAAAGAGCGCTGATGTGACATGACATGAGAAGTTTGGTCATAACGTGCTCATCCGCTTACAGTCTGTTTAAACATACTCTGGCTGTATCATGCCAAGTAACAAGAGAAAGCAGATTGCCTACTTGGATAAACTATACTATACAGACAGCGTCAAATATATATCGAGGCTATATCTTGCATTTCCCATTTCCATCTATTGGTATTGTATGTACTTTAATTAAATGTATTATGTCAGTAAATGACAAATAATTGTGTTATATCAGTTGAAAGCAATAATATTAAGTTCAACCTAAAAAACAATTATGTGAATTTTGTTGACATAATACATTGAATTAAAATCAACCTTTCAGTTCTTTCAGGGTGTGTGTGTGATACTGGGGGACCATGAGACATCATTATGTTAAGGCTAACTACATTTTCTTTTGATCTCACAGTATAAGCTCAGAGCAAGCACAAACTGAGACATCACTTTCAGAAAAGCAGCTGCAAGAGAAACCAACAAGACATCTTATCTTGAGTTTCAGCGGAGGTGGGTGTCAAAACCTAATAAAAACCAATCACAAATGACCAATTCACCAGCAGCTCTAATATCCCACGGGAGAGGGACTTGATGCTCTCGCAGCTCCGGCACAAAGAGTGTCTTCAAACTGCATCCAAACTTGCAGAGGGTGACTGGGGAAGAAGAAAATCCTTGTGCACTCACCCGGGCTGGTGAAGCAGAAGAGAAGAAGAAACAGCAGCCAGGAAACCATTGTTACCGGCCAGTATACAGATGTCTCCTAGTTGCCAGATGATGAATTAACAGTTGGAGTGTTGGAGTTGACACACTGGAGCTTCCTCCCTCAGCTGCTCTTCTTCTTTCTCCTCTTCTTCTTTCTCTGCGTGTCTCTTTTCTCTCCCCTTCAAACTGCGTGCATCAGGCTCTCTTTACTACTCTGGCTCCCATGCTTACTCGCTCTGACTCGTTGGTTCACTGGCTCCCCCTCTCTTCCCTGCCTGCCTCTCTTTCTCCACGGTACAGTCAGGGAGGAAAGTGCTTAAGAGGCTGGCTCCTCCCTCTCCCCGCCTGCTCATCTTCCTCTGACATTTACACAGTCTAGACCCAGGCACACATTCTCCTGGATGATCCACCATGCATTATCATTTAATGGGACGGTAACATAATATTTAGCACTTTGCACAAATGGATGATAAAATATTGATTGTGTTTGTTGACATTGAGAATGCAGAGAGCTTTTCAAACATGGCTTTGTCATTTTCTGATTATTTTTAATGGTTATTTTCCCCCTTGAATAAATAGGAAGCAAAATGAATGCACTGTAACGTTGACTTGAATTAAATGTATTATGTCAACACATAGCAATAATATTAAGTTAAACCTGATCTATCTAATTTAAACTTAATATTATTGTTTCAACAAACCAAATACAGATATGTGAAATCTGTTGATATAATACATTTAATTCAAGTCAACGTTTTAGTTTTTTCAGTGAAGTCTCACAAGGACATTAGAGATTTATTGTGTTCCACATGTTTGTATGTCACCTTAAGAGCAGCTGATAGAACCTGCCTGAAGTGCTCAAGGCTGCGATCTGTCAGGGGTCAAAGCTCTGTGAAATAAATGAATGTGAGACCTTTCCATGTCGTGAAGGTGATCATTGAAATCTTCAAATCCATTCACACATTCCACGAGGCAGGCAAGGGTCAGAGTTACATAAATATGGAGCTGTGGCATGCAGTAGTTTTATGTCCACTCACTTTTTAAGTGTTGAAATAGAAGAATGGTTGAATATTTATTTTACGGTTTTTGCCAGAGCTGTGATCAACCCTGTCACCTTCAAATCACTTGTATTCTTACTCATTCGTTTTGTGGAATAAATATGTAATTTGCCGAAACATAATTACTGCCTGGTTTAAGTTGCCAGTGTTATTTTAATAAGGATCTCTCAGCAGGAATAGTGCTGGAAGACAATAACACACTTTCCTGAGAGTATAGGACTTAAAGGTCACCTATTATACAAAATCCAATTTTTGTCCAATGTCTTTTATATATAAACATGTGTCCCCTGTGTAAAGAGATTCTGAAAGTTACAGGGAAAAAGATTCTCTCTCTTTTTGTCCTGATCCATTTATATAAAAACCTGTCTGAAAATGAGCTGATCAGATTTTGGCCACTTTATGATGTCATAACGTTTTTTTGGCTTGTGTAACCATTAGCCAAGTGAAATGGAATACAGTCCTACTCTCCAAGAACTGTCAAACACATACACTGCTCACCTCCTCCACTAAATCCCTTTTTTGTAACCCTCTGCAGGGCATTGTAATTGACACCTCGTGTTAGTTTGAAAGAGTGCATGGACAAACTCAATGTCCTTTTCAATCCTAGTCACAGGTCACTGCATCAAGATGGATTGTATCCTGGCAGGCACACAATTGTGGCAAAAAGCTGCCGTGAATAAAGTTTATTTTTCAAAAAGGGGATATATTGCTTAGTTGCAGTTAAAGCAGTTGACTGGAATGTCCAAGGTAACTGGGAGTCTTTGTTTTCTGGGAACTCACATCATTGCTTTGAGCACCTCAGGTACTACTCAGAATACCTTTATAACACTGGCCTGGAGGTGGAATTCTTGAAAAAATGAAATGAGGTTTGTGTTTTCCGCAGCATTAGGTGAACATACTTTTTAGTTGTGTTTTATTTCACTCCCTAAAACCTTCAGATGAGCTACACCATGCATTCTTAGCATTCTCAGCAGGTCAGAAACGATGGCTGTGGTCTATGAAATATCCAGTATGTCAGTACACTTGACTGGACTTCAGTGGTTAACATTTCTATATGGTATTGTTTTTTCTTTTTTTTATACTTTTTAATACTAACATTTGAAATAATGCTATAACACATACCATTACAAGGGTTTTATTGTATCTCTTTGATGTGACAATAACCAGTGTGATCACTCTCGTCTCGTACTCTGTAAGGTGGTATCCTTTTGAAGTTTGAATAATTATTCAAACAATTTTAATTAATTGAACCCCTGGATTACAGATTGCAGATATATTTGTACTCAATATGTATTATTTTATAATTTAAACAATTTTCATTGAGATAATGCAGTTGTGTTCTGGGGTATGGCTACCGTGCGATGAACAGGTCACTACCAATTCGTTTTCCAGTTTGGTTTGTCCATGTTTTCGTTTCCACAAACTCAATCACATTGGGTTCGGGTTAGGGTTTATTACATCAAGTCTATGTTTCAAAGTCAGTTCTTACACGATATTACCTGCCTATTATATACACATAACACGAAATAGCATCAGGGATAGTTCAACCATCTTGATCAGAGTGGTTGATGTAATCGTCCATTAATCAACACCTATAAACTTATTTTGGCACTTCTTTCGATCTCCTCAGGCTCGTTCCCTATCCCCTGACTCCCTCCAGGTAAAAACACAAGCCTCATACACACGACACACACACTGCCAAGAGAGTGTGTGATGTTTTTTGAGAGGGAGGGCTGCAAGAAAGCAGAAAGTAAGGTCTCATGATGGCAGCAATTGTGACAATTAATATATATGCCAGATGTTCACAATACATTCATTAACTATATTACATCTTTTTTTATAATGTTGCAAAGGCCCCTCGTCACTGATTTGCAGCGATATTGATCTATCGGTACGGATGGATAAGTATTTTCACCAGTGTTTCCAAAGACACATGCCATAAGTTACTGTACGCTAGCACAGCATGATTGTTTGTAGAGCTTA